>CM075809.1:62712457-63421011 GCA_037975025.1 Excoecaria agallocha | reverse complement strand
CTCCTTATGGTACTCCTCTATAGATCTAGTCCCTTAAGTGATCCTATATAATCATTGATGTATTTCTCTATAATAATAACTACGCACGAACCTCTTCTTCATTATTCTTTTGAAATGTTTAGAACATTTCAAAATGAAGTTCAAAATCAACTTGGCAAAACTATTAAAGCATTTTAATTTTATCGAGGTGGTGAATACTTGAGCCAAGAGTTTGATGATCATCTAAGAAATTGTGGAATTGCTTCACAATTAACTCCACCTGGGATGCCACAATAGAATGGTATTTTTGAAAGGAGGAATCAAACTTTATTAAATATGGTTTAATCAATGATGAGTCAAATAAATCTTCCTTTATCCTTTTAGGGCTATGCATTAAAAAAAGCTGCATTTACTTTAAACCGAGTTCCATCTAAAATGGTTAAAAAGACACCATATGAGACATGAACTAGGAGAACTCCTAGTCTATCTTTTCTAAAGATTTGGGGTTGTGAGGTTTATGTAAAATGACAAGTCTGGGATAAATTAGCATCAAAATCTGATAAATGCCTTTTTGTGGGATACCCTAAAGAAACTAGAGGATATTATTTCTATAATCCCTCTAAGAATAAAGTGTTTGTTGCTCGAAATGGCACCTTTCTAGAAAAAGAATTTATTACTAAAAGAACCATTGGGAGTAAAATAGAACTCGAAGAAGTTCAAGAACCATAAGATGGCATAGGACCATTGATGGAAACTCAACAAGTTTCACACATAGTTGTTGAACCTGTACAAGTTACATAAGAATTACGCAGATCTAATAGGGCACAACATCAACCTGAGAGATATAGATTTCTCACAACAGATAGTCATGAAGTAATGTTCATGGATCAAGATAAGCCTACTACCTATCAAGATGCTACGTCAAGTCCAGACTCTGACAAAGGCCATGAAATCTGAAATGCAATCCATGTATAACAATCAAGTTTGGAACTTGATTGATCCACCTGAAGGAATTAAAACCATTGAGTGCAAATGGGTTTTTATGAAGAAAACTGATATGGATGGAAAAGTACATACATTTAAGACAAGACTTGTTACAAAAGGTTTCAAGCAAACTCATGGTATTAACTATGATGAAACCTTTTCACTAGTCGCAATGCTTAAATCAATAAGAATTCTAATTGTTATTACTATATATTATGACTATGAGATATGCAAAATAGCATTTCTTAATGGAAACTTACTTGAGGATGTGCATATGACACAACCTAAAGGTTTTGTTCATCCTGAGAATTCCAAAAAGGTATGCAAGCTACAAAGATCCATTTATAGATTAAAGCAAGCCTCTTAAAACTGGAATCTTCATTTTGATGAAATAATTAAAAAGTTTGGATTCATCAAAAATGAAGATGAACCTTGTATATACAAAAAGGTTAGTGGGAGTGTAGTAATATTTCTCATCTTGTATGTCGATGACATATTACTTATTGGGAATGATAACCCTACCTTGCAAAAGACCAAAGATTTGTTAGGGAAATCTTTTTCAATGAAATATCTAGGCAAATCTGCTTATATCCTTAAGATTAAGATCTATAGAGATAGATCTAAAATGATAATTAGTCTAAGTTAAAGTACTTATATAGATAAGGTGCTGAATAGGTTCAGCATGCAAAATTCTAAGAGAGGATTTTTGCTAATGTCTCATGGCATTACTCTTAGCAAGACTCAATATCTTACAACATTTGATGAGTGAGGTTGCATGAGTATGATTCCTTATATATCGATTATGGAATCTATCATGTATGCCATGTTATGTACTAGACCAAACATTTCATATGCATTAAGGATGACAAGTAGATACCAGTTGGATCCTGGTGAAAGTCACTAGATAGCCATTAAGAATATCCTTAAATACTTAAGAAGAACTAAGGATGCATTCTTAGTGTATGGAGGATTGGAAGATGAGCTAGTAGTAAATGGCTACACAAATACAAGCATCCAATCTAATAAAGATGACTATAGATCGCAATTTGGATATGTGTTTTTATTAAATGGAGGTGTTATTAGCTGAAAAAGTTCTAAATGAAGCACTGTCACTGATTCTACAATAAAAGATGAGTATATAGCAACATCGGATATAGCTAAGGAAGTAGTATAGATCAAAAAATTTACTGCTGAACTGGGAGTAGTTCCTAATATCACAAATCCTATATACATTTATTTTATAATAATGGTGCTATAGCACAGACTAAAGAATCTAGATCCCATCAAAGATCCAAATATATACTCATGCACTTTCATCTCATTTATGAAATCATTAAAAGAGATGTCAAAATATACAAAGTACCAATAGATGACAACATTGCTGAACCACTTAAAAAGGCTCTCCCACAAGCCAAACATAATAATCATACTAGGTCCATAGGTATTAAATACTTATGTGATTAGGCCTAGTGTAAGTGGGAGATTGTTAGTGGTTATGCCCTAGGCCATATATTTGGTTCCTTATGTAATGTCACATTTCATTTTATAAAATTGGTTTTTTCTTTATGTTATTATATTTTGGTATGTTAAAATATAGTAATGTTTATAAATAACAATTCAATGTTATTTTTGGCTATCCCTAGTCATTTATCATTAAAAGGAATAATGATTAATAAAGACTAGTACAAGTTTGATTGATAATCATAGGATGATTATATATGATGATATAAATCAAACTTATAGGTACTTATTGGAGAATAGGGTACTAGATAGGCCCACTATGAGATACTATATGGGCTAATGTCATAAGTGATCTCATAATAGTTATGTTATCGATCCTTAGACCTAACATTATCATAGTATCCTACATAAGGAACATTATGTTTTGACATAATCAGACATTATCTTTAATCGGATAATAATAAAGGTCATGATTAGACGTGATAAGAATCATGTAGAGGATAGTGAATAATCAAGATGGAATTTATCCCTCTTTTATGGGACAGATATCTATTAGGCCTCTCGATAAGTAGGATTGAGAAATGCATGGCTGTGCTCAAATGAATTGATGGAGCGATCAATGTCATTTGATATTATCAGTCCACTTAGTGATTAAGAAATTATATGTTTGAACTATATAAGTTTGATATAGACCATAACTCATGTTCAAACAAGATATCGTGTGACAAAGGGATTATAACATATTTTATTATGTTAAAATTGAAGTATCGATATTCATATTATTTGGATAGTCATAATGTCTTGCTAGAGGCTGCTTATGACTTGTGTGCCCATGATGAGATTGGGGCCCACGGCCAATATAATATGAACCTATTAGGTTGTACACATAGAATGTGATGAATGGACTAAGGATTAATTTAAGCATTTTGAATTTTATTTTGTGACAAGTTAAAATTCAAAATAAATAAATAAATATTAATTAAGATTAATATTATATTTCTTATTTTAAATAAGAAATAAAGTATTTCTTATTTTAATAAGAAATATGGGCCCGAAATTCTCTTTCTCTGTTAATTAGGGTTGGATCACTTATATATATGATATGTATGGTTTAAAAATCCTAAGAAGACATACTAAAAGATGAGCCATCACCTTTGAGAGAGTGAAAAATGGAAAAATGTTTTTTGTGTTACCCTACCACTAAAGAATGGAGCTAGCACTTCAGGCGAATCCGTTCATTGTGTTTGAGTGTGGATATCGATAGAGGGTGCTTGTTTCATGTAAGGTAGCACCTACAAGAAAATTTTACACTTCAAGAGGTTAGTAATCGCTACTTTCTCTTCATTGAGTCAATTGGATCGCATGGATCCTTATGGGTTTCATATATCCGCTATATTTTTGTTTTATTTTTCCCTTGTTGAAACCCAACATTTATTACGTACAGATATTTGAAGGAGTAGATAAGAGTTCAAAGGGATAAATGCTGGATAATGATAAAGTCTTGTAATGAAAAAAATATTTTTGTGTATATATATATATGCCATATATACATAGAATTGGATTTTATATGTGTATTGTAATAGAATAATATCTAAATTACATTGTAACAATCATTTTATAAGGGTGTTACAATATTCACCATCAAGCTATTGATGTTTTAAACCCTTCTATTAAGCAGGTGGTTTATCATCATCTTATTGACATGTTAACCCTTTTGTTAAAGTCTAATTAGTGACAGTTTGTCTGCATGCAGAACTAGAAAATGTTATTTTATCTTTGATTTGCACTAGATTGCCGACATGTAGAATCAAGATAGGTTGATTATAGTAAAGACTTGAGAAGCCTGTGGAAAGGACTTAAGGTATTCCTATGAAAAGGACTTAAGGTTTGCCTATGAAAATGACTAGTAAAAAAGACTTTGTCGACTATAAAAAGGACTTCATAACCTATAAAAAGGACTTTGTTGCCTATAGAAAGGACTTTGTAACCTACAGTAAAGACTTTATTTCCTTTAGTAAGGACTTTGTTGCTTGGATTTACCTATGGAAAGGATTTGGTTTACCTGATTGTCGGCATGCAAAAATAGGAAGAGATCATTTTTTATCTGATTAGTACTAGCTTGTCAGCATGCAAAATCAAAATAGACTATTTGGTGTCTGATTAGCACCAACTTATCAGCATATAGAACTAAAAAAGATTGATTTATGTCTGATCAGCACTAGCTCGTCAGCATGCAAAATCAAGACAATTGATTTATGTATAATTGACACCATCCATTGGCATGTAAAACCATTACAAATGGATTAAATGCCTTTTAAAAAGACTTTGGTACCTGTGAAAGGGACTTGGTGTTAGTGTGTTGTTGCAATTGAAAAAGATGTTAACCTTTTTATGGGTTTATAGGGAGATTTGTTTTTTAGCAAGATGATCATCCTCTTATAATTGCCCCCAATAAGGGTGTGTGTGGGTAGCTTGACTCCTCAAAGGGTCTTTTTTTAGGGTATGTATAATCTCTATTGATGTTGTCTCAATATGATTTTTGAGCATTGTTATGCGGCAATGATGAGCTAGAGTCATCCCTTGACCTATCTTTACTTGTGGAGTCCATTTGGATTTTCCTTATGAGGTTATATAAAGCAATATATATACATAAAAGACTATGCATCTTGAGAATTATATGTGTGGACTATATACATGTGACTATGTACATGAATTATGTGCAACTGTATGTAAAAAGAAATATGTGTATGTAAGGATTATATGTGATATAGGCACATGAAAGAACTATTATACATGAAGCATGTGTGCAAAGAATTATGTGTGTTGAAACATTTGTGCAAAAACATATAATGCATGAAAACATACATAGATCATGTCATATGGGTTTATAACAGCATCACAAACTATTCCCTATCTTGCGAAAGGGAAGTCTTCTTGAGACTCTAAAAAAAACTAAATGATCCTTTTGTCCATACATGTTAGAGAACTTGTCTTAGAGACACAATGGCATAATTCCTTACCTCATCATTAGAAGTTAAGTGTGTCTTAACAATGCATTTATCGAATCTCAGGGTCACCTCGAGTCTAGGCAAAGACTTATTTTCTTTTTTTATTCTCTCAAATTTATCTCAATTTAAGAGTCATAATGAATGCAACCAGGATGTCTTTTCCTTAAAATTAAATAAACATTTGTGTTTATTGAATCAATGTCATTGAAATGAGCCATGATTATTGCCATGCACGATGCAAGTAAATAATAAATTGCAAATATAAGAAAAACTTATATGATTAATGTAACTAGAGAAATATATGCATTGTCATAATTTTAAAGACATTTATGACATCATTAAAAAAAATTCCTTAGTTCCTATCTTTCTCTAGATGATGCCCTCAGGGTTGATTAAGCAACATTGTGGCCTCTTCACCTCTTCTTAGGGTTAAAAATCTACTTGTTGCCGATAAGGTCCTGGATCTAATCCCTCAGAGTCCAACATTTATCTATTAAATGCCCAGTGTGCTAATCAAAGGCAAAATACTGATATGTTTAATAAGAAGAAAGTCTTTACCCCCTGGTGAGAAGAAAGTCTTTACCCCCTGGTGAGCTTGGTTGGAAGTGATTGTAACTTTCCTTCCTTTATCAACCTCTCGAGTGCCCAGGATAAAGATATGCCCAGGTTGGAGTAGTGCCTCTTGCTTGCCTCAGTAGCAAACACTTTTGTTGTCTTTCCAGTTCTATTTCCACTATTGCCTTGAGCATGCCATTCACCATTCGCTTTCTTTGCTAGGTACTCGCCCTTAGCCTCATTGATGATGGCTTTAAGAGACTCCCAATCTTTAATTCCTTTCATTTTTAGCCCCTCCCTTAAGTATGAACTTGTATTCCTTATAAACAACCTAATCTAGTATGGAGTATCAGACTTCCTTTTCATCTCCGTTACTTGATTTCTCCACCGAGTAAGATACTCATGGAAAGATTCTTTAGGCCTTTGATGTAGCAACTCAATGTCTTTCAAAGTCACCTCTAGGTACTGTAGTCATATTGCTTCATAAACTCCTTCATCAATAACTTCCAATCTTCCATGGTTCAACGATATAGGCCATGGTACCAATCAATAATAAAACCTGTTAGGCTAAGGCAAAAATACTCAATTTTTTGCTTCTTCATCAATATGGTTCCCTTCATCACAATAGTGTATTGCTTTATATATGCTAAAAGTTCTAATGTGCCTTCAAATTTAGGCAAGTCAGGCATCTTGAACTTTTAAGGCAATAAGTCCTCACCATCTAGATCTCGATCACAATAGGTTAGTCAAACCCTTAATCTTCTCTTCCATTTTCTTTAGGGCCATATCCTTAACTGTGGGACCCTTATTTTTCATTATCATTGTAGGCTCATCCTTTTCCTTTTTAATAAAGTCATCCTCAGAAGTGTGTACTCTATCTCTTATTTGCTCTATCGGTGGGATTTGAGGCACTACAGCAACTATCGTGGGAGCATCCCTAACATTCTTCAGCTCTATTTGTCCTTAGGCAGGCGCTGCAGGCCAAATTCCAGGGGATGGCATTGAAAAAAAAAGCTAACCCATAAATCATAGCTAGCAACCTATCCTGAAGTTCCTCAAATCTTCTATCCAATTCCTTTAAGGTAATACTATAACCCTTTTGTTACATTACATCATCCATTTCTAACTCTACTATAGATTCTAAACTATCCCTAAAAATATCATCCAAGCCAAACTTTGAACTTGACCTAAAACCTAACTCTAAACCCACTTATGATTGCTCTATTAAAGGCTCTCTAATGAGACGATCATCAAGACCCTTGAACCACTTAAGTGAATCTATGATAGCTGAAAGGTTCAAAATGTTAGGATTAATGCATGATGATGATGAATGTACGTGGTATACATATGATGCATGAGGAGTGAGTATGTTAGGTAACAACCACAACCACACATAAGTATAACAATAGCCTTCCAACCTTATTACTCTTACATAAGATGTTGTGAAATCTCTTTTCTAGGTAAACTTAGTCTATGGATCAATAAGGAACCTAATGGATGCATATATTGCACAATAAAAAATTGGCAGCATAACCTCTTTTATTTAAAGTGTATGCATATAGGCTTTGGCCATTCCATATTTAAATAATTCAACTAAATCAGGTTGAACCCACCGGGGCATGGTAGCCTTTGTTCAGTAACCAATTAATTTAATTGAATTTACTCAATATATAATGGCACATATAGCAAGCAAAGCATTAAGGTCATACAACCTAGGGGAAGTAGCTATTGTCATTACATAGGATTGTAGTCGGGTGATGAAACTTTCTTTCTACCCAAGCATGGTTCTTGCCAGTAGGTCTAGCTAACCACAAGCATAACAACTTATAGGTCACCATTCAATATACCAAATGGTATAAGATTTGGGCTAGTGGTCCTCCTTGACATTACCCTATATTGAGTGAACATAGGGTGTATTTCAGGGATACATCGGGGCTAGATAAGGATGCCTAACATAGTTATAAAGCCCTAGCATGAATGCAAAGATGTAATTTTGAAGAGAGATAGGATTTACAAAAAATTCAATTATAATAACTTAATAACTCAATTATAATAACTTAATCAAAGAACTTTAGGAGTAAGGTCTCTTAAGTCCTTAGTGGAGTCACCACTGTGATGCGTGTCAAACCCCTTCGATGCCTCATGGCAAAGTTTGGCTTGCTTTCAGAGGCTTGCTTTTAAGATCCAAGATTGAACGAGGTTCATAAAGTTTGTAAGATTGGCCATTTCACAATAGAAAATGGATTTGATCGAATTCACCAAGTTTCAAACCTCAACAAGGAGTGAAATAGAATTTTGGGGTACCCCTAATTCTATTGTTATGGTCAACTTACGATGGCATCTAAGTGGCTCAAAAAGTAGGTATCATAGAGTCGCCACCTAAAAGAACTTTGGGAAAATGATTCTAACCTTATGATGCCTAAACCAGATATGGTTCAGGACATCACTCTTACTCATGCCTCGATTATTTGTTTTTATAATTGAATTTTTAATATTAATCCACTATCTCCCTTCTCACATGATGCAAAATCATAAATAAACAATCAAGCACATAGGAAACCTATAAAATAAAATAAATAACACATAAATAAAATTACATAAGCAATTTGTCCGAAGATCAAGAAATATCATACATAAAACGTGGTATTTCTTTAAAATGGGAGCATTAGTTCCCTCATGCATATTTTACAAAAAAAAAAGGAGTGAAGACTCTTTATCAATTTTTAAAAAATGCAAGATGAGTGATCCTAATTTTAATGAAATAAATGTTCTTTTATTAAGTTAATTTTTGGGTGAAAACTTGGACATTGGTCCACTTTATTAAGAAAACCCAATTTATTAAGTAAAAATGACTTAAGTTCATATTTATCATTTGGCGTGCAAGAAAAATTATTTAGTACTAACTATTACAAACCCTAAAATAAACCCAATAAAATAATATAAATAAATGATAAAGTACAGAACAAAGCCTATTGAGGTCAAGTTCTCTAAAGCCTCTGATCTCGAAACACTGAACATCTCAATATAATAAAGTTAATTTGCTCATAAACACATAAAGCAATTAGTATGTAAAAATAAATAAGAAAAATCAATATCCATTCTGGAATAAAAGAAAATGAACAAATAGAATATAAAACTACACAAAGTAGAACCAAAAAATAATATCTTAAATAAGATACAATTGAAATTAGAATAAAAAACACAAAAGTATCAATAAAATACCATCTAATGGCCATAGACGGCCAAACAAAGAGGTGAAGGACGGGAAGAAAAGAAAGCCCCTTGATGTCCCATAGCTTAGTGTGAAGGATTGGCATTTATCGAACTTCTTTCCCATCTATCACGTGCAAAATAGGTAAATGATAGTGAAATGCAAATAACAAAGCTTTCATCTAAATATGCATATATGACCTCCTAATTGTGCCAAACCTAATTATAAAAGCTAACATGCATTTAAATCATGCTAAAAATAATTAAATCAACATAAACATAGAATTTTAAATAAGAAACATAAACATAAATTAATGGTGGAATATATCCTAAAACATACCTTTCTACATATTTAATCACATTCAGATTATTCAAGGAATTATAAAAATAAATCATGGCATTAAAAATAAATAAATAATGGGACATCATATGATCATGGAATTTGATATATTAATAGACATGGAATCAAATTATATATATATATATATATATATATATATATATATATATATATTCATGCTATGGCAATAAGAGAGGGAAAACCCAGAATATTACCCTCAGGAGAATTAATTTATATAATATCTAGAAGCTACAGCCTGAATTTCGATGATTGATTTTTGCATTTGAAAATAGTAAGTGTGTTTGTGTGTGAATAAAATTATGTAAAGGAGTTTCCTTATTCTCAAGAAATAAAAATTAGTCTTTTTTAAATCTCAAGAATCAATGGCTACTCCCAAGTTTAAAATGCTTCACCCACCAAAAACCTTTGGATTTTTTTCCATTTTTATGGAAGAAAAGAATTCAAAATAATTCAAATCCTAATTTCCTATAAATGTCCCCTCAAATCCCCAAAGAAATTAATCAAAATCTTCCCTTAATTCACTAGATTCTTTCCAAGTTTTAAGTTGTTGGAAAATGTGCAAATCTACTGTAAAATCATCATAGATGAGCATTTATGATTGATCGACGGTTGACACTAAAAATAGCCATAGACCACTATCCATCCATGATAGACAATTGTCTATCACAGAAAAAAGCCAAAATGCAAGGTTTTAAAACCCATTTTCAATCCCTAAGAAATGCAAGGTTAAAATCCATAAAAAAACATTTTAGAAAAATGTTGAAATTAAGGATGGAACTTAGAGTTTGCTTTTTTTATTTGAAACATGAATAATATTTTCTCATCAAATAACTTTGATCCAGACTACCAGTATCTACAGTATCTATAGTTTTGGACACTAGTGGCTTGTTACAGCCTAATAATGAAGTAATCAACTATTTAAACTAATTTTTAAGCATATACTGAACTTTTAGTTAAGTTTTTAATCAAATGTTTTGACAAGATCAATGTTTTAAGGAATTAAATTTTATATTTTTGCTTTTTATGAGAAGCATAAACACATTTAATATCAACACATCTACCATTGACTTAGTCACTTGATTTGAAAAAATATAGAAATTATGTTTCGATAATGGAATCTCAAGGTAAAGATAAGTTTTCAACAATGATTGAGTGAAGGTGTAAAGACTATTTAAAAACATTATCATCTTTTTCAATGGAAAAAATATAGTTAAAAATTTTTGCTTCTCTACTCCAAAGTTATCATTAATTCATGAGGAAGAATTATTAACTAATCTCTTACCCTTCTAATCAAAGGGAAAGTAAATAATCTCAATCTGACAGTTGATATCTCCATATTTTACCTATGTTTTATGTATTTTTTAAGTGTGTTTTGTAGTGCATTAGTGTTATTGTAGTTTGATTTTATGTTTAAAGTGTTAGTGTTTTGAATTGAGTGTGTTTGAGTTTGTTATATGTATTTTTGTAGGTTCTTTATCAAAAAAGACTCAAATCAACCTGGCAGGGATGAAGGAATTCCCTACTGAGTTGCTTAAGGTAATTCCCTCTTTTGTTCCAATAGCAAATAACTCAGTAGGAAAAGAAAACATCCCTACCGAGTGCTTATTGAAGATTTTTATAGACACAAACAACTCGATAGAGAAAAAAAAAAGTCATCCCCACTAAGTCCCTAAAGGAATTTAAAGGTATAACTTGTCCATCCCTATAGAGATATATAGTTTTATTTTCTATTTTCTTAGAAAATTAGAGTATTTATTTTCTATCGAAAATTTAGAAAATGCATTCATTTATCAATAAATGAAAAATTGGAATATTTATTTTCTTTGAATTATTGTAGAATAATTCACAAAAAGTGATTGAAAAGACAAAGTGATTGAAAAAAGAAGTAAAAGGAAATAAAAGTTACTGTATAGTCAATAGCACTAAAAAATAGTGCGATTGACAAAAATGTATCGTTTCAAGAAAAATAAAAGAAATTAACATTATTGAAAGTTTGAAAATCATTCCAAATATTTTTTATTGTTTTTGCCCTTAGTAATAGCCAGATAGTGATATTTTTATACAGGATATAATTGGCTAGCCATAGGGACACCCTATACCGCAGTGCAAGTCATGGAAACTTGCTTTGCTCTAGATAGGATCTCAGATCTTTATAGCTTCAATGTAAAGTGTAAGTGAAAGTATATCTGATATCTGCTCTGTGAGACTTGATCTTTCGGGATCATTTCTCAATCTATTCAGTATGGCCCTTTAGGGTTCATATTTCCCATATCCTATCTAAGAGCCATGTCTTATTGTACTAGGGGCATATTGATGAGAATAAATCAAAAATCAAAAATAAAAAAGTGAATTAAAAGAAAAAGTTATAAATGAAAAATGACTTGACTGAAAGAAATTGAAAAGGTTGGGATTAAAACTATAATTTTTCCCAAAAAGTGAAGTTAATGAGTGAAAATGAAAAAGAACTGTTTTATAATGATAAAATAGTAAGTAACTATTATATAATTTAAAAATAAGTCTTTGTAAGAAAAAGTGAAAAATGAAATGTTACGTGAAAAAAATCAGTTAAAACTAATTGGTATTCGGTATACCAATTATTGTTAGAAATTGAAAAGTTCAAATAAGAATACTGATTATTTATCTAAAGTCAAAGTAAAATGAGAGAATAAATAGCTAAAATAAAAATTATGGTAATTAAAAAGTAACTCTGAAATCAAGAAATGAATTGAATGATGAACTGAGTACTGCCATTAAAGAGGCAACTAATAATGGATAGTGTTGACTAAATGGTAATTGTATTGAAATGAACAGACAAAGAATATAGCTAAAAGGTTTAATGTAAACCATTATAAGAGAATGTATGACAAAGATTAAGCGAAGCCAAAGTAAGAAATGTAAAGATAAAAGTCAAATGTAACCGAATCACAAAAGAACGTATTGTTAAATAATTGGAAGTATAGAACCAAAGTAAAAAGATTATCAAAGTGTCGGTAGACCATTGAAAATAGTGTTAAAAGAATTAAAAGAAATTTTTGGCAATGTAAGAATGAAAGCTTGCATAATGTATGTAATTATATTTTAATTGGGAAATTCTAGGATTGGTAGTCACCACTGAGCATCTCTAGTGCTCAACACGTAGTGTTTACTGCGTGCAAGTTCTGAAGAGTTGCGGGAGCTAGTACACAAAGATGCAGAAATCGAAGAAGAAGAAGAGTAAGTTATAATTTTTTTAGTATTTTTGGCATGTATATACTTAGCTAGTGAGAGTAAAGAACTTATCTGTATTCAAGTTACTATTTTTGAAATGGGAAATATTGTATGTCTGAGATTGTTTGTTTGATAGTCGGTGATTTTTAAATAGTTACTTCAGTTCTGTGAATGGATGTTTAGAATATGAATATGTATTCTATCATGCCTGTGAAAGGCTGTGTGATTGTTTGATTTTTCAGGAGGCTAGTAAGTTCTAACCGTTGTGCTGCCAAAATTTTGTAAAATAAATAGTAATTTAGATTGTTATAAACTCGATAGTTGAAGATATCAAATTGTATCAAAATCGTTTGACAGTAAATAAATTTTGGAATAGGAAAAAAATTTTATCATTTACCGCTAAATTTCGTATCAGAAGAAACTGTTCTATTAAGGTTATTAGACAAAGACAGAGTTCCAAAACATCCCCAAATCATTGTCATCTAGCCACCTTTTCTTGAGAGATTAGCCAAGTCTAAGAAGAAAAAGAAAGAGAATGATATTCTTAAGATTTTTTGCAAGGTTGAGGTAAATATTTCTTTACTTAATGCAATTAAAAAAATACCTCAATATTCTAAATTTCTTAAAGAATTATTTGCTAATAAGAAAAAACTAGTTGGTAATGAAAGGGTGAGTGTTGGAGAAAATAGCTTTGCTATGATTCAAAAAAAATTACCTCCAAAATGTAAGGACCAAGATATGTTTGCTATCCTTTGTGCTATAAGCAATGTTATGATAAAAAGAGCTATGTATGATTTAGGAACTTAAATAAATATTATGCCATTGTCTATTTATTCATCTTTGTATGCTGGTCCATTAAAAGAGATAAATGTAGTACTTTAGCTTGCTAATAAATCTATTGTTTATCCTGAAGGGGTATTGGAAAATATTTTAATGCAAGTTGATGGTTTAGTCTTTCCTGCTAATTTTTATGTGTTTGACATGGAGGATGATAAATCCTTAAATTCTTCAGATATTTTGTTAGGAAGGTCATTTCTCAATATAGCCCAAGCAAAAATTAATGTGTATGAGGGTACACTCACCATGGAGTTTGATGGAGAAATTGTTAAATTTTATATTTATGATACTTAGAAAAATTCCTGTGATGTTTTTAATATTTTTAAAATGGATGTTACTAAACCTTTAATTGATGAATCTCCTAAATTGGATGATAATTCTAACAATTTGAATTTTTTATATTTTTTGGATTCCACTTTCAAATATCCTAACAAATTTAAAAATAATTTAGTGCTTAATACCAATTTGCAGGAAGTAATGAATAGAAGAATACTGAAATGGGATTTTATACCAGCTTGAAAGGGTTAAATAAAAGCAATTTTTTGGGAGGCAACCCAATGTTTAGCTGTTTGCATTTAATTTTTAGTATTTTTATTTTTTTAACTGCCTTTTTCTTCCTCATTTGTCTAACTCCATTTTTTTCTATAGGTATGGAGAGTAATTGGGATGATTTTAATGGTGCAAGGTTGTATATTTTTTTTAATTAGGGCATTATATTTTTACGGAGCTTATTTTTTGTTAATGGGTTTCACTACAACCCATCTAATTACATTTTGGCTTAAACCAATTTTTGTTCTTTAAATTGTGCAAAAGAGCTTATGGGTAAAAGAAGCACTTTTATGGTGGACTGCATAATGTTTTAGTTGGCCTTTAAGAGCTTTCTTGGTTTTAATGGGTTTTATTTTTATAGGTTAATACTTTTACCTACCTTTTTAAACTTTAGCCCATTTCAATTTATTACCCATATAATCCAAAACAACCTAAATAATTTTATCTTTCCCAATTATCCATCTCTTCCTCACCACCCTACCTCTTTTCTTCATCACACAGCCACCCAACTTCTATAGCCACTACATCCAAAGCTCTAAATCCTCGAATTTCCACCATGGCTAGACTGAAGACCCAACCAAAGTAGCCATGTGCAGTACCACATCAATGCAATCAAAGCAGCAATAATTTCTAATTTTTTTCCCTTTTTTTTCCTTCTCTTTGATTTTTTTTCTTTTTTGTCCTTTTGCTAATTTCATTTTTTAGATTGTTATAAAAAGAGAGAGAGAGAATAGATAAAATGAGATATATGAAAAAAATGGATGCATGAATCTACACTTTGCTTTTGTTTGTTTTGGTTTTAATAATTTTTTTCCTTTCATTTTTGTCCTACGTCACTTTTAATGCCCACCCACCTTATTTGACTTTCAATTTTTATTTTATTATTATTATTATTTTCTTCTTTTTTGTTTTATTCACTTTCACTTGTATCTGTTAATTAATTTTTTTCTTTTCTTTTTCTTCTTTCTTTACCTAATGTTTTCAATTTCATTTTTCATATTGTATTTCTATCACTTCCCTCCCTTTGTCATTTAAATTCATTATTTTTATTGTTTTACTTTAATTGTCATTTGCCGTTTTTTTTCTTTTTCTTTATGAAGTTACAGAATCTTGCCATCTTTGCTTTATTCATTTTTTTTTTACATTTTGATTCACAATGTTTTTTCTTTTTTTTTTATTTTACTGTCACTTTGTTTGTATCTACTTTGGGTTGGTTTTGCTTACATAATTGGGCTATTCTTGATTTGATTTTGGAACTATTCATGTTTAATCATTTATCAGTTCATTGAGTTTTCTATAAGCATAATTATGCTGGTTGATTGATTTTTATTTTATATTGATTTTAATTTTTTATCTGGTCTTCTAGGTAGCTAACACCTTGCATAAACTCAATAGGTGGTCCAATGAACTAAAATTTAGCAATTTAATAAAGCAAATAGAATAAGCAACTCTAGCAATTTACCATTCAATCTGTAACCATGTCTCCATAATAGGGCAGTATTTTGTACTTCATTTTTAATTATTTGTTTTTGCACCTTTCGCACCACGATTGATTTAATATTCTGTATTGGTGACAATGTGAAGAGAAAATGTGGGAGAAGTATTTGAAATAGAAGTGTTGTATTGGAATTCTTGTGATTTTGTGCCGATTTTTATGGTGTTGTGTTGAAATGTGCTAAAATTTTTGGATTATTTATGCTGACATTGGAAAGCTTATTCTAAAAATTTTCCTATTGATTTTTGTTGACCAAATTTCTTACTGTATTTTGTTGATCATATTTTGATGAGCATATTTTGTTAAGCTAAATTTGGTCAATAAAAAATTTTTTGGTTTTTGATACAGTTTTAGGTGTTATTGGCATAGCGCTTGTCCCGTGTTTTTAATTATTTAAAAATTTACTTTGTGTTCTATTGTCCTTAGCATTCTATTGAACTTCACTTTCTTTTCGAAAGAAATTTTTTTCCCAAAAAAAATTCCTTGAATAATTAGTTTTTGACCTATTACAATGCTACGCAGAAAATGCATCAACTTCTTGATGGTTTGTTCTTTTTCATACGTCTTATGGTAGCCTCAATATTCTTTTGAATTAGAAATTTCAAGGCTTAATTTAATAGGTGAAATAAAATTTTGCATGAAATTTAATTTGGAATCTTTGCACCTTAGGTAGCTATTAAAATCAGTTGGGACATCAAGTAATTTTATGTGTTTATGGTTCGGGTATTTGGTTAACAGGATCTTTTACTGAAAAAAAATTGGAAATTGATTAGGTAATAAATTTTACTATATTGTCCACTAAAAGTTTGGACATGAGTAGAGCTAGTACCCATTTGGATTTGTGTGGTCTAAGTAACCGGATGTATGCAAGTCAGAACCGGATGCCCTAGCGTAAAAAGGACCTCTACATTGTAACACCCTACGTTCACTAAATTTCTAATAGTTTAATTCTATTAATTTCTTATTATTAATTTATTATTATTATTCTTATTCTTTTTAAATAAATTTTTGACAACATAATAGCATAAAATCATGCTACCTAAACCTGCAAAAATTCAAATTACACTCCCAATATATTCATCCTCCAACTCTAATACTCCAATCAACAATCACAGCACTTCTAAATCAATCTCAATCTCACACACAAATGCCTCAAACACACAAGCACATACATTCACATATTTTAATCTTACCAAGTATATATAAGACTATTTAATTTACATGCCATATTGAGATACACATATCTAATGCTATTACATTTAATACAAAATATTTTTAATTGCATCTTCAATTTAGCCCAAAATGTATATGTCATGCCACATTCTCTTTTATGGACTCCTTCAATCAATGTACCTGTCCTTGTGCACAGTTAAAATAAAATCACATGCTAAGCAACCTTATTGCTTAGTGGTGGATGCACTTACACAAAATTTCACCAATTATTTTGTGTCATAATTTACGTAAAATTTACCAAATTGCCGTTTAAAAATTTTATATAGCAATTAATTCAAAATTTGTTCTTTTTATACCATAATTTACTCTTAATTATTATAATAGTCATTTTTCTCATTTAATTTTATTTATTTATTCGATTATGTATAAAATTTCAATTTAAGTCCCTAAAGTTGACTTTTTCTTAATTTTGATCAATTTGACCTCAATTTTGATTTGGTTGACTTTCTTTGACTTCCAATTACATTTAAATGTATAAATTATATTTTAGTCCCTTAAAATTTTTCTATGGGTGGTAAATTATGGTTTAGTCCCTGAATTTCACTTTTTTATGATTTTGCCCTTTTTGGTCCAATTAACTATTTTAACCTCATTTGTCACCTCTTTGACTTTAATTTACCATTTAATCCCGAATTTATCATGTAATTATCATTTTACCCTTACTTGACTTATTAATCTCATTTTTCACTTTATCTATTATTTATTCACATTTATAATATCTAAATATTTGTAATTACTCTTTTTGTTCCAATTTACATGTAAAATTATAGCTTTGCCCCTAGTTGACACCAATGAAAATTCTCGAACCAGATAAGCAGGATGAGGAATCCAATAGACTGGAGTGATCGTATAGCCAGAGTATGATGTGGTTCTCCAAGACACTGAATAATGAGCCGACTAAGCAATAAATCACTTTTTCATTGTACACTTTCAATCAAATCACACAAATACCATAGTGTAAATGCCTCTATGGCTAGCCATTCTATCCTAAGATCCTGGATTACCCACTGTTTACTAAAGGCAATATTATTTATCATGTGTCATTATATTTTTCCACTATCATTTATTTTTATCATACCAAATTAATCATTTAATACCTCATTTGCATTCATATAAACTTATTAATCATATATTCATCTCATATATGTTCATTATCATATAAACACAATTAAATTAAGCCATTTAACACATGCTCAATATTCGGCCACCACACTCAATCATCCTTACAAATTTTTCCTTCCTCCAAAATCATACCATATGTAGTTTAATACTTATTTTATGGCATAATACATTGAAATACATCCATTTCACACATAAATTCTTAAGTTTCTACCACTTACCACATTATGTAACCATCTCAAAATTAGTACAATTATCATTTTTCATTCTAATTAATAAGATTACACTTCTTACACCTTAATTTGATTAAATATCATTAAATACCCAATTAAATCACAATTTTCACTATGATTCCCCAAGGAAACCTATTTAGCCATCAAGACTTCACTTCTTTTTATTTTAATTTCTCCTTTCATTTAGGCTTCTAATGAGTTATTTTGACAATATATCATGCTAGATTAAATTAGTTTACTATTTCATGCAATATAGTTTAGTTCCATAATGTAATAATTTATAAGAGTTCCATAAAAATAGTGAAATTAAATGTAAATTGCATCCAATAAGCTTTATTTAGCTTGAAGAACTCCTATTCTTCCTTTTTCCTTCCCCTTGCCTTTCTTGGTCTTCTCTTCTCTTGTTTTTCCCCTTTTTGGCTGAAATTAAGAGAGAAAATTCATAGATTTAGATCATGATTTCAAGCAAATTAAAATTGCTAGTTGCTCTTCTATTCATCCCCTATAAGCTTATAAAAATTCTCCCATTAATTCCACCTAAATCCCACAAAATCGCAAAATTTCACTTAAATTTCCTTACCTTATTTCTCAAATTCTTGACTCCTTTTTGATATAAACTCTTTTCTAGGCTAAAGAGGATGAAATTATAATTATAAGAATTAAATTTGGGCTGGAGAGTTAAAGAGAGAGAGCTTGGATGAGCAAAAATGAAAGAGATGGAAGAGAAATGGTGGTCTCGAGTTTGGGTGAAGAAACAAGGAAAAAATCTATAATTTTTAAGTGATTTCCAGCTGTTTTATACTCTTACATTTTGTCTTTTAGAGGGTAGAAAGAGAGGCCAAGATTCCTTCTTTTACTATTGAATCTAGGCTTTAAATTAAGCCACATATCACTCATACACCCACTTATTAACATTCTACTACTCTAGGCTTGCTTGTACCAGATCATAACATTCCAGTAATGATTTCCATGTCCTCATTTGACCAAAATTCCTAAATTTGACCTTACAATTAATCTTATCTCGATTTTACACCCTAAATATTGAAATTTAGTTTCCTATGACAGAATGCCCTAAATTTTTTTTCGAATGTCATAGGATATCCTAGAACACATGGTTAAAAATTTCATCCTATTCTGACATCGTTTCAATATATTTCTAGCTTCGATGGCCTATGCAGCCGGTCCAAAATCCAAAATTCAAAATTTTAAAATTGTCAGAACACTTACTTTTTTACTTCTAACGGGTCATATAAATTATTTCTAACATAATTATGAAACCAAAATAATTTTCGAAGGTCAGTACACTACTTTAGAGTCCGGTCAAACTTTTGGTCAACCCTTTTTACAGTATCAAGTAAAAACTTTTCTATATCGTTTAAAGGTCAATCTAATCTCATTTTTAGCTCCGATTGTACCACTGAACTCCATTTATAACTACTTTCACAAACCATTGTCCAGGCCAAACTGCCTGCTAGGTCATCCACCCATGGATTACCTTGGTCTGAGCATATTTAACCTTTACACTAGATCCTACTCCTATCTTATTCAACTTTGATTTCTCCAAAATTTATCTTAGGATAATTATTTATACTCTACATCATACTGTACATGACAAATACAAATTTGGTGGCATTATATACATTCATTGTAAGCAATCCTAGTCTTTTCCATAAAAAAAGAAGAAAATAAAAGCATCAAAACTAAAATATGCCAAAAAAATAAAATAATAATAATAAAAGCTTTGGTAGATTCTTTCCCATACTAGTTGAAATGTGTGTTGCGATGTCTATTTTGGTTTGGCAATTTATCTTTTTGCAGTGATTTAATTTTGAAATAAGACCTTAAAACCCTTATATGCTTAAAATATTTAAGCCTTGTTGTTTCTAGTTTGAAAAGGATGTTAAGGAACCCATGTTATGATATGAACTTGTAGGAAATAATTTTTAATTTTGTTCTCAAATTTTCCTTGCATTTTAATATGGTTGAAGCTTTTGGGATTGAAATTTATTTAAGGATGAAATGATTTTTTATAGGATATATTGTGTTGTTTGATTCATGCTTAAGGACAAGCATGGGATAAGTGTGGGAGAATTTGTTAAGTCACTAAATTGCATATTTATACTTGAATTTTACTTTTATTTTACATTCTTTTCAGTCAATTTTAGGAATTTTTACTTGTTTATTGATTTTGCTAATTGTAGGAGCAAATTTTAAAGAAGTTATACTTCTAAGACTAAGTGGAGATGATATGGGGAAATACTTAATTTTTAGAGTTGAGGCATGGTGAAATAAGATATTGAAAGTCAAGGTCTGGTAGTTGCCTTACCCAAGGCAGGAAGGTAAGGTCAAGATTCAAGCCTTGCCCAAGGGAGTGATAGTGCAGAGTTACGATTTAAATCTGATTCTTATGCGAGTTTGACTTGGCTTCCACCTCTCCTCCAATTGATATTTATGGACATTTATACTTTAATTTAAAAGATAAAAGGCAATAGTTTTAGAAAATTTGAATTCTATTTAGTATTTTATTTTATTTTTCTTATTTGGGTAGCATTAAATTACCTTTATTTAAGGGGTTTTAGGAGGAATAAAAGGGGATATCAGATCTGGTTTTGATTATCAGTTCTAGTTCCTCAATTATAATTTTTTGTTTTAGTTTTGTAATAGGCATGAGTAGCTAATCATTTATTTTGTTTAAAGGTTAATTTAAGGGCAGGATTCAACCAATTGCTGTGAGATTTTTTGTACTTTAATTTTATTGTGATGTTCATGTTATTTACTATAGCTTAGAGAAATCATATCTCGATTGTTATTTGTTTCATGTTAAATGAGGCATCGTTGTTCTTTTAATTAAATAACATATAGCTAATTTAGATTGCTAAATCCGTAATTGTTTGTGAAATCAATAACAAGTAGCAATTAGTGTAGCTTCCTCATAAGAGCTGTTATATTAAGTAAATGCACGATTTGGTCTAAATCAATCTCGCATGTATGTTGGTTGGCTTAGGTCGGGTCTTTCTAATGATTTGGTCTAAATCAATTATTTCGCTTATTAAAGGATTATTTATTGGTTAGGGGTTAATTATAATCTTACTTAATTGATCTATTAATACGGAAAGATTAGGTCGGTAGCGTAAAGTCGACGACTATAACCAGTCCATTACATGATTTTGAAATTATCTTTTCATCTATGATCAGTAAATTGAATCACGTGCCACGAATACCTTTAACTGAAATTTTCCATCAATTGATTTTATCTTTATTTATTTTCTATATTTTTATTTTATTTTTTTAATTTCTTTTTTAATTTAATTTAATTTTTTATTTTTAGTCTACAAAACCCTCATCATTTATTTTTATTTTTTTTAATTTTTAGCTATTTAAAGAATTAAAACGCGATCAATCCCTATGGATTTGACCTTACTCTTTACTAATTACAAGTTAGTTTTAAGTAGGAATTTTATTTTTGTTTGTTTCGACCCCCATCAATCTAGTTTAGAGCTCTTTTCAATTCAAAACTTGGGATTTATCTTAGATTAATTTCACTCAATTATAGATATTTCACTTAGTAATCCCTGTTCTCTTGGGTTCAATATTCTTGGGATCTTAAATATATTCCCCTACATTACTAGCCAATCTAGTACACTTGCTAAAAACCAGTCAATAGTCTCTAAAGGCACTCCATTTATCTTCACAAGCTCACACGCATCAATGAGAAAATCTAGATGTTAGATAGCATCTTCATGGTCTCCTCCAGATGATTGATTTTTTTTAACCATATTGATTAATGAGGGCTTTAATTTGAAATTGTTGGCAAGAATTTTCAGTGGCACAATACTCCCATGAACGTTGTCCTAGAAGGATTTGCATAATCCTAAATTGGCCTCATTTCTTCCACCTCTTCAACCATATTATGAACATTTTGAGCCATTAGTGAACTGCTATTATTTTGACCAATCCTACCAGCTGGTTGATCATTTATTTTAGGAAGAATTGCTTCTCCCCCATTAGCCATTTCAAGTAGTTGGTGGTGTCTCCAAATTCTTTACCTCAAATGAAGTGTCTTATCCATCTTTGGATCCAAACCAACCAATGGACTGCTATTCAATTAGGTTATACACTAACCAACACCTGAAAAGATCCAAATAAACCAAAAATCAAAAGCAAAGTTCAAAGTAACACAATTATATAACTAGAAATAATGTTGTTCCTCTACAATAACGCCAAAAACTTGACTGCACTTTTACGTATGTGCAAAATGAGCAATGATAACTAGACAAGTGCACCCATTAAATAATAAGTGTAGATGAATTGTGACTCACAAGTATCATGTCCATAAGCATCATGTAAATAGGATTATCTTAAAATTGTAAAGCGTTATCTAAGTAATTGTTGGTATATGATAATTATGATTAACTACTAAAATTAATTAACTAACAATTAAGCAAACAATAATGAATTAACAAAATAAGAACAACAATTAGATGAATAAGAAGGGAGAAAGGCCTTGTCAAGGTAACTATCCTCCACTAGCTTAATACGGAAGCACAAACATGTAATAAACTCCAAAGCCTAGATGATTTTATCAAAACCCAAAACTCTCTACCGAAATTACTATTCTGTAACACCCTAAACTCTTCTTGAAAACATTTAGGTAAAAAACATGAGATCAACCTCAAACATATCAACTTCTATCAAAATTAATCCTAATGTCCTAAAAGGCTAAAACCTATTAAGGTCGCCATTTTGGTAGCACCCAAACGGACTAAACTATCTTTCTCACTATAATTTAAATCCTAATTTATTAATCATATTATATTTCAAATTAGTTTAACTATAATTTCATTGAAAAGTTAAATATCAACACTTAATTTATATTTTGCTATGGTGAGTTTTCTTTAATATTGCTCCACCCATGGCATGAATTCTAATACTAGTATAATTTATAGGTAACATGCATTTAGCCGAGTCTAATATGATGCCACGTCAAGAGTGCTAAAAGTGAATTTTGATCTAAAACTGTGAAATTGATTTGGGATGTTAGGATTGTAGAATATCTTTTAACTTGAAACTGCATGGTAGAAATAAATATAAAGGCCTGATTGAAGATTGATTATATTTTAGATTTCAGGCACAAATGTTACAAGAGATATTTCCTTTAAGAAAACATGAATAAAGATTATTAAATATATTAGTCTACACTTGATAATTTTTTATTCGATCTGAAAATTTAATCGGAACTCGAATTCAAATGAAATTAAAATGATTTAAAAATTTTAGAGTTGCAATTGATCTGCATCTGAAAAATTCATTCAAAAATATCTAAGCTCATGTCCTGATTTTTCAATTAAATTTATTTTATATTTCATTTATTTATAAATTATAATTTAACTATAAATATATATTAATACTACCTCCTTTTTCTTAGTATATCCATCCCAATTTTTATATAAAAATCAAATTTAATTGAAAAAAAATTAATTGCTTAATTTTTAAGCAGTAAAAGATAAAAATAAAAAAAATAATCAAAATAAAAATTAAATGGCGTATAATGCATATTGTATTTATTGATTTCCTTTTTTCCTATTTTTTAATGTAAATTTACTAATAATTTGATCGGTTTGGTTTTAACGATTTTTTAATACTAAAATTCGAACCAATATAATAAAACCGAATTAATTAAACTGAATCAATTAAAGCAACCAACTATACTCAATTACTTATGGTTCAGCTCAATTATTAATTTCAATTTAGTCTTTTTATCATAACTATGATCTGAGATTCGATTAAAATTAACTGAAAAATGACTACTAATAAACTCAAAATAAACCAATCTGAATTGACCCAAAGCCATCCAATTCAATCCAAATATCAGACCTAATCAATGAAATTAAATTTAGTTTAAATAGTTAAAAACTTGGCTATTTTTTCCATTTGATTATAGTTCAAATTCTACCCTTCTATATACAATAATATATTATAAAGATGATATATATATTAGTCAATTCCATGTCGGTTATGCCATGTTAAGGCCCACCGATTAATGAGTCCTTTACAAGATTCAAACTCTATTATTAGGATCTCATCGTTTACTGATCCTAGATTCCAGTCAAAATAATAAGAGAGGTCCAATAATTGGTAAGATAGAATCTGTTAGAAAGAGTAAGCGTATTTACCAAGTAGCCACCCCTCAATGTCAAAATTGATAAAATAAAAAAGAAAAATCTATTTATTTAGGATGCATTCGTAAATAATTTTATTTTTAATTTTTAATTTTTTTAAATAAAATTTAAATACATTTGGTATATTTTTTTCATTTTGATTTTTACATAAATTTAAAAAGCAATTTTCACAACAAAAATAAAAATTACAAATGTTAAAAATATTATTTTTAAGATTTTATTTGTATCAACAATTTAATTACTTTATTTTCATTATCACCAACGCACCATCACAGCTACCACCGTTATCACCACCAC
This sequence comes from Excoecaria agallocha, assembly GCA_037975025.1. NCBI lineage: Eukaryota > Viridiplantae > Streptophyta > Magnoliopsida > Malpighiales > Euphorbiaceae > Excoecaria > Excoecaria agallocha. The sequence continues at coordinate 63,396,304 of CM075809.1, read as the reverse complement.
CAAACTACCACCAACCACCACTATCACCACCATCTTTGCCACCACCATCCGATTGTCGCCTCTATCACTACCAACACCTCTACCACCACCATCACTATCAGACTACCGCTACCACCGCCGTCACCACCAAACTACCACCTCCGCCGCCATCACTACCATCTCGCCACCACCACACTGCTACCATTGCCACCACAACATTGCACCGCTGTCACAACTGTCACCACCACCAGAATGCACTAGGCAACAACCATCATCTCCACTGCCACTGCCACCAGACTGATGCCGTCATCGTCGCTACCACCGCTATCACCACCCCCACCATTGCTACCGCCACTGCCACCACATCGTGACCACCACCACCACCACCACTGTCGTCACTGCCATCACCCCTACCGCCGCTGCCACCACCACCCCCACCACACCATCACTTCTATAACTACCACCTCTGTCACTGCCACCACCGAAATCATTATCATAATATGCATAAATAATTATAAAATATATAAAAATAATTAAAAAGTATAATACAGTTTTTAAATATATAAAATAATTTTTTTTAAAATAGATAATAAAAATTGAAAATAATTTTTGAATTTTATAAAATTAAAAATTAAAAACCTACCATTTTACCGAACACACCCTTTAGATCTAATTGAATCGTTATTTTTTAATATGAGATAATATACAGTTTTTCATAAACGGAATATTAATGTGTACATTTCAATTGCTATTAATGGCATATCATACTGACAAAACTCATTCTCTATTGAATACCCTAAACTCTTAAAATCTTTTACTTTAATTCTTGAACTTCTAAAATTCTTATATTGGGTCCATTTACAAAAGACATGATGTTTTTTTAACAGCGATTGAAATATACATGCGTTATTCTCGTTTATGAGAAATTGCATATATCTCATATTAAAGCACAAGAATCCGATCAAAAAAATTTTTGCAAAGAAATACAATATAAAATTTTTAAAATTCAAAAATTTGAAAATAAATTTTGGTTAAGAATTTTGGACCGACATAAATTCTTTTTAATGGGAATATAATTGTAAATTTCTTATAATCGTCATATGTGTATTGAAAATAGCTTTTAAAATAATTTGTAAAGCCAAATATGTTAAGAACAATATGACCACTGGACTTCGTGATAAAAGCCTATAATATCTTTATCTGAAAAGAGAAAGTTGGCAATTGCAGCTTTTAATCGGATGGTTGAGTTCTGTAAGAAAGAGTATCTAGTCGGACTAGGCATAAGCATTCCAAAGCTTAAATTAATAGCTTTCTAGAGAGAGTACTTAGAGAGAGAGTTTCAGAGGTTCAATACCTGGAACGACTGTGCATTGGGCTATTTATAGAAAGAAGGAGGGGCGTACTTGAGTGCTTGCAATGTGATAACTGGCTGTCAGAGCAGGTGAGCGACGAAATAACAAGGAGTAAGTGAGGGGTATAGACTTTGCCTTGTATCGGTGATTTGATTAAGAAGTGTTGTCTCATCAGTCTGATCGGACATGACGTGGCCCTATCCTTATCTTGTGACTCGCACATTGGGCTCATCTACTAATGGCCTTTGGGCTCTGCCAAGTGTAGTGGGCCGATTGTCTGGGCCTTGAAAAATGTTATTTCCATGGTTATCACTTGTCCCCCCTCTAAAGGATCTGATTGGGTGAGTTCTATTTTTTGACGGGATTTTAAATTTGAAAAGGCGTTCATTTGAAGAGATGCATCTATTTAGTTCAGACAACTATTTTTACATTTAATGTTGTGCGCGTGTACCGAAGGTGGCACTTCGTTTTTCATAATGTAATGATGGCTTGATGACATGTGGTGATCATTTCGTGGAGAAAGATTTGGAGTATTCCAAAAGTTTTTTCCTATAAATAGGTAAGTTCAAGGTAATTTTTCTTCATTTTTCAGCGATCCTTGTCGAAACTCTGCCAAATTTGCTCTTTGAAACTCTAGGAATTTTTTACTTTCAGATTTCAGAGATTTCTTAGAGTTCCTGCGAGATTATCCAAGTAAGTAAATAATACCTACTTACCTACCTTTGATTTTTTTCTCATTCATCACATTCTTTACTTCTCCCCCTCCACTGAAGATGGCTTCTAACAGCAGCGAATCAATAGACAGGAGCTTCATTGAGGTATACAAAGATCGTGAGGCTGTAGCTCAACCTTCTAGACTAACTGAAGAGGAAATGGCTAAGATTCCTTCACGATATGATCTCCCTGCAAAGGTGTCTGTGATGGCCTATCCAAATTCCATGGCGATGACAGAGGGGCCTTTCGGCCATAATAGGAATGAGTGGTTTATTTGCCACCTTTAGATATTAGACATAGGAATAAGGATTTCCTTTTGTGCATTTGAGGTAGCAATCCTTAGGGATTACGAAATTGTCCCGAACCAACTGCATCCAAATGGGTGGAGAGCAGTAGCTTGCTTTAAGATCCTTTATAAAATAGAGACGGTGGCTTCAACTCTGGACTTATTCACCTACTTCTTCTATATTCAGGTCGGAGTGACAGGACGGAGTATTATTTTACAAGCCAACCGTAGAGAAAGCTATTTGTTGTCCCGTCTTCCATCAAAGGCTTCAAAGAAAGATACTTTTTGGTGGGGATGGCTGGTGGGTTTAGAGTTCCACTAATCCAATCGAAAGGAACTACCGTTCTATAAAACCAGGCTACCGGCCAATCCATGTACGAAAGCAACATCAAAAAATTGATGAACGCTGTGGCAAGGCAAGGAAAACCTTATAACTCCAATTATCTCTTGAGGATGTTGTTGGGATCCTCAAGCTCTAATGCCAGCAAAGACGTTAGAATGTGAGCATTATAATTGGAGTAAAGGGGAAAGCATATATTGACAATCACACATTGCATGTGCATCAAATATGAATCAAGTGAAGAAGATACTTATCTTGTTTTATCTCTATGATGCAGCTGCAGGCATAATGGCCAAAGGAGATGATGTTACTAAGCAACTAGTCGATTGGGCTACGAAAAAGAGGGATGTTGAGTGGGCCGTGAAAGAGGAGAGAAAGACAAAGAAGAGGAAGCTCATGCTTTCCTCATAAGTTCAAGCTCCAACAAGTGACCCTCCCCCACCTACTGCTGCTACTACGTCTATCTCCTACCCAGCATTACTTATCTAGGCTCTTGCTCCCCGAGTTATTGCAGACGATCGGGCTCTACCAATTGATGAGTCTGACTTAGATGAGGCATCACCTACTGCTATTTCAGTCAACATCCCACTTCTAAAGGAAGGTGCTCAAAGGAAAGATGCTGAGCTTGATGAGGCAGCAAAGAAGCGAGTTGAAGAGGCAAATCTGAAAAAAGTTACGGATGTCCGAGTTGCTATAAAAAGCAAGGGACCTGCCCAGGATGAGTCCCTTCAGTGAGCTACAGGAAGAATTTTTAAGAGGTGGACTCCATCTCTAGATGAGGTTCTGAAGGAGTACTTCAGCAATTATCAGTTTGTGAGCAATAAGGCCGTATCTAGCTTTATCTATCGGGGTACTCTTCAGGAAGGTGACTACAAGGCAATAAGTGAACCCAACTCACTCGCCGGAGAGTGTAGCCTGTTTCAACAGCAGGGCTTAGAGGTAAAGTTTATGTCCTCCATCTTGTTTCAATACATCTGATATATGCTTCTTCCTTTCTACCTTGACTTTTCTTTCTCGTCTTTCCCTGTAGCTAATAAAGAAAGGCTTGTATCTCCACGGGATGGCAAACTTCTTAAGTTCAAAATAAGAGGATGTCATTCAGCAGCAGAGTGATGCAAACGTGAATTGCGATGCAGCCAAAAAAGAGTCAGCCCTCCTTTTATCAGAGGTAGATAAACTGAAGAGAAAGGTGGCCCGATAAGCTCAAGACCTTAAATCTCGACAAAACAAAGCCAATCATCTAAAGGGAGACATTGTGTGCTTTTCTACGGATAGCACTCAGTGCAAGAAATTTGAAAAGGAGACAGCTAGGCTGAGTGCTTAATGCAAACATCTTTCTGTCGAGTATGTTAAAGCCAATAAGGATAGGGACAGGGCTTTGTCCGAATGCGACCTTCTTCAAGGTGAGTAGGATTCCTTACAGATTGCCTTGGCAGAAAAAGAGATGGCATGAGATAAAAAGCTTGCGGATGAACTCGCCACCTAGAGAGATGAGCTTCTAGATCAGTTAGGAGAGGCCCAAAGGAAGTTATTGACTCGATTGATTTTTAAGAACGAACGAGTAGCGCTTCCCTAAAGCTGAGCTTGATTGGATTGAGGACCCAAGGAGTCTGCCTGACCCTCCTTCCAATGACGACAAAGAGGAGGCTCCTCAAGACCCCACATCATCCCAGCTGCACCTTAGCGTACTGGTTGAGCCTAAAGCTTATGCTTCTTTAACAATAGAGTATGCTCCTAGAGTCACCGTCAAGTCTTCCCAGCCTCCTGTTGAGGTGGAGGTAGAGCCTATTGCTAATTCGACCATAGGACCTACTGCCAATCCGACTGAGGCTCCTGCTACTGTAGAATTTGTAAACAAAGATACATAGGTTTTTCTTTTCTTCTTTTGTAAAGTTTGTGATTTAATGTAACTTGTACAATTTTTATTTGAATGCAATATAGCTTTTCTTCCAATTACGACTTCTCATTTTTATACAATGCAATTTTTATTCCAAGTATGTCTTTTTATAAAATCAATAAAATACTTCCTGAATTTAAAGAAGCTTTCAAAGCTTTACAATCAATAACTTTTAGAACCAGTAATTGATTCATCCGATCTGATTGGATAGATATATTCGGTTGGTCTGGCATGAGTTATAATTTAGATAATATCCGATCAGACATCGTATGACCTTTTGGCCTTATATTTACTTTGAATATTGGCAAGCAATTTCGTACATGGAGTATGCATTCCAACTCTCGCATCTTTGACTTGGGATGAACGTCAAGCCTAGCGGATAAGTTTCACATTTTTGGTTCAAAATTTACGTCAAACCTAGCAAATGAGCAAATGGGAGTTGCACAATTTTTGTCTTTTCAGCTCAGAAAAAACATTGACCCTAACAGAGGAGCTTGACCTGCAAACAAATGGATTCCAACTCTCGCATCTTCGGCTCGGGATGAACATTGAGCTTGGTGGATAAGTTATACCATAACCTAGAGATAGATGGATTCTAACTTTTGTATCTTTCGTTGCATCAAGCCTAGTGGATCAGTTATACTATAACTTAGAGATGGATTCCAACTTTCGCATCTTCGGCTGCATTGAGCCTAGCAGATAAGTTATACCATATTGATACATTGATTAGGATATGACATCAATTGAAATTAAGTCATCAGTTAGGATTTTCATCTGTTGAAATTAATTACGTCGATCGAGATTTTCATCGACTGGAATTAAATAGATCATCAATCAGGATTTTCATCGATTAGAATTAAAGAGATCATCAATCGGGATCCAATCCATGCTTGGCAATGATAGGTATTTGATCCAATCGGTATTTGGGCGATGGATAGATACTTTCAATCCAATCCGCGCTTGGCAAAGGTCGGTCATTTTGCTAAAGAAGGAGTTAAGAAATTTAATTATCGAAGAATAATAGATTCGTAAGTTCAAACATGTACCTATCTTTAGGCCAGTCTTTGTTTCGAGGTGATACTCTTTTTGCAAGAGGAAACCAAAGTGTTATAACTTTTGATAATTTATCACATGTTGTTAGGCTATACTTTCTTACTGCTATAGCCTTGAAAACTTAAAAATAATTCTTTAATTTTAATCAGATGACGTCAAAATAGACTAGTAATCCGTGCTTATTATAGGAGACTATGAGGGCATTAAATTTGATATAATAAATTCTTGAGAAATCCAAGTGAAAATAATTGCACCTGATTTTGTTTTACCCACGAGTTAGGTAAGTATGCCCTTCCCATTTTTCTTCTTCAAAAGATCATCCCCATATGATGATCCTCCAGCTATCATGTTTATGGTCCTGATATACGGTTTGTATGGGTCTGGATTCCTCGAATTCTTACGCTCATCCTCATCATCTGAGCCAGAGCCACATCTTCTAACATTAAGCTATTTGTAGGAGCCCTCCCCTCTAGCTCGATCGATAAATCTCTTGAGAAAGCCTCTTTGTAAAAGTCGTTCAATCTCCTTCTTTAGGGAGATACACTCGTCGGTTGTATCCTAATGTCTTTGTAAAATTTACAGTATTTGTTGTGATTCCTCTTATTTCTTGCCTGTTCAGACACCCTGGGCCAGTTAACTCTCCTGTGTTTTTTTATCCACATCAATACCTAGCCAGAGCTGGCATTGATTGGAGTGAAGGTTTGAGCCAGTTGATTCTTATACCAACTGGATGTACCCTATTCAATCTCCTTTCGTTTTCCCAGATTCCTTGAGATGGTGGCCCTATCAGGACTCCTCGTTATCCGATTGGATATGGAAGTTTAGTTGAATGATCGCCCATCCAGATACTGTAGCCTATCCATGATGTTGGTCCTCCTTCCTCTGTTGGACCTCGGGGCATCATCCAACTTGATGTATTGTCTAGCTCTTTCCATGAGGTTAGAAAAGCTTATCAGTAACCTCATTATTAGTGACTCAAAGAGTGGACAATCAATGATGCCTTCTGCCAGGGTGGTCGTCGCCATTTTCACGCTTACATTTCTCACATCTGACATTATGGCCTGGAATCTATCGATGTAGTCTCTAAAACTTTCATCGGTTCTTTGGTAAATATTATACAGGTTAGTTACAAACTTTGACACCCATGTCTGCATAATAAATCGTATGGTAAACAACTTCTTAAGCTATCTGAAAGAGGTAATTGATTCCTAAAGGAGCTCATAAAATTAATTTAAAGTATCTCCTCCTAGGATGGTGGGAAAGATTCTGCAATCAATCCTCTCATCATAGGTGTAAACCTACACTTTAGTCAGATATTCTGCAAGATGAGTAATAGGATCAGTTTTACCTGTATACTTATCCATCACTACGTCTTTCTACTTGGAAGGTAGCTCAAACCCCGTTATCTCCCTACAAAATGGGAATGCAATGTTGATGCAAGTGTTCCCCTTAAACATACCTCTTTTGGAGCCTGTCAAGCTGAACTACCTGAGCTTTTGCCTAAACCATTTATCCTCCCTACTTATGGTCGTGGAGGCAAACTCATCTTTGGATTTTCTGGAATGACTGTAGTTAGGTGTGCACATAAAAGACAGGTCATCTTCGATGGAGAGGTGGGTGGAGTCTCTATTTGCAGACATCATCCCCTTCCCTTTGTCATACCTTCTTGGGGTCCTAACTCCTATTCTCCCACTATCATAGGCTCATGGCTCGTTGATGGAGATTTTCCTGTTTCTCCTTCTTCTGAAGTCTTCATCCACAAAGTCTATTTCTTGGTCTCTTTTAGAAGTTTTAGGCATTTTGGCCTTTTTAATCATTTGGATGATGCTCTTAGTGAAGTCACTAAGAATAGCGCGCATGTCCCTAACAGTAATAGGGATATTTTTTCGGCTGCCATAGAATGGCATTGTCAAATTCTAGGAGAAGATTATCCCTGATAGGTGATCTAAGAGATCTATCTCTTTTTCCTATAGGCCTAGATCTACCTTGGCTATTGCCATTGCGATCGTATTCTCCGAAAGCTATGTGCTCATTAGCTCTTGAACCTGCCATAGCTCTCAATGAAAGCACTAAATGATAAAGCCTGGAATGTTTTTATCTGAAAAAAGAAAGTTGGCAGTTGCAGCTCCCAATTGGATGGTTGAGTCCTGCAAGAAAAAATACCCGATTGGACCAGGTGTAAGCACTCCGAAACTTAAGTTAGTAGTTTTTTAAAGAAATATTACTTAGAGAGAGTCTCAGAGGTTCAATACCTAGAGTCACTGTGCATTGGGCTATTTATAGGAAGAATGAGAGGTGCACTTGAGTGCTTGCAATGTGATAACTGGCTATCAGAGCAGGTAAGCGATGAAATGACAAGGAGTAGGTGAGGGGCATGGACTTTGCCTTGTGTTAGTGATTTGACTGAGAAGTGTTATCCCATCAGTCCAGTCGGATATGACATGGCCCTATCTTTGTCTTGTGACTCGCACATTAGGCTCATCTGCTAATAAGCTTTGGGTCCTGCCAGATGTAGTGGACCAATTATTTGGACCTTAGGAAATATTATTTTTGTGGTTATCACTTTGTTATATCTAATTTATATTCATAGAATTATGCCCATTATCATGCTCCTTTATAAAAATTTATGGACATAACTTTTTAAAAATTGATTTTTTATAAAAGAAAAAAATAATTATTAGTAAGAGTAGTAAGAAATCTAAATTTACTTAAACGAGATTTCAGATTCAATATTTATTCCGTATGTGAAGTATACATTATTAGAAGAACTACTCCAATTATAAATCCAATAGAACCTGACTTTTTATTAGAAAGTACCAAATATTTTAAAAAAAAGTAAAACAGAATAAGGAAAGTCATAGAAAAATATATAGAGAGAAGGTATAATTACAGTATGAATAGGGATTGAAAGAGAAGTGGGAAAATATAATGTCACGATGATCGATTTTCGGTGAAAATTATAATCGAAATACTGACATGATATGTCACGTTATCTATTTGTACAAATATGGCGTGTTATATTATTAGCTAATATTATCTATTTTTGCACACGTAACATACTACGTCAGCTATTTTTGTACACGTAACGTGCCACATTAGGTTATTTGTGCACACATTAGCGTCGATATTCATTAAAAATCAGTTATAATGACTTTTGCTTAAAATAATATTAAATTCAGTAATAATTTTAATACGAAATATTATTTAATTAATTTTACGTTATTAAATAATAATTAAGTGATTATCGATGAAATTAATTTTTTAATATATATATATATATATATATATATATATATATATATATATATATATATATATATATATATTGAATTAAATATATATTAATTTTGAATTAATTTAATAAATAATAAATAAAATTGAATTAAATTAAAAAATAAAATTAATTAATTTTGAATTAATTTCATGAATATTAATTTGAATTACATTAAATTTAAATTATTTTTTTAAACGAATTTGAATAATTCTCGGTCAATTCTGCTGAGGTTAGAGGTACCTGTCCCTTAGCGCGTAGTGCTGCTAAAATACTAAAATAGTGAAACGGGAAATGGACCCAACGTCAGATATTCCAGATCCTATCATTGTCCCAAAAACTTTGACCCTACTACTCTACTCTGCCTCTCTCAGTATAGCCCTGCTCTCTTCACTCTCTAATTTTCTGCCATAGTTGAAATTTGCAATGATGACGAATTACATCCACATCAATTTTTATAAACTAATACATAATTTTCTCTAAATTGTCATTTTTAATAATATTACTCTTCCCAAATTACCACTTTTAACATATTGCTATTTAAAATTAAATTAATATTATATTAGTTTTTTATATTCATTTTAAATGTAAGTAATATTTTTAATATTTTAAAAAATATTAAATTATCTTTTAAATCTGTTAAAAAATCAAATTTTATTGTGTAATTTTTATATATTTTTTTAAGCACCATGTATCGTTATAAAAAAACAATTTAATATTTTTAATAATTTTAAAAAATAATTTACCAATTAATTTGTTTTAAAAATAAAAAAATAATCTATTAAATGATAATAGTTAGAAAAAATTTATCTATTACTACTGTCTTACACTATAACATGGCACTCTTTTTGTAGCTGGTTCCAACATTAAATTACACCACTCAAAAAAAATGAAAAAAAAAAATCCACTGTGAATACAGTATTTGGTCAATATAAGCACAGTCTTTAGTTATCATATTCTCATCCTAACAGATAGAACTTGGTAATTAATTAATAATTTTTTCAATATAGCCTCTACATTTAATTTTATTTTTTGTTAGAAGTTTCCAAGTCACATGCATCAATCGAATTACGGTTAGAAATCAATTTTTTTTCCTTAATGTATTACCTAAACTAACAATATCAATTTTATTAGCAAAATTAGCCCATAAGTTTAGACTTATGGACAACCTAGGCAAAAACAATTCAAAGACCCCTGAACTTTATAGTTGTTCTCTATCAAGAGCTCTTATTCTTGTGTATGGTATAACCCGAGTCCCTACTCTTGTATTTTTCTATTTATTGAACTCTTAATTAAAAATATTGATATTCTTGAATTTAAAAAAAAAAAAAACTAACGGTGTAAACTTGAGTAAGTAAATGAAAGAAAAGAGAATTTTATCTAAAAAAACTGAATGAAGGGGAGATGATTCAATGTACAATGTACAATCAGTTAACTAATACGTGTTGACTGCTTTAGACAGATCAGCCAAATATACAATACATAGTGTGGGACGCACCTGCATACTGAATTAACACCTTAAAGAAGCCGCATGATATTCTCCTATTTTTTTAACATATATTTTCCCCTTCACCGACAAAATCCAGATGAAAGATAATTCTTCCATGGTAGCAAGCTTCCAACAATTCAGGACATCCATTATTGAAATTTTACCCATTTGTATCAGTACTCCAAGGCTATAATGCCCTGACACATTGAGTGAAATTGCATTAACAAAGTCCAAAAACCTAACTCCGTATAAGCTCACAATTCGATTAAAGTAGATTGGGAAGTGCATTGATTCTTTAATTTCAGCATATTTTAAAGCCTTTAGTAGGGGTGTGCAGAACCGAATTGAAATTGAGAATCAAATCAAACCGAATGAATTTTGATTTATTTAGTTCGGTTAGTTTAATTTTCGATTCATTTGGTTCTGAACCGAAATATAAAATCGGTTTAATCGATTCAATTTTTGAAATTGAAAAATCAAAGGAACCGAACCGATCAAAGTGTTTAAATATATATATTTTATTGTATTATAATATCAAATTAGACATCCTAACTTAGTGATGGTGTGAAACTCAAACAAGACTATAAATTTTGAGTTCAAATCCTAGTAGACACAACACACAGATTTTTTATTTTTTCCTTACATTTAGTAAATCCTTTGCATTTATATTACTTTCAAGGGTTGAATTTTTGGTTTTTAGAAAATTTTTATCCATATTATATTTACAAATTCAACTATTAATTTAAAAATTTAACAATTCTAACTAATATAGAGCAAAAAAAAAATTCATAAATTAAAAAGAACCAATGGCATAATTTTAGGATAAAAAAATAATTAATCTGTGTTAAATCATAATTGTCCTTATACTTTTAGGTCTATCTAATTTAGCCATAAAAATATGTACAAATTTATAAATCTTTTTAGTGCATGATATTTTTTAATTTTTAATCTTTAAATCAGTTATAATACAATTTTTTATTTTTCCTTACAGTAGATAAAATTTAGTAAATTTTATCATGTTCTATCTAATTTAGCCATAAAAATATGCTACAAATTTATAATTTTTTTAGTGCATGATTTTTTCAATTTTTAATCATTAAATCAGCTATAATAAAATTTATTTGACGGTGAAAAAGTAAAAAACTATACATTATGAAATTTATACCTTAGTCAAGATTACATTTGGAGGAAATAAAATCAAAAATTGTTGGTGGAATATCTTATTAGATTCCAAATTACTAAATTTTTTATATTCAGAGTATGTTTAGATGTTGATTCGCCATCTTCATTAATGTGCAGCATTTTGTTGTATATTGTAATATAGTTTGGTATAATCTAGACTGGATAATCTAATGTGATTTTATAACATGTTTTAGGTTTATTTAATTATTAAACAGTTTTACAACAAAATTACATAATTGTCCCAATAGTATACCAATTTTTATCAATAACGAACCATTTATATGAGTAATTAATCATTTTAATAATGAAAAATACATTATTCATTTTAATTTTTACATAAAAAATAATTTATTTTTTTATTTTTGAAATATCTTGTTTTAAGAATAAATAACTAAATTTCCGCAATTGAAAACTAAAAAATAATAAATAAGAAATGGTTTGACACAATGAAAAATGAGATTAAGATGAATGAAATTGATTTGGAAATCAAAAATAAATAAACAAAAAGAAAGTAAATTAAAGATTTAGAAGGAATATATAGACCCATTTAGGTTAAAAATCCAATTAAAAAAACCTATATTTGATCATAACCAATTGAACCGAACTGAAATTATCAAAATTATTTTGATCCATTCGTTTTCAGTTCAGTTCTTATATTTTGTAAAATTCAATTTTTGATTTATTCGGTTCGGTTCAAAACCAATTAGTCTCATGCCCTAATATACAATCATGTTAAGTTGTCCGACATTTATATATATATATAACAAATAATAATATTTTTTATCCACAAGTTTACTTCGCTTGAATACTATTTGTAAAGTCCCCACAACAATAAATCTTGTAAACAGAATCACAACGAGTTTATGATGATACTTATAACATATATGATATCCTTTTCAAATAACCCTAATCATAGTATTAATAAAAATAAATATTGTTAGAATCAACTAGCACGCTTCCTTGTGGATGAAACACCAATGCCAATATGTGAATTCACATTTACATTGCTTCACTACATTCAGAGTACTAGTCTGTACATTTTTATTACAGTCAAAGGGTGATATGATCACCTTGCAAAATACATGCTGCCAATAAATTTTTGCAACATAGAGTTAAAATGTGTAATTAAATATTTTTATTGAGTATTAATTAGTATGCGGCGCATGCCATCATATCGACTTTCATCAGCCAATCGAACCGGATATAGCACGCAAGTATCGTCTCTCACTTTTACCAGCTTTAAGCATATTAAATATACATACCAACATACCTAAGTTGGTAAAAATGGAAGACGATAATTGCGTTTAAAAATGGCAATCCACTCATCTTGAGAAATCTCACAGAAGTGGAGTTCCAGTCTCCTCAATACAAATGGAGCTTCGCATATTCTCTGCATCAATTTGCCTTTCGCAATACATCACTCTGATAATTTTGATTGAAAATGATAGATTATACCTAAACATTTCTCAATTTGTAGACAATCCACTGATATACGAACTGGAAAATACAAAAAATTTTCACAACGTATTTTCTAGGGACAGCTAAAGTTTACAAAGGAACCAAAAACCAAATGCAACGTACTAAAGATTTTCTATGTCATTCCATTACTTTAAAAGATTACCTCATGGACACCATCATCAGTCATCCAGATTATCTTCCTTTAATCTTTCCTGAAAAACAATACAAACTGGAAATCACTCGGCTAAATTTTGACAGCCATCATCTTCATATCAAGAACATAAAACATATATAATCAATTCAAATTTTATACAAATGCAGTATAACCCTACTAAAGACTAGAGATGCTCATGACTCTATCTTCAGGAGCTGCAGAAACTTATTTGAATCATATTAAAGAAGGATTTGACTCAAAAGATAATAGTACTTTCTTTCCTTTCTGTTTCTTACCCCCACTCCAAAAAAAAAGAATAACTAATAAAATCCATTCACTGAAATATTTCAGTAAATCTGCTAATGAGTGGATTCACGGATCAATGTAAATTTCAATTGAAATGTTTTACTAGCATTTCAAATATGATGCAGCCCCAAAACAAATCTGACAGAGAACAAATCAAGTACAGTTTGGTCAATTTAGAATAAGGATTTTTGGCAATACAAATGCACAGGCAGACACAGGCAGACTAAATTGGTGTTCTGACATTCACGAGTTCTTAGATACTCAGAGTATGGCCCAATAGGATATCATACATGCCATGGCTTGGCATTACATAGTTCCCATGTATATTACAACACTTCCAGAACACCTAAAAGAGCGGTAGGTGTATACTGAAATTGAACAAAACTGTAAAGTCATATACAAGTGCAATTTGATCTTTAAGTTAAAATGATTTACATTTGTATGTGTGAAAGAAAAAACATAGCAAGCCAAAGTAGGCAAAACTCCTACAAGAAGGGCATTGACACAGGCAACCATAAGAAAATGTATACACCCTAATTATTTATATTAAAAAGAAAAAAGGAAAAAGAAATGCACACACAAAATAACAAGGAAGGTTAGTTAAAGAATTACCCATAGAGTTCTTCCATGGTATCCCTTCAATCGTTCAACATCAGCACCTACAATTTCAGCTGCCTTTTTCCCATTCTGGAAGAAATGGAATGTTGGCTGCAAATAAGGCACAAGTAGAAAAGATTTTTGCGAGTCATGTGACAGGAAAAGTTAAAAATTATAAGTCAACTAACTAGTGAGCTAACAGCTAATATGAGAAAGCCAAGTCAGATAAAATAGAAAACACATTCACCATTTAAAAACTAGCACAGAAGCATAAATAAGAAAGGCAATGTTTAGCTAAACAAAAATTAGGTGAAACATTGTAAGGTTATGTACAGCCACAATTCAATATGCTTCTTAACCTCTCAAAGGGAGGAGTGGCTGGTCTATCAGCAAGATTGCTAGTCACCAATATATGATTGCTGTCCTCACTTTCTCAGACATTTCCCTTTGCCCTACAAAAGATACATAATGACTTTCTGTCAATGTACTGCAGTGCCATATTATATTTAATAGGTTGATGTCCGTCGATATATGTATCCGCATTTTAGATTGATCGTGCCTAGATACTCATTTTTTATGCATGGGCCTTGAAGCCCAAATATTGATTCATTGCTTCCATGGCTTGCAATCTGCATGCTAATAATTGGCTATTTTCAACTTGAATCGGGTGTACGTCTTTGTTACTGTCTACTAACTTGTCTGACTAACTAATCATTATGCTGGTGCTGGTACGTCAGTGTCATATATGCTAAAAGAAACTCTTTTAACACCCACACTTTCATATCAATAGCCCCCTTCATGTACTCCATGAGCCTGGGGGTTCAGCCCGTTGACATTCTCCCACAACTCTCATTTTCTTTTACACAAATTTTACCTTTCTTCCATTCCAGAAATCATAATCATGAAACCTAGAGCTCAAATATAAATGAAAAATAAGTAAACAATGATGCTAGTCAATTTAACTAGTTACCATATTTTTACAACTAATAAAATATGTTCACTCAAGCTGTAACTTAAGAACATTGTGTCAAGTATAAACCTAGGAGATCATTAAAGTAATTCTTAAAGGGTAGTTAATTCTGTTAGTCTCGGTTTGTTTCTGTGAATTTTTCTGTTTTGTATCCTAGTGGTAGAAAAGCTGTTATACAGCTGTATTGGTAGGGTTTGTGGAGGAAAAAGAGTGTGCATGCTCCCTTGTCCTCTAGTGCAGCCAATCATTGGCTGATTGCTTTATTATGTGGCAGATTGCCTTGGGGGGACCACTAGATTATTGAATACAGAATTTTATTCTCTTTTTCTCTCTTCCTGTTCTTTCTTCTTCCTATTCTGCACTATTCTCAAAAAACTTCCTATTCTGGAAAATAAATCCAGAATATCACCCATTAATCATCTAAGTTAGGAATTATTCCTAACAAACTGGTATCAGTTCCCCCTTCGATCCATTTTTTCTCTACTGCATTATGGGAAAAACCCCAAACACCCAGAAAACTACAGCCTCCATTGAAAAGCTGGAGGAGCAACTGAAATCTCTCAGTTCAAGGGTTGAAGAGCAAAGAGAAGCTTACCTCCTTCAGATGGAATCCAAACTTGAGAACATGGAGACCAGGATGAATTATTTCCAACAGGAGCACCAGCAGACGATGGAAGAATTAATGCTGGAGTAGAGCAACCTGAAGCTTGAACTCAAGCAGAAAAATAAAAAATCTGAGGCTTATTTGGCACAGCTCCCAAATGCATCCAATGCCCAACTATCACCCAAACCCAGCCAAGCAGAAGCAATAATAGAGGCAAGGAACCACAAGTTTTCATTAATGAAACTCCTAGATCTGACAGGGGGATTCTTCCAACCCCAGCTAAATGCTAGAGATCAAACCATTCTGGGAAAACCTTACTTCAATAACTTATTACCCAAGTGTGATTTGCAGTTTTTTAAAGGGATTGGGAGTAAAACACAGGTTAATAAATGTAAAAAGTATTTCCAAATTTTTGAAGTATTACCTAAGAAACAAGTAGACCTTGCTAGTCTGTTTCTGCAATGTAAAGAAGAATCCTGGTTTCTGAATTGAAGCAAGGATAAGAAAGGGATAGGATGGAAAGAATTCTCTGAAGCTTTATGTGGGAGGTTTAGAGAGGTAAAGGAGGATAATGCAGTAGAGAAATTCCGAAGTCTAAGGCAAAATACTGCTATAGAAGCCTATGTAGACAAGTTTGAGAAGTTAAAACTTAGAATGAACAAACTTTATCCCCAACACACTAAGCTTATATTGTGTCTTGCTTCATTGGAGAGCTGAAAGATGCGATAAGAAGTATTGTTAAGACGTTTAAACCCCTTAAATTGTACATTGCAATTGAGCAAGCCAAATTGCAAGAAAGCCATTTAGAAGCTAGCGGAACCAGAACCCCTTACAAGCCTCCAGCCTCATTCAAACCCTGGAATCCACCTTCTAGTACCACCCAAATACCCTCAAAACCATATCAAAATAATGTTACTGCAACCTAAGACTGAAACCACCCAAAACATCTCAAAGCAACATACTCTTCCACCAAAAAGGCCCTGGAACCTGTTTTAGACGTGGAGAGAAATACTTCCCTGGCTACCAATGTAATCAAAAGAAGCAAATGGCAATTCAAGCAGTAGAGGATTCTGATGGGGAAGAAGAGGAAGAATGGCAGGTTGTTAATGATTCTGACCTTCCAAATCAGCCCTGCTGAAGCCGAACAAATCCAGTTATCCCTCAATGTTGTGGATAGGGGGTTAAGAGACAATACCATCAAACTTAAGGGGTAACTTGGTGGGAGGTCAATTATGATTTTGATTGACAGTGGCAGTACCCACAGTTTTGTGGATCTACAATTAACCAAGGAGTTCAAGCTTCTATTAGCCAAAGCCTCTCTAGCTAATGTGACTGTGGCTGATGGAAGGAGAGTCACTATGCAGGAAAAATGCAACTAATGTAACTGGAGCATGCAAGGCCACAAGTTTGTATTTGATTTGAGGACCTTTGAACTAGGGGACTATGATCTCATTTGATTTGAAAACCACCCTGAAGCTATTTACCGCCAAAGCCATCAACAAACTCAATGGGTGAAAGGGGGTTACATCCAAATTGTTTCTACTCACCCTAAACCAAACAGCCACCCAAAGCATGGAACAACCTCCTGCTCACACACCCCTAGAATTGCAGGAGTTACTGGATTCATATGCTGATGTCTTTCAAATACCCAAAGGGTTACCTCCACCTAGATCGCATGACCACTCCATACCCCTTAAACCCCACTCAAAACCTGTCAATGTTAGGCCCCTACAAATACTCCCATCACTAAAAGAATGAGATTGAAAAGTTAGTGGAAGAGATGCTAACCAATTCGGTCATCCAACCCAGCACCAGTTGTATGCTAAAGAGTCAAATTGTGAATTTGAGCAGAAAAAAATTTCCTATTTGGGCCATCTCATCTTAGTAGAAGGGGTTTCCACATATCCTAGCAAGATAGAACCCATGGTTTCTTGGCCAATTCATAAAAACCTCAAGGGATTAACGGATTCGTAGGTCTATCAGGTTATTACAGGAGATTCATTACTGGTTATGGGGTAATCAATAAGCCACTCACAGACCTCCTTAAAAAATATCAATTCAAGTGGAATTCAGAACCTCAGCAAGCCTCTGATAAGCTCAAAGACCTCATGACTAAAGTACCAATAGTAGCCTTGCCCAATTTCCAGCAGCCCTTCATCTTGGAGTGTGATGCTAGCAACACTGGTATAGGGGTTGTGCTAATGCAAGAAGGCAGACCACTTTCATACGTCTCCAGTCCACTAAGTGTCAGGAAACAACAACTATCTGCCTATGAGAGGGAACTCTTAGCCATACTATTTGTTGTGACTAAGTGGAGGCACTACCTAGAACAAGGGCACTTCATTATCAAGACTGACCATGAGAATATCAAACACTTATTAGAGTAGAGGCTACGCAACTACATCCAAGTAAAAGGAATTAGCAAGTTGTTGGGGTTAGACTATAGTATTCGGTATAAAAAAGGGAATGACAACAAGGTGGCAGATGCTTTATCCAGGAAATTTACAGGGGAATCCTCACCTAATAGCCACCTGCTAGCCTCCTTCACTCCTATGCTTACTCCCAAATGGGTCCAAGAGGTCCTCAGTTCCGACCAAGGAGACTCTAAGGTCGAGAATCTCATCATTTCCCTATCTCTTTCCCCTCCCTAACCACTCGCTCAATAAGGACATTCTTAAATGCAAAGACAGGCTGTACATAGTGGCTACTACTTCACTAAGGCAACATCTAATTGCCCTGTGCCATAACTCTCCAATTGGAGGCCATTCAGGGATTAGAAGGATTATCAATTGGATATCCAACTGTGATACTTGCAAACCAGAGACAGTGGCTTATCCTGGCCTTTTCCAACCTCTACCCACTCCCTCCCAAATTTGGACTGACCTCTCAGTGGACTTCATTGAAAAACTACCCAAGTCTAAAGGCTTTGATACCATTCCAATTATGATTGACAAATTCTCCAAAATGGCACATTTCATTCCCCTCTCACACCCCTTTATTGCATCTTCTGTTGCCCAAGCTTTCATGGACCAGATTTTTAAATTACATGGCATGCCTCAAACCATAGTCTCTGATAGGAATAAAATATTCACTGGCAACTGTAGATTTTGAGAAGTTTTTATTACTCTCCATCAATTAACTATAAAATTTGCATAGGTATATATACAAAAGAATTTAAACCTAACTAGGAAAGATTAAAAAAATATATATTTCTACAAATTAAGAATTAAATATATCTGTCAATACTCTCCCTCAAGTTAGTGCAAAGATATCATACATGCCCAACTTGCAAACCAAAATATGAAAAGTCTGTTTGTTGAGCCCTTTTGTAAACACATCAGCTAGTTTTTTGGATGGCACATGAAACAAATCCAAGACACCATTTGTAAGTTTTTCTTTTATAAAGTGTCGATCAATTTCAATATGTTTTGTTCGATCATGCTGAACAGGATTATGAGCTATACTGACGGCGGCTTTATTGTCACAATATAAGGATAGTCTCCTTTTTTCAGATAATCTCAATTCTTCTAACAGTTTTCTCAACCAAAGAAGTTCACAAACACCTCGAGCTATAGCCCTGTATTCTGCTTTAGTACTTGATCTAGCAACTATACTTTGTTTTTTTCTTCTCCATGTAACTCAGTTTCCTCCTACAAGAGCACAATAGCCGGAAGTGGATCTTCTGTCATCTAAAGATCCAACTCAATCCGTACCTGTAAAGGCTTCTGTTTGGAGGTGACCATGTTTGGAGAAAAGAAGACCTTTTCTTGGGGCAGCCTTCAAATATCGCAAAATACGAAAGACAGCTTGCATGTAAGTCTTGTGGCCCATGCATGAACTGACTCACCAAGCTCACTGAGTAGGCTATGTCCGGCCTATTGTGTGAGAGATAAATGAGTCTCCTAACCAACCTTTGACATCTCTTTTTATCAATTGTCTTTCCAACTTCTGCTTGTAGCTTGTAGTTGCTCTCAATGGATGATTCTGCCGGTTTGCAACCCATCATACCAGGTTTTTTTAAGAGATCCAAGATATATTTTCTCTAAAAAATAAAAATTTCCCTTTTTGAACTGGCAACCTCAATTCCCAATAAATAATGTAATTTTCCTAGATCCTTGATCTCAAATTTCTGAGCCAACAGCCTTTTCAACCGGACCATCTCCTTTCTCTCATCTTCTGTCATTACAACATCATCAACATAAACTATGAGGAGAGAGTTTACCATTGTTATATCTTACGAACATAGTATGATCAACATTGCTTTACTAGTAGCCAAAAAAGATCATGACTTTGCTGAATCTATTGAACCATGCTCTAGGAGATTGCTTCAATCCGTATAAAGCTTTCTGTAGTCTACAAACATTCCCTTGACTCCATTCATCATCAAATCCAGGAGGGATCTTCATATATATTTCTTCCAAATTCCCGTGAAGAAATGCATTATTCACATCAAACTGTTGTAAATCACAATCAAGATTGGCTACACAAGATAATAAAATTCTGATTGTGTTCATTTTAGCAACAGGAGCAAATGTCTCCTGATAATACACTCCATAAATTTGGGTGAATCTGTTAGCCACCAATCTGGCTTTAAACATCTCAATTGAACCATCAGCTTTATGTTTCACAGTAAAAGCCCACTTGCAACCAACCAATTTCTTGTTTTGTAGAGAAGTAACTAGTTCTCAAGTCTCGTTTTTGGATAAAGCCTTCATTTCTTCAATCATAGCTAACTTCCATTTAGGATCTGTAAAAGCTTCCCTCCAATCCTGTAGAAGAGAGACAGAAGAAATAGACAAAGCAAATGCTCTATAGTAAAGAGATAAGGAGTTATAGGAGACAAAGTTCGATAAAGGATGTTTGGTACAAAATCTAAACCCTTTTCTGCGAGCAAGAGGTATATCCAAATTATAAGTGGAATCGGAGTTCAAAGATAATTAACCTGATTGACCAAAAGAAGAGGATTATTGACATAGAGTAGGTTGCATGAAGGTTTTTCTGTTCTGTTTCTCCTCGAATATCTCATCAAATCGGGTCTATCCAATGAACTCCAATAGTCTCCTCCTGAACTTGTTCCCTCACAGAACTCTCCCCTAGGGTAAGGTTAATTTTCTCCCGTCTCACAAAACTCTCCCTTAGGGTAAGTTTATCAGGAGTTATAATAGGTATCACCTCTTCTCTCTCAAAACTCTCCCCTAAAGTGGTGATTGGATAGTACCAAAATAAGGTTCATTTTCTCTAAATGTCACATCCATACTAACAAAATACTTCCTCAATGGAGGATGGTAACACTTATAACCCTAAGCTTCCTTGTTGAAGAAACAAGTTGGAGATCAAATACTCATCTCTCCTAAGCTTCCTTAGATGGTGAATTTCTCATTCAACCATAGAAGATTCTCAATACTAGAACTATCATAGTGGATAACACATGTCCAACAATTCTTGATCAAACGGCAGGATCTACCCTCTCTCGACTCCACTTGGGAAGACCTCTCACATGCAACAGCAATTCCCTCAATTCATCCATTCTTGGGGACAAGAATGCTCTTGAGGGAGAGGGGGAGAGGCATATTGTTAAGTATAAACGTAAGGGGGTATTAAAGTAATTATTAAAGAGCAGTTAATTCTGTCAGTCTCAGTTTGTTTCTGTGAATTTTTTTGTTTAGTATTCTAGTGGTAGAAAAGTTGTTATACAACTGTATTGGTACGGTTTGTGGAGGAAAGACAGTGTACATGCTCCCTTGTCCTATAGTGCAGCTAATCCTTGGCTAATTGCTTTATTATGTAACGGATTGTCTTAGGGTGGACCACTAGATTATTGAATACAGAATTTTATTCTCTCTCTCATTCTCTCCCTGCTCTTTCTTCTTCCTCCTATTCTGCACTATTCTTAAAAAACTTCATATTTTGGAAAACAAATCTAGAATATCACCCATTAATAATCTAAGTTAGGAATTATTCCTAACAAATTGATTTTAGAATGTTGAAATATGTGTCCATATGTGCATGTAACTAAGCAACTCTTTTTTCCCCTTGATCATGTGAATATTGTCTTTAATGTTGGCGTGCACAATTGCAATCAATTGCAATCTTACTGTAAAAAGTGACATGGAATGGTCTACTATTGGATTATCGGCTTCAGACCCGCCTATCTTAGTAACCTAAATATCCAAAGGAGTCACAGCGATGGAGTGGATTGTATCACACAACCTAAGAGAAAACTTTTGTAGGATTATTTGCTTGTGCATTCTGATCTACTATGCCTTTTCGCAGCAACAGGCTGTGACTAATCTATTTCTAATCTAAAGGGTCAATTACAGGGTAAAGCTAAAGCCTAACGGTGAATGGAATGTGATTTTCAAGTATGCCTACTGGCTTAAGGGAAATGGCACAATATCACGATAATTGGTCCATGGCACGGACCTGTAACGGAAAGTCCTAAATCAGAATTATCTCATTAGTAACTAAAGCATATAGTTTTTGAAGAATATTGTCCCACTTTCCATGAAAAAATTATTTTCTTTCTTCAGAACTATTCAGAATTGTTCATGTGAAAAGAAAAATGAAGTATAAAAGACTAAAGCCTGAAGTATATGATGTCCAGGGATGTGCATCAATCCAGTCAAAACCCGACCCGAATAACCAGAATCCAAAAATTTAAGGAAAAGTTTAACCTGACCTGACCAAACTAATTCTTAAAGAGTAGTTAATTCTGTTAGTCTCAGTTTGTTTCTGCATTCACAGAAACTTCCTATTCTAGAAAACAAATCCAAAATATCACCCATTAATCATCTAAATTAGGAATTATTCCTAACACATTGATTTCAGAATATTGAAATATGTGTCCGTATGTGCATGTAAATAAGCAACTCTTTTTCCCCTTGATCATGTGAATATTGCCTAATGTTGGCGTGCACAATTGCAATCAACAGCAATCTTACTGAAAAATTTTGTGGAACGAGATTTTGTTTATTATCTCATTTACTCAATAATACAAAAATAGAATTTTTATATATACTAGTATAAATGGAAAAATATTATTTTATCATTTAATTACAAAACTAACTACAGTAATATATTGACCAACACTCACCCTCAAGTTGTTTCAAAAATATTACGCATGCCCAACTTGCAGACTATAGTATAGAAGGCTCAACTACTGAGTCCTTTTGTGAAGACATAAACCGTCTATCCGAAGTTGCATGAATTAAGCTCAAGATACCATCAAATAATTTCTCTTTGATGAAGTGTCAATCAATTTCGATATGCTTTGTACTATCATGTTTAACAAAATTATGAACAATACTGATTGGAGCTTTATTATCATAAAACAAAAATAATTTATCTCTTTCAACCAATTTCAACTCTGCTAACAACTTCTGCAACCATAACTCACAAATACCTTGAGCCATAATTCTGTATTCTACTTATGCACTAGATCTTGCAACTACTTTGTTTCTTGCTTCTCCAAATGACTAAGTTACCTCCAACAAATGTATAATATCCAGAGGTAGACCTTCTATCATCTACAAATCCAGCCTAATCTGCATCTATAAAGACTCCAATTCGAAGATGACCATTCTTTTGAAAAAAAAGACATTTTTCCGAGGCTGATTTTAAATACCGCAAAATGTGAAAAACAACCTGCTGATGAAATTCTCTATGGTTATAGCCCAATCTGCATCTATAAAGACTTCAATTCAAAGATGACCATTCTTTTGAAAAAGAAGACATTTTCCCGAGGCTGATTTTAAATACCGCAAAATGTGAAAAACAACCTGCTAATGAAATTCTCTATGGTTATGCATAAATTGACTCACCAATCTAACTACATGAGCGATGTACGGTCTGGTGTGAGATAGATAAATTTACTAACCAATTTTTAATATATGCCTTTATCAACTGATCCTTCAGTTCCTGCTTACAAACTATGGTTACATTCAATTGGTGTGTTTGCTGGTTTGCATCCCAGCATACCAATTTCATCCAAAATATTCAGGATGTATTTTCTCCGATAAATGAGGATTCCTTTGATTGATCTAGCAACTTTAATTTCCAAGGAATATTGTAATTTCCCAAGATCCTTGATCTTAAACTCCTTAGCTAAGAGCTTCTTCAGCAGAACCGTTTCTTGTTTATCATCCCATGTCATCACTGTCATCAACATAAACAATGAGAAAAGTGATCTTACCCTTAGAGTGTCTCATAAAGAGGGTATGATCAGCATTGCTCTATTGATAACCAAAAGAGATCATGGCTTTGTTGAATTTGTCAAATCAAGCTCTCAGAAATTGTTTCAACCCATACAAAGCTTTCTTCAATCCGCACACATTCCCTTTAGTTCTTTCATCATCAAAACCAAGAGAAATCTCCATATAAATCTCTTCTTCCAGGTTCCCATGGAGAAATGCATTCTTCACATCAAATTACTGCAAATCCCAATCCAAGTTAACTGCACAAGATAGCAAAATTCTGATTATACTCATTTTGGCAACAGGTGCAAATATCTCCTGGTAGTCAACTCCATAAGTCTTAGTGAATCGCTGCCACTAATCTAACTTTGAATCTTTCAATCAAACCATCAGCTTTGTATTTTATTGTGAACATCCACTTACAACCAACTTATTGTCTGGAGAGTCAACTAGTTCCAAGGTTTCATTTGTAAAGAGAGCTTTCACTTCTTCTACTATAATTTCTATCCACTTTGGATCCCTGATAGCTTCCCTCCAATTCTATGGAATAGATATAAAGAAAAGAGACAAGACAAAGGCTCTATAAGAGGGAGACGATCATAAAAAACAAAGAAATGGAGTATTTTGTACACGACCTGACTCCTTTTTTTTTAGCAAACGGCAAATTTAAATCAGGATTAGAAAATAACTCACCCAAAGATTCTGGCAGTGTAAAATGCATGATGGCTTCTTCAGACTTATTATTCCTCGAGTATCTCAACAAATCAAATCCATATAAACGACCAACATTATGCTCCCCTGAACATCAACAACATTCTCCTCTTGAACAAGATCATGAGGTACCACAAGTACATTCATCACCACTTTTTCACTAGTCTCCCCTTGAAGAGGTGATTGTGTAATGCCAAAATAAGGTTCAGACTCCCGAAAGGTAACATCCATACTAACATAAAATTTTCTAGATAGAGTGTGATAGCCTTTATATCCTTTTTGAGTTGGAGAATACCCAATGAACGCACAACTCAATGCCCTCGAATCTAATTTTTCAATATTCCTAATATGGACAAAGCAAACATAACCAAAAATCTTTGGTGGAACAGTATAGCTTTTTTTCCCTGTTAAGACTTATAAAGGAGTCCTAAACTTGAGAGTTTTGAGAGGCATTATATTAATAAGAGGCAGCCACTAGTATAGCATCCTCCCAATATAACTTCGAAACATTCATAGTAAACACAAAGGATCTAGCAACTTCCAACAAATGCCTATTTTTCTTTTCAACTACGCCATTTTAAGCACTAGTATAAGGACAACTAGTTTGATGGAATATCTCATAAGACTCCAAATAAGTATCAAACCTACTATCCATATATTCTGCCCCATTATCAGTTCGCAAAACTTTTGTTTTAGCATCAAACTAAATGTGAACCATTTTATGAAAAGATTGAAAACAGGAGAAAACATCACTTTTTACCTTGATCCCCCTATTACAAAGATTTACATGAGGCGCAAGGATGGAAGGGGCATTTCTATTATCGGAATTCACTTGTTGTGGGAGTTACTTATGCTTTGGGTTTTGGGTTTCTATTACAAATAGGGGGTGGAAAGCGTGAGGATAGGGGGGAATTGTTTTAGAGTGTTTGGTTAATGGAGAGAGGTGAGGTTCTCGAATTCCTCCCTATGTCTATGTTTTTCTCTCTTGACAGATTCAATACATAACAGCTATCTTTTGGCTATTCCATTTCTATTTCCTTATTGTCTTGTATTTGTTGTGGTTTGTGAATTCATACAGGGACCTAACAGTGATATCAGAGCACCGATCCTCACATGGAAACCAAGCATCAGAAGATGGAGAACAGGGTAGAAGTGCTAGAAGGAACAGTGGGAACTATATAAGCAGATTTGCAACAAGTGCTAGCACAATTAGACCGCCTAGAATGTTTGGATGTGGAAAAACTAAAGATGTGTTAACTTACAGAAAATAGTTTTCTGTTTTTTATTTTCTTAAAAAATTGGAGTATTTATTTTCTATACAAAACTTAGAAAACGCGTTCATTTATCAACAAATGAAAAACTGGAGTATTTATTTTCTGTAATCCTGATATAGCCACTCCCTTCTACCAATCCCGATATAGCCACTCCCTTACCTCTTCATACCTATTCTGTTGAACGACCTTCCATTTCCCTAACACATCCTATTCCACTTGTCCCTGTTACCGTTTTCCCTGAAAAATATTCCAACCCTATACCTGTTATTGCTTTCATTGATACAGGTGCCCATAACACTATTCTTAACCCTTCCATTCTACCAACCCAGTATTGAAAACCTTATACACAACATTTCCAAGCTGCCAATCAAGGAATCCTTACTATTCATCAAAAAACCAAACACCCCATAAAGATCCAAATCTTCCCAGACTGTTTCCTTTGGATTCATGCTTTTGGATACTCTCTTCCAGGAAAAGATTTAGTTCTTAGTTTTGATGCTTTGTTCCAACTCCCAAAACTCCATATCCATCCTACTAGTCTCCGTTTCAAAACCCAATTCCCACCCTATACCACCCAACATACTTTGTTTTCCATAAAACCACCAAATCCATTTGTTCACCATAAATCTACCCTTCTTACCCATTGTTGTGCTACGTCCCATACAGAGTTTCTCTCTAAGCACACTTCCCCATTGTGAACCAAACCTAAATTTTTCATTTCCTTACCATTCAAAAAGTCTGAAGATACCAATCCAACAAAGGCTATCCATCCTAGAATGTCACCAGATGACTTACTTTTGGCCCAAGATGAATGTGCTCAGCTTTTGGCATTGAGCCCACTAAGTCTGATTGGACTTCTCAAGCCTTTTATGTGAATAAGCATTCTGAGCAAGTCTGTGAAAAAAAATATCTTCTCATTGATTACACTCCACTTAACCCTTTCCTAAAAGACAACAAATTTCCTTTACCCAAAATAACCTCACTGTTTCCCTTTCTTCACAATGCTCGAATCTTCTCCAAGTTTGATCTCAAAGCAGGTTTCTGGCAATTAGGTATCGTCCCTGATGATAGACCTAAAACTGCTTTTTTGTATATCCAACTTTCATTACCAATGGACTGTTATACCTTTTGGTCTCAAAACAGCTCCCTCCATTTTCCAACAAGCCATGATCAGAATATATAAACCTTTGCTTCATCATTCATTAATCTATATTGATGATGTTCTGATCTTTTCTCCTGATATTCCTTCTCACCAAACTCACATCCAGCAATTCATTGATCTTACCATAACGGATGGTATCATGATGTCTCCTACAAAATTTCACTTGGCTCAATCTGACATTGACTTTCTTGGTATGCATTTCTTCAATGGAACATATCAGCCACAGCCCCATATTGGCCAGGAACTTCTTAAGTTTCCTGACAATTATTTTACTGTTAAACAATTACAACAATTTCTTGGCATAAGAAACTATGTACGCCAATTCATTTCCCACTTCAGTCACATCGCCAAACCACTCTATCGCTTATTGACAAAAGATCCACCACCATGGTCTTCTGCTCATACACAATCAGTCAAAAAGCTTAAAACAGTAGTCCAAAATTTGCCTCCTTTACACATTGCATCAACTGGTCGTCGTTTTCTCCAAACCGAAGCTAATGGTGAACACTAGGGTGCTGTTCTTCTCAAAGAAATCAATGGTGCTACGTGTATGAATATGCCAGTGGTCACTTTAAGGATTCTGAATGCCATTATCACTCAACTTTTAAAGAGACTTTAGCAGTTAAATATGGCAAAAAGATATTTGAATTTCATTTGATGGGTCACAAATTTACAGTTGTCATAGACTATTCGTCGTTTCCTAAGATGTTTTCCTTCAAGGGCAAGTCTGTCCCCCATCAACTTCTCAGATGGGCTGAATGGTTCAGTCGCTATGATTTTGATGTCCTGCATATAAAAGGAAACAAGAACTTCCTAATTATCTTTCTCGACCTTGCAAAAATACCATCCCATCTCAACACCCTCCTCCTGTGTTACTTTCTGTTTTCATTATGGAACATCTGAAACCTAACCCAAATCCTCGTTTGAATGTTAGTCCTGTTCATTACACCCCAGTTACCAAAAAAGAATCCTCACCTTTTTATTGTCCTCTGCCCAATCCTACTGATATAAAACTTTTTGCTACTCGCAATTTGTTTTATTATCTCCATGTATTTTTCATGAAACGACCATTGTCTCCTATTCTGAATTACTTCTAGGTTGACCAACTATGGTCTTTATTTGTTAAAATGAATCAGAGTAATCCTTTGTATGCTGAGGAACCATGGTTCTTATAGTGTCTTTCAATCCTTTACATTCATGCTCTTCTTTTTCCTTTGGTTGAACTTTATGAGATTCTTATCACTCCCATCAATCATGACTCATGCCAATGACAGTTTCTTGAATGGTATGCTCCACTCTCTTGGTGGAGACATGAACTTCTGAAACGTATCCAATATCTCAACTTGTGAAAAAAATCTGAAAAAGTTCATAATTATTTAGTCATATATTTCTGAAAAAGCTCATATGTTCATAATCCTACTACAGGTACCCTTTGGACTCAACCCCAAGCCTTTCATTGACAGACATTTGATACTCTAAATTCCTTGGCCACTTTGTCCATCAAAGAAGCTCTTCATTAAGCCTTGTGTGTTCTTAATAATATTTCACCTCTCCATTCTCCTGTATTGGATACTGCAGAGTCTTCTTCCAGACCTAACTATCTGGATTCGCTATTCCAGGATTCACAAGATCTTTATCTCTCTTTGAGCTTAGCAGATAATAATTTTCAAGAACCTGATGACCCCACAACGCAGGATTATCTTAAAGCTTTTGAAGAAGAAATCTTTGGAGATATCCATAAAAACAAAGGCAAAGCTCCTGTTGATCTAGATGCCTGGTGTCCTTCATCCAGCACAGATCCAGAAGATATGAATATGTCACCATCACATGAACCCATCGATCATAAAGACTGAATTGAAAGATGTCTCCCATGTGTCGGCCATTTTGTATAATTACTAAAGTTTGCTTGTATTATTGTACTATGTGTGAGCCGTAAAGAAAAAATTTGCTTTTACTTTTATAAAAGGAGATTTCCTTATCTCCTTATCTTTATTCAATGCTTTGTAATGTAAGCAATGAGGTCAGCCTCTATGATTGCTATCTTCATATAAGTTTGTTGTAAGTATGTTTAGAGGACAGAACGAAATCACAGTACTTCTCTCTCTTATCAATAAAAATGTGTGTTTGCTAAACTCTCTTTTATCATTGCAATTATCTTACTCTTCTAGTTCTAGATCCGTTATCATTTGATCAAGGTCTTTTGAGTCTGATTTGAATTTGTGAGAAGCTGTAAAAGATTTTGGAAAATCTGTGGAAGGAGAATGAAACCGAGTTTCAACAAGACCATCTTTTTTCTTGATGAAAAGGGGCTTGGTAGACTGCACCGGTTGATTTTGTTTATGAAGTTTTTCATAGCTTGTAAGCCCTGATTGAGGAAAATACTCAAAAAGTTGTTTCTTAGTGAGTTGCTTAGGGATCAGTACACAAGTAGGTACCTGTGTAGAATCAGCAATAATCATAAGAGCATCAGAAGAACATGGTAAAGACATCCATGGCGTGATTCTGTACTCTGTAGATCATTTGATAATGGAGGGTAGTAACATCAGTAGTTTGAACTTGATCCGCTCAAGAGATCTGGATTTGAACTTGAAGAGCATTTAACAGATGAACATCAGCAAGACGCATGTTGAAGTTAGGATAAAAGGTGAACATAACAGTTCCTGCATTAAGTGAGGTTTGAACAGTGCCTATATCTGTTTGTTGGTACTCAAGATATCGAGTATCAAGAAGAGCTATACGAGCAAATACAGGAAGACCTTTGCGTCCATGATAGGTAACAGCTAGACGAATAGCACCAAAGTGGAGATGAGAATATCCCTGACAAATCCAAACAGGTGGAAATTCAAAAGGAATTTCAAAATTAATGAATTGTTCCTGACCAGTAGCTTTAACTAGGCATTGATGGAAGGAAAAAGACTGCACACACTCTTTAACAGAAGAAGGTGGCTTTCTAATAAGAGTTTTAAAATTGGAAAAAACATTAGTCCTATGACGAGCAAAAGCATCATAAGGATTAAGAAAGGGTAGATGAGTATCTGGGATCTGTTGATCATCAGGAAGAAAAGAAAATTGATAAAGGTAATCTATTTCCTTAGTAATGGCTAGTTTAACTGCAAGAGTTAAAGCAGAGATGGGATTCGAGTAACAGACATGATATTGACGATTTATCATTACAATTACTTACAATGACTAGTTCAAAAGGCTCTAATACCAAATGGGGCAAGGACCATGAATCAAATCTGAATCTATAATGAGCATACTATGACTGTCCAATAACGGCACTCCTCTTGGCCCAACAGAGGACTATCCTCTTATGCCTTCTCACAAATTCAAATCAGACTCATAGACCTTGATCAAATGATAACGAATCTAGAACTAGAAGAGTAAGATAATTACAAATGGGGCAAGGACCATGAATCAAATCTGAATCTGTAATGAGCAAACTATGATTGTCCAATAATGACACTCCTCTTGGCCTGACTGGGGACTATCCTCTTATGCCCTCTCACAAATTCAAATCAGACTCATAGACCTTGATCAAATGATAACGGATCAGAACTAGAAGAGTAAGATAATTGCAATGATAAAAAAAAGTTTAGCAAACACATTTTTATTGATAAGAGAGAGAAGTATTGTGATTTCGTTCTGCCCTCTAAACACACTTACAACAAACTTATATAGAGATAGCAATCATAGAGGCTGACCTCATTCCTTACGTTACAAAGCACTAAATAAAGATAAGGAGATAAGGGAATCTCCTTTTACAAAAGTAAAAGCAAACTTTTTCTTTACAGCTCACACATAGTACAATAATACAAGCAAATTTTAGTAATTATACAAAATGGCCGACACATGGAAGACAACATCTTTCAGTTCAGTCTTTATGATTGATAGGTTCATATGATGGTGACATATTCATATCTTCTGGATCTGTGTTGGACGAAGAAGTACACCAGGCATCTAGATCAACAAGAGCTTTGCCTTTGTTTTTATGGATATCTCTAAGGATTTCTTCTTCAAAAGCTTGAAGATAATCCTGCGTTGTGGGGTCATCAGGTTCTTGAAAATTATTATCTGCTAAGCTCAAAGAGAGATAAAGATCTTGTTAATCCTGGAACAGCGAATCCAGATAGTTAGGTCTGAAAGAAGACTCTGCAGTATCCAATACAGGAGGATGGAGAGAGGTGAAATGTTATTAAGATCACACAAGGCTTGATGAAGAGCTTCTTTGATGGACAAAGTGGCCAAGGAATTTGGAGTAGCAAATGTCTGCCAATGAAAGGCTTGGGGTTGAGTCCAAAGGGTACCTGTAGTAGGATTATGAACATATGAACGATGGAAGAAATATATGACTAAATAATTATGAGCTTTTTCAGATTTTTTCCACAAGTTGAGATCTTGGATACATTTCAGAAGTTCATGTCTCCACCAAGAGAGTGGAGCATACCATTCAAGAAACTGTCATTTGCATGAGTCATGATTGATGGGAGTGATGAGAATCTCATAAAGTTCAACCAAAGGAAAAAGAAAAGCATGAATGTAAAGGACTGAGAGACACCATAAGAACCATAGTTCCTCAGCATACAAAGGATTACTCTGATTCATTTTAACAAGTAAAGACCATAGTTGGTCAACCTAGAAGTAATTCAGAATAGGAGACAATGGTCGTTTCATGAAAAACACATGGAGATAATAAAACAAATTGCGAGTAGCAAAAAGTTTTATATCAGTAGGATTGGACAGAGGACAATAAGAAGGTGAGGATTCTTTTTTGGTAACTGGGGTGTAATAAACAGGACTAACATTCAAACGAGGATTTGGGTTAGGTTTCAAATGTTCCATAATGAAAACAGAAGGTAACACAGGAGGAGATAATTGAGATGGGATGGTATTTTTGCAAGGTTGAGAAAGATAATTAGGAAGAAAGTTCTTGTTTCCTTTTATATACAGGACATCAAAATCATAATGACTAAATCATTCAGCCCATCTGAGTAGTTGTTGATGGGGGACAGACTTCCCTTGAAGGAAAGCATCTTAGGAAACGACGAACAATCCATGACAACAGTAAATTGATGACCTATCAAATGAAATTCAAATCTCTTTATGCCATATTTAACTGCTAAAATCTCTTTGAAAGTTGAGTAATAATGGGACCTAACATCATTCTAGTGCAACAATCAATGAAAGTAACAAACCATCGATTTCCAGACAGAGGCAGTCTGTGTAAGCTCTCAAACATCAGAATTAATAAGCATAAATGGATTACTGGCTTTATTATCACTCGAATGATAAGAGTTTTTAGTATGGTTAGCATACTCACAAACATCACAAAATAAAGAATCAAACCGAATTCTAAAAAATAAATTATGATATAGTTTTTTCAAGACAAAAAATGATGGATGCCCTAAACGCCTATGCCACTGAATTATCTCCTGGTTAACATCCTGATATCCTCCAAAAAAAGCCAAGTCCCGTCTGTATTCCATCATATATAAGCCATCATACTCTCTACCACTGCCAATCCTCCTCCCCGTAGATAAAAGATTGACAGAAAATTGAGGAACATGAAGAACATAAGGCAACTTAATATTAGAAGTACAGACAACAGAATATGTTCCAGAAATAGGAGTTAAAGATCCATCAGCCACCCTGACATTATTCCTTTTAAGATAAGTAAAGTAGTTATAAAACCTTTAGAATTGTCTGTCATATGTCTATTCACACCAGAATCAATAATCCATGAGTTCAGATGAGAAAAAGTATTATCTGACTTGACCAAATTGGACGTAGCACTGAAAGAAGGATTAAGTTTAGACAGGAGACGCTTGAAATGCAGAATTTCATCAGAAGAGAGACTTTCAACTAAAGCTGATAATTATACTATTTCTAACACATTTGCTTAAGCCCTAGTTGGATTAGCTCATTTTCCCCCTCAGCCCCTGGTAGACTTTCCATGCAATTTCCAGCAAATTTCATTGTTATGCCTTGGCTTACCACAGTAATCACAGTGCAAATGGTCTTTATCAGAATTAATACCTTTTGGCTATTCAAGAGTGATATGGGCAGTTAAGTCCGACTTCTCAATAGGTGCAGTATATTCTCCTGGTCTCTTCCTGCTGAATTAAAGAATGTATCTCATCAAGAGAAGGAAAAGGAGATCTGCCAATAACTTAAACTCTCACTTGATCAAATTCAGGATTTAAATCGGTCAAAAAAATCATAAACCCGCTCCTTTTCAAGTATATTTTGAATTAGTACCGCATCATCAACACATTTTGCTTGAAAATTCTGATAATAATCCAGTTCTTGCCATAAACTACTCAGCTCAGAAAAATAATTTGAAACAGTAAGCTCGCCTTGTTAATCCTGATAATAATCCAGTTCTTGCCATAAACTACCCAGCTCAGAAAAATAATCTGAAACAGTAAGCTCACCTTGTTTTGTGCCATGAATTTTGTTTCTAAGTTCAAAGATCTGAGCATTATTTCCCATTCGGAAATAGGTGATTTTTACAGCTTTTCATATCTTCTTTGCAATGTCAGTAAATAAGTATTGTCTGAAGATCTTAGGGTGCATAGAATTAAGGAGCCAAGACATAACCAAATAGTTATTAGAGTCCCATTGACTAAAGGGAGGATCAGCGACAGGTGGTGGTTTCTTAGTTCCATCAATATAACCCTGCAACTAGGGGTGTGCAAATGATTGGTTCGGTTTTGGACCGAACTGAAAGATCCGAAAATCGAAATTATCAAAATAAAAGAACCGAATTTTTAAATCCGAATTAATTTTGATCGGTTCGATTTAGGATAAATATAGGCTTTTTTATTGGATTTTAACCAATATGAGCCCACATAAATCACACACTATTTAGCAAACAACACATTGTTCAACATATGCAATATGACCCAGAAATAGGAAAGAAAAGCAGCAACGCCAATCAAAATCAAATCCACAAGCTTCAATAAACACTAAAACCTAAACAACAATAAATTATTCAACAATCGTTCAACAATAAACAATAAATTGCTCAAATTCCAAGCAATAAACTGCTCAAATTCCAAGCAATAAACTAGCTAAACAATTCCCAATATAAACAAACTACAAGATATTAAAGAAATAATATATTAGATTGGAGCTTCAAAAGAGAAATAAATTACCCCCATTGAATAGTGAGAGACTCGTAATCTAAGTACTCCTTGGGACATAGAAAGTTAACATGAGAGTAAACTCATGCTTTTGACATGGATCGGCTATTGGACTCCGAATCAAAATCCGAGATCTCAGCGACAAGGAAGAAATGGGTGCTAAGGATTTCCAATTAAACATAAGAATATATATATATATATATGTGTGTGTGTGTGTGTGTGTGAATTTTGAAAACTTCAATCCGTTCAGTTCCTTCGATTTTTCAATTTTAAGAACCGAATCGTACCAATTAAACTGATCTTTTATTTCAGTTCAGAATTGAACGAACTGAAAACCAAAATAACTAAAACAAATGGACCAAAGTCTATTCGGTTCCGATTCGATTCCACTCTTGATGGACAATAAATATGACCTAGACCAAATTAAATAAGTACTGCTTCCATCTAGTTTAACTGGACTAATTTGAGAATATAGACTGTCATTACTAGAATAATGTTTCTCTACTTCTTTAGTATCTGACATAGTGGCAAACGAAAAATTTAGAGGCAAGAAAACACCCAACAACAGTAGAGACAAAACCCCAACAAAAAGAAATAGAACATGTTCACGTGTCTCCACAAAACCAACCAAGCCAAAAGTCACCAGAGACCAGTTGATCGAAGTCGAAAAGGGCCGACAAGATGATCGGAGGAAGAATTGGCGGCAACAGGTGGTCGGAGGTCGTTCCACATGCCAGCAAGTCGAGAAGGAACAGAAGAGAACAATCGGCACGTGTACTCACGAACGGCGCCGGAATTTTGGGTACCAGTTGATCTTCACCTGGGCTTTCCTCTGATGGGGACGGTGTCCAAAGTAGGCCGGAATCTGACCTTTTAAACTTGCCAAACAATGGCTGCCGAAAAAGACCGACTACGAAAGGTAGAAAACTCAACCTTCAAAACGGCAATAGCTCTGATACCATGAAAAATTTTGTAGATCGGAATTTTCTTTATTATCTCAATTACTCAATAATACAAAAATAGGATTTTTATATATACAACTAGTATAAATGAAAAATATTATTTTACCCTTTAATTACAAAACTAAAGTAATATATTAACCAACACTTGCTGTAAAAAGTGACATGAGGATGGTCTACTATTGGATTATCAATTTCAGACCCGCCTATCTTAGTAACTAAACCTAAAGATCTAAAGGAGCCACAGCAATGGAGTGGATTGTATCACAACCTAAGAGCAAAATTTTGCAGGATTATTTGCTTGTGCATGCTAATCTACCACGCCTTTTCACGGCAATAGGCTGTCACTGAGCTATTGCTAATCTAAAGGGTCAATTACAAGGTAAAGCTAAAGCCTAACGGTCAATGGAATGTGATTTTCAGGTATACCTACTGGCTTAAGGGAAATGGCACAATATCACAATAATTGGTCTATGGCACGGACCTGTAGAGGAAAGTCCTAAATCAGAATTATCTCATTAGTAACTAAAGCATAGATTCCCTGGTAGTTTTTGAAGAATATCATCCCCCTCTCCATGAAAAAATTATTTTCTTTCTTCAGAACTATTCAGAATTGTTCATGTGAAAAGAAAAATGAAAGACAAAAGACTAAAGCTTGAAGTATATGATGTCTAGGGGTGTGCTTCAATCTAGTAAAAACCCGACCCAAATAACTAGAATGTCAAAATTTAAGTAAAAGTTTAACCTAACCTGACCAAACTAAATATAGGGCCCAACTCGAATAGCTTGAAATTTTTAGGTCGGGTTATTCAGATCCCAAGCAACCCAAAATTATATTTTATAATTTTTTATAAATATCCAATTAATAAATAACAAACTACAATACATTTCAAACTTCAAAGTAATTGAAAAACTACTTCAAAGTTACATCCCAAGCATCAAAAGTAATTAATAAAAATTATATACATTTTAATTTTTAACAAAATAAACACAAATTAATATAATACCTTGTGTCTTTTAAATATTTAATCCCAATAATCACAAATAATATGATAATTAAATTAATAGGACTATTAATTTTTAAGATTTTCATTTAAACAATTATAAATTAACGACCAATCAACTTAATTGAACAAATATAACTTGATAAACAATTCTATTTTCAAAATAAAATAAATAACTTAAAATACAGAAAAAAATCGGGTTAACTCAAAAAAGCGAACCCAAATAACCTGAAATCCAAAATTTCCATATAATTTTAACCCAACACTACCTGAGCATCCCAACCCGAATTACATTTTCAGGATGGTCCGGTTATGCACGCCCCTAATGATTTCATTTTTTCAGGAAAATCGTCTACTAGCATCTAGATGCAAAATGAAAGAACAACATTAAAGATGCTAAACTAATCAGTTTGAGAGCAAGTCCTTTCATTTACCAGTTGCTTCTTTAGGCTAATACAAAATCACAGCAAAAAAAAAAAAAATTTAATAGAAGAAAGAGAGTAATAGGCTTACCACAGACGTAATATATAATTTACTCAATATGCCACTGAGGCCCTCCTGCAGATAAAATCCACATCATTATTTGCAGCCACTTTCAACACATGACTACTTATTGTATCATAATGCAACAATGACTTGAGCCTCTTTGAAAATGTAGCTTACTGTCTATGATAATAAAAGGCTAGCACCATGTTTTATTTATCTAGAATCTACGTTACTGAAGCATAACAAAAACAAAACTAGCACTTCTTTTTTAATAATCAAGAAAGTTCAAAAATATGTCTAGCTTTCTTACTTATTTCTTAAACTTCAATACCGCTCCTCTTTAAGTTTTCACCACGTGCTATAAAATATTAAAATGTGATAACCTAATAAAATGCTTCACAAACTTGCGTCATCAAAAACACATCAGAATCATTTATCATAGCGAACAAACACCAAGAACTTAAGTCATCATATTATTGCCATGTAGTTCAATCCTCTCAATTGGTAAATCAAAATCAGAATTACTCTTTTCTCCATCTCTTAGAACTTGAGAGGTTCATTTTTTCACTCAATCTTATAAAAAATCTACAATAATTGAAGTGAAACTTTCTTGTTAATACCACATGATGCAAGATTAGAGTAGGACTGCCAGAGGGATACTGTTCTACCAAGTACAATAGCAGTCATCTTCGTGGGTAAAGCATTAAAGTGATGGCTACTTTAGCTACTTATCTGTTGTAACGTCAACAGAATGTAAATGATCAAATTTAAACCTTTCACACCTGGTCAATGTCAATCTTATACGTTGTAACGTCAGGGTAGTTCTTGCTTTGCTCTTCAAGGACAGGAGATATGAACTTGCCTACAAAAGATGAATATCCCATAGTTTTAATTAATCGAGAACAACAGTTTATTGTAAAATACCAGTAAGCAGGAAATTACATCAAAAAATTAAAAAAAAAATTCATTGGCCATGAACTTACAAGGCCCGCACCACACAGCAGTGAAATAGAAGATTGCTGGCAGAGACTTATCTGTTACAATCCAATATTTATTGTCAACGAAAAAAATGCCCATAAACCAAAGAAGAAGAAGAAGAGAGAGTACCTTGGACATTTTTCATTGAGCAATTAAACTGTTCTTCCGACTTAATGAGTAAAATTTTTGAACCTAATGTTATGTCATTAACCCATTATTCAAGTTACAATAATAACAACAAAATAATGCGAATTTTATTACAAAAAAATGATTTATAAGAAAAAGAAAAATGACCTTCATAAAGAAAAGTACCTGAGGACGAGCAAAGGGTTCTTCGACATTGAATAGAAGGGCTTGAGATGTGAATTCCTGAGACAGTGGAGGAATTATTATTATTGGAGAACAACCACTTAAAAGCAAACGGAGATGATTGTGATGACGAATTGAGTGGAGCTGAAATTGATGTTTCGCAGAGACGGGAACAAGAACGAATCGAAACGAAATTCCAAACACCACGGCGGTCGACTAATAGTCGAATCACAGAATTTATCCTCATTTTTCTTTTTGAGTTTCTGCTTACGCTTCTTATCCTTCTTGCCCTAAAAACTCCTGTTTATTTATTTTTCCTAGTTAAGGGGGTTAGGGTTTATGCGTTTGAGGAACTAAAAAGGGTCCCCCAATCTAAATATATATATTTTTTTTAAATGCTGCAATTTTTTTTTTTTTCTAAATACCCCAAGGATTCATAATGCTAGTTAATGTGATACATATATATACACATATATATATGTATATATGTATATACGTATATGTATATATATATGTACATATACGTATATACATGTATACATATACATATATGTAAATTCGTATATGTACATATACATATACATATACGTATATACATATAAAAATAATGATCGAGTCTACCGTTTAATTTGAAAAAATTAATAAAGTTAAATTAATTAAATTAGAACAACAGTTATAATTTATATATTTATATAATTAACATATAGATATTAATTTTTTATTATTTTCTAATTTTTTAATTAAATATTTATTTCTATTGATCATATATTTAATATTTTCTATAGTAGTATAATAATCTAAAAAATGAGGTAAATTTAAATTTTCTATTTTTACTATATTTTTTTCTAATTCTATTAATCTGGGTTCAAAAATTTTTTATTTCTTCTTTTAACTCGTTTATCAACCTATTTATATTTTTTAATTTTTTTAAATATTTTTCATATTATTAACCTAAAGGTATTAATTGTATTATATTTTTTAATCTTTCTATTTGATAATTTCTATTATATATTTGTTGATTATTATATAATATTAAAATATATTTATCTGAAAATTGATTTATTAATTCTTTTCTATAATTTATTTCTTTTTATTTCTAAATGTAATCTCCTTATTTCATTATGTGACCTTTTAAATTTCTCTTTAAGATAATCCATATTTACTTATAATTAGATCAAACAATTCTAACATTAAATTAACTAATATTATATTAATTTGAAAATCTCTACAGTCACACATATTAATTTCAGGAAATAAGTGATGATAAATTATAAGATGGATTTTTAATTTGTCAATATGATTCATAGATTCTATAATTTTTCTTTGAACATTATAAATCTTTTGATAACTTTCTAAAAATTTTTGTCTTTTTTTGTTCTCTATCCATTATTTAAAATATTCTATAAATCTAGAAAATGATATGCAGGAATATTAGGAACAAAATCTAATACAAATGGAAGTTCATATTACAATGGGTTTTTTGTTCTTTTCTCTAATTTTGAATATTTTTGCTCTTGAAGGTTGGGAAAGGAGAATTTCTAAGCCAAAAAACTTTGCTCTGCCTTTGATGAGAACGTCTTCTTACAATAATACTTGGAGATAACAGATAAGTTGGCTCATGAAGATAAGATATGCTATTTTGAAATGATAAAAGTTGAAAAACTGAAACTAATCTTTTGAAATAGTATTTTGTATTGGATTGCAGATAAAGGATAAAGAAAATAAAAAAGGTAAGTATTATCTTTTGAAAATGAGAAAAGTAAAGCTTTTAAAAATTTTGTCGGGTGAAGTAAATGGTTAAAGATTACTATTAAAGTCTTTTAAGACTTTTTGTCTTTTTCCACCATTTTTTTTTACGGTTGTATTTTCATCTTTGCTTACCTTACTTTGACTTTACATGTTACAACATATAACTACATACGATTTTTTATACATATAATTCTTTATAATTTATAATTCTATATCTGTAAATGGTTCTTGAGAATCTTCAAGTGCACGGTGAGAAGGAGGAGTACTATAATGCCTGCTCTTTTTTTTTCTTATTACTGTCATAAATTATTTGTACAAAACTCAATTAAAATACTCATGAATGATTCACACTTCTTAGGGCATATAAATAAAATTACATACGTATACACTGATTCAATAAGCTTAATAAACATTTACTATTATATGAGTTTTATACCAGTTACAAAAGTTCATTCTGTACATTACAAAATTTGGTTATATACCAAAATCTTTCTCAAGCTCTAACTCTTGTGGCCTGTAGATGTTGCCCAAACACGCAGCTCTCTGCTTACACCTATGAACCTACACAGAAAAACACCCGTGCTGAGCAATAGCTCAATGGGGAGGCAACAACAACAACAACAACAACAACAACAACAACAATAATAATAATAATAATAATAATAATAATAATAATAATAATACGAGTACACTTGTCATACGATAAGATATGCAAAGGCAATATAACCATATCATATGCTCACTCACATGTCAATAGTATCTCAAAGAACAAAAACACTATTTTCATACAAAACATTCACTCATTGATACTCATTCACTCATGATCATTCACTCGTTTATAATATTTCATTATTATTATATAACCAGAATTTCCATGAAGAGTGGATAATGGGACGACGCTAGATACAGTTAACCGATATCAAACACTAAAAACGGGAGTCTCGAAACACTAGATACCAAAGGTATCAACACTAGACACCTACAAGTGCCAACACTAGCAGCTGCATTCAATATCCCTTATAAGCATGCCTATCTATCCACTTTTATGCATAATCCAGGCTTTTACTAAATCGTTAAACATTTAAAAATAATGTGTTTCATATATTTAAAATTCTGACATTAATGTACTTAACAAGCATGCAATTACACTACTATATCATGTCATTCATATTCTTGTACATGAAGGCTTAGTATCTAACTTTATTTCATTAATTTATTATACTTTATACTCATTTTATATCACTTATTACTCTTATTTTCACACTTAAACACTCTAAACATGTTTAGGAAGGTCTAAATGTGCTTTGGTATTAATTTGGGACCTTAAATTCAAATTTAAGAAAAGGCAAGAAAGGGTCATAATCATTAGCTTATACCGATTGATCGTGATATAAGTTGCACTTCGATTGTGGATTGAGTCGAACTACCTCACAGTCAGTACCAAAAGAGTGCTGACCGTGACCTATGTTACGAAAGGGGGTCACGGTCATTAGATAATACCTGCTAACTGTGATGTAGATTTTATTTTGGTTTTGGACTGAAATTTAGTCGTCACAGTCATTAGATTTTACCTGTTGATTGTAAGGTCCATTCTGCCCAGAGGTAGATTTCTAATTTCAACTTGTATATTGTTTCTGACCTGGAAAATGATTTTTTCAAGAAAAATGGTCTTCTACAAAGTTGTCACACTATGTCTCTAGTCTAAAACATCAAACATCACTCAATTATGACTTCTAAATCTCAAGATATCACTAAAACATTACAGATTGCTCCCAAATGACAAACAGTAGGGGTCTATCAATTTTAAGCTAAATTTCAAACACCTTCGAGGCAAAGTCAGTTTTTAAGATCTTCTAAAAATTGTAAATATATGTTTTATAGTTCATTTCCAAGTAGAATCACATCATTCAGACATCTATAGAAAAAGTTATGCCCTGTATATGAACCTTAAATAGATTTTCACTATTTCACTTTTGAAGACACAAATCATCTTTCTTTTACAATAACAACAGTAATAACCATTTATATCATTAATAACAAAGCAATTATAGCATAATAACCCACTTGAACCAATAAAACATATATTATAATGAATAAAACTCCCAAACCTTAGCAAGCTTCACCCCTTTTTCTTCAATCTTCTTCTTCTTCTTCTTCTTCATTCTCTTTACCCTTGCTTGATTGTTCTTATAATTTGCTAACCACTAATTTCTCTTTCCTTTTATTGCTTGGTTAACTTTTTAGGGGTTATTTGGGGTTAGTTTAGGGGAAAATGAGGGAGAGGGATGGCTGTCTTTAGCCCTTAAATTGGCCGGCCATCCCTTCAAAGAAATCCCTTTATCTTTTCATCTTTCAAGAATAGTCTAGGAAAACTAAGTGTTGTCTTCCCATTGGTCCACCTGTTGGCCACGAAAAAATTCACTTAGATCTCTAATTCCCTTAATTTGTTATATCTTCTCCTAAACTCTCTCTCTCCCTTGCTTTTCAATTGAACCCCTACTTAATATTTTTCTTTAATTAAATATATGTTTAGCTTCTTTTAAAAGGACTATGTTGCCCCTACTCTGTCAAAATAATTTCTTTTAGGTCCCACTCATAGTGCATTAGCTAACCAGACCTATATTGATCATAATATCATTTAAACATGTATATATTCTTCTGGGGTACATGTCAAGGCCTTACAAGTACTACCTTCAGATGAGTTGGCCCTTTCTGCTAAAATCCAATTGATAATAGAATTAAACTCTTATTCAGATGAAGTTATTTATAATAGATTGACAATTTGATTTTTATCTGAAAGAAAACTTGTTAGAGGAGTTGATGATGATGCTGCAGGATTAAAATAACTGACGACTGCTTGAATATCTGCTTTTTTAATATCAAAGGTATCCCACCATTTTATTCTAAATTCTCTATAAAGGACTAAAAGTTGATTAACCTACTTTGAAGTATGATAAATCCAAGATATAATCCATAGGACCTTAAATATTGCACAATATTTAAGAAGATTATCAGGAGCATCGGGTTGATTATAAGTTCTGAATTTTGCAAAAGCTTCTTTTATTTGAAACGAAATTGCTTTGATAATTAAACCCATATAAATAAACCATTTGATGAACCAATTGGGAAGAAAGCCATCGAATTTATGTGAAAAATAAAAAAACCAAGAATGTTGAAAATTCCTCAAGTAAAATGCTCGGTATCGGGTTTCTTGATAATCATAGTAACTATATGCTGACTTAGGAGGGTATCCTGATAAAGTCTTCAATAAATAAGGTCTATGATCCCATTTCGATTGAGTGATAACATTGACAATTTTAACTTTGCTATAAGTAATTCTATTTTTATCTCTTGGATCATAATGGTGCTCTATTTCTATGGATCCATAATCTACTAATATGACTTCATAATATTCTTTTACTTTAATGTGATCTTCCTTATGAAAATGCCAACTATTAGAAAAATATATAATCAATTAACCTCTAAAAACTTTAAGTTTCTGCTAAATTAAGTTCTTCTAGTTCCAAAACTTTAATAACTAATTTTTTTCTCATTTAAATAATAAGGAGAAGAAATTTTTGTTGTTGAAGGAGAAGGAGAGTATAAAAGGTGTAAAGGTTTGTGGTCTTAAATATGGAGAAGATGGTAGAAAAAAAGGGTCTAAATCTCGGAGCAATTGTTCTAATAGGAGATGTAACTAGAGGATTTTGTTGACAATTTCCTAATGATAATGAATTTCCTGACGATAATATAGCTTTTGTCAAAACTTTCTTATTAGAATTCATTTGCCTTGTAAGATTTCACGAGAAAGAAAATCAAGTAAACTATTATTTTTCCCTTGATGAATTTGATTTTGAAATCATAATTGCTAAGTAAAGCTTGCCATCTTGCAAAAATCTGTTTTGAAATTAAATTTTTGATATCTTTTTCTAAAACATATTTTGCTGATAAATAGTCAATGAGTAGCAAAAATCTTTTCATGTATAAATCGACTTCAAACTTTTTTATGCATAAACAATACTTAAATTTTTTTATAGTAAAATAGTTCTTTTGAGTTTGACTCCAGCTTCCTGGATAAAATCTTACTAGTTCTTCTTTGTTTGTTTCTTTTCGTTTTTGTTTTAAAATGCCACCATAACCTATATTACTTGCATTTGTTTCAATTATTAAAAAGGCTTCAGGATGAGGAATATTTAAGCATGGTAAACTTTTAATTTTTTCTTTAATTTCTTTAACTATAGTAGTATGTTTTTAAACCATGGTTTGGGTTTCTTTTTAACCTATTATATAAAGGCTTACATAATTTTCTTAAATCTTAAAAAAATCATGAACATAATTTAAATATCTTAAAAATCTTTGTAACTATTTCTTATCTTTTATTTCATTTGAAAATTTACTAGTAAATTCTAAACTTCTATTTATGGGTTTTATAGTGCCTTGATCTATATCATATCCTAATAATCTAACTTTAGCTTGGAAAAGTTGCATCTTTGGTGCAGAAACTACTAATCCATTCTAATGAATCAAATGAATTTTTTTTTTAAATATTTGATGTGTTGACTTTTTGAATTTGAAAAAATTAATACATCGTCAATATATACTATTGAAAATTCATGTATCGATCTTAAAATATCATTCATAATATTTTGAAATTCTGAAAGGGCATTTTTTTAAATCAAATGGCATAACATTCCATTCATAATATCCAAATGGAACATTAAATCATATCTTATACCTATCTTCTTCATCTACTTGTATTTGCCAAAATCCTGATTTCATATCAAATTTAGAAAAAATATTTGCATCGTATAACTTCTTTAATAAATCTATTTTGTATGGTATAAGTATC
This sequence comes from Excoecaria agallocha, assembly GCA_037975025.1. Taxonomy (NCBI): domain Eukaryota; kingdom Viridiplantae; phylum Streptophyta; class Magnoliopsida; order Malpighiales; family Euphorbiaceae; genus Excoecaria; species Excoecaria agallocha. The sequence goes on along the minus strand of CM075809.1, from coordinate 63,351,834 downwards.
TTATTTATTGTAAAACTGCATTTAAAGGTATATAATTTATTGCCAATCTAGGTGTACCTCTTTCTATTTCTGATACATTCATAACATAAAATGGTGAACATGATCAAGGAGACTTAAAATCTCTTATTAATCTTTTATCTTTTAAATCTTGTATTTCTTTTCGACAAAATTTTTCTAAATCTGGTGTCATTTTGATAGCTTGAGATTTTGTTGGAATTTTATTTTCATCAAAGTCTTTTATGTAAGGTAATTTTACTACATGTTGCTTTCTATTCCAAAAAAACATTAGGTACTGGTGTACAAATTTCTTTTGAAAAGGTATTTTCAAATTCTTTGATTTTTTTTTATCTCTAAACTATCTAATTGTTCTTTTATTCTTTTTTTTTCTATTTCTTTTATGAGAAATTTAATTTGTTTTTGTTTATTTTTAACAAATTGATTTTTTGAACATTTTTTCTTACGACTAATATCTCTAGATACTATAGAAAATGCAAATTCAAAAAGAATTTCTTTATCTAAAATTTTTGTCTTAATACCATTATCTCATACCTGAAAATGATATAACATTGTAATAAATGGTGTTTCTAATATAACTCCATAATTTAAATTTTTAACTAACACTAAATGAGTTTTAAAATAATATCATTTATTACAAATCTTAACTCTAGATAATTTATAATTAATTATTAACTTAGATCCATTAGCGGTACCTAATCGTTCAGAAGTTTTTGTCATAATATTTAATTGGTATTAAACCTTCCTGAATACAATTTTGATCGGCTCTGTTATCTATTAAAGCTAAGATGGTTAAATGAAAATCATCATTAACAACTATATCTAATTTTACATACCACTTTTGATAATTTACTTGAGATAAACTATTGATATATTCGTCTTGTGTATCTTTAATGATAAGACTAGAGGATACTATCTCTTTTAATTTTTTATCCTCCTTTATTGTGTTACTAAGACTAGTCTTTAGACTTTCTTCTTCTAAATTCTGAACTTTTCCTTTTAATATATTTACTTCTTATTTCAATATTTTAATTTCTTCTTGAATGTCTTGAATAGTTGATTCTTTTTTAATTTTAAATTTTTTATACACTTTAGCTAAACTATAAGATGTAAAATCTCTTTTTTTCTTTTGTACTTATTATTTCTTTTAATCTAAGTAAATAATTTTGTTTTATTTTCGGATCATTTATTTTATCAATAATGTCTAATAAAAATTTCTTTTCATCACTTATCATATTTATATTATTACGTTGACATGGTCCTAAGCAACTACACGATTCTGAATCAGAATTACTATCTTCATTATTAGTTTCAGATTTTTCACTTATTGCATTTAAATTATTTTCTGAATAATCAGTAATTTCTTCATCACTATTAAAATTTTCATTAACTATAATTTTAGCTATTTCCCTTTTTAATTCTTATGAAATATCTAGATTATTTATATGTTTCTTTATCCTACAATCTCTTGAATAATGTCCTTGCCTACCACATTTATAACAAATTACTATATCTTTCTTACTAGTTTTAGGTTTAAATTTTTTTATACTTTGGTTTTCTCTTGATGAGTTTGTCCTAATTATAATTTTATTTTGGCTTATATCTTTTTCTTTTATATGTGTATTTTCTTTTAGGTTTTATTTTTCTTTTGGTAGCTGATGGAGCTTTAATATGTTGATATTCATATTGTTCACACAATGAACCTAATTCCTTTCTTCCTACTACACTATCTCTCTTCAATTTTGCTTTTAATTTTAAATCAGTGCAAATTGATAATCCATCTATGTTAACAATATTTATTAGTTGCCCATAAGTTAATTCATTATAAGGTATTATACAATTATTATCTCTTTTTAGCCTACTCCTTACTCTTTCTGCAAATAACTTAGGTAATCTTACTAAAAATCTTTATTTCTAATAAATATTATTACAGTCCGATCTAGTCATTACTTTAGTTAAAAATAAATCCTTATACCATTTAAAGTCTTGTAATTTAGGATAAGTTAAGTTTTGAAGAATTTTTGAACTTCTTTCTTGGTATAAATGAGGATCTACTACAAAATTTTTTATAATAGCAAATATTAAAGTACTAATTATGTCATCTTGTTCCATTTCTATTTGAATTATTTTCTACCTTAATAATCCTTTTATGTGCTGTTAAAATATAATTTCTATCTAGATCTATTATTTAATGATCACACCAACCTTTTAATTGTCCAGTAAATCCTGATATTAACATCTGAGATATTGCAGTTTTATTATTTCCTTTTGATTTATAAGCATTAGCTGCCATAGTCATTTCTTGTAATAAATTTAACATTTGATATTATGATAAATCATCCATATTCCATTCGTATAAAGATCTACCATCATATTCTAATTGATATTTAGTTTCTCATATTAAGTATTAGGAGGTGTAGGTCTAGGATAATAGTTTCGAGTTTTTAGTCTAGGTCTATAGGTATTAAAATGCAATTTTTTAATTGAAAATTCATCCTTATTATTTAGCTTAAACTATTCTTCTAGGTTTTCTACTTTTGATATAGTTTTTATCTCTAGCATAGTTTTTTCATCTGTAGTCATAATCTGCTTATCCTTAATATTTAGTTTTACTAATTTTTCTTAATATAGGGTCTTCAACTTTTACCTTAATAATTGTTCCTGGTGAAAATTTAAAAGGTTTAAACAATGGTGTTTCTTATTTAATAAGTGGATTTTCTACTACTCTTTTCAATATTTGACCTATTTCTGTTTGTGACTTAGGTGTTTATACTATTTCCTCTACTCTATTTAATTGATTAGCTATAATATCTAATGGTTGATTTGAAAAATTATTTTGCAATATCACATGTTGTAAATCTTTTCCTACATCTTTATTTTTTGCTTTTATTTCTTTAAATGGTTCGGCAAAATAAGTTTTTTCTTTGGTTTTTACTTGAATACACTCTAACGGAGGATATATAGATACTATTGATTTTCCTTCTAAAGTGTTTCATTGTTTACCTATTTTTGAAGATACATGAATTTCTTTTTGAAATGGATAGTCTATGTTATTATAATAACAATAATTTTCAAACCACAAAAATAAAGGAATATTAATTTGTTTATCTTCCATTTCTTTATACCATAAGTTTCTAAAATTACTTAATTCAGCTTGAGAAAAGTTATTAAAATATGATTAAGCTTTCTGCTTATTATATTTTGCTTTTAAATCATTTCTTAAAAATTATTTATTTATTTGAAAACTAGTCATCTTTAAATTACTAATTATTTTGAGAAAAAGCTTCAATTTGAGATCTAGTTAGGCTAATCGAATATTCACTTTATGTTTTTTTTCAGTATATAATGGTCTTGAAATACTTGTATTAAAATCTACTTCTCTTAATTCTAATTTTTTTACAAATAAATTTGTTTCAACCATAACAAGTAAAGAATTAGAAAAATTAACATGTCTAGCATCTCTTAAGCACATTAAAACAGGAGTATCTAATCCTAAGCTAAAGAAAAGTTTTATTACTATTTGTACTGATCTTATATGCAAAACTCTATATTTTTTCTTATTATGTTCATTTATTGCCTTTTCTGATAATAATTGAATAATTTTATGTTCCTGATTAATAACTATTGTATGTTGTTTATTGATCGCCATCTAGCAAGTGTACTAGATCGGCTAGTAATATAGAAAAATAAAATTATGACCCTAAATATCGTACCCAAGGAATACTTATGAAGGCATAAAAGAATTTAAGATTTTTAAAACCAAAATTCACGTGAAAAGAAAGAAAGAATCCCCTAAGTGTTTATTAGAACGTAAATTTAAACTTAAAAAATTTAACAACTAAAGTAACAATAATAACTAAAATAATTAACCATAAACTTAAACAAAGCAAGCAAATAACGTTAACAAGAATTCAATGATAACAAGTCTTTCACTGAAAGACTATCCACCTCTATTTCTCATGCATATGACTTAATTAAAAGTTTAATGCAGTTGATTATGAAAAACTGTTAATAAACTCATATAACTTCTCAAAATATTTTTCTAAGTACTAAATTCCTTTATTCAGAACAATTGAATACTTAGCATAAAAATCCAATTTTAGATTCCTAAATATCTAAAGACCCTTTCTCAAGAAATCTTACTTCAATTCATTCTTAATTCAACTTTTCATAGCTTTAATTCACCTAATACTAACACACAATTATCACGTTTTTCAGAAAATAACTGTGAATTAAATTAAACAAACTAAACCATGAACATGCATATCTTAAGTTACTATTAATTTAATTATTAACCATTTCTCAACAAATTAATAATCAAAGTAAAAGCAACTACAAATAAGGAATTTGAGCAAGAATTAAGAAATAATCAACTGACATTCAAATTAAAAAACAAATCAAGTCATTACATAAGAAATAAGAGGGTTCAAGTTCCCTCAGCAAAAGAATATGAACTACTCACTCATCATCATTGAAGATAAAAAAAATAAAGTAAAGAAACGATACACATAAACCCTTCAACTGAACTTGAAGTTTTTGCAGAATGCTCCACTCTCAGCCTCTGAATTTAAGTGTAAAACTACTTTTAAAATTTAAAACAAACTCTAAACTATGAAAAATAGGTAAAAATTGAGCTCACTCTTTTCTTGGTGTCTTGGTCCTTTTATAGCTTGGAAAGAAGAATCAGGATCAATAATTACTTTCTATTTCAGTAGACTCCCAATTGAATTGAAAAAATTCCTGTTTAAGGCTTTGAAAAATCCTTATGTGAATGGAATATCTCATAATCGATGGAGTATGAACACTTCACTTTAGCTTTACTCCGTAGAGTAACATCTTACTCTACCTAATATGTTTTCTTCTTAAAGGTACTCCACGGAGTGAAATTATACTCCACGGAGTGTGAAGCCTCTGGACATCACGTTCAATTCTTCCTCTCTTGTAAAGCTTCCCAAAAGCAAAATTTCGATTAGATCTTTCATCTTAGTTCTTTTTCCTTTCAATTAAGTCCTAAAAACATAAAAAATGCTTAATCAAATAATTAAAACACCAATTGAAGAAATCAACTAATAAAGCCATTAAATTAACATAAAACTATCATAAAAACATATTAAAAACACATTAAAATCATAGTTAAATTTACACTTATCAAATACCCCACACTTAGCCTTTGCTTGCCCCCAAGTAAATCTGAACAAACCAACTTCTTAGAATAATCAAACTCAAAATTAGATTTATACAGTTCAAAACTAAGTTCAACAATTAACAAGATCACTCAACAAAATCTTGGCTAGAATAAACTCAAACAAGAAGATAATAATCAGTTTCCATATGTGTGTGCAAGACCAAAACAATTTAAGCACTTTTCAAAAATAAAACACCAATGCACTTTATAATTAAGTTCTAGAATTGATGTACACTAAGTATGCACGTGGTTTCGTACTTGAAACTCTAAAAACACCATAGGCCTTTCCTTTAGCATTGCAACCCGAAGGTCATCTTCGCTAAACAACTCAAAGCAAAATATAGAATCACTTAGGTCTTAAAAGGGTTGTAATGGCATCAAAGGATTAGTTATAAAAGAATGGTCAAAAGATAATAAAAAAGAATTAGCCACTCTATACTTTAATAAATCAGATTTCTAAATTTTCAAACTATTAAACATAATTCCCTTATCAAGCTTGTTTATTCAATATTCTTAAGATTGAACAAACCCAAAATAGAAGCAATAAGACTGAAATCCCTCTCATTTTTCTTTATTTATGAGAAATCCCAATTTCTTTCCTTTATAGCTACCCCACACTTAAAATTTTGCCATATATGCTAGCTTTATTTCTTTTTCTCTTTCTTTTTATCTTTCTTTTCTTTCTTTCTTTTTTTTTTGCTAGCTTATTTTGTTAGCAAATTACAAAAACAGGGGTAAAACAAGAATATTATACAAGCACTTGACTTCATCACACAATTTTTATCCTCAGTGATGCAATTATTCTCATTACACTTAATTTAAATGCCCAATAAATGTAAACCTATCCAAATCTAGAGTGGCCAATTATAGAGGGTAGATAAAAGCTTTTAGGTTATATGGTTAATAATGAGTATAACAAAAATAATAAACATGGTATGCTTTAAGCATATCTCATTAAGCTCAAATTGGCTAACAAATGTTAATGATATCAAAAGGGTAGAAAAACAATCTTTTAACTAGCTCAACAAGAAAAATTCGCCTAGATCACTTTTTAAGTTGCTTTTATGCTTCGAAGGATGATGAGGAAGGTTTTAGTGTCCTAAAATTCCTTGCTCAACTATTTCTATGCATTGATTTTTCTAAAGTTTAAAAACTGATCTTTTATGCTTTAAGAGTGGAAACTAATAATTATAAACTAAGTTGAGTAATAGACTAGCACAAAACTTCATTAAACAACCTACTTGTCTTACTGCTAAACTATAGTTTTGACTAATGCACAATCTAAATTCAAGTTCAATTTGTTCAAATTCTAAGAGAAATTGGGCAAATTGGGCTTTATGTAAGCTAAGTGATACATGCTAATTAACTACTTATTAAAGTGCTCTAAGGAAAAAAAACAACTAATTAACAAGGACTAGCAACTAATCATATCATTACTGAGTTAGTTACAGCACTAAATTGCTCCTAGAATTACTATTACACACCAAAAAGCAAACTAAAAACAAAAACAAGTCAAAATAAAACAAAAGAACATAAGTGTTTTTATAATATAAAGAAAGAGAAGAAGTAGATTCTACTTCCTGGATTTTAGCAAAATTTTAAAGCTCAGAGAAGCTCTATCCCCCTCACAAAAATGTTGTTGTCTTCAGTAACTCAAACTTGGTTCACTAGGATGGCGGACGTGGTGGTGGTGGGAATCGCTTCCAAAACTCTACATTGAACCTTTCAAAGTCCCTTCTCAGCTCTCCAATATCATCTCTTATATTATCTATCTTCCCTATTACTTGATTCATGAAAGTCATGAGTACTGAAGGAATTTCTTGTTGTTTATGTGCTGAGGCAGGGACTGGAGCAAGAGCTGGAGGTGGTTGTGCTGGGGCGGTTGGCTTTGGTGCATCTTCCTCCGGTTCCTCATCTCGATTTCGGCCAATAGTGATTAAATGCAAATAGTTATCTCGTGTGGACCAATGCCTCCTGAGCTCCATCACTAAAATTTTCATTTAAGTTAGCATACCATAATCAATATATTTTATCTCATCGAGGGATTTACGCATGTCCATGTGCCCCACATGGTTGGCCATAATGGTTGCTACCCATCCAAATAAAGTCTTCCTAATTTTTGGATTCTTCTTTTGTAGCTCCTCAATTTTCCTGCATAAAAGCATAGCACAATTGATCTTGATTCGTTCCATCATGCACCTTAGGAACATGCATTCTTTAGCCTTTATAGCACCTGTACTACCAAGACAACTAAAAAATCTGATAGATAAAAATCTATGTAAAATTCTCAATACATGGTTGCCTAAAGCACGTGCTTTCATTTTGCTCGTCTTGTACTCCGTTGGATTGAGGGGGTCTTGAATAAATTCCCAGTTCTCCTGATGTGTAGCATTTGGTAACTCACCTATGGCATTGGTTGAGAAGCCTAACTTCTCAACAAAATCAAAAAAAGCATGGTATGACGGTGCCTACCAAGCTTAAAGCTTACAGTGCCTAAATCCTGCTCATCTTCAAATGTTAGCTTAAAAGAAGTGAGAAATTTCAACGCGATATAAGGATAAACCTCTGGTTGCTTGAGAATGAATCATTCCCAACCAATGTTTTGAATAAGAGGGTAAATTTCATCCCAAAAGTTGCCATCTCCGATCTCCAAATAAAACTCCCATAGGTATACTAGCTTTACAAACTTCAAGTCCTTGAAGTACTCATATAATTCAGCATTTTCTTCATCAATATACGCAGGAAGATGCTTTCCTGAAGATGTAGATGCCTCCTCAACTTTTGCCTTTTTCGGTGTCGCTGCACAAACACAACCATGCCAATTTAAATGATAATACAAAGTAAACCATAGTTAAGGCATTTTTAACCATTAAATTAATGAAACATCAATTTGTTCTATTGAGAAATGCAGTGAATGAGGTAGTAAATAAATGGTAATTAGGTGCATAAATGATGGGTTAAGAAAAACAAATGGCATGATAATGAAATGATGAATTAAAATTAAACAAATAATTAAGTTTTTTCTTTGAGGCATTTTATCGAGCACGTTGTCTGCATGACTTTATAAAGCTATAACTAATGTAATTTTAATTATCTCAAACCCAAATTTATATCATAATACTCTTTTACATGCACTTAAGTCAATTACAATCATAACAATCTCAAACTACGTCAAGAACAATGTAAAATCTCATTTTAAAATAAGTATGAGTTCACAAATTTTGGAGAGTAAATTAAGTAACCAACAATGAAATTAAAAAGAATTAAAGGCACAAATGAACTTACTTGAGTGATAGCTGATGCACAATGAAGACTTAGCAATCAAAAGATTCACTCGATGGAGTAGAATTTAAACAGGCTGAGTAAGAACACACAACAACAGAAAAAAACTAACAAAGTGCAAGAATAACATAAAGGGAGATTTTATAAGGCCACCACTCGGTGGAGTGAAAAGGCATTAGGTGGAGTGTCATTTCACTCTACCGAGTGTTACTTCTCTAGACATCAAAATTGAATTTTCAAATTTTTTTAAGAAACCTAATACTATGTAGAGTAAAATCTTACTCTATTGAGCAAGAATCCACTCGGTGGAGTAAGATTTTACTCCACAGAGTAAACACCCTCTGTACCATAAAGTATAAAAACTCTTAGCTTTATCAATTGTTCTTCTGCAAAAATTGCTCAAGCTTTTTAATTTTTCACCAAATAAACACTGAAACTTCATGCTCTCTATATTAAAATCATCAACACTCCAAAACTTCAAATTATACCAAAAACAAAACCAAGATTGCCTTTTGTTCAATGCCATTGCTAAAAATATGTTCATGCATAATTTATACTATTCCTGCACTTTTGCTGCTGCTAAAACACCAGATGAACTCTATTAAGACCATGAGATATGCATTTCCCTTATAATATATGTATGAAACACTTAGGATGCTAAAAGCTTAAAAAGACTAGAATGGCAACAGACTTTAAATAACACAACCAAAACTTACTACAAAATTAAAACCTATTACAAGAAAAGGGTTAGAAGAGATAGTTTTGAGTTTTTGTTAGTCATCAGCTAGACTTTTAGGACTATCTTACTTATCAAGGAGTACTAGAGTTACCTTAGCAACCTGCTGATAAGCATGAAAGTATGGTTTCAGTCTATGGCCATTAACTCTATACTCATGTCCATCCTTTGGATTTCGAATTGTGATAATACCAGTCATTGCTTGAAATCACCTGATAAGGATCTAACCATCTGGATTTGAGTTTACCTGGGAATAATCTCAGTCTGCTGTTGTATATTAACATAAACATCCTGGGGGTAAATTTCTTATGATTCAGCCTTTTATCATGCCATTTCTTGATTTTCTCCTTGTAATTGGCAGCATGATCATACGACCATTGTTGAATTTCTTCTAACTTATTGAGCTGCAATTTCCTTCTCTCCTGCAGTACTTGGATTAAGATTAAGCATTTGCCCAATATGCTTTATGTTCTAGTTCGACTGGCAAATGACATGCTTTACCAAAAATCAACCTAAAGGGGAATATGCCAATAGGGGTTTTGTAAGCGGTTCTATAAGCCCACAAAGTCTCATCCAACTTATAAGACCAATCTTGATGGAATATGACATGATATGTTCATGGTAATCGTGCAGCGAAAAAATGATAAAAACAATCATACACGCCAAACAATTCCATGACAAGAATCGAAACATGCAATTTTAGGGTTTTTAAAACTTACAACTTTTGATGCCTTTTAAATCTTTAATTTGGTGATGACCAGCAACTAAGATGACTTTATCCGCCTTAGATCTTGATCACCAATGCCAAGGAACAGCCTTTTACGCCACTCCCTTTATTCTCACACACACACTTGCAAAGATGGCTTAAAATGGATATTGCTAGCTCTCTTTTAAAGTATTGTGTAATGGCAATTGTTTGAAGCTACAAGACTTGATCTTGTACTTCTTTTAGGTGCTATTAATGCCTAAGAACACAAGAAAGCAAGAAAGAATCCTTCTCCTTGTGTATTTCGGCCAAGAGAAAATTATGTGAGGGAGAGAAGGTTTTCACGCAAAAACCAAAGAAAAACTAGGGTTTTTCTTTTCTCTCTCATTCAATATATATCATTTTATTTTTTAAGTGATAAATCTAAAATCAACTACTTAGAGATAATTAATTTCAGCCTTTATCACTTCTTTAGAATAAGAGATATATATTGATTCAAATTCTTTTGATTTAATCCAAGATAAATACATAAGACATTTAATCAAATAATATCACTTAATAAAGAAAATCACATGTGCCGAAATTCCTTCAATATTTATCTTGGAATTTCGGCTAAGACATCCCTTAATTAAGTATTTTAATTTGATTTAAATATCATTAGGATTTAATACTCAATTAACTTAATTAATACAAGATAATTAATTAATTGAAATTAAACTTAGTGGGCTGAATTTTTCTCTCTCATGGATCAAGGTCCAATAGCAATTTTAAAACCCATTACATACATTAATTTGACTTTAATTAAAAGCCCAAATTAATGCCCAATATTTTATTCAAATATTTTAAGCCCAATGCTTTGTGTGCGATCCTATAGGTCCATTTAATGTTGGCAATGAATTAATGAATTAATTCAAAGGTTATATATATTCTCTAGAAAGATATTATAGCATTTCAAATTAAATGAAAATGCATATGGCATTTGGTGACCTAATGCAATTTTGCATAGTCCCTTACCCATAAATATCAGAATTAATATAAGGCATGGAACTAGTCATCCTTATATATATTAATTCCTTTCTTGATATTCCAGTGACACTGAACTCTCAGATAAATAATGATTACTCATTATTTCATCTCGGTATGGCCATACACTTCTCAGTTTCACTGATCAAGTGGCCGATGATATTTTCTCTCTTATCGAGAGGGGTAATCCCTTCACTTCTCTCATGCTCTCTAACATGAATCAATGCATACCCAATCATACCCGTACTTGTCACTCTGTTATGAGCACATTAGGTGTATGTCAAAGTCACAGTAATTCATAAAGAGTTTCATAGAGATTTTAGGTCTAAGAACTCCGATACAAAACTTGCATATGAGAAACACTTATGATGTCACACCCTTCTCGAAACAGTCTTTTTCGATGCGAACTTATCCAAAATCGGAATGTTTTTTTCAAACAAATCGAAACACTGAAAATACTTTTTCGTTCGGAGTCAAACAATAACAGTAACAATTAAAATATACACCAAAACATCAGACCAAAAACTTATACTAGTCATTCATCCATTAACAGTTAAAAAGATACGTTCAAAATACAATTTAAACTTTTATCTTAATGGTCTAAGTATATACATGCCAAAGACTTACACCAACTAATACAAAAATCTTCTCTTCCATTCTGGACCTTCGATGTACTATGCTCCCGCAACGCTTCAGAACCTGCATGCAGCAAACACTACGTTCTGAGCATTAAATATGCCCAGTGGTGACTACTAATCCAAGAATTTCCCAAAATTAAGAATAATTTCATAATTTATGCTTTTACTATTCTTATTTTATTAAGCATTTCTTTATATTTCAGTTAATACTAATCTTGTTGTTAATTCGTATTCTGATAACTATTGGTCTTTGGTTTCTAAACTTTCAACTTGACTTTGTAGAATTTTCTTTAGGTGGATCAATATCGGATTTACTTTTACTTTTACGTTAATGTTTACTATAACTTTTACTTTTATTAGTACTTTCACTTATCTTCTGGCTAAAGCAATTTAATTATCATATCATTTAACAATGTGAATTGGTACTCGTGTCTTACTAGTACCAAAATAAATTACTTATATTCTTGGTTTACTGTTCAATTATTCAATCTGTACTCTAGTTATACTTCTTGCTATTTATTCTTTTATTTTTGCTTTGACTTTTAGCTAATAAATATATTACTATTCAAAGGCTTTTAAGCTTTATTGCAAGATGATATAATCATTTTGGGACACTTTGTAGTTAAATTCTCTTTCCTTCGTTTATATATATATATTACTTTCATTCAAATATTTACTAAGACATATGTCTTTCTATTATCTTACTTTTCAATTTAACTTTTCCTTCAGAAAAGTGTTACTTAACCATTTCATTTCACATCATGTTAAATATCCTTACTTTTTAACTTCAAGCAGGAAAATTAATATTATTTTCCCGGCTTGTCACTATTTTTGCAGTAATAATAAGTATAAGAAATACCAATTAATTTACAATTATCTTTTTTCGCGTAAAACAAAACATATCTTAGATTCCTTTAAAAGCTTAGCTAAACATTAAGTTAATATTTTTAAATCTTATAAAACCTTTATTTTCTTTTTCTTACTAATTACGCTTTTCAGAAATCTTTACAGATTTATCTCATCTTTGCATTTTCTTCCAACCAAATTGTTTTTCAATATAACTTTTTATATTCAAATCAATTAAACAGTACTTATTCATTCATTTCAATGTGCCCCTAGTGCAATATACAGGTTTCTCACAAGGGATACTCGGGACTGGACCCAAAGTTCCCACTAAACAGATAGAGAAATGATCTCGAAAGATCAAATCTCACAGAACAGAAACAGATACAGTTTCATTTTCACTTTCACTGAAGCTATGGAGATCAAAGATCCTACCCATAGCTAAGCAAGTCTCCATGACTTGTACCGCGGTATAGAGGTGTCCCTATGGCTAGCCAATTATATCCAGAACAAGAATCATAATACCTGTCTATCGCTAAGGGCAAATATAAACAATCACATTGTAAATGTTTTTGAACATTTAAAATTCTTTAATTTCTTTTCCTTATTTGTTACTATACTTTATTTCGATCAAATTCACTCTTTTGTGCCTTTGACTATTTAATAACTTTTTATCCTTTTTTTTATTCGCTTTCTCTTTTTCAATCACTTTTGTGAATTATTATGTGATAATTCACTCAAATATTTAAACTTTTTCATCTTTTGTACAGATTATAAATTATGGCATTATAATTCATATTTTTCTTGTATTCTTTTGTATAATTCTTTAAGAATTATTTTTCATACTTTTAAACTTGACATTTTTACAATTTTTTCTTTTTCGGTCCCATTTTTTTTATTTATTCGATACATCGACTTTTATTTCGTCGGCGAATTAAATTTATAATCATTTCTTTTTTTTAATACTTTTTGTTGACTAATTTATTTTGATAAATTAGTCACATTTTGATTTTTCTCCCTTTTTGGCAATTAGGAACTTTATTAATATAATTTGTTATTTTATATCTCAAAAATACATAATTTGACTTTTTCTCTTAGATTATTCATTTCAAATACATAATTACCATTTTGCCATCGTAATAATTTATTTTCATTTTTATTATATAATTTCTTTCCTTATTCATCTTTTATTCTTAATTTTACCATTTTCGGATAAAATTATATTTTGGTCCTTAAATCACAGAAATTCTATCTTTCGAAACCGTTAGGTCTCCGAAATTATCATTTTGACCTTGTTAAGTATTTCTTACTTATTTTTGCTCATTAATTATCTATTTTGGCAAAATTATCATTTTGTCCCAAAACTTTTATTTTCTTTCACTTAAGTCTTTTTCCTATTTAGAACTCATTTTATCTTTCTTTTATATACGTATTAATTTATTTTCATCATTTTCATTTATTTATGAATTATTTACCAATAATTCATTTTTCTTATTATTTTTACGACCTAATAATTACTGCGAGAAATCCGTCGGTTGACTTTTTATTTCTCGTCATCGACATTAATTTATTTTTCATATTCATTCATCACTTTAATCATTTTTACACAATTTTGCATTACTATTTCAATTATTTTCATTATACATATACACATAAAAATTTCAATAAAATCCTAATAAATTCAATAAATTTCAATAAAATTTGTTTAGGCATTCTTTATTGATTATTATCATTTTTCATCAAAATAATCACTTTATCCATGCTAAATCACAATTTTCATTCAATACATACAATATGCATAATCTTAAAAATTTCCAAATTAATTCTAAATATTCTCTAAAAATTTATAGACATCAATTATCATGTCTATTATTAATTTAGGCTATCATAAATTAATTTCATGCATTTTTCTCATCATTTTCTTTACTTAGGGAATTCGGCCACCAACATTTTTTCACCTTAAAAATTTTCTTTCTTCCATTAATGCCTTCATTTCATTTCCTCTCATGCTTAATTTCATTTATCCTAACATAATCACATTAATTAATAATTTTTCATATTTTTACCTTAATTACATAATTAAGGAAAAAATCATATCAATAGGGAAATCAAAGAATTTGGTAGTCACTTACCTTTTTCCATGCTTTAGCTTCCTTAAGCTTCACATTCTTCACTTGACACCAAGAAAAACTCCATCCCTTCACAAATATATCTTTGGCCGAAATTTCAAGCCTTCCTAACATCAAATTTTTGTCCTCAAATGAAAAATCCAATCTCATAATTAGCTTAAACACCTCAAAAACTATAAGAACACATTAAAAACTCAATTAAAATCACTTGATTTTTCAAGTTCCATCTTACCTCATTTCCTTTCTTCACTTGATTTCTTGCCTTTTCTTGCTCAAATTACTTGATTAAGATCACTAAAGTGATCTAGAGAGCTGGAACTTCATTTCTTATGTTGGGGTTTATGAGAGATTTGGGGTAGAAAAAGAAGAAATCATAGGGAGAGAAGGAGAAGAGGTGGTTCGGCCACCTAAAGAGGAGAAAATGCTGGATGTTTCTGGAGATAAACTCCAAATATTTGGACCTATTTATACCCTATTTATGGGCCAAAAATGGGGCCAAATTAATGGACTTAACCCATTTTGTTCTTAAGGCCCATTTAGGCCTTTCTAAAGTCCAATTAAATTTCTCTCTCTTCCAAACTTCAAATCACTTCAATTTTAATTCCATCATTCTTAAAACATCAAAAATAGGTAGGACGTAAATTTTTAGCTCAAATCGGAGTTCATTTTCGGTCAGATTTAAACTTATAGGTCCGATTAGACAACTGTCGGTGTCACCGAAAAATTTCATGCTCATCACCAAAATATTCTACATAAAAATTCATGTAGGCACGCAAAATTTGGCGTTATTTGAAGTTTGTTTACTATTTTTAATTATTTAAGCAAAATCAAGTCCCTTTTTTTACCAGGAAAATTGACTCGTTACCTTTTTCATATCTTTGACTTTTGGAGGCCTATTTGACATCAAATTCATTTCAAATTTCAACACTATGCTCATCATGACTATTCCTTTCAAATGGTTCAATAAAATATTTTTTACTTTCGGCTGTCTTCTAGGGCCCGAAAAATACTATTCACTGTCGGAAAGTACTATTCACGGCTGGCCCGGTATTGAGGCCATTACATATGACTTGTACCATGTAGTGTTCTCATGAACGGATCGTATCCAGATACCATGTTCTTTAACATGTATCTATGATCTCTAATTGACACTCTTGTCTTAATGATCCGTAAGACAGAACTCATAATATCAGAGAGAGCATACTAGTCTTAATTCATTGTTATTCCCATAAAAATGATTAACTAGCGATGTTTAGAATGAAGTCTCATTTGTTTCAAGGTCTTACAACCATGTGCCTCATACATGATAACTTAAACCGAAACAACATTCTTGGACAGTTCTATCAATTGATATGCACAGGAATACAATGGATAAAACAAATGCCTCATTTTATTAATTCAAAGTGTTTTATTACAATGCATTGGGGCTTGGGCTTACACTAATAAATCTTTCCTAGCATTGTCCACTATTTTTTCTAAGATGGATTTTAATTCCTTGTTGGACACTTCTACTTGCCCATTTGTCTGAGGATGGTAAGGGGTTGTAACTTTATGTGTAACACCGAACTTTTTAAGTAATATTTTAAATTGGTGATTGACAAAATGCTTTCCCCCATCACTAATAATAGCTCTTGGTGCCCCGAACCTGATGAATATATTCTTCCTAAGGAATTCAAGTACTACTCAAGCATCACATTCCTAGTAACCACTGCCTCTACCCACTTACTTATATAATTTATAGCTACTAGGATATACTCAAAGCAAAAGAATTTGGAAATGGTCCCATGAAGTCAATGCCCCAAACATCAAATATTTCAACTTCTAGCATATTATTCATAGGCATCTCATCCCTTTTTGATATATTACCGACTCGTTGACACTTATCATAAGACTCTATAAAAGACTTAACATCACTGAAAAGAGTAGGCAGAAAGAAACCTCACTTAAGGATTTTTGCTACTATACGATTAGGATTATGGTGTCCACCAGCCTCTTCTCCATGACAAAGTCGCATAATGTCCGCTTGTTCTTTTTTTAGAACACGTCGCATAATGTCCTGCATCCGCCTTTAACTTTTTCTTTTGTTGCCATGTGAAATCCTTCGGAAGGTAACCTCCTGCAAGGTAATTAGCGATATCAGCATATCAAGGGACTGAATTAGTATAAGAATAAATAGCATAAATACGTTCATCGGGAAAAAAGTCTGAAATTTCTTCCTTTTCTATATGAGCATGATCCAATCTAGATAGATGGTCAGCTACAAAATTTTCAGCTCCTTTTTTACCTTTTATCTCCACGTCAAATTCTTGAAGCAACAAGACCCATCTAAAAAACCTTGGTTTAGAATCCTTCTTAGCAAAAAGATATCGAAGTATTGTATGATCCGACCACACTGTCACTTTAGAATTAATGAGATATGGCCTAAATATTTCAAAACTGAATACTATTGCCAAAAACTCCTTTTATGTGGTGGTGTAGTTCACTTGTGCTCTTGTGAGTATGTGACTGGCATAATAAATGGTATGAAAAAATTTCTCCTTTCTTTATCCCAAAACTGCTCCCACTGCAAAGTCACTAGCATCACATATGATTTCAAAAGACAAGTTTCAGTCTGGTGATACTATGACATGTGCTGTAATTAACTTGTGCTTTAATTGGTTAAAAGCCTGCAAACACTTATCATTAAAATTAAATTCAACATCTTTAAGTAGTAAATTGCAAAGTGATTTAACTATTTTAAAAAATCCTTAATAAACCAACGGTAAAACCCTATATGACCAAGAAAACTTCTAATTCCTTTAAAATTTGTAGGCGGAGGCAATTTTGAAATTACTTCTACCTTTGCTTTGTCAACCTCAATACCATTTTCAGAAATTTTATGCCCTAAAACAATTCCCTCCTTTACCATAAAATGACATTTCTCCCAATTGAGAACCAAATTAGTTTTCTCACATCTTTTTCAAAACTAATGCTAGATTAGCTAAACATGAATCAAAATCATGATCATATAAAGTAAAATCAACCATAAAAATTTTCATGAATTGTTCAATAAAATCATGAAATATGGCCATTATGCATCTTTGGAAAGTAGTCGCTGGTGCATTACAAAGATCGAAAGGCATTCTCCTATAGGCAAATATGCCATAAGGGTATGTAAAGGTGGTTTTTTCTTGGTCTTCTAGGGCTATAAAAATTTGCATATACCTTGAATAACCATCTAAAAAATAGTAAAACATATTGCCAGCTAATCTTTCTAGCATTTAATCAATAAAAGGCAAAGGAAAATGGTCTTTTCTAGTGGCACTATTTAATCTCATATAATCAATACACACTCTCCATCCCATTACAGTTCGTGTTGGGATTAATTCATTATTTTCATTTTTCATTAGTTACCACAATCATACCTCCCTTTTTATGCACGCATTGCACATGACTCACCCAACTACTATAAAAAATGGGATAGATAATACCTGCATCGAATAGTTTTTATACCTCTTTTTTTACCACTCCTTGCATAGCTAGGTTAAGTCTTCTTTGAGGTTGTACTACCAGCTTGAAATCCATCTCTATTGGTATTCGGTGTGTACAATAACTAGGACTAATTTCTTTCAAATCTGAAGTCTCCCATCTTATTGTTCCTTTATGCTTTTTAGGATCTTTACTAGCATTTCTTCTTCTAAACCTGACAAAAGTGAAGAAATAATTACAAGTTTTGCATTTTCCTCCAAAAATACATATTTTAAATGTGAAGAAAGAGTTTTGAGTTCAGAGTGATTTTCTCCCTTAGGAGGGGACTGTTCATCCTCTTTCATTCATTCACTGTGCTCTCTTTCCAGTTCTTGTATCAGTTCTTCTTCTTGCTTTTCCATGTCCTTCTTGTTCCTCAAATGCATTAAACAATCTTGTAACTCATCATTTAACATAATTTTTTTTTCTGCTTTTCCTCTACATATTATTGAATACTGTCTGCAAAATAAATGGATTCTTCAAAGTCATGAGAAGGGTGTTTTATAACTTTATTAACATTAAAAACCATTTCCTCCTCATTAAACCTTAAAGTAACCATTTATCCATATACATCTATTAAAACTTTTGCTGTATTCAAGAACGGTAATCCTACTATTAATGGCACTTTTCAATCCTCCTCCATATCCATTACCACAAAATCAACTGAAAATATAAAATTTCTTACTTTTACCAATAAATCTTCAATAATACTCTTTCGCCTCTTTACGGATATATCCACTAGTTGCTGTGTCATTCGGGTCTCCTTAAGATCTCCTAAGTTCAATTTTCTGCAAATTGAATAAGGCATTCAATTAATACTAGCACCCAAGTCACATAAAGCATGTCCAACAAAATTTCCTTCTAATTCACAAGGTAATGTAAACTACCAGGGTCTTTTAATTTTTTAGAAATTTCATTTATTAAAATAACACTACAATTTTTGGATAATTGAATCGTACCTATACCCTCTAGCTTCTTTTTATTAAAACATAACTCTTTCATGAATTTAGCATGTTTAGACATGTGTAATAGAGCTTCAGCAAATGGTAAATTTACATGCAACTTTTTAAATACGTCTAAAAATCTGGATAATTGTTCATTATTATTTTCTTTCCTAGCTAGAGATGGAAAAGGTAACTGAGATTCATCAAGAATAGTAAAAATGAGTTTTTCTTTACCTTTACCCTTCTCAACAATCGGAGATACCTCATCTAAATTATTAGAGTTAGGAACACTTACCTTCATTGTTGGTTCCACCACTTTTTGAGATTTCTTACCCATGTCAGCTTCTTTTACCTCTTTCCCATTTCTTAAAGTGATTGCTTTTGCTTCCTCCTTAGGATTGTAGTTTACATTAGATGGAAATGCATCTTGGGTTCTATTGGACAAGGAATTTGCAAGTTGTCCCATTTGGTTCTCTAAGTTCCTAATGGATGCTTCTTGGTTTCTCATCCAAATATCTTACGATTTCCACCTAGCGTCTTAGCTAGCTATAATTGCATTTTGGGAGGCCATAAAATTAGCAATCATTTCTTCCATATTTGACTTCTTTTCTTGTGGGAGTGGGGGTTGAGGTTTTTGAAATCCGGGTGGTTGGAATGGTTGTGATGGGTATGTAGTAGGGTAATGTGTTTGAGTTTGATTTTAGTTTGGAGGATGGTTATTTGAGGGTTGATTCTGGTTAAAGGTTGCCCTAGGGTGAGGGTTAGAAGTGGATGCTTGATTCCCTTTTCTTCATGAGAAATTAGGATGATTTCTCCATTCCGAATTATAGGTATTACTATAGGGGTTCAAGGCATTCGCTTTCTCTACCAATCCTTCACTATTCTTCATCCTAGATGCTCCTTGAATTCCTGCATAAGCATCACATTCATTAGAAAACATAGATACATTTTTAATTTTAAGCTCATTTATTTCTCTTAAATGTTCTTTTCTCATTAATTCTATTTGAGCTTTTAGCATAGTTATTTCATCTATATTATGTACTCCCTATCTCTTTTGTACTGTTCTAGAGGTCGCCCATTGAGCGTCATTAATAGCCATCTCATAAAGAAGCAGGAATGCATTTTCAGGAACTTGGTTCATGAAACTACCATTTGATGTTGCATTCAATAATGATCTCGTTGCTTGATTAGCTCCTGCATAAAAAAATATGCATTAGTTGATAAATAGGAAATTCATGATGTGGACAGCTTTTTAAAAGTCTCCTAAATATTTTCTAGGCTTCATGAAATGGCTCCTCATAGAACTATTGAAAGTGATTGATTTATTTCCTAATGAGGGTTGTCTTAGCAGGTGGAAAAATTTGCACAGAAATTTTTCTTGCATTTGTTATCAAGAATGAATGAACTGATTAGGTAGCATTTGTAACCAGTCCTTAGCCTTTCCTATAAGGGTAAAAGCAAAATGTTTGAGCTTAATAACATCCGTTGATACATTCGGGATTTACATAGTGCCGCTAACCTCTAAGAACATATCTAGGTGTTGAGCAGGATCCTCTATATCCGAACCTAAAAATTGGTTTATTTGTACCATCATAATGGTAGCAGGTTTAATCTTAAATGGCTGGTGATGAGGAATCCTAATAGTTCTATGTTCTTCATTCCACCTAGGAATAGCATAGTCTCTCATGATTTTGGGTCTAAATTCATTCCCTTGAGCTTAATATGGCACGTGTTGCTCTTTATCCTAGGAGGAGGTGGATCAATTATGGGTGAATTTTTATGAGGTAGCCTATCAATAGGTGGTTCTAACTCCGAATTATTCATGTTTTCTCTTAGCCTCCTAATCCTATGAAACATCCTCTCAATTTCAGGGTCAATAGGTAAGATTGGGTTGTTTCTCATCATAAACTATTAACATCTGCAGAATAAAAGAATAAAATCAGTAAATAGATAAAGAAAAATAGAAAGAACATACAAAATTCACTTTTAAAAATAAAAAAAAATTAAGAAAATGCCAATGTATCCCCGACAACGGCACCAAAAACTTGATTGGCGTCTAACAAGTGTACTAGATCGGCTAGTAATATAGGAAAATAAAATTAAAATTCTGAATATCGTACCTAAGAAATACTTATGAAGGCATAAAAGAATTTAAGATTTTTAAAACCAAAATTCATGTGAAAGAAAGAAAGAATCCCTAAAGTGTTGATTAGAATGTAAATTTAAACTTAAAAAATTTAACAAGTAAAGTAACAATAATAACTAAAGCAATTAACCATAAACTTAAACTTAAACAAAGCAAGCAAATAACGTTAACAAGAATTCAATGATAACAAGTCTTTCACTGAAGGACTATCCACCTTTATTTCTCATGCATATGACTTAATTAAAAGTTTAATGCAATTGATTATGGAAAACTGGTAATAAACTCAGATAACTTCTCAGAATATATTTCTAAGTACTAAATTCCTTTATTTAGAACAATTCAATACTTAGCATAAAAATTCAATTTTAGATTCCTAAATATCTATAAGACCCATTCTCGAAAAATCTTACTTCAATGCATTCTTAATTCAACTTTTCACAGCTTTAATTCACCTAATACTAACACACGATTATCACGTTTTTTAGAAAATAAATGTGAATTAAATTAAACAAACTAAACTATGAACATGCATATCTTAAGTTACTATTAATTCAATTATTAACTATTTCTCAACAAATTAACAATTAAAGTAAAAGAACTACAGATAAGGAATTTGAGCAAGAATTAAGAAATAATCAACTGACATTCAAATTAAAGAACAAATCAAGTCATTAACTAAGAAATGAGAGGGTTCAAGTTCCCTCAGCAAAAGAATATGAACTACTCACTCATCGTCATTGAAGATAAACAAAAATAAAGTAAAGAAACGATACACATAAACCCTTCAACTGAACTTGAAGTTTCTGCAGAATGCTTCACTCTTAGCCTCTGAATTTAACTGTAAAACTACTATTAAAATTTAAAACAAACTCTAAACTATGAAAAATAGGTAAAAACTGAGCTCACTCTTCTCTTGGTGTCTTGATCCTTTTATAGCTTGGAAAGAAGAATCAGGATCGATAATTACTTCCTATTTCAGCAGACTCCCAATTGAATTGAAAAACTTCCTGTTTAAGGCTTTGAAATATCCTTACATGAATTGAATAACTTATAATCAGTGGAGTAGGAAGTTAATCGATGGAGTATGAACACTTCACTTTAGCTTTACTCCATAGAGTAACATCTTACTCTACCTAGTATGCTTTCTTTTTAAAGGCACTCCATGAGTGAAATTATAATACACGGAGTGTGAAGCCTTTGGACATCACGTTCAATTCTTCCTCTCTTGTAAAGCTTCCCAAAAGCAAAATTTCGATTAGGTCTTTTATCTTAGTTCTTTTTCCTTTCAATTAAGTCCTAAAAACATAAAAAATGCTTAATTAAACAATTAAAACACCGATTGAAGAAATTAACTAATAAAGCCATTAAATTAACATAAAACTATCATAAAAACATATTAAAAACACATTTAAATCATAGTTAAATTTACACTTATCATTTATTTAATAAAGTAATCATGAAAAATTCAAAAGTGCCTATTGAATATATTATTCGAATATCTTGTTTAGGTATAGTCCAATCAAACAAATCATTCTCTACCTTTTCAATATTTACCTCTACAAAGTTCATTTCATCTAACTCTCTCAAATTATCTTCGCTAGTTGAACCAGATCTAGAATCTTTAATAGAAAATATTCTACTTAATCTATCCATCCAAATATATTTAATCAAACTAAATTTAAAAAGAAGTTAAGAATGAAATATGTGCGAATCACGGGACCACCCAGCTTATCGGAACCACCAACACGCAATCTCGGCTTTCAAGGGCTGACCAATGCTAAGTCTTCAGGGCTGACCAACGTTTCATTGCTCCAAGCACAGTCTCAAAATGCTCTTTAAATTTTTCTTAATTAAATAAAGTTATATTAATTAAATTAGAACAACAATTATAATTTATATATTTATATAATTAACATATAGGTATTGATTTTTTTATTATTTTCTAATCGCTTTATTAAATATTTATTTCTATTGATCATATATTTGATATTTTCTACAATAGTATAATAATCTAAAAAATGAGGTAAATTTAAATTTTCTATTTTTACTATATTTTCTTCTAATTTTATTAATCTGGGTTTAAGAATTTTTATTTCTTCTTTTAACTATCCTTGAAAAATCATAAACATAATTTAAACATCTTAAAAATCTTTGTAACTGTTTCTTATCTTTTATTTGGTTTGGAAATTTACTAGTAAATTCTAAACTTCTATTTATGGGGTTTATAGTGCCTTGATCTATATCATGTCCTAAAAATCTAACTTTAGTTTGAAAAAGTTGCATCTTTGGTGCAGAAACTACTAATCCATTCTAATGAATCAAATGAAAAAATCTTTTTAAATGTTTCATGTGTTGACTTATTGAATTTGAAAAAATTAAAACATCATCAATATGTACTATTTAAAATTCATGTATCAATTTTAAAATATCATTCATAATATTTTGAAATTCTAAAGGGGTATTTTTAAAATCAAATGGCATAACATTCCATTCATAATGTCCAAATAGAACATTAAATCATGTCTTATACCTATCTTCTTCATCTACTTGTATTTGTCAAAATCCTAATTTCATATCAAATTTAAAAAAAATATTTGCATCATATAACTTCGTTAATAAATCTCTTTTGTATGGTATAGGGTATCTTATCCATTATAAAACTGCATTAAAAGGTTTATAATTTATTACTAATCTAGGTGTACCTCATTCTATTTCTGCTGCATTTATAAAATAAAATGCTGAACATGACCAAAGAGACTTAGAATCTCTTATTAATCTTAGAATCTCTTATTAATCTTCTATCTTTTAAATCTTGTATTTCTTTTTGACAAAATTTTTCTAAATCTGGTGTCATTTTGATAGCTTGAGATATTGTTGGAATTTTTTTCATCAAATTCTTTTATATAAGGTAATTTTACTACATGTTGCTTTCTATTCCAAAAAAACATTAGGTACTGGTGCACAAATTTCTTTTGAAAATGTATTTTCAAATTTTTTGATTTTTTCTTTTATCTCTGAACTATCTAATTGTTCTTTTATTCTTTTTCCTTCTATTTCTTTTATGAGAAATTTAATTTATGTTTGTTTATTTTTTAACAAATTGATTTCTTGAATATTTTTTCTTACATGACTAATATCTCTAGATACTATAGGAAATGCAAATTCAAAAAGAATTTCTTTATCTAAAATTTTTTATCTTAAAACCATTATCTCCTACCTGAAAATGATATAACATTATAATAAAGGGTGTTCCTAATATAACTTCAGAATTTAAGTTTTTGACTAACATTAAATGGTTTTAAAACAATATCCTTTATTGCAAATCTTAACTCTAGTTAATTAATTATTAATTTAGATCCATTAGCGGTATCTAATTCACTACAAGAAAATTACAATTTAGCAACGAAAAATGTCAATTTTTCGTTGTTAATCAAAAATAGCAACTGAATTTTCGGTTGCTAATTCGGCGGTTAGTATTTTTAGCAACGGAACATTTATTCTGTTGCTAAATTTAGCAACAGAGATTAAATTCTTTAGCAATGGATATTAAATTTCGTTGCTAAATCTAACCACTAACATTTGGTAAATTGGTCAAAATTAGCAACCGAATTCAAATTTCGTTGCTAAATTTAGCAACCGAATTCAAATTCTGTTGCTAGTTTTAGCAACGGATATTATTTTTCCATTGCTAAATTTAGCAACCGAGTAGAATTCCGTTGCTAAATTCAGCAACTAGTATAAAAAAATTTGTGACGGTTTTTTCGTCTCTATTCCATCACTACTATTATTTTTTATAATTAATCTTACAAAATACATAAAATATTGAAACTTAAATGAACAATCTAAGGCATTAAATAAGTAATTTTATTTATCTAGGTCTTAATCTAAAAAAAACCTCAATTAAGTGTGTGTGTGTAAACATATATTTTTATGCATCTTCAATACTCTTGAGGCCTGATATAAGTGAAAAGCATAGTAAATGATTCTTAAATTTACAAACAAGCAATGGGTTATTATTATAAGTATGTGGAGACATGTCATGATAGTTTGCCAAATTTAGACAGAAATGCAATAG
Organism: Excoecaria agallocha; assembly: GCA_037975025.1. NCBI lineage: Eukaryota > Viridiplantae > Streptophyta > Magnoliopsida > Malpighiales > Euphorbiaceae > Excoecaria > Excoecaria agallocha. The sequence continues at coordinate 63,326,605 of CM075809.1, read as the reverse complement.
TATCCCAGCCAGAAAATAGACTGAAGAGCATCATAAACAGATAATTATTTATGACATTCCAAAATGGTTGGATCATGACCTGAAAATCTTTAGGGGAGTAACCAAATACTAGGAAAGTCCCGATAAAGTGACACGGAAGTATCTAGCAGACAAACTATGATTTGCAAGTATAGCCAGCACATAGTATCATAAGGAGTGGTAGACACAAAAGAAACTGCAGTATATAGCAGCAAATTTGCCATGGTATGATAATTAATTATCTAAAGAAGTAGCAGAGAAACAAAGTACAATAAACCCAAAATAGGACCAATTTGTTTGAGGGTTCATACATCAAGGAAAATGTTAAGTTATTTAACTTCAGGTGGCCTTTGGTAGCTATGGATGCATCAGGCTTTCTAGTACCATTCCATGCAGCTTCTTGCTGTTCAAATGCCTTGGACTCAAAGTACTCAAGCCAGGCTGCAACATCCTGCAGTATGTCATAAAATTATATAAAATACCCAGTTGATATAGACATTCATATAGAGACAAAGTAAGAGAGGTGAATCAAATTAAATGGGTTCAATTTCACTTGAAGATGTAATTTACACAAACAAGTTCATTATCAGTTTACTTCACGTTTGTGGCTCCACTACTAAAAAACATGTCCAGGTTCACTTGAAGATGTAATTTACACAAACAAGTGCATTATCAGTTTACTTCACATTTGTGGCTCCACTACTAAACTCTCATTATAAAGAAAATCAATGTTTGTGCTAAGCTGATGTAAAAGTTACTGCATTAACAAAATCCCAAGGTTTCAAAAAAATAGCTTAAAGAGAATTAATTATTAAAACATATAAATTCAAAACAACAAAAAAATAGTAATTAATAGTTCTAATTAAGTACCATTAATTAGAGAGATATGTTTAACCTTTGTAATGACAATATATTAGCACAAAACTAACAGTGCAAAAAATCCATGCCACAAAGTCATCAAGTTTGGAAGCATGTCATAATCATGAAGATGTGCCTTCCACAGCAATTCCTACACAAGCTGTAGAAAGACATTTTTTAAGTGATGCTCCAGCAACATTTGAGTGCCTTCTTTCCAAGATGGCTATTTTGCAAGAATGAACGGACCATCAAAAAACATATAAAGATATAAAGGGTAAAAAATAGTCATGTCAAGATTTTCAAACATGTTATCAATGAAATGAATAAATAACCAATACAAACTAATTTAAGTAACAAATCAATTTCTCACCTATCCAAATAAAATCACGCAAACTTAGTCCCTTCTACTTCTTTCAAAAAGATTTGAAATTTCTGCAAAGTAGTTTGTTGTTTCAGGATCAACCTGTTTCCTACAAGTAATATTCTAATCATAAACATGCTTGACCAGATATAACAAGGAACATAAACATATAATCAACGCCAAAGTATCAATATTGGAACCAAACAAACCAATGCAAGTCCGCATTAACTCAAGTTTTACTAGCTATTTTACCTAATAAAAGATGGTTGTGAGTCTGATGCATTTGGATGCTTCAGGAATTTTTTTGGTTTGAAAGTTCCATCATCCTCACGTCCAGCACCAGAAATGCTTTACAGACTTGAGACTTGTCTTGGATTTGCATAGTCATTAAATCAAGTATGTGGATAATTAGCAACCCTTATCAGCTCTAGAGTGAGTTTCGGTTCAATCAAAAGTTCAGTCTCCTTTCCCCTAACAGGCCAGCAGTAATTCCTCGTCGATATAAAGGAAAAATGCAAAAAAATTTTGTCAAGCCCTAAAAGAAATTAAGTTAACTACAAACTTGTTAACTTAAACGAATTTAATCAAAGCTTCATTCCGTTGAAGAATCAGTTGCCAATAGACAAAGAAAACTAAAGATTTTGTATGGATCATCTAGCAACTTATGAATACTTTACACTAATGGTTGTGTGCAAATGACACCAAAAACTTACCCCCTGCACCAATGAATACTTTACACTAATGGTTGTGTGCAAGGAAAATACAAGTTCTAATAAACTTAATTTGAATCACAACTTAAAAAATGATTGATAAACAGCAAGAAGCCTACTTAATCACATATGTTTCGAAGGACACATGCTATGATTTTGTTCTTCATTTGTTGCACAATCTAACAAGACACAGAAGTAACAAAAAATTGCATCTATAATAGAGCAAGCCCAAGATGAGATGCGATCTAATATGAAAAATCTAGCCTATAAGTTGCTCATTCATCGCACAAAGTATGAAAGAGACAATAATGAGCACATCAACAAAAGAATTTAACCAAGGGAAACTCTAACTCTCTTTCAGTTGAAAACACCCATGAAATTGCCTGCAATTCACCTCTTGCAAGAGCTGGTTTCAAATATTAGCAGCATCAATTGCACCTTTTGCTGCTCCAGCTCCAATTAAGGTATGCACTTCATCAATAAAAGAATAATTTCGTCACTATGTTGGAATTTTAACTGATTACTTGACGCACTCAATTAGATTTTGTTCTATTAAATCAACAAACAAATTACACTAAAAAAACAAGCTATTTTAGTGTAAAATAAAAAACCAACAAATTACACTAAAACAGCAAGCTGTTTTAGTGTAAAATAGAAAACCAACAAATTATGCTAAAACAGCTTGAAAACCAACAAATTACACTAAAACTGTTTTAGTGTAATTTGGAAAACCGAAGCTACTGTTTTAGTGTAATTTGGAAAACCGAAGCTACACAAACTAAAATAGCAAGTTGTTTTAGTGTATGGTGTAAAACAACGAACCACTTCAATATTTCTACAAAAACTAACAGAATAAAGAAAACGATAACAAAATGAGAAACTCGAGAACTCACCATACTTGGAAAGTGAAGAGAGCATACTTGGAGAACAGGCAATTGATTACTGAGATTTAAAAATAAAAAATTAAGAGTAAAATTAATCCATTAAAAAAATTAAGGGGTAGAAGATCCCCTTATCCATAAAAGTAAAATACATATGTCTGCCATATATCTTTTGAGAAAGTTAAAGTAAATTAATTTCAATCATTTTATCTTTATTTTAACCATCAAAATAAAGTAAAAAGATCTTCATTTCTTTCATTCGGGATTATTTCTTATAATACACACGAGGCTTATATTAGTAGATCATTTTTCCAGTAGATATATTATATTTGGTTGAAAAATAAAATACCGAAAGGCAAGAGGATTACCTAACTCATGGTAGTTTCTAAATTGCAGCATCTCTAAATTTCTTTATTCTCCAAAACATTATTGTGCCTATACTGTAGTTGTCCTCATAAAAAACAAAAATACGCATACAAAGTTAACATTCAAAATTCAAAACAATAAAACACAAGTTTTTAAATAAGAGAATCCATGTGCACCTGTTACATCTTCAACATCTCTATGGCACTCATCTTTAACATCTCTATGGCACTCATCTTCAACAAGTTTAAATTTGTTAAAATGGAAATAACAATGTTACCTCTTGCAGTTGACCCAACGAAATATTACTTTGCACTCTCTCTAGTAAAGTTATTGAGCATGAGTTGATAACAGCATGCAACTCCTTGAGATGGCCCCATTTAGGTTGCCTTAATAAACCTGCATAATTAAAATAAATAAATTTGTGTGTAAATATTTGAACTGCATAAGAAAGAGTGAGAAACAAAGAAATAAAGAGAGATTAAACACATAAAAGTGATAACCATTTACTAGTCTTTTCAGAATTGTTTTGATAAGCAAGCATAACCATAATTAAACAAAATTTCTCATTGCGTCTCTTATTTTTCTTAAGAAAAAAGGAAGCAATTTGGGGAACCAAATGAAGTAAATTAGCTCAGTCATTCACAACCAATTAACAAAATAAGCATAATAACTCAAATTTGATAAAGAGCATATCATAAAAGCCATGACCGACTAATTAAATATCCAAAAAATTCCAAATCCAGGAAGACGAAGATGGCATTGTAAAAGAAAACCATGAAAAACTAAGTCCCTATGAACCAGATGATCTTTTATGTGATGCTTAAACGAAAAGAACTCACCATCTTGAAATTGTGCAGTGTGTGACAGTGAAAGCTGAAAGAGGCGGAGGCAGTGGAGAAAGAAGAGAAATGGCAAGGGCTTAGGGTTTTTTTATATATAAGATATTTTTATAGAGGATTTTGGACCGTCGAATTTAGGGTTTCTTTACTGATAATAATAATAATAATAATAATAATTTGCTTCCAAAAAATTAAGAAAAAAAAATTCCAAAAAATTAAAAAAACCAAAAATTAAGAAAGAAAATATTTTTTCATTTTTTTTGGATAAAAATACCAACGGAATGCCAATTTCGTTGCTAAAATTGCAACCAAATTATTTTTGTTTGCAAACTTAGCAACGAAAATTCAATTCCGTTGCTATTTTTAAACACAAATTTTTTCTCTTTTGGGATTAAAAATAGCAACGGATTGTAAATTTCGTTGCTAAAATTGTAAACTGAAAATATTTCGGTTGCAAATTTAGCAACGAAAACCAATTCTGTTGCTATTTTTAGACACAAATTTTTTCTCCTTTGGGAGCAAAAATACCAAAGAAATGGAAACTCTATTGCTAAAATTGCAACCGAATAAATTTTCTGTTGCAATTTTAGCAACGGAAAAACTATTCCGTTGCTATTTTTTGGATCCAAATTTTTTTCATTTCCTTGGATCCAAAAAATAGCAATGGACAAAAATACCAACGAAATTTATTTTTCGTTGCTAAATTAGCAACGGATATTATATTTCATTGCTATTTAGCAACAAAAGTCATATTCCGTTGCTATTTTTCGTTCCAAAATTTTTTCGCCATCTATTGGCGCCTATTTTAGCAACAGTATATGGATTCTATTGCTAATTTCCGTTGTTAAATTTTTGCGCTAAAAATTTCCTCCACTATTAGCAACGAAAGACTACCAAATATTTTTTCGTTGCTAAATTTTTAAAGTTTAACCAATTTTAGCAACGGAAAATATTTTTCGTTGCTATTTAATTTCGTTGCTAATTTAGCAACAAAATCAATTCTGTTGCTATTTTTTTCGTTGCTATTTTCAGATTTTCTTGTAGTGATTGTTCATGATTTTTTCAAGGATTTAGAAAAATTATGTAAGCCTTGATATAATAGGTTAAAAAGAAACCTGGACATGGATCGAAAAACATATTAGTATAGTTAATGAAATTAAAAAAATAAAAGTTTACCATGTTTAAATATTCCTCATCCTGAAGCCTTTTTAATAATTGAAACAGATGTTAGTGATATAGGTTATGGTGGTATTTTAAAACAAAAATGAAAAGAAACAAACACAGAAGAACTAGTAAGATTTTATTCAAGAAGCTGGAGTTAAACTCAAAAGAATTATTCTTCTATCAAAAAAGAAATTTTAAGTATTATTTTATGCATAAAAAAGTTGAAGATGATTTATATGATACGCATTGATTGTTTATCAGCAAAATATATTTTATAAAAAGATGTCAAAAATTTAATTTCAAAATAAAATTTTGCAAGATGGCAAGCTTTACTTAGCAATATGGATTTCAAAATCGAATTCATCTAGGGAAAAATAATAGTTTACTTCATTTTCTTTCTCATGAATTTTTACAGGGCAAATGAATTCTAATAAGAAAGTTTTGACAAAAACTACATTATCATGAGAAAATTCATTATCATGAGGAAATTGCAACAGAATCCTCCAATTAAATCTCCGTTAGAACAGTTACTCCTAGATTTAGACCCTTTTTTTTACTATCTTCTCTACCTTTAAGACCATAAATCTTTACACCTTTTACACCTCCTAGACCATATTCAACATCACTTACTTCACTTTTTTTTTCTCTTCTCCCACTATATACTCTCCTTCTCCTTTAACAATAAAAATTTCTTCTCCTTATTATTTAAATACAAAAAAAATTAGTTATTAAAATTTTGGAACCCGAAGAACTTAATTTAGAAGAAACTCAAAGTTTTTATAGGTTAATTGAGTATATTTTTCCTAATAGTTGGCATTTTCATAAGGAAGATCCGAATAAAACAAGAGAATGTTATAAAGCCATATTAGTAGATTATGGATCCATAGAAATGGAGCACCATTATGATCCAAGAGATAAAAATAAAATTACTTATAGCAAAGTTAAAATTATCAATGTTGTCACTCAATCGGAATGGGGTCATAGATCTTATTTATTTAAGACTTTATTATGATACCCTCCTAAGTCGGCATATAGTTACTATAATTATCAAAAAGCCTGGTACCGAGCATTTTACTTGAGAAATTTTCAGCATTCTTGGTTCTTTTATTTTTACATAAATTCGATGGCCTTCTTCCCAATTAGTTCATCAAATGGTTCAATTATATGAGTTTAATTATCGAAGCAGTTCCATTTCTAATAAAAGAAGCTTTGGCAAAGTTCAGAACTTAAAATCAACCGGATGCTCCTGATAATCTTCTTAAATATTGTGTAATATTTAAGGTCCTATGGATTATATCTTGGACTTATCATACTTCAAAGCAAGTTAATCAACTTTCATTCCTTTATAGAGAATTTATAATAAAATGGTGGGATACCTTCGATATTAAAAAAAAAGATATTCAAGCAGTCGTCAGTTATTTTAATCCTGCAACATCATCATCAACTACTCCAACAAGTTTTCTTTCAGATAAAAATCAAATTATCAATCTATTATTAATAGTTTCGTCTAAAGAAGAGTTCAATTCTATTATCAATTGGATTTTAGCAAAAAGGGCACACTCATCTAAAAGCAGTACTCCTCTTTCTCTCCGTGCACATGAAGATTCTCAAGATCCATTTGTTGATATAGAATTATAAATTATAAAAAATTATATGTATAAAAATCATATGTAGTTATATGTTGTAACATGTAAAGCCAAAGTAATGTAAGTAAAGATTAAAATACAAACGTAAAAAAAGTGGAAAAAGACAAAAAGTCAATAAAAGTAAAAAAGTCTTAAAAGACTTCAATGGTAATCTCTAACCATTTACTTCACCTGATAAAATTTTCAAAAGCTTTAAAAGCTTTACCTTTCTCATTTTCAAAAGATAATACTTACCTTTTTTATTTTCTTTATCCTTTATCTGTAATCTGACGCAAAATGCTATTTTAAAAGATTAGTTTCAATTTTTTAACTTTTATCATTTCAAAATATGCGTTCTCTAATAAAGGTTCATTATTACCTTATCAAGATCATCATTTCATTCAAAGAAAGAGGCGGATAGTTAATTTTCAACAGTTCAAATCTTATCTTTATAAGCCGACCTTATCTCCAAGTATTATTATAAGAAGACATTCTCATCAAAGATAGAGCAGAGTTTTTTGGCTTAAAAATTTTCTTTTCCCAACCTTCAAGAGGAAAAATTTTCAAAATGTGGGGAGGTTTAATTTTATGTTCTTTTGTTGATTAATAGTGGCACCCAAATGATCTCATGCATAAGCCATTTAACATATTTCTAGCCAACCTTTGCCCTCCAGTGCCCAATAAGAATTAATTCAACCACCTGCCCCATCACCCATTCCTCAACAGTAGAAGAAAAAGAAGTCAAGAAATTCCAAGGTTAACTGGGTGCCTGAGGATATGAAGACCACCTATATAGTTATGTCCAATTGTGAGTACCTTCCTTCAGCTTATTTGGAGATGAGTTTGCTAGAGAAATTGGGGATCAAAGAGGAAGTGCAAGGATTGATTACTGGAATAGGCTAGGAATGGTTCTTTGCTTATGATGAGCTTATGTACCCTGGCCTCACTAGGGATTTTATGGCAACAATCAAATGTCACTGGGGAAGCGAGGATGATCCAAACATGGTCAAATTTTGGTTAGATGGCACATTTTATGAGATAACTTTTGCTGAGTTCTCAGACTCTCTGGGATTTTTTGGTCGTGCACCATATGCTTTACCTGAATATGACAAGAACACAGTGTGGGAGGAAATTAGAGACCCTTTAATAGATGTTGATTATAAGTTGGGAACAACTAAATCCTATCATTTGAGGGATCATCCCATGAGAATTCTGCACATATTTTTCCCTTTATCTTCAATACACCATGTTAAATCTGCAGGGCAAGTGAATCTTTCGGAGGCTCTATTCTTATCCTGCATGCTTAGAAATTACCTTATCAATGGTGCCTATCACTGGTGGAATAAATTGAAGAGAACATCATTGGGGGGATGGGTCACTATACTTGCCTCGTCTGTTGGACACCCTTTGACAGAGGATGGTGATCTTTCTACTGTGGCCTATATTGACAATAAGCTACTAAAAAATATGAAGGTGATTGTTGAGGATCCTACTTCAGAGCACAATATCAGGCTTACAGAAAGGGATGAATATATGGATAAAATGACTTGAGGCTTGAGCAATCCTCCGCACAGGCTCGACCAAGGAGCAGTCACCCTTACTTTTTTGCAATATGCTGAGCTGAGTGCCAGGATGGATGCCTTGATTGCAAACCAAGTTGAATTAAAGGATCAGCAGCAGATTATCACAATACTGTCTGCTATGGCCTCAAGATTGGATGCTCTCTTTTTGCCACCTGCAGTGCCTCCGCCTTAGCCACCATTCCCTCCATCTGAATTTTGATTGTAGGGAGCTTGCCTATCTCACTTTTTCTTTCTCTTGTGTATATTTTGCAGTAGCTTACTGAGGATAAAAACTTCAGAAGTGTGGGGTGAGGCGTAAATTATTTAGGATTGAAGAATAATTGTTTTTGTGAATATTGAAGCAAAGTTTATTTTTGTGTTGACCATTGCCGAAGTTTTTGCTTTTTTATTAAGCTTGTGAAGATTTGTTGCAGATTTTTAAAAGAAGAAGATTGGTCTCAGTGCTTATATTTTTGTGAAGTCCTTTGAACCACAATCCTTTTGTTTTAGTTTCAACATTGTTGCAGTTACTTAGTTTTAAGTTTTGTTTTTATTTTGGTTTGTTTAGCAAAAAACTTAGTTTGAATTTCAAATTTCAGTTTATTTTGTTTAAGTAGTACTTCAGTAGTATTTCAATTTACACTTTTTTTTAGCCTTTCAGTAGTTTTAGTTTTCAGCTTTAGTTTTGAATAATTTGTTCCTAGTATCTATGAAGTTGTTGTTATCAATAGCAGTTAGGCTGAGTTTGCCCATTTATTTCTTAAATGAATTAGTTGGAACTTAGATTTGCGAGCTATTTAGTTAGAGAGCTTGAGGTAGTAAATGACTAGTTGTTTGCTTTAGCGAGAAGTTTCTTTTGATTAGTCTTAATTAGTCATATATCATTCAATTTCTATTAAATTATGCACGTTAGGCTAATTTTATGAAATTGTTGAAAAATTAGTGAGTGAGAGTAGTTGAGTGAAGGAATTATGGAATAGCTAAAACCATCCTCATAACCCTTCGAAACTATCATTCGACTCAAGCGAAATTAGGATATGGCCTAAGCATCCTTTTTATAGTAGTCACATTTAAAATGAATTTTGACCTACCTTATGCTATTTGATCATTGCTAGCCCTTTGAGCTTAATTGGTATGCTGAAAGCATTCTATTTAAATTTTCTTGATTATACTCATTAATTTAACCATATAACTTAAATGCTATTATCTTTCCTATTTTAGAATTGGCCACTCTAGGTTGGGTAGTATTGTGCATTTTGAGTGATGGAATTGTTTGTGCTTTATTAGTAAGGATGTTAAAATTAGATGGAAATTATGAAAAAATAGGGTAGTAAGAGCTATGATTTGTAAATCTCAAGGTTTTGCTAATTTGGAAAATTAAAAGTGTTGGTGCCCCTTCAGTTCATTTAACATGATTTCACAAAAAAAAACCAGTAGAATAATTAATTCTTTATTGTAGAGAATAAGTGTGGGGTACTTACCATTTAAGAGGAAGTATTAATTATAGAGTTAGTTCAATAGAGAAATTTTCAGCTCATTCTTCCTTTGCATTTATGATTTTAACTAATGTCTTTTGAGATTCATATGTTAGTATTGATAACAAAGACTGAAAGTGTGGAAATAGTTATTAATTTTCAGAAAGTTAAGTGGTATTTTTATTGGGTAGTGTGGCTGATTCTATTTTGCTAACTTGTTCTTTTCTTTGGAAGCCAATATCTTTTCCTACAATTACAACCTTAATGTAAGTCCTGGTGATCCTGTTTTGCTTTGAGTTGTTTAGTAGAGATGACCCTTGTGGTTCGAGTGCTAAAGGAAAGGCCTATGGCTGTTTCAAGTTTAAATTATGAAATCATAATATTCTTCTTTTTGCTCGATTGCTGGAATTCACTAGTAGTTTTTGGTTTTGAAAAGTGATAAACTTGTTTTGGCCTGCACACATGCACAATAAATTGTTTGATATATATTAGTTGAGTCTTTTGGGTTGAATTTTTTTCGTTGGAATGTCTTATGTTGGGTGTTATTTTAGCTTGTTTGAATTCTCCTGTTCCAAGTTAGAGTTTGAATTTTTAAGATAGTGGATGATTCGTTTGCTTGAGGGTATGCGAAGTCTAAGTGTAGGGTAGTTGATAACTCTAATTTAATACCCGATTTTAGTCCATTTTCAGTCTAGTTTTTAGTGTCTTTTGCTTTGTTTTGCTTAAATTCAATAATTATTGTCAAAATTTAGTGAATTATGACTTTTAGGTGTTTTGGAGAACTTTTGATGGACTTTAATGCTTAATTCTATTTTTGCGGGTAGCTCACGGTTAGTGGATTTTGGTGCTGACTGTGACTTACGCCTTATGTCAAAATGCACTGTTTGGAGGACCTCGCGGTTAGTAGGTAAATACTACTGACCATGACCTAGTTTTTTCATAGTAGAAATGACCAAAGAAGAACTTCACGATTAGCAAAATTTTGGTGTTAACCATGAGGTAGTTAAGCTTCAGTCTAAAATGAAATTGGAAGTTATGTCAAGGTTTGCAGGATTTTGGTGTTGATCGTGACCCCATGTCTAAAATAAGATTTTTAGTATGTCACAGTCAGTAGGATTTTGGTGTTGACCGTGAACTTTTTAGGCCTATATAAACCATATTTTTGCTGTTTGGAGGGGGCTTTCTTTTCTGGGAGATATAGGATTTTTCCTTTTCCTTTTCTTTTATTTCTTTAGTTTATTTTATACATATATTTACAATTATACATGCAAATAGATAGAATTACACAAAATACATAGAAAAAAATACAAATACATAGATTAGATACTTAGTTTTTCTCAATTTTGAGCTCATTTCCATTGAAGATTTAGAGAAGAAGGTTAAAAAAGCTTGGGTTTTAGCTGGGTTTTCACCACATGAATTTTTGTATTTATTCTCTTCCTTTCTCTCTTATTTTTGTAATGGATAGTGAGTAGTTAGCTAGTTGTCTGGGGGATCTTCGAATCCCCTATCCCCAATGTGAACATTGAACATTTATAAGTTAATATATATTTGAATGGTTTATTTCACTATTGCTTTAATGTTATTTCATGGATTTTCATTATCTTGAGTAAATTTCCAGTATAGATGAATGATTTCATCATTTATTTTTGTTTGGATGTTATGCTTGGATGGTTGAATGTTGTGAATGTTTATTTCTTTACTCTTTTATCATTATATGTTGTGATTTTTAGACTGCTCGGTAATGGGACTCTTTAAGTTACAGAACCTTATGATTTTAGAACTAAAGTGTGGAGTGAAATAGATGGATATTGGATTGTTTGGCTCCGGAATGGGAAATCAAACCATACCTAGGATGTTAGATTCGTGCATAGGCTATTATAGGACTTGTTTCGAAATGGAACATCCTGTGTTTAGAATAGCTTGCTCTGGAATGGAACACTTAGGTTAAGAGGGTTATCCCGAATTCATATATATAATTTTAGGTTAATTTAATTCACATTTGGGTATGGGAAGGATGAGTGGACCTGAGCAACATTTTTAATTAATAAATTTTCATTTTCGATAATTACTTAATTGTTTATGCCATAGAAAAATTACTGCAAGTTTATTTTTAGTGGTTAAATTCTGAATTTGCACTTCAATTGTTTCATTTCTACATTTTCATTGCTGAACTCATAAAAGATCTGAGAATTCTTTAACATACGATTGATTATCTTAACTTGCATACACAATCCCTTGGGTACGATATTTAATGGTCTTAAACTGAGTATCATATATTACTTGTCGATTCGGTACACTTATTGAGGTCGCATCAATGGGTTTACAATATTTAACCTTTTTTCTCTCTATCCTCCACAAAAAAATATAGTCTCATTTTCTTTCTGAATTCAAATGTTTTATTTTCTATCTAAATTTGGGATTGTCGTCGGTTCATTTATAGGCGACAACCCCTCTTTTCTTTCATCTTGCTCTTTTATTAACTTTATATTTGTGTTTTTTCTATTTTTGTTTGTTTTTTCAATTTTTTCAAATCTCTCTATAATAATTTTTATATCAATATAGATTTGAGATTTTAATTTTATTTATTATTTATTATTTGTATTTGATTTTTTTTTGTGTTTTGGTTTAAAAAAATTCAGATTGAAATTTTCTATTTTAGATTTGATTTTTGTATCAGATTTTATTTGTATTTTTACAAATATGATTCGTTTAGCTAATGTTGAATATAATTTAAATTTTTTATCATGCAAGTTTGTCCTTTACATTTGAAGGTTATTATCTTCTTTTATAGGAGTTTTTGTACTTTTGTAATGAATTTTCCATGAACAATAGATGAATTGAGTTTTCTGCTGAAAGCCGAATTATCTATGGTATGTTACCACTATCCATTGTTTTCATCAGAAAAGGTTCAGAGATATATTTCATCAACTTCATTAGTTTCGTACATTTTATGTAATATTAACTTTTATAAATTTATTTATACTTTTCATATGTATTTTTTATATTAGTAATAGAGATTTATTTTGCATTAAAAAAGGGATTTATTTTCTAGAATTCATTTGGATCATATATACCTTTGGCTATTAATTTTTTGCAACGATAATACATTAATAATAGTCATTATTTTTTTTATTTTTACAACAATAATCATGCATCATATAAATAAAGGGTATAATTGGTAAAACATGTATAAAACAAACTTTTTTTTTATAATCTTATAATTATGAAAACTAAGTTTTTTTTTTTTAAATATGTGAAAAGTGAAGGAAACAAATAAATACTCACTTCCTCCCGGAATTTTTGTTTACATTTTCTTTTTAATTTGTCCTAAAATGTTGTATACTTTTTTTTTCTTTTTACATTATAGTTACTTTATAAATTATTTATTATGCCTTTTATTTAATATTATCTTATTAATTGTAATTTAAATTTTCCATATATTAAACACGATATATATAGTTTCAATAATATTTAATTATAGTTTCAATAACAGTATCTACTAACCATAATTTCTTAATATATGTACAAAATAAAAATGAACAAAAATGATGAGACGAATGGAGTAATAAACATAAACTACAAGAAACCAATATATTTCTATACCATCATTCAGGCTATTAAATTTGTCCATTTAAATTGATTGTATCCATGTGGGATAATGATAAGTAAGAAAAGAATTAAAAAAGAAAAAAGAGATTAAAAAATATGGATTTTTTAGGAAAGTGCAATCAAATTAGATGTATGAAATATATATAAATAATGGAAGAATGGCTAAAAGCCAACTTTATGTTTACGAAAGTTTCAAAAAAAAAATGATTTTAGAATCCGATTAAATCTAAGATACAAATAATTGGTTTATATTATGGCAAAGTAATTAAATTTAATATATAAATATGAGTTAAAAGATATAGCTAATTTGTTCAATGGATTGATTACTTAAGCGTAGATAAATAGATACTATATTTACATATGGATCCCTTCGTCGTTACTTGCCATTTAGGATTATAAATAGACATAATAAGATTCAATTTTTACATATATATACACATATACCCACACACACACACCTTATCTGTTATTTGGAATCCTATACTATTTACCTCTTTGGACTTTTACTGAATCAAGAAAGGGTTTGCTTGTCCATTTTTTTGAAAAAATAGTGAAGGCATCTTTTGGATAATTCAAGTCGAAAGCAATTGGATGTCCGACTTGGGCCTATATAATATGACAGATCAATAGAAATACTCTAAGATCTCACTATCAATACCTTGACCTAAAAAAAGTAATCTTTCACATAGGTTGATTAGGATAAAATTCTATACTTTAGAAATCGCAAATGCACCTTTTAATGCATACAGTTCACCAAAAATGGCAAAAAGAAAAAATAAAATCAATATAAAGATTCCCTATTTTGGTAGTGAATACTATATTTTCTTTTTTTTTTAAATAGGGGTTTCTTCTATTTTTCTAGAAAAAAATGAGTTTTGATGGGTTTACCCATAAAAAAGTCATTAAACTTTAACTAATTTTTCATTGATGTACTCATTCATCAAGATTTCATTCCCATCATGATGGCATTCTCTTATTTTTGAATGGACTTTTTCAATTCTTTTATACTTCAAGTAAAGATCTATTGGGCTTTCATTTGCACATATAGGACAAATATCTCAAAACTACATTTTTAATCTGAGTTCTTCTATGTAGTCTCTAGAAAAACCATAGGAATGTCTATTTTTATATTCCATATTGAAAAACACCCTTAAGGTGTACATATTTTTGCAAGGATAAGAAACCTTCTCATTATTTGGGAGATCTAGAGAAACTTGCCACTTCAACTTATGTTTGAGATATAGCACATCATAATCAAAGCATGTGAGCGAATGCATTTACCAAATACGGTCACGCTTTACCGCTTTATCTCATTGGTAAGGAAGTTATGAGTTACGGTTTGAATGCTTTTTACAAAACAAATTTAGCCAACCCCACTCGATCATATGAGGTCATAGTGAGGGATTTTGCTTCTGCATCTATTGAATGAATGTATAAATGTATCCTTTAGCTTTGGGAGCATTTTCTCCGTAGGGATCAAAATTTTCTAAATTCCATTTCTATATTTATATTATATTTTTTTTCAAAAAAAGATAAAAATTGATTATTTCGAGTCAAATCGGTTCTATCCGGTTCCAAGTGGTTCTTTTTAGATTTAGACAGGTTCCTTTTGGTTTTTAACCAAATCAATTTTATATAATAAACCGCTGAAAACCAGTTGCTGATTAGCTGTAAACTGGTTCGGCTGATCAGATCGGTCTATTTTAATAATATCGAAAACAAATTTGAAACTGAAAGTTGATAATTAAAGGAAAAGAAAAAGAAAACAGACCCGAGGTGTGTGTATGTGTGTGTGTGTATATATATATAATTGAAATTTTGGTTAACTAAAAAATCGATTTGAAATCAACTGATTTTTAGATTAATGGAACTGATAATTTAAATTTACGATACGATTTTTACTTTTAAAAATCGGTGGTTAACCGAACTGATTCAAAACCGACCTATATACATTTTATAAATTCTATTTTAAATTCTACACTAATATTTTTTCAAAATTTATGTAATTTATAAATATTATGATATATAATATTCTAAAATATTATTAAAATACATATTTTTAGTAAACAAATATTAAAATTATCTTTATTATTATTATTATTATTATTATTATTATTATTATACGTGTATAATTAGCACTTTGTTGTTAGTTTCGTATTGAATTTATTTAATTTTTATTTTTAATTTGATTCTTGTAATGGATATTGTATTTATTTTGTATTTTTTTATTTTAAAACATTTTTAACTATTAAAAATAATATTACAAATTATATAATTTAATATTAAAAATTTTTAGTGGTTAACCGATAAATCAATCCAAAAAATATAGTTAAAAACTAAATTCGATAGCTGTTATAATTTATTAAATTTATAAATTAAAATTTTTTTGTAATTAATTGATAAATTAATTTGAAAAATATAATTAAAAATTAAAATTGATAACAATTAATCGAAATTAATAAAGTGTTTAATACAATGGTTAATGAACCGCGTATATATATACACACTCCACTAGCAGAAAAGTCTCCCTGCTACGCTTTCGGCACCTACTTCCCTTAAAGCCCTGATTTTTATCTCTCGCTTTGTTTTGTTTAGAAGAGTTTAACATCTTAAGCTGCTCTGCCCCCATGTCTTCTTCCGATCCTGAGAAGTTAATTGCTAAGGCCGATAAGCTGTGAGTCTCTCTTTCCCTTTCGTTAAATCTCCACATGTAGGATTCAATCTCTTTCCTTCGTTTTTGGGTAAATTGTTAGTTAATTTAAGCTGTTATAAGAATGTGATTTGCTGATTTTGGATTTATTTGCATTGTAACTTTCCTCGATTCAGTTGGTATATTCTTAGGTCATCATATTTTTTTATTGGTGATTTCGTTTCTGATTCCAGTGCGGAATAAAATGTCCGTTACTTGTGCAAAATAATAAGGGGTACAAGATGTTTTTTGTATATTTGATTTTGAATTGAGCAATTCATGTCTTTTTTAGCATGAAGAAATTGATTTTACAGGTAATGTTTGATTTCTTCTTTCTTTGATTGTGCAAGTGTTGAACTTTCATTATTATTGCTATTGTTTCTGTTGCAGATTGTCTAATTTATTAAAAATATGTCTTTTCTTTTTATTTATTTTTTTATTTTTTTGAGTGTCATTGGCAACCACATTGACAAGTATTGAATTATTATGGAGTGGAAGACATAATTTTAATGTAGACTGGAAACTGTTTTTCTTGCTTAGTCCACTTTTCCAAGATTCTTTATTCTTAGGCTTATTCATCATTTTCCTCTCTTTGATTAGAACAAAATTGTCTCTCACAAGGTGGAGTGCTGATTGGAAAAGTGCCACTCTTTTGTATGAGCAAGCTGGTCAGTAGTTTCTTTTCTATCATGAACTTTGAGATTATGCTTAATATGAAAAAAATCGTTGCTTGAAACTAAAACTCAATAATGGTGGGTCTGCTGTAGCAAATGCTTTTAGGGTTGCTAAGAAATATGACAAAGCAAAGGACGCATTTGAAAAGGCTTCGAAAGGACAAGAGATGCTCTCTTCGTATCCTTTCAGTTTTTTTATAGCTATGGCTGATATGTCCTTTTCCATTTTATTTCTAGTCTTTCATGTACGTGAATTTGTTTTTTGTTATATCCTTCATGAACATATAGCCCTTGGGATGCTGCTAAGCACATGGAGTCTGCTGCTGCTATAGCAAAGGAACTAGGCAACTGGAATGAAGTTGCTGATCTATACAGAAAGGCTTCTGAGCTGTATATTGAGTGTGGGAGATCACAACCTGCATCTGATGCTCTAGCAAAAGCTGCTCGGTAAACGCATAGTTTAGGCTCTAGTTATTGACTATATAGCTTTTATTTTCTTCTTCTACTCGGCCATTGTGTGGATACATGAAAAATTTGATGCTATGGACTTGCAAAAATATTTATGTGAAAATTTTAAATTGTTTTGGAAGTGACACAAAATGAAAGCGCTCCATGAATTTATATATATGCTCCCTTGTTCTTTCTTTTATAGTTTAGTTCAAAAGATAGCATCGTGATTGTTCAAACTAAATGAATAAATAATTGCTGTCTAGTGCTGAGACTTATGGGCTTAAATAGAGAGATCTTTTAACTTGCTCATAGCTGTATTGCAATCTATTTTTTGGTTCGATTTGCTATTGCACCAATGATATTTAGGGATGTCCACCCTAGGCACATATCTTGTTTACATGTTAGGTTTGTATTTATTGTGTTATGTGGTTTGTGCATAATGCAATTACTCCAAAATTCTAGAGGGACTTCTTTCTCTATTACTCCTTCTATTCATCCCCTCTGTGTGTGCATATAAGGTTGTCACATACAATCATAGGGGTAAAATAAGAAAGAAGAACCCAGTTTGTTGTTTGTGCGACATGAAAAAGTAGTTGTATGGGCTACCATATGCACTGGGTAAAGGAATATTGTAATCCCTAGATAGCATGCATATTTTCTGAGCTACTTTTGTAGCTTAGCTAAGAGAGAGAAAACTTCTATTTGTACTGTCCTTTTGATGAAAGGGGACCATTTTTGAGAATACTAACAAATTAACTCTCTCTCTCAAATTATATTTTCTCTTCCCCCCGTCATCTCAATCTAATTCTATTTCTCTATAACTAAGAATCATTGTTAGGAATTAATCCTAAAAAATTGGTATTAGAGTAGCCACGATCCTAAGGAGTCACTGTGAGCAAACAGACTACAAATAAAAAGGGTCAAGTCACTCTAGAAGACCCTGTTTCCATGGAAGAACAACTTAAGTCTATCAGCTCCAAGCTAGAGGAGCAGAAAGACTACTACATCCAAAATTTGGAATTCAGATTTGGATCTATTGAGACCAAAATGCAAGAGTTACCGTTGGAATACATAATTAGAGAATTGAACCTTCGATTCAAGAACAGTCCAACTTGAAAATGGGGCTGAGGCAAGAGAATTAGAGGTCTGTAGCCTATTTAGCATATCTCATTCAAGATGTTTCAGTAGCTCCAATCACCAACAATCTGGGTTTGAATCTCACTCAAACCACCAGTAGCAGTAGCAATAGAAGTCGAGGTAAGGAAACTCAGGCTTTCAATATTGAGTCTCCTAGGGTAGAAAGGGAAATATTGCCCACTCCTATTGACGCAAGGGGATTTGAATTATTGGGCAAGGGAAGTCTTATTTAAGCAAAATGTTACCTAAATGTGATTTGCCTGTTTCTAAAGCATTGATAGTAAATCTTGGGTCAGCAAATGCTGGAAATATTTTCAGATTTATGAAGTAGTTCCTGAGAGACTAGAATTGGCTAGTTTGTTCTTGCAAGGGAAAATGGGGGAAAGACTATTGTAGGTTGGGAAGAATTTTCTGATGACCTTTTTAAGAGATTTAAGGAGAATGGAGAAGAAATTTTGGTGGAAGAGATGCACAGTAGATAGACCTTTACTGTAGAAGAGTATTAGGATAGGTTTGAACTCTAAACTGAGAATGGAGTACTCATAGTTTGTGGACTCCAAGGTGGCTAAGGAACTGGGGTTGTAGGCCTTAAAGGTTCCGCCTCTAACATTCACAGTAGCATGTGAAAGGAAGATAACAGTCCAGGATAAATGCAACAAATGTTCTTGGAAGATTCAAGGTTACTGGTTTGAGTTGGATACAGGGGCACTTGAGTTGAAAGACTGTGACCTCATTTTGGGGTAGATTGGATGACTTTTGATTTCATGGACACTAAGCAGAAAATACATAAGGATGGGAAACTAGTGGACCTCAAGGGGTTAACTGATCAAGCTACACTAAGAATGATGAGTGCTAAAGCCCTTAACAAATTGGTGCAACATGGGTGGAAAGGCATTACCTCCAAATTGTTCCTCATCACACTTTAGCCTACCCTAACAAAATTCACGGAGAAGGCCGAACATCTAGTCCCTAAACCTAACCAACAGGTCATTAACAACTACCCCACCATAATCCAAACACCTAACACTCTCCCACCTTCAAGGACAATGATCACTCCTTTTCCATGTTGAACTGGTAAACATTAGACCCTACAGGTGTTTTCACCACTAAAAGAATGAGATAGAAAAGCTCCTTCAAGAGATGCTGTCCAACCTAACACTCTCCCACCTTCAAGGAAAATGATCACTCCTTTTCCGTGCTGAACCGGTAAACATTAGACCCTACAGGTGCTTTCACCACTAAAAGAATGAGATAGAAAGGCTCCTTCAAGAGATGCTGTCCAATTCTATAATACAACTTAGCAATGGTCCTTGTGCATCCCCAATCTTACTAGTCAAGAAAAAGAATGGGAGATGGAGATGTTGCATAGATGGTGGGAGCTTAACAAGAATACAATCAAGGATAAGTTTCCTATACCCATGATAGAGGATCTCTTAGATGAATTGCATGGAGCTGCCATTTTTTCTAAGATAGACGTCAGCTCTATTTATCCCCAGATCCTTATAAGGCTTGCAAATGTCCACAAAACAACATTAGGACTCATGAAGGCCAGTATGAGTTCATTGTGGTGCCTTTGGGCTTATAAAACAAATGCACCAACCACATTCCAAGCCTTGATGAACTCAATCTTTTAGCCTTATTTGAGAAGATTTGTATTTATGTTCTTTGATGACATCGTATTTTATAGCCTCAATCTTGGCTTACACCTCCAGCACCTCCGAAACAGTCTCTGACACCCTCCTACACCATCAATAATTTTCCAAGGAGACCAAGTGTGACTTTGGTCAATTCAAATCTCTTATTTGGGTCATATTATTTCTGCTAATGGGGGTGACAACTGACTTTGCTAAGATTATGCTATTGTCTTGTGGCCAACTCCAAAATATATCAAGGCTTTGAGAGGATTGTTGGGGCTGACTTGTGACAAATTTTAGAAAGATCGAAACTTGATTTCTTGAAAAATTCTTAGAACATATACAATTACATGAGATGTAAAATAGGAAACTAATCATATGTTAGCCTAAGAATCAGCTAGTCTATACAAGGAAAGTCAATCTATCTCAAACTATACATATATACACTGATATTCCCCCTCAAATTGATGCTGGCGATCCAAAAGCATCAATTTGTTTGTAAGAAACTGATGTCGACCTCTAGAAAGTGCTTTAATGAACACATATGCAGTCTGATGCTCTGTAGTGATATGTGGTAGAGAAATGTTATGGAAATCATATGCCTCACGAATAGAGTGACAATTCACTTCAATATGTTTTGTATGCTCATGAAATACTGGATTAACTATAATTTGAATAGCAGTAGTATTGTCAGCATGAAGAGGTGTAGGTTAGTTTGGCAGAAGCCAAGCTTAGCCAAAAGTCCTTTGAAGCCAAAGAATTTTTGAACAAGCATCACATAGCTCTATATTTGGACTTAGTGGAGGATTTAGATACGCGATCTTGCTTCTTGCTTTTCCAAGAAATCAGTGATGAACCAATAAACATGCAACAACCATTAATGGATCGTCGAATATCAGAACACACAGCCCAATCAGCATCACTATAAGCGACAAGACGGATTGGAGAGTCGATTGGAAAAAACAAACCTCATGTAGAAGTACCATGCAAATAACGGATGATTCGATGGATAACAGCTAGATGAAGATGCCTGGGTGCTTACATACATTGACTAACCTATTGAACAATACAGGAATTATATTGAACAATAAAGGAATTATCTGGATGAGTAATAGTTAGATAGTTTAGGCTTCCTACGAGACGTCTGTACAAAGAAGGATCAGAAAGAAAGTCACCCTCATCAAGACAATATTTAACATTCACTTCCAAGGGAGTATGAATAGAACGACCATCCTGAAGACCAGCCAAAGAAATAAGCTCTTGAGTATACTTATGTTGATGTAAAAAAATACTAGTCGAGGTAGAGCACACTTCAAGGCCAAAAAAATAGTGTAAATGACCCAATCTTTCATATGAAAAGCACCATGAAGGTGCTCCTGAAACTGAGAAATCAATTCAGAATCATTTGTAGTAATAACAATGTCTTCAATATATACCAAAAGCAAGACAATTCCATTAGGAGTTTTGCACAAGAAAAAGGAGGAATTATAGACTTTGAACAAAAGAGAAACTAAGAAGAGCAGCACGAAATTTATTGAACCAGGCCCAAGGGGCCTATTTCAAAGAGTGACCTTTTTAACTTACAAATATCTGAAGAGGAAGTAGAGAATAATTCAGATGGTGGGGTTTTGTATACATCTTCCTAAAGATCTGCATGCAAAAAAACATTTTTCACATCCATTTGTCCTAAGGAGGACCCCTTTGAAGCAGTAATAGCAAGAATGAGTCGCACAGTTGTCATCTTGGCTACAGGAGCAAATATCTCCTCATAGTCTAGTCCATACTCTTACCTATTACCGAGAGCGACTAACCTTGCTTTATATTTGTCAAGTGAGCCATCAAATCGCAGCTTAATGGAATATACCCATTTACAAACAATGGGCTTAATTCTAATAGGACAAGGAACAAGATCCCATGTATGATTCTCCTGAAGAGCCTGAAGTTCTTCTTGCATGGCTTTGACCCAATATGCTTCTTTAACTGCCTGAGAATAAGAAGTAGGGATTGTAGCATGAGACAAAATGGCAGAGAAACCATACCTATCTGGAGGCTGACAAACACGAGTGCCTCTTCTAGTGCCACTAGAGTTGGCAAGGGATTAGGGTCGAGAAGAACCTATGATGATGGAGGGGTTGTCATCGCTGATAGATCATACCTGGTTTAAAATGCTCAATTGGGTGAGAGATGCCATAAAGTGAGGAAGAAGAACACATTCCGAAGACGAAACATGTTGTTGAAAGTAGTACTTATGTTCAAAGAAAATTACATTTTTAGAAACACGCATGCGGTTGGCATCAACATCATAGCATAAAAAACCCTCGTGAGTAGTATTGTAACCCATAAAAGCACACTGAACTGATTGAGCTGTAAGCTTGTGACGCTCGTGAGAAGACAAGTGAACAAAACAAACACAATCTAATGTGCGCAGTGTATGATAATCAGGGTGCATACGGAATAGGCGATAATAAGGAGAATCAAAATTCAACTGCTGAGAAGAAAGACGATTAATTAAATAGATTTGTAGTAGCCAATGCTTCCACCCAAAATTTAGATGGAACTGAAGACTTCAAAAGTAATGTGTGAAGCATATCAAACAAATGACGATTCTTCCGCTCAAGCATCCCATTCTGTTGAGGAATGAAAGGACATGATCGCTAAGATACAATACCTTTTTATTGCAAGAAACCCTGAAAGTCATGTGACGTATATTTTGCACCATTGTCAGATAGTAAAACTTTTATGCAGGTGGAAAACTGCGTCTCAACATAAGGCACAAAAGCTCGAAATGCAACTAGCATCTTAGCTTTGAAATGCATAAAATATATCAAAGTGAAACGGCTATAGTCATCAATGAACGTGACAATATTTATCAGCTAGTCTGTACAAGAAAAGTCTAACTTATCTCAAATCTATATATATATACATTGTAACTTGATGTTATAGAAGGTTCATCTTTGGATATGGAATCTTATGCAAGCCACTAACAGATCTTTTAAAGAAGGATCAGTTCTTATGGAGTGCAGAAGTTCAAAATTCCTTTGACAGACCCAAGGTGGTGATGACTTAGGCTCCTGGCTTAGGACTGCCTGATTTTACTAAGCCTTTTCTCATAGAAAGTGATGCAAGTGGCACAAGGTTAGGGGCCATCCTTATATGTAGGCAAGGAGACTTATTTCTTACTTATCCAAATCTCTGAGTTTAAGGAGCCAGCAAGTCTCTGCCTATGAAAGTGAACTTATGGCCATTATTATTCTTGTTGTCTTTAAATGGAGACATTATTTGGAAAAAGGCAGCTTCATCATCAAAACAGATCATGAAAGCATTAAGCATTTGCTGGAGCAAAGATTACTCAGCTGCATATAGCAAAAAGGGATATCTATGCTTTTGGGGCTGGACTACCCAATTCAGAATAAATGGGGGCTGAAAATAGGGTGGCGGATGCTCTATCTATGAGGTTTGAGGGCATTCACATCCTCAATTCCATAACCATATCCCAGTTTAGTCCTACTTGGGTGCAAGAAGTGCTTAATTCCTACAAGCATGACCCAGAACTCCAGGAAATCCTCACCTCTGTTTGTATTACACCCGATGCTCTGCCTAACTACTCTCTTTCGGGTGGGGAACTTGTGTTGATCTAAGGCAGCAGCTCATTTCAGTTTGCCACGATTCAACTATTGGTGGGTGTTCTAGAATCAAAGGGACCTTAACAAGGTTACAACAATCCTTTTACTGGCCTGGCATGTGAAAAGGAGCCATTGGCTATGTTCTGGGGTGTGATGTATGTAGAAGGTGCAAAGGAGAATCAGCAGCTTCCCCAAGGTTACTGCAGCCCCTACCCATTCCCTCCCAAGCATGGCAAGACATCTCAATGGACTTGAGAAGCTGCCCAAACCTGAAGGCTATAATGCCATTTTAGTGGTGATAGACAGATTTGCAAAGGTTTCTCATTTCTTATCCTTAGCTCATCCCTTCAGTGCATCTAAAGTTGCTCAAGTCTTCTTAGATCATGTTAATGAAACTTCTGGGCACCTAGCCCTTATTTAGTTCAGCTTACCATCCTCAACCAGATGGCCAAATTGAGAGAGACATCAGATGCCTGGAAACTTACTTAAGGTATGTGACTTTTCACATGCCTAAACACTAGCTGAAATGGCTCAGTTTGGCAGAATACTGGTACAACACCAGCTACCATAGTGCCATCAACATGAGCCCCTTTCAAGCTCTTTATGGGTTCCCTCCATCCCTTGCCATTCCAACCAATTCAGCCTCTGTAGCAACTATTGAAGAGTTTCTCCAACATAGAGAAGCCATGTCCTCTTACCTCAAAGACCAGCTGCATCACAGGTCTGATAGAGAGTTCTTCAGTAGGAGATTGGGTCTACCTGAAGATTCAACCTTATAGACAGCTACTTTGGCCATTAGGAAATCTCTCAAGCTCATTGCAAGATACCATGGGCCATTTCAGATTCTGGAAAGGGTTGGAAAAGTGCTTACAGGCTAGATCTTCCTCCAACTTGCAGAATTCATCAAGTCTTCCATGTCTCTCTTCTCAAGAGAAAGATTGCTGATCAGGTTATTCCTAATCCTACTCTGCCTCCCTTAGTTGAAGGATAGTTCACTATACTGCCTGAAAGAGTCCTTAACACCAGTGCGCTATTCATCAATGACGCTAACATTCTGCAACTCTTACTCAAATGGCAAGGGTTGCCCAAAATTGATGCCACTTTGGAAGATAGCAGTTTCATCCAGCGGCAGTTTCCTGCTCTCTATCATGCTTTGGGACAGGAATGTTCTCGAGGGGGGAGTATTTTCACATACATGCATAGGGTAAAATAGGAAAGCAGAATTTAGTTAGTTAACTGTTAGCGCTAAATGACAAAGTAGTTGTACTAGCAATCATATGAGCTGGGTAAAGGAATATTGTAATCCCAAGATAGCGCACACATTCTCTGAGCTATTTTTACAGCTCAGCTGAGAGAAAACTTCTAGTTGTACCGCCCTTTCCATGAAGGGGACCATTATTGAGAATGCAAACAAATTAACTCGTCTTCTCAAATTCTGTTCTCTCTTTTTCTTCTCTATTTCTATTTCTCTTTCTCGTCCTCTTGTCATCTCAATCTAATTCTGTTTCTCTATAACGAAGAATCATTGTTAGGAATTAATCCTAACAGAGGTGTGACAACTGATGGATTAATGGAAGTTTCTCTTGCAGTATAGTTTGCTCCCGTTTTGCTTTTTAAGCTCTTTGTCCTACCTTTTCTTCCAATATGTGTCTTGGTAATTCTAAACACATTAACATTCAAACATATGATATGCTGTATGGCATAACCCACATTCGTAATAGCTGCTAATTTTAACTTCTTGCATGAGAGGTTTTACACCAACATATAATCCAAGGGACATTTTTGCAGGGCTGTCTATCTTTTTTAATTTTATTTTCTGCTCAAATTTTTTCTTGTGGCTATCTTCCTATGTTGGAAAATATAGGTAGTGCAAAATGCAGTTTTAGATATTTCAGTGTTTATCTTTCAAACAAATTAAAATTGTGTTTAAAATGTAGTTGTAATATGTATTTTTCCTATTGCAGGGCACTTGAAGATGCTATGCCTGATTCTGCTGTTCAGCTGTATACTGATGCTTGTGTTATTCTTGAAGAGGATGGCAGGGAACAAATGGCCTTTGATCTATACCGTGCTTGCTCTAGTGTTTACATAAAGCTTGAGAAGTAAGTGTTGTATCTCTCATTTAGACTGAGATACAATAGAGATTATCACTTTCAAGTTCTCTACTGGTTGGTTGATATGCTGAAAAATTCCAACCTTCATAATCTTATATGTTCAGATAGTAAAATTAATAATTATGTATGTGCTTTGTAGTTTTATGTAGTGGCTTTCTTTGTTTTTCTGTTCTGATGTATACACCTACTGTTTTGTTATCACTGTGTTCAAAACAACTTCTTTCCTGAATGGCAATTGTTTCATAAAGCTTGTTTTATTATATGCTAATTACATTATCTTGGAAACAATGCATGTGGATTGACAATCAGAATGTTTTTCAGCTGTTGTACTATGATATACTCATCCTACTGCAGAGGCACTGAATTTGGATCAAATTATGTATGAAATTTTGTTTGTTGCATTCCATTGTCAATTATTCTGCTAGTAGCAGGATCATGTCACTGCAAAGCATTAGAAACTATCACTACCTTGTTTTAAACGAAATATCCTAGTTGTTATCCTTATTTTTAATTAAAAAGATTGCTGTACTTATTTGGAATCAGGCATATTTCTTATTTGCTGGATGTCACTGCTGCTTCTACTGAATTACAATAAAATGTTCCTTGTATTAAAGAGGTAGAAATATACCAGATGGAAAAGAAGTTTTGTGATAGAGATAGAGGATCATCTTGATGGAATTGTTATAGGTACCTCTATGCATCTTAGATGGGGGAAGGATCCAATTCCAAGATCTATTTGAAGTAGACAGTTCTCAAAAATTACAAAGTAGAGATATATACACCTGAGAAGACAAACACGAAACCAAATAGAAAAATTTGGATGATATCCCTATCGTGATAATTCATTATTTTGGTTCATGAATTGATGCTGCCATTCTAATACAATGTGGGTAAGACATCCATTTTTGCACTGCATCCATGTATATCTCTATGGTTGCTACAGTTTGTGCATCAATTATTTAGGTGCTCCATACGGTAAGGGCTGTATTAATAATTTACATGCTCAAATTTGAAATGTATTAAGATGAATAAGGGTGTTTTGAACCCTGAAAATATATTATTGTATACAATTTAATTGGCAGACCTTATTTTGTTTCTGCTAACCTTATGCTTCATATTTCTGCTATCTTGGATACCATACACTTACCAAGGCCACATATCTGGAACCATGCATTGACAAGGCTTAACTATTGATAATGTTACATTGGGTTTGCATTTTATTCCCTATCATTTTGGGTTTCTGTAACTGTACCGTTGGTGGGATTTACTTAATATCTGGCACTGCAGCATCCATTTCACCATCAAATGTTCATGTATAGAATGGGAATTTTGTTTCTTATAATTAAATTTAAATGAATTTGCTAATTAATGTGCCAATGCATATAGGTATACAGATGCTGCAGCTTTGTTGTTGAGATTGGGTGTAGCAGCTGATAAATGCAATGCCACCAATAGCCAGTGCAAGGTGGCAAATTCGTTAGTCAATTTTTCATTTTCATTTCTTTCAGCCCATTTAGAGTGATATTTTCCTTGATTTCCCTTTTCCTTTCCCTGAATTATGGTTCTTAGGTCGATCTATCTTGAATAATAACTCAGCTCGTCAAAGGGAGACTGAAACCTTAGACCTTGTTAAGAGAGCTCCAATCTCTTGTTTTTGATAAATTCTGACTTGCAGTTTTATTCCTCAATTTGCCTTTTAAATTGGCTAGACTTATTACAGCAATAGAAGACCTATTCTGTAGGCTTCTGACTAAAAAGTAATAATGCTAAAAATTAACTAAACAAATGAGCAACTAACTAACAAAATAACTAGCAAAAATAATTAAATAAAAACAAAACAAATAACTAATAAAACCAAGTAAAATCCTGTTCAAAGAGTCTTCTTCCTTGTATAAGTCTGTCCCACAAAGGCGTCCACAACATTCTTTTTTCTGTTCTATGGTATTTGGCCTCTTTTCAGTCTTTCAATTTCATTCTCAACTCAGTAGTTAGTTCAACTACAGTACTTGTTTACTCTTATGTGCCTAAACTGCTTCTTACTTGTGTATCTCTTTCTTCATTATGAGACCTTTGTTCTTTTCAGGCATATCTTAGTGCAATTATTGTGTATCTTTATGCTGATGACTTCAAGCAAGCAGAGAAGTGCTACAATGACTGTTCACAGTAAGTAGATTTTTCTCATGACATCTCCTGGCAAGCACTGTTTGTATAATTTTTTGCTTATTTATAAACTTGGAGGATATCTTCAGAGCATGTACACTGACAAGAGTTAAAAGATTGTCTTTTGCTTGAACTTTCTGGTGTGCTGAAATCACCTTTGGACAATTTTGTTGCCTTGCATGCATGCCAAGCTTGTTCTCTTGTCACTAAGAAACTTCTAGATTTGAATTCTTCTTATAGTTTCATTCTATGCTCATGCATCATATATCAAACAGCAGTTTTTCTATTATTTGAAGAGGCAGAAGTGCGTTTTTCCTGAACTTACATAAATGACATGAATAATGTCAATGATAATTGATCATAGTTGTATGTGATTCATCTGCTATGTTCTGATGTAACATGGAGGCAAAATATTTTAGGATATATATCTACACATAGAAATGGTTGAGTGCTTCAAAACATTGAGTGGATGAGGAATCTATGGTACTTGGTTTATGTTTTATCTTTAATGATTGGCTTTATGTGGACAATATTTGGATGGAGCTTGATGCTTGATGGGGTTCTTATTTATCTTTAGAGCTCTATGTGAAGAAGGGAATTATGTTATAATGTGGAGATAGAAGAATTTAAGCTCTTGTCAATAAATGGAAGGACTTTAAGAAAATTAGAGAAGCAAAGCAAACATGATGCTTAATTTAGAAAAGTAGGATTTTTATACTGTAATTAATTTATAAAAATGGGTAAATTGTCCCTACAAATGTCATCGATGCGCAATTAACCGTGTGCCAAAACTAATTCTCAGCTTTTATCTTACACCCATCTCTTCCCCCAACCCCCTATATAGAAAAATGTGAGAAACACATTATAAGAGAGATGCTAGTCACCTATTAAAAGATGAAATTAAAATTTTAAGGTACTTTTATATTTGCTTCATCTTCTCCACCAATCCTCTTCCAGAATACTTATCTGTCTAACGTTACAATTGTATAATCACTTGCCTTTAATCAACGATTGAGAACAATGTACCATGTTGAATGACATTTTCAATTGAAGGCTTTTGGTTTGGATTTCTCTTTCTGTGGTCTCTCCTTTCTTCTAAACTGCTGGGTTTGACAACTGAGTTAGGTGTCATGGTATGACAGGGAATAGAATATAATTACAAGTTTAACATTCGGCATTTGATCCAATTTATCACAGTAAGTTAAAAATTTGTTATTTTTCGATGTTGACCATTTATTTTTGTTGTTCACATGCGATATTCTTTTGATACTTGTGTGATTTGAAATTATTGAATTTAAAATTGGGTTTTCTGTGATTTTAGATTGGTAATCAGTGTTGGATTCCAAAACAGTTGAGAATAAAGGAGTTTCAGGGTCATTTGTAGCCCACAAAAAAATTATTCACATCGTCCATAAATGACACTGGAATTTAATATTCTTTGAGTGCTCATATACAATTTTTCTTTTTAATTCTTAAAGAAAATTTTATGAAAAGATCTGGGTGTTGAAACCACGGCTCCTACTACATTTACTTGCAAGTGTAACTCATTGATTTAAGCCCAACTGGTAGGCCATAGCTATTCTGCTTGTTAAAGATTTACCCATAAAATGTAATTTCAGGATTATTTGACAAAAAACAAAAGAAAATTTTTTTTGGATCATTTATTGATGACAGAGTTTGAGTTTAGTTTGGCAAATCTTCTTATGCGGGGGTCCTTGAAGTGTACTCCTATGGCACATGCATGGCATTTTGTTTGACAGTTTAATTTTTGTTTGCATATCCTCCCTTTTTTTTTTTTTTTTTTAAGTACTGTCTTACTTTCTCTTTCCACCCCATATTTGTAGCATTTCAATGTGATGATTCATTTTATCGTGCGATAAATAAAATACAGACTGTTAGGAGTTCCGAGCAAGACTTTTGTGCTTTCTGTTAGATTCCAGGCTAAATTTTCTGGAAGTTTGAAATGTCATTTAACTCGTGGCATGGGATTAGCATTTGTATAGGAAGTTTCCTTTAGGTATTTAAATCTATTGTTTTGGTTCCAGATTCCAGAAAACGCGTTAAAGTCCATTCTTCACCAAAGTTAAGCTAAAATGATGGAGGGATGGTTTTTTTTTTTTTTGATGATTCATGCTTAAATTCCTCATCATCTAAATTTATACTTTAATGGCTGTTATGCTTAGATCCTCTCTCTTCGTTTCACTAAAAAAAGTGTATTAATTTGGTTTGTAATTTCTGAAAAAAATTTATTTTGATACACTAAAATGTTATCTAACTGTTAATTATGAAAGCTAATGATCTCAGCAAAAATTTGATAATAAAAAATAGTGGTGCCATTAAAAAAAGATTGTAAATCCTAGAATTTGGTTTTTTGAGTGTTTAAATTCCATTAAAATAGAAAAAAAGAAGAATGACAATGCAGCAAATTTCCTTAACTTGCTCTAACTTTGAATCAGGTTACAATTAAAATAAAAGACCTTGTGTTATAGATGGCCCATGAAAAGAGCATTCCTGTACTTTTATCTTACTGACGCAATTCTAGATACAGCACTGTTTGTCATTAGTTGAACGTGGGGGATGATTTTTTTTTTCTTTTTTAATCATAATAAATGAATGACAGTTTTTGGTTCAATTCTTTTAACTAAGATTATAGGGCTTGGCACTATTAATGCTGTTATTTAGTCATTCTCTTAGAAAAAGTTTCTAGTGATTTAACATCCTGTTCTTGGCTCTTTCCAGGATTGATGCATTTTTGAGCAGTGATCAGAATCGCTTTGCTAGTAAACTGCTTGCTGCTTATACGGAAGGTGAAATTGAAGAAATCAAGCATCTTTCTCAGTCTACCACTATTAACAATCTTGACAATGTGGTAAATCTTTTGATTTTTCTGACAATAACTTTTTTAAAATGTCCCGGCCTGTCTTATTACTAGTAACGATTTTTGTTACTGAAATGCATCTTTTTTCTAAGTACCTTGTATATAGGAGCAACTGAACTAATATGTTAGAGGCCTTTACTCTGTTAAGCCTAATAAACCTTGGGAATTCCTTTTTCTCTGGACTCTTGCATGTACCACCTACCACCTTGAATCAGATTTTGCAGAGAAGTCCACGTTAGAGAAGATTTTTGTGAAAAGTTATTTTATTTATTATCTCGTCAAGTAAATATAATCATATAAATAGGTTTTTATATAGAAAACGTATATAGTTAGCCTATATTGGAAAATATTATTCTACCCTTAATTACAAACAAGTAACTAAGAAATAGAATAAAAAGCGCTCTCTCTCAAGTTGGTACGAAAATATTACACATGCCCAACTTGCAGATTATGATATAGAAGATTCAACTATTGAGTCCTTTTGTGAAAATATCAGCCAACTATCTATCTGGCGTTACATGACGTAAGCTCAAGACACCATCAGGTAATTTTTCTTTGATAAAGTGTCGATCAATTTTGATGTGCTTTGTTCGGTCATGTTGAATTGGATTCTGAGCAATACTGGCTGCAGTTTTGTTATCACAATACAAAGATAACTTACCTTTTTCAGCCAACTTCAATTTTGCTAGCAACTTCTGCAACAATAACAACTCACATACACCTTGAGCCATAACTCTATATTCTGCTTCTGCATTAGATCTTGCAACTACATTTTTTTTTTTATTTCTCCAAGTGATTAAGTCACCTCCCACAAATGTATAATAACCAGAGATGGATCTCCTGTCATAAAGAGATCCAGCCCAATCTATATTTGTGAAAGCTTCAATTCGAAAATTATTATTGTTTTGAAAAAGATACCTTTTTCCTAGGGTTGACTTTAAATGCCGTAAAATGCAGAAGACAGTCTGTTGATGAGATTCTCTAGGATCATGCATAAGCTGACTCTCCAAGCTAACTGTATAAGCAATGTCTGATTTGGTGTGAGAGAGATAGTCAAGTCTACCAATCAATTTTTGATATCTGAGTTTGTCAACCGATTCTTTAGTTCCTGCTTGTAACTTATGGTTACTTTCAATGGACGAGTCTGCTGGTTTACATTCCAGCATATCGATTTCTTCCAAAAGATCTAGAATATATTTTCTCTGAGAAATAAAGATACTTTTGGTTGATATGGCAATTTTAATTCCCAAAAAATATTGTAACTTTTCAAGATCTTTGATCTCAAACTCCTAAGCTAAGAGTTTCTTCAGCCGAACTATTTTTCTTTTATCATCTTCTGTTATCATTATGTCATCAACATAAACAATGAGAAAAGTGATTTTATCCTTGTAGTGTCTTATAACGAGGATATGATCAGCATTGCTTTGTTGATACCCAAAAGAGATCATGGGTTTGCAGAATCTATCAAAACAAGCTCTTGGAGATTGTTTCAAACCATACAAGGCTTTCTTCAATCTGCATACCTTTCTTTCAGTTCTTTCATTATCAAAACTAGGAGGTATCTCCATATAAACCTTTTCTTCCTGATCTTCATTTAGGAATGTATTCTTCACATCAAATTGCTGCAAGTCCCAATCTAAGCTCCACACAATAGCAAGATTCTGGTTGTGTTCATTTTGGTAACAAGTGTAAATGTCTCCTGATAGTCAGCTCCATAAGTCTGAGTGAATACCTTTATCACTAATCTGGTTTTGAATCTTTCAATCTAGCAATTAACTTTGTGTTTTACTGTGAATACCCACTTGCAGGCAACTAACTTTTTGCTTGGAGAATCAACGAGTTTCCAAGTTTCATTTTTTGAGAGAGCTCTCATTTCTTCTACTATAACTTTTTTCCACTTTGGATCTGTGATAGCTTCTCTCCAATTCTTTGCAATATACATAGAGGAAAAAGACTAGGCAAATACTCTAGAGGGAGGAGATAAAGAATCATAAGTGACAAAGTTAAAAATGGAATGTTTTGTACACAATCTAAACCCTTTTCCTTGGGCAATGGGCAAGTTTAAATCACAATCAGAAGATAACTCACCTGAGGGTTCTGGCAGTGTAAAATGCATGATGGCTTCTTCAGACCTATTCTTCCGCGAATATTTCAACAAATCAGGTCTATCAAATGTCAAACAACATTCTGCTCCCCCCCAAACATTAACAACATTCTCCCTTTGAACATCCTCAATCTTTTCAATCTTCTGAACAAGATCATGAAGTACCACAGGCATAGTTACCACCATTTTTTCATTACTCTTCCCCTGAATAGGTGATTGTGTAGTGCCAAAGTAAGGTTTAGACTCCCGAAAGGTAACATCCATATTGACATAAAACTTTCTAGAAGGGGGGTGAGCACTTATATCCCTTTTGGGTTGGAGGATACCCAATAAACGCACATCTCAGTGCCTACGGATCTAATTTTTCAACATTCCTAGTATGACAAAGCACGCACGCTCAAATATCTTTAGTGGAACGGTATAACTATTTTTTCTAGTTAAGAGTTCTAAAGGAGTCCTAAATTTGAGAGGCAGCTATTAGTATAGCATCCCTCAATATGGCTTTGGAACATTCATAGTAAACATAAGGGATCTAGCAACTTCTAACTGAACAAATGTCTATTTTTCTTTTCATGTACATCATTTTAAGCACTAGTATAAGGACAATTAGTTTGATAGACAATTCCATAAGATTCTAAATAAATAACAAACCTAGTATCTATGTATTTTGTTCCATTGTCAGTTCACAAGACTTTTATTTTGAGCATCAAACTGGGCGTAAATAATTTTATGAAAAGATTGAAAATAGGAGAACATTATTTTTTGTCTTAATTAAATACACCTAAGTCATTCTAGTACAACGATCAATAAAAGTAATAAACCATCGATTTCCAGACAAAGAAGTAATATGTGTAGATCTCTAAATATCAGAATAAACAAGATCATTGGCTTTATTATCGCTCAGTGGATAAGAGTTTATAGTATGTTTAATATACTCACAAACATCACAAGATAAAGAATCAAATCGAGTTCTAGAAAATGAACCAGGATGTAGTTTTCCTAAGATAAAAAATGATGGATGCCCTAATTGCTTATGCCATTGAATATTTTTCTGGTTGACATCCTGATATCCTCCAAAAAGGGCTAAGCCTTGATTGTTTTCCATCAAGTATAAACCATTATGCTCTCTACCACTGCTAATGGTCCTCCCTATTTGAAGATCCTGAAATATACAATAATCAAGAAAAAATTCAACCTTATAGTTTAGAGTTTTAGTGATAGCATTGACTGATAAGAGATTGACAGAAAATTGAGAAACATAAAGAACAGAAGACAGTTTAATATTAAGAGTATAAACAATATAACCTATCTCAGAAATAGGGGTTAAAGATCCATCAGCTATCCTGACAGTATCCCTTTTTAGACAAGGGGAGTAGTTAAGAAAATCTTCAGAAATACTTGTCATACGTTTATTCGCACTAGAATTAATAATCCATGATTCAAGATGAGAAAAAGTATTACTTGACAAAATTGAAGGTAGCACTTGAGGATGGATTAAGCTGAGATAAGAGACATCTGCAATGCAAAGTTTCATCAGAAGAGAGACTTTCAATTGAACCTTTCCTTTGATAATTTTACTGTTTCAAACACATTTGTTTGAACCCTTGTGGGATTGACTCGTTTTTTCCTTGGGTTCCTAGTAGGTCTCCCATGCAACTTTCAACAAGTCTCTTTGGCATGCCTTGGCTTGATGCAATAATCACAGTGCATGAAGACCCACCTGCCGAAGAAACTGATGATAGCTTGGACACACCTGCCAGAGTTTTCGTCCGATCCCAAACATGATTTGGCCAACTCAGTGCTCCCCAACTGGATTCATACATTAGGAACAATCACTTGGCATAGGAACGATATCCTTACCCAAGGTGAAAATCCCGGAGTTTTCCGGACAAGACCCATGAAATTGGATCGCCAAACTGGAATTGTACTTCAATATACACCTAACTCCAGAAGGCATGAAGATCCGGATAGCCCAGGTTTGCTTGACTAGAGCTGTGATGACCTGGTTCTCTCATGTCTTGTGGGACAATCCTCACCTCACTTGGGAACAATTTAGATACCAATTGAATGGCAGATTTGGCAACGGTCGAACCCATAACCCATATGAAGAATTGCTAGTCCTCTTCCAAACCGGTACGGTCGATGAATATATAGAGGAGTTTGAGGCAATCATCGGGGTATATACCGAAGTCATCGGAGGCTCAATTCTTGGGGTATTTCATGGGAGGACTGAAGGAAGATGGGTTAGGTACCTGAAACCCAAAACTTGAGAAAAGAGGCCATGGAGTTTGCGCGAGATGCTGAGTTAACTTTCAGCTCCCCAGGGAGTCGTATGGTGGTCGCGAGGGAGAGAGACGGAGGAGGTTGGAGTCTATCTGAAGCCACAAACGCCACCCCACCAGTCGTTTTCCCCCTTAATCCCAAAGAAGTGGGTCAGCCCGATCCAAGGTTCAAAAGCAAAAGCCCAGGCCCATTACCCATAAACCTAGCTCATACTCCACCACTAAGATCGTTCCCCTCTCCCAACCGAGTCCAACAAGCTCCACGGAATAGGGGACCTCGTCACTTGTCTTTGAGGAAGGTCGACAAGCGTCGACGGCTGGGACTATGTTTCAAATGCGCCCAGCCATACAACCCCCAACATCGTTGCAATATTGGGGAGTTGCGGCTCACGGTTCTGGACAATGAGTTGTTCTTAGCTTTGGATGTACAGGAGGATGAAATGGCGAGGGACAAAGGTCATGGTGAGGAAGAAGGGGCGGGAGGTGAGTGTGCTACAATGGAGCTTTTCTTCAGAGTAGGGCAAGATGTTCAGGCTCTAAGAACTCTGAAGCTAAAGGGGTTCATCGAAGGAATACCGGTCATCTTGCTAGTTGACTTTGAAGCAACATACAATTTTGTCTCCCGTAAATTGGTAAGCTCCCTGAACCTTTCTACTACCTCTATTCCTCCTGTAGGAATCAAATTAGGGGATGGGTATCGAGTTTCGGTCTAGGAAAAATGTGCGGGTATTTAGTTAGAATTGGGGAATCTTGCTTGGACAATGGAAGCACTGGTGTTTGAATTGGGATCCATTGATTTTGTTTTTCACATTTGGGAGCAACGGTGGATGAGATTTGAGTACCAAGGCATACAAGTGGAATTGACTGGAATAGAAGGAACTCCTTTAGATATGGGTGCTCTATAGGTGTGGTTAGGGGGCGGAAGCCTGAAACAAAAGCATCAAAACCTTCCTCAGTTGATGCCAGCTCCAATGCCGGGTTTATCCCCACAGCAAAAAACGGATATTGAGGCCCTTATGCAACAGTTCTCTGCTATTTTCCAACTACTGACTGGGCTTCCACCTAGGCGTCTGCATGATCTTGCTATTCAGATCCTTTTGGGCCACGAAGCATTGAGTGTTCGTCCCTTTAGGTACCCGCACCTACAGAAGGCTGAAATTCAGAAGCAAGTAGAGGAAATGCTGTAGCAGGGACTCATCCAACCGAGTCAAAGCCCCTATTCCAATCCAGTCCTTTGCGTAAGGAAGAAAGATGAGACATGACGTTTGTGTATTGAGTACAGGGTGCTTAACAATGTGACGGTGGTTGATAAATACCCCATACTTGTGGTCGAAGAGTTGCTGGATGAACTAAATGGGGCAAAATTTTTTTCAAAGTTAGACTTAAAGACGGGCTTTTATCAGATTCGAATGCGAGAAGGGGATGAGCACAAAATTGCATTTCGCACCCATGACAGGCACTACGAGTTTCTGATAATGCCATTTGGGCTCACTAATGTCCCTTTAACCTTTCAAAGTGTGATGAACGATATCTTTCGACCATGATTGCGACTTATGGTCCTTGTTTTTTTTTTATGACATTTTGATCTATAGCAGAAGCTGGGAGGAACACTTGTGACACTTAACTATTGTCTTGCAGGTTTTACTGCAGAACCAATTCAAGGTTAATCCAAAGAAGTGTTCGATTGGCCAAACCTCCATAGATTATCTCGGCCACTATATTTCCAAAGAGGGTGTTACTGTCGACCCCTCTAAGATTATTGCAGTGCGAAATTGACCGGTTCCAAAGAACATCAAGGGGGTTTGGGGATTCTTGGGGTTGACTGGTTACTACAGGAAGTTTGTGAAGGATTATGGAAAGATTGCCAAGCCATTGACGGAGCTGATCAAGAAGAATGGTTTTATGTGGAATGAGCAAGCCCAAGCAGCATTTGAGATTTTAAAAGGGAGACTTACAGCCACCCCACTGCTGGTATTACCCGACTTTAGCAAACCCTTTTGTGTGGAGTGTGATGCATCTAGTTTGGAGATTGGGGCTGTCCTAATGCCAGAAGGCAAGCCTGTAGCCTATTACAGCAAAGCCTTGGCTGACCGTAACTTAGCTAAGTTAGCCTATGAGAAGGAACTAATGGCTTTAGCTTTGGCAATACAACACTCTAGGCTGTACTTGTTGGGCAGGAAGTTTACTATCTGCACCGACCAAAAGAGCTTGCGCCATTTACTGCAACAACGCATCGCCATCCCGGACCAACAACATTGGCTCTCTAAACTGATGGGCTACCTATTTGAGGTCCAAAATAAGCCGGGAAAGACTAATACAGCAGTCGACGCCCTGTCAAGACAGCATGATTACCCGGAGTTTGCTTCTTTTGAATTCTCTCCTACATGGGCTGATGGTGTACAAATGTTGGAAGAAGTCGAGCTGGACCCGTACTTACTGAACATTAAAAAGGTAGTACAAGTCGACCCAATGTCCAACCCGAAGTTCAAGCTGAAACATGGGACCTTATACCGCAATGGGAAGCTAGTAATCACTTCGGCATCCAAGTGGATTCCTGCCATATTGGAAGAGTACCACAACTCGGTCACATGGGGTCACTCGGGATACTATAGAACTTATAAAAGAATAGCATCAATGTTCTATTGGAAGGGAATGTTACAGCGGATCAAGAACTATATGAAAAATTGTTCGGTTTGCCAACGATTCAAAGCATCCACTCTATCTCTAGCAGGGCTGCTACAACCTCTCCCCTTTCCACAGGTTGTTTGGGAGGACATTTCCATGGACTTCATTGCTGGGATGCCAAAATCTAGGGGTTTTGATGCCGTAATGGTGGTGGTGGATAGGCTGTCCAATTATAGCCATTTTACAGCTCTCAAACACATGTATATAGCCCGAATAATAGCTGAAGTGTTTGTAAAGGACATCGTACGTCTTCGCGGGTTTCCAAAATCGATTATAAGTGACCGTGATCCAGTGTTTATGAGCCGATTTTGGCATGAGTTATTCAGGTTGCATGGCATCCAACTCAAATTTAGCTCATTTTACCACCCTGAGACGGATGGATAGACTGAGGTTATCAACCGCTGCCTTGAGTCATACTTGTGTTGTTTTGCCACTGACCAGCCCCGATCGTAGAGCCAATGGCTGCCTTGGGCGGAATTTTGGTACAATACCACCTTCCATGTGAGTACGGAAGCTACTCCCTTCGAGGCAGTATATGGGAGAAGCCCTCCTACAATAATCTAGTATATACCAAGAGAGGTGCAAGTGGAGGTAGTGGGCCGTGATCTCAAGGACAAAGATGAGGCTGGGCCGTGATCTCAAGGACAAAGATGAGGCTCTGAATCAACTCAAGTAGCAGTTGTTGTGGTCGCAACAAGCAGATGAAAAACCAAGCGGACCGCCACCGTCAGGATGTCTCCTTCGAAGTGGGCGATTGGGTGTACTTGAAGCTGAAACCCCATAGGCAACAATCCGTCAGTAGGAGGATTTATCCCAAGTTATCGGCTTGCTATTTTGGGCCATATCATGTGGCTGCCAACGTGGGACCAGTTGCCTACCGCCTACTCCTTCCCTCTACATCTAAGGTACATAACGTATTTCACATTTCTTTGCTTAAGAAAGCTGTAGGGATGCAGCCTAGCTCTAGTGATCTACCACAGGAGTTAGAGTTGGATTCTATTGGTGATCTAGTACTTGAGAAGGTGATGGCCACGTGGGTAGTCCAAAGAAATGGAAAGAGTGTCTCACAATGGCTCATTCAGTGGCACTCAAAGAGCCTTGATGAAGCTACATGGGAAGACGAGTATGTCATCAAGAGAGACTATCCACAATTCAGTCTTGAGGACAAGACTGATTTTCAGGGGGCGGTAATGATAGAGAAGTTGGAGAAGAAGATTTGGAGCTGGACCGGAACTCTTTTGGGCCAAAGAAGCTGCACGTTTACACCTGCAGGAAGAAGTGAGGCAGGGGCAAGGAAGGAAACATGGAATCCTGTTAATAAGCTGGAATTCTGCTGGTAGAGTTAGTTAGGCCTAATCCTGGCTGTCAATGAGGGAATAAAAACGGTTTTGCTTTTGGGAAGGGATGCTTTATGTATTCTGCTTGGGGGGGAGAGAGGATATCCTAGACAATCATTGTTTGCTGCTTGAGCAGGGCTCCTTATTGAAGAGGGAAGTTTCCTTCCTGGGATTGTATTGCTGTAATTTCTAGTTTTCCATCAATGAAATTCACCTTTTCTCCCTTCTACTCTTTTGTTTGATTTATTGTTTGTTGGTTTGTTGGATACCATTATTCTGTGTCGTATTACCAACAAAGTTAGAACTCGCCGGAGACTAATTGATTGGAGTCGGAGAGGGCTAGCGAGATGATCGGAGGATGAATCGGCAGCAAAAGGTGGCTCCATGTGCCGGCGAGTGGACAAGGACCGAAAGAAACAATTGGGGCATGTGCTCACGCGCAAGGTCGGACGGTGGTGGAATTTTGGGTATCGGTCGAACTTCACCTGGGCTTTCCTCCGATGGAGGCAGTGTCGAAAGAAAGAGGCCGGAATCTGACTTTTCACATTTGCTGAAAAATGGCTACCAACATTAACCGACTGTTGAAGGGAGAAAACTCAAATTTTCAAAACGGCAGTGACTCTGATACCAAGAAAATTTTTGTGAAAAGATATTTTCTTTATTATCTCGTCGCGTAAATAATAATCATACAAATAAATTTTTATGTAGAGAATCTATATAGTTAGCCTATATTGGAAAATACTATTCTACCCTTAATTACAAACAACTAATTAAGAAATAGAATAACCAACAGTTAGTCATACTTGAATCTGCATCTCTCCTCTTATGAGCTCTGCTTTTATGGAAGAAGTTAGTGATTAACTTTTCCCTGAGGCAGGGCGCTAACACTGTATGGTGGAAATAGACTCATCATTATGTACAACCATATGAATGAACGGTTATCAAACAAACTTGTACTAGCAGCGTCTAAACAAATGCGCACTGAAATAGACATCCATGCCATGAAAGAGAATCTTGTGAAAGCTAGTGCGTCCTTTTGTGGGAGGTGAAACTCCATCTGGCTGTTTTCATATGATGTGTTGTGGATGACCTTAGCATGAGTCTGTCTTGTTCTGCCTAGTGATCTCCAAAAAGTTTCTTCAATGCATAATTTGGTAATAATCTGTGCCCTGTGATCATTATTTGAACCATCCAACACACGATGGCAGGCCACTTGATTCCAAATCAAGCTGTTGTATGCAGGTTGCTGATTTGCATAATTTAACTGGTGTTTCCTTTCATTCAGGAGTAGTCACAGGAACAGCTTTTTTTTTTTTCGTTTCCCTCAGACTTTAGATTGTAATGAACTATTGAACAACTGCAATTCCTGAGGCTTAATCATTAGATAAAACAGGCTTACAAACATTGGGTGCCGCCTTGTGTATTGGACAAGCCAGCCCTGTATAATATTTCCTCATTTCTGAGAAAGTTCTCAAGGGATTTGGGCTGCAGAAACTTCTTGATACACAAATTCAAACCCTTTGTTTGGATAATGGTTAGCCATGTATTGTGTTGGTCAAGCAATTATTTAGGAATATTTCCCAAGACGTGGATGGTATTTGATGGCAAACTTATGGTCTCAAATCCATGACTTTCGCCCATAACCATAATTCTCATGTTTAATAAAGTTTTCCTCCCATAATATCCTTATCCAAGTTTTGGAATTTCCATAATGCTACTAATATACCTAATCTTTTTGTTTCCTCTTATAATAGCATTTATTTTCCATTCTATGCAACCTTTTCTCTTATCAATAAAATAAATGACACTATACGGTACATTTTTTTTCCAAATATGTTAGCAATTATTACCATGCTCTACCATATTATAACATACCATACATCAATGACCATATTAACAGCGGTAAGTAGGGAGCTACACTTCTAAAGGAACTTGCATGTTTGCACATGCACATGCACTTCTTTTGCTGGAGTGCACTATTTCAAGTATTAGTTGCTACTAGAATGAGTTGATTACTTTAATTGAATGTATTGTCCACCAATAGAGAAAATGCGCCATTACTTTCTCTTCCTTCTTCATAAATCTGGGGGAATTGCAGCTTCAATCATCGACTCTGCACTTCCTGATTGTGTTCAATGTTGTCGCAGTTTCAAAGTCAACTGTAGGAGTCTGAAGTTCCTGTTTTGGTTAATGTCATTAACATGTTATTTTGTAATTCTTTCTGACTAGCACTATAATTGTATTTGAATCTAATTGGAGTTATTAATCAGTCATGTAACGATGAAAATTAACCCTTGCTTTTAAATCCTTAGTTGGTAAGAGTTGCATTAGTTTGACTTGAATAACTTGGCTGCAGGTGATTAAGCTTGCAAGAAAGCTACCGACTGGCGATGTAAGTGTATTGAAGGCTGGTGCTTCTTATGACCAAGAACCTTTTGATGAGAATGATCTCACCTAGGATGGTTTGGTGCAAGTTTTCTAAATGGCGTGGGTTTTGGCTTTTGGTATAGAGCATGTACAAAGCATATCGTCATTTAATTATGGCATACGATATTCACTATGTTTTGTTGTCACACGTTGAGCTTAGGGATTTATGTAAAAATGCATATTTGTCAATGTTTAACGTATATATATTGAAGCTGAGTTTGGAGGAAAATTAATGTGTTTCTATTTTAAGGCTTTGGCTAGCATTAAATTTATTCTTTTAACTTTGTTCAGTAGTCAATCTTATCCACATGAACTTAAATATAAACAACTTATCACATTGTAAGTAGAACTTGGCAATCGGGTTGGGTGGATTTGAAGTTGGGTCACTTCAAGTTAGTTATTTTCAGTTTTGAATTTTTTGAAAGGTTAGCAATTTGAAATTCTGGCAATATGTATTTGATTAATATACATATATATATAACACCAAAACAATGACGTATTGAACTTATGATTGATTTTCCTTTTATTTTTTGGCTTTTTGTTTGTTTTTATTTTTTAGTTACTATCAAAATTTAAATAACTATACATTTATTTTTTTCCTATTAAATCTGATTTTTTATATAAAAATTGGAATGAAAGTGTGTGTGTGTGTATATATATATATATATATATATATATATATATATATATATATATATATATATATGACAAAAAATAAAATTTAATTGAAAAAATCGGATTATGGTTCGGATTTCAAATTCAACCCTAAATTTTTTGGTCTTCTTTTGATTCGGGCTTGGATTTGAATAACTATTTTCAAACGGATTCGAGTCAAATAGGAAATTGCTATGGCTAATTGTAAGATTTGTACAATGTTTCGCTCACAAATACACACAAACATATATATATATGTGTGTCATTACTTTAATAAATTTTTAATGTGTATAATATAAGAATAATTTATAATTAAAAATTTTTATAGAAAGAGTAAAAGGTAAAATAATTTGATTATCTTCCTAATAATGTTCAATATTATCTTTTACTGGGCCTGAATTATGTTCGGTCTAGAGTACAACCAAATAGGAAGATCCAACCAACGATGAGCCTAGCTTTGAGGCCTGGCATGTGACTGAACGGACTTGTCCGATAAACAAGGAGATGAGGTTGTCCAATCGAACATGACATGGGCTACCTTGCAGGAGTGTAATGACATACGCCTCCATTCCATCTACTGCCTGCTCCACGTCATATTGCCACATACCTACTCTGACATTCGGATAGGATACTTAAGTAGTTCTCAGCACCCTCTATAAATACCAGGTTCTTTTACATTTCAAATATACAAGATAACACAATACAATACTCTTAAAACTTTTACTTTTTTTGCTCTGTCTGAAAAGATGACTTAAGTATCAGAGTGCTCACATTCGGTCTGATTGGGCTACCCTCTCTTTTACAGGTTTCCTACCTCACCAACCTGATTGGATCTCATCACCTTGAGTTCCTCTTACTTGGATACGACACCATTTCTCTCACCTTGAAAGGCCTCATTTATTATAAAATCTCTAGATTTATCATTTGGTGCTTTCGTTGAGAGTTTACGGCTAAGTTGAAACTTCTAATTCGAGTATGGTTAAAATAGATCCGAACTCATTGGGAGCCTCCAATTGACCATAATCTCTACCTTGCATGGCCAAATCCAAAAACCACGTGAAAGTCTTTGAGACTACATGGAGAAACTTCAAGCAACGACCACATGCGCATCACAAAATGAGCATCGATCCTGAAAAGGATACCAATTGAAGGAAGTCGAATTGGAGAAAAGAAAGTATAGGACTGAAGAAAAATGAAATAATATCCACCAGGTTCAAAGGAAAATGAAACGTCTTTCCTTTGAGATATTGCACAATTGATGCATGAGACTATCAAAACTTCCTTGCTAGGAAAGATACTGGGAGAGATGATAAATCTGCCTCCTTCTCTATTTCCAAGCAAACCAAATGGGAAAAAAAGTGTAACGGGAAATGAAATATCCTTCTCTTTCGATGGCATACATCGACACGATACTCCCTCGCCCAGGACAAGAAGCACCAGAAAAAGCCATGAAATTGCATCCCCTTCCATTTGCTAGGAGGGAGAGGAAATGAAATACAGCTCAAAGGAACTGTTCCAAGCTAAGACGAAAGAATGCTCACTCATTTCAAGTTGAAAGGAATCGAGTCGCTCCCTATACCTATGGTTGTCCGACCGTACAAGGCTCTATAGTGCACTGAAAGGTCAGTCCCACCCTTCAATAAGAAGAGTGCGTTCGAAAGGAAAGCAAAAATAAGGGAAGATTCGATTGGATCTGGTAAGGGGTGAATGCAGTGAGGCAAAATGTATCCTCTTTTTAAGGCCTTATTTATCTAATGATTAGAAATATCCCACATTTCACCCTAGAAACTCCTCTCCGAGCAAATATGGGAGAATAGGAAAGCAAAGACACCATATGAGTCTCAAAAGGGGAAAATGTCTAAGACGCTTTGCCCTAAAAACTCCCTCTCCTTTAAACTTCAAGATCCATTCGGCATGGCACGAAAATAGAAGCAACCGGATAAGGACTCACAGCCTCGACAGATTGCCAGGGATATTTAAGACCTGGTAATGTGCTACAAGGATCTTAAATGAAAGGATACTTGAAAGGTGCATCTTCTGAATTCTCTTAGAAGTTTGATATATTTCACCTTTTCAATATATAATGATCTAACACAGTTCGATTGATGTATTCCCAATCGAGGATGAATCCCAATCGAAAGATTGATGTATGAATCAAAATGATTGATGAATCACAATCGAAACTTTGATGTATGAATTGAAATGATTAATGAATCCCAATGTAAAGATTGATGTACAAGTTATTTTTCGAAAGATAAGATGAACTATTGTTGCCCGATCAACGTTATTCTGATTGAAGAACATAATTACAATCAAAATATTTATGAACGAATTGCCACAATTGCAAATTAAATGAAACTACTAGAAA
The DNA here is from genome assembly GCA_037975025.1 of Excoecaria agallocha. NCBI lineage: Eukaryota > Viridiplantae > Streptophyta > Magnoliopsida > Malpighiales > Euphorbiaceae > Excoecaria > Excoecaria agallocha. The sequence goes on along the minus strand of CM075809.1, from coordinate 63,281,918 downwards.
TTTTGCTCAGTGTTCTTGCAATTACAATCGAAATGGTTGATAATGACTAAATTGTCTGTGATGAAATTCCCAATCGATGAAATTGGTTGCATAACTCAAAATCAACAAAGATCTTTTTGCGCCTACTATATAACATGTTTGGAAAAGAATCCTTAATCAGAATATTCGATCGGATTACTCAATCTCCAAACTACAATTAAATTTTAGAAGTCCTTTTAACATGATTATCTGCTTCCAAAGATCGATCGACCATCATAAAAAAAAGAGAAAAGAGAGAGAATAAAAGGGGACACATGGGCTAAGGGGCAATTCACCTGTGTCTAACAAGTGATGCCACGACAGAGAAAAACCCGTTGATGGAATAAAATTCATTTATCTCACTAAAATGGCAAAGAACAGGGGAAGAAGAAAACTGAAAGACCACAAGAAGTTGAAAGGCCTCAAGAAATTCATATGGCTCCATCAAATTTTATAGAGAGAAGAGATAAACAAATATTCTCGATGCTACAACAAAAGTTTAAAGAAATGCCTTTATTTATAGGAGATATGGAAAAGTCAAACTCACAAAGTAAGAAAACGTTAATAAGAAAAGCCACTAGCAACCCTCGGTGGGTAGAGAACCAAAATCGAAGAGTCACAAATTTAAGAGACACTAAACTGTCTAAATAAGAGCATGAAAGATGAAGCAATCATCATTAAATGCGACAATTATCTACAATGCCTCATTTTAAAAACAACGACATTAAAAGATGCAATAAACCAAGCACTAAAACCACTATATTAAATGAAATGATTTGAATGGACAAGTGCCTTGGCCAATTGTATTTCCTTTACAAAAAGAATCAACGTTCCAGAAGGCTGACTGATATTCTCTCGATCGAGGCACTAAACCCAAGTCACATAACTAATACGCAAAAATCTTTGCTTTCATGAACAATGTACAATTGATTGACGAATCAAAATTAAACGCTCCAAATCGATGTCGTTTGCAGCCATGTCCCAATATTGGATTGGGTTAAAGTTTCGCACAATTTCGACAAGGTTATAACAGTTACTCTTAATTAATAGATTAAAAATAAAAAAAAAGTATAGGAGTGTACAAGGAAAACTCCCTCCACTGATAGATGGAAAAGTTGATGGAATATGACATGGTATGAATGTGATGATAGCACAGCAGAAAAACAAAAATTTTTATCATACATACCATACAATTCCATAGCAAGAAACGAAACATGCAATTTTAGGGTTGTAGAACTTACAACTTTTGATGCCTTTTATACTTTTGAGTTTGGTGATGGCCAGCAACTAAGATGACTCTATCCGCCTTAGATCTCGATCACCAATGCCAAGGAACAGCCTTTTACGCCACTCCCTCTATTCTCACACACACACTTGCACCGCCGGCTTAAAATCGAGATTGCTAGCTCTCTTTAAAGTATTGTGTAATGGCAATTGTTTAAAGCTACAAGACTTTGATCTTGTACTTCTTTTAGGTCCTATTAATGGCCAAGAACACAAGAAAGCAAGAAAGAGTTCTTCCTCTTGTGTGTTTCGGCCTAGAGAGAAAAATGTGAGAGAGAGAGATTTTTCACGCCAATTTAGAAGGATTAGGGTTTCTTTTTCACGCCAAAATCAACTCTCTCATCCTAGGGTTTTATCTCTTTAATATATATCCTTATCTTTTGGCAAGTGTTTGATTTGAACTTTACTATCTTAAGATAATTAATTCAATCTCAATCACTTCCTAAAATAAGTAATATATAATGATTTAAACACCTTATGATAATACATTTAATCCAAGATAATCCTTTTGATTTAATCTAAGATAAATGTAAGACATAATAATTAACTAAATCACTTAATAAAAGAATTAATCATGTGCCGAAATTCCATAGATATTATCTTGGAATTTCGGCCACACCATCCATTTATTAAGTGAATTAATTCAATTAAAATTCTTTAGGTTTTAATACTCAATTAATTAAATTAACACAAGATAATTAATTAATTGAAATTAAATCTTGTGGGCTGAATTTTTCTCTCTCATGGACCAAAGCCCAATAGCAATTTTATAACCCATTACACACACTAATTTGACTTTAATTAAAAGCCCAAATTAATGTCCAATACTTAATTTAAATATTTTAAGCCCAATGCTTTGTGTACGATCCTATAGGTCCATTTAATGTTGGCAATGAATTAATAAATTAATTCAAAGGCTATATATATTCTCTAGCAAGATATTATAGCAATCCAAATTAAATGAAAATGCATATGGCATTTAGTGACCTAATGCAATTTTGCATAATCCCTTACCCATAAATATCAGAATTAATATAAGGCATGGAACTAGTCATCCTTATATATATATTAATTCCTTTCTTGATATTCCAGTGACACTGAACTCTCAGATAAATAATGATTACTCATTATTTCATCTCGGTATGGCCATACACTTCTCAGTTCACTGATCAAGTGGCCGATGATATTTTCTCTCTTATTGAGAGGGGTAATCCCTTCACTTCTCTCATGCTCTCTAATATGAATCAATGCATACCCAATCATACCCGTACTTGTCACTCTGTTACGAGCACGTTAGGTGTATGTCAAAGTACACAGTAATTCATAAAGAGTTTCATAGAGATTTCAGGTCTAAGAACTCCGATAAAAAACTTGCATATGAGAAACACTTATGACTTGTACCATGTAGTGTTCTCATGAGCGGATCGTATCCAGATACCATGTACTTTAACATGTATCTATGATCTCTGATTGACAATCTTGTCCTAATGATCCGTAAGACAGAACTCATAATATCAGAGAGAGCATACTAGTCTTAATTCATTGTTATTCCCATAATAATGACTGACTAGGGATATTTAGAATGAAGTCTCATTTGTTTTAAGGTCTTACAACCATGTGCCTCACACATGATAACTTAAACCGAAACGACATTCTTGAATAGTTTTATCAATTGATATGCACAGGAATACAAAAGATAAAACAAATGCCTCATTTTATTAATTTCAAGTGTTTCGTTACAATGTATTGGGGCTAGGGCTTACACTAACAAAAGTGACTTTGTGATCTAATCTAAGTTGAACGGGCCCCCACACTCTAACTTATAGACTAGTAGAAAAATGGCACGTGCAATGCATGAATAGACCAATAAAAAAAGGAAAATCTCCCAAAAAATCTTGAATAAATAACAAAAGAAATCAAAGCTCACACCCTTAACATCTTTGCTTGGCCTTTGATGCCTCTCCCTTTTTCCCACTCGGAAGAAAATAATGGAAAAAAGAGAGGAGTATCCTTCTAAAGAGAAACCTCCTTCTGTGAAAGATGATAGAAGCTACCGATTAATCAACCTCGGCACCTGAAGTTCAGAGCTGGCTTGATCAAATAAATAACTCAATTAGGCATACCAAAAGCGAGAGGCATGGACTTGGAAGCCTTCGAATCCTCCCACGCGTTATGGCTCGATCAGATGTTTATAACAAATTTCTTACCAAATTATATCTTGGTCACAAAGACACGTGACTCTTCGAGTTATTCAAAAGACCAGGGCATACAAGGTACAAGGGGCAAACGCTCATACATAAAGAATGAAGTGAAATTCAAGGATTCATGAAAAGCTAAAATGACCCAAGAACCAAACAAGCTTAAAGATGCAGGCTTACATCAAAACCTTAAATTCAATCAATGAGATAGGACCCCCTTGTCATGCCCTTTACCTAATAACATATTTCTATCATCATACATGTCTCATTAATGAATCTATATCTAATACACCTATATATATATATATAGATAGATAGATAGATAGATAGATAGATAGATCTAACATAAGTATATAATATCAGTTTCATGCTTTACCTCAATATACATGTTTATACATACATCTCATCATAGTTAGAGCATAAGTACATGTTCATAATATTATAGTTTACAAAAGTGAGCCTTAATACAACCCAAAAATTTCATTTACATATACATCCTTACTTTTATAAAATTCTTATACAAAAAGTTATACAAAAGACAAAATAAGGATTTCATACTTTCAACTTCTTTTAAGACTCGTGTTAGCTTTTTTGATGCAGAATTTATCCCTGAACAAAAGTCTTAGCTTGATAGCCTACACGGATAAACATCTGTACTAAGCTATAAAACTTAGCGGGAAACATAAATCATATGGACGACCTCTCTCTGAAGTCATCAAAATAACCATATACACTTAAAAGCATGAACTTATAAATACAAATTAACTAGTATAAACAATAGGAATATGATCATAACATTTCAGGGCATTATGCAAACTTACTTATCATTTATTTATTTATTACCTTAGAAATGTTCATGTAATATTAAGCTTTTATACATCAATTTGACTTACTTGATTCATATTTATTATTCTTTGTTATTCTTAGTGTCTCACACAACTTTTCACGTGTGTAGACATTGTGATCCGAGGCAGTCTAAATCAAGATTATGCGATGATGAGGATATAGTGTATTACTGATAGTAGGTTCGGATCCCGAGGCTCTAATTGTGAATTACGATCATTTTCTCAAAGATTTTCATGAATTTTTGAGTGTTTACAAATACTTTTAAGTATTTTAGGAAAATGTGCATAAAAACCTTAGTTTGAACCTCTAGTGGTGGCAGACGGCCATCTATCACCTGGAAGGTGCCTGCCTGTGGATCCCTCTCACATGTACAAGCTAAACTAGGGGGCATTTTGAAAAATCCTGGGTTAGTGATGAGAAATGGCCGTCCCTCATTGAGGGATGCCCGTCCTTGGCTCGAAACCTAAATTTTTATATGTTTTTTGGATTTTGAGAAAGGTAATTTTGATAAGAAGGATTTTCTTCAAAATTTTGGGGACTTTATCTCCAGATTTGGGGAGATTTGAGTTGGAATTCAACTCAAATTCTTCTTTAGGTGTAAAATAAAAAACTTAAGGTTTTCAAAAGAGAGGAATCATTATTTTTTAAGGGCCACCTTTAGAGAAGACGAAAAATTCAATTTCTTTCTCTCTTTAAATGTTTGCTTTATCAATATTTGTTAAACACACACACCATAAACAAATGAATTTAATACTTTTTTTAGAATAAAAAAGCACAAATCAAAGCAGAGATCTAGAATGTAAGAATCATAAAGTCAGAATATCTCATGAGGATAATATTCTAGGCTTTTTCTTACTTTATCTCTCTATAATTTATTCACATGATCACATGATTAATTAGTGCTTGTTTAATACCTTTTTTATTGTTATATTTGAATGATATGCATGTTTTATCGAGGCATGATTCATTTCTGGATGGTATGCTAGAGGCATGTTAGGTCCTTTAAGATTCCTCTATTGTTGAATATGTAAAGCTTTTTCTCTATTCTTTAAATTCTGTATTTTCATAGTTTTAATATAGTTAATGTATGATTATGTGGTTCTAGCATGATTTAGAGTTTCAATATTGCATATGTAGGGTTAGAAATTTATTTTGAATGATTTTTTGCATTATTTTACCATGAATCCTGCATTCTGGTTTTATCCAAAGGTGATAGATGGGAAGACAAACCGACGGACAAGCATCCATCACTCAATGGATGGGATGTCATCGGTCTATCTTTTTATCCTATCCTTCATTCCCTTGTAGCCATTCCTCATTTGTTTTGGGCGTCTGTGAGCATGTTTTGGGGTATTTTCCTTGTATGTTTTATGCTTTTAGGTATTTTTGTATATTTATTTATTCCCTATGATATATAGGCATTTTTTATCCGATTTTAATGTTGTATGATATGTTTTTATACTCTTATATGTTCTATTTGTTTAAGCCCATGATTATTTTTATTATGTTATTTGACCATAATAATTCTCGTGCCTTTTGTGATCATTCTACTAGTGTTTAATGTTGTGGCTTCAGAGGATATTTTATGTGATTTTTTTGCATGGGAAGTCATACACCCAAGGCGTTCACATCCAATTCTGGTTATTTTGGGTTAATAATTTTTTTAGTTAATTTTTTCTTGAATTTTATTATTTATTCTTGTGTTATTTGATTATTTAATTTCCTTTATTTTGGATGTATTTCTTTAGGGATGTAATAGTTAGTAAAAAGGATTTTTCAAGCACGTTAAGAGAAAAAGACACTTAAAAATATTTTCTATGAAATAAATTAGATATATTTTTACAAAACATAGATCAATATCCAATTTTCTAGCTCAAATTCATACAATGTGGTAAGAACTTTTTGTAAAATATGCATGAGGAACCAATGTTCTCAAATTAAAAAAATAGCCCATTTTATGTATGATATTGATTTTCTTTTTATATTATTTCCTCTGGGATGATTTACCTTTGTAATAATTTTAAGTAGCATTTTATTTATTTACTATTTTTTATTTGATTGGAATGTTTACTTAATTTTATTGCAAATGCATTGCGTAAAAAAAGAGAGGGGATTAATTTTATAACTTAATTATAAAACAAACAGCTAACCAAGATGCCTAATAAGAGTGATATCTTGAACACCAATTTCTGTTTGTGCATCAAAAGGTTAAGATTTATTTTTCGACGTTCTATCGGGTGGCAACTTCATGAAATCTACCTTTTTGGTCCATTAGTTAACACCTTCATGGGTAAACTACTAGCCATAAATTAATTTTGATCCCTTTTTATGGTGAAGTAGCCAATTTGAAAGTTAAGTGAGCCTCCTTTGGTTTTGCACCCTAAAGCAGACCTCCGAGAATCCAATTGAAAAATGAGTAAATGGCTCTGATTTGTATCACAATGTGCATGCTTTAGTACAAAGCTAGATTCATTGTAAATCCCAATAATTGATCACAAATGAGTAAGCTAGTTAATTGGGTTTGTATCCATCCATTCTAACTAAACATACCATGGCATATAAATATGTGCATAAATATCCTATGCATCAAATGCATTTATTAATAGTCTTAATTCTTGTTATCATTATTATGCCATTCTTTTATTTCTTGGGTACACTTCTAACTTATTAATACATCGAAATAATCATTTATTTCAATCCCATGAATTAAATCAAATTATATACACAAGCTATGAGTTCTTAATTCGATTATTCTTGTATGCAATAAGTCACACATATCATTTATCAATATCAAGTAAGAAACATATAGCTATAGAGAATGTGTATTAGCCAATATGATTATTGATAAGCCATTAATAATGCATGGATTCATATACATATAACTTGTAATCCGAAGTATATAAAATGCTATGAAATTACATCAATAATTACATATATGTGATATTGAAATACTATATCTACATATTTAAAATAGAACTTCACTCAGTATCATATTTTCCATATAAAATATATGGATTCATATAAAGATAACATGTAGATCAATTTAAGAATTATTATGTTTCTCTATATTTTAGTTCTACATGATGCTTTTCTTATAATCTGTATTAAGCATGCACTTTTCTAAGAAGTGGATAACGGGTGATACTATGGTACTCGAAGGTACCACAAGGATACCTGGAGGTATCAGACTATGGATCCAAATGGGATTAAATCTATACTATAGATCGGTCAAGCGAACCCAAATGGGGTTAATATTACGATCCAATTGAGATAGATAATATATTATAACCCCAACGGGTCGAACTATTGCAGCTATGATATACCCTTATAGGCATGCCTATCTATCTACAACCTAAACAAATACGCAAGCATTATTAACCTATTTACTTTAACTTTCTTTACTTTTCTCTTTCCAATCATGTATGTACATATATATGTATATATGTATAACTACCAGCATGGTACTATTTACATGTTCATATATAAACATTATGTGAAAATGATATCATATATATATTTGAGTAAAAACATTATGTACTTGTAACCAATACAAAGGCATGTAACTCATCGTATGTCTATAAAAGTGATACTTATCACTATGCTATCCTTAGTTTCCTTATTTGAATAATATGCTTATGCATATCTGTATCTCACTTTTCTTCAAAGCATACACTATGATTAGAAACACATATTAAGTATGCTTATATTTTTATACTTTCACACTATCAAACTTGTATGATATATTCATAAGAACTACAATTATATCGAATTATATACTTATTTCGCAAGTGCTAATCTATACAATTCACTATGTACAAACCCTATGCATCTTTACATTTAAAAGACACCATTACATGTCCAAAATAGATTAGCATGTTAAGCACATATAATTAAAATAATATAACTAATAAAGTTATTCAAATATACATGTCACTCCCATTTCAAGGTTGACATCCATTCATACATGTTCATACTATATTAATATCTATACATACTCATTTACCATTGTATTTCTCATCTCATCCTTTATACATGTGAAAGTGACATTTTAAAATTTAAGCATATTAATAATTCCAAGAAATCAATATCCATCATGAATATTCCTAAGTGTATAATCATTTAGGCATAAAGGTACTATCTCATTACAAACATCATAATTATGTTCATCATGAAGGTACACACATTTATGCATATTGATAACTCTAATTTAGTGTTTAATTATAGTGTATTTGGTCTGTGTTTATATCTCTGTGAGACCCCTAAATGACCCTAATTTAAATTTTCATGAATTGAGTAGGATTTATTTGATTAAGATTAAATTAAAAATGAAAATTTCATATAAAGTATGGGTCAAATAATGAATTATTGTGTTATTAAATTAATTGCATGAAAATAAAATTTAATATTATAGTTTAATATTAATCGATGGTATAATTGGAGTATAAAGAATTGATTTGGGGTAAATTTTGTAATTTTGACATTTTAGGGGTTAATTGTGAATAAAAGAATAATTGAGTAGTCAATTTAAAAGAAGGATTTAGTGGAAGGGGTCACTTTATATCATGCAAAAAGGAAAGAGCTAATGGTAGGACATGCAAATTGTTAAAGGACTAGAAAGGATATTTTCTACTATTATATAAGTTGATTTTAGTGGAAAGAAAGAGAATTGGGAGAGAGGGTCAGCATCTACAGCCTTGAAATATTTCTTCTTTATATCCTACAATTCTATCTAAATCTCTCAATTATCTATGAATTCTTCAAGAAAAATTTCATGCATGTGGTTTGTTCAAGAAAATATTGATGTACATTATTGAGGTACGGTTTTAATTTCTGGTTATCTTCATCCTCTATTTGGAATCCATTTGGGAAAGCTGTTGGAAATGGTTAATTAGAGAATGAATTATAATGTAGATAAAGAAGGTGAAGGTAGAAGAGACAAAGGAAAAAGTCTTGCAAAGGATAAAAAAAAAAAGCTAAGGGAATTTAGGCCAAGGTATGGGATTAGGGTCTTCTTAGTTTCTTGTGGATGATCTTTTTTTTTTGATAGAACATGCTTTGATTGATTGAAATTTTTGGATCAAAGAAAAAGAAAACTAGTTTATGAATTGTTGTTGTGGAAATTACATGAAACCACTGACCCTAGTGAATGAAATCTTAGCATAAATTATATTAGGAATCTTTAATTGAAACCTTTGAAATTTTAAAGCTATACTAGACATATACCTACAATATTGTTGAAGGAACCTAGCCCTAATTATGTCTTTGAATAAATTTTTATGATCTATTGAGTGCTATGTGAAATATCAATGCATATTAAAAGAAAAAAAAAGAATTTATATTTCTCTAATAGCTTCACTTGTTTTATAGTTTTTATACTGCTATAAAAGAACTTAGCATGATAAGAACTTGATCTATTTGAGTTATACGTCTTCGTCATATTGTGTGTTGATGGTAAAATTATGGAATTTTAGTTAAAGGTATTAATTGGAAGTATTACAAATTTTGAGACATGAATTAGGGGTTTAAATAATGTAAGCTTAAGCATGTTAATAAGGCATAATGTGGAACCCATACAAGAGTTGCTAGAGTGATGAATTGATATAGACTATACAATCCTGGTATGTCGCACTCGCGACAATATACTATAAGTGACTGGCTACTTTCGCCTCTGTCGCGCTCGCGACTGACTTGCTTAGGGTATACACTTTTTTAAATGCTTTACCTTATAGTGTGGAGATAACTATGATATTTTTGACACCCCTACATACCATGTATAAAATCATAGCATGCCAAACATTCACATGAGTAGAATATCGAATTATATATATATATATATATAATTAGAGGATGTTCAATGAATTCTTGAGATATTATACGATAAAAGAAACTAAATGGCATGATGTGCTATAGAATATAATATATGAGGCATGTGTTATTATTAGCGACAAAACAGGTATGTTCTTCTACTCGATATTTAAAAATGAAAGAGGGCATGTGATGCATACATATGGTAGTTATTGGTAGTAAGCTTAAAGAGCATGATAGGAGAATAGCATGATAGGAGAAATGTTAGATGCTATTGAAATAAACGATGTTTTAGCAAGGCTATGAACACTTGACATACCTAAAGATAAAACGTTCAAGTATTTGATCATGATCATATGTATGTTCAAACACAGATATTTGTATTACTATAAGTGTGCATGAATACATGTCGTACACTAGAGAAATAAGTATGATGATATGATCATACATGAGCAAAATATATGATATTGATGCACGCATGATATATCTATATATTAAATGAACTCAGAAACTATTTTGCCTGCTACTAGTGTTCAATTGTGGATAGATAGGCACCTATAGGGATATTGCAGCTGCCACCGTTGACCTTTATAAGTCTAGAGTATAGTTGATCCTGCTGGATTATGCACAGCCCATTTGGGTTGTTACTTGTCCCCGTTTGGGTCCTTGACCGGTCCACCGTACAGTTGTCCCTGATTGGATCCATAGTTTTGATATCTTCGGATATCCACCATTTTGATACCCTCGGGTATCCACCGATCCCGTTATCCACCCTTAGAACTTAAGCAAGCTAATTTAAAGTATTAATAATTCTCAGTTATTCACAGTATGATTTATGCATATGATATATGGATTATCATGTTTAACTATGGTTTCTAATTCATATAATGATATCTAATTACATGTTGTACAGAACTCATTATGAATTATTTAGAATCGAGTATGTTGAACTTATAGAAGAGTTACATTGTTGTTAAGATATTGTGCTTTGTTTTATACTTATTTCTATTATGTAAACTATATTATTTTCTAGTATTTGTATATTAAATAGCTCTGACGACCACTGTGAGTGGTTGTCTTTCATGTTTAGTATCCCCACTAAGCTATATAGCTTAGCACGGATTATTTTGATTCGTGTAGGTTTTGGTAGACAAGGCTTTTGCTCAGGAACGTTTTCTACATCAGGACAGGCCAACACCAGTCTATAGAAGTTGATGTAGGAATTTTGATAAATTTTGTATAGTTCTTTACATGTTTAATATGTATAAGAAGGGCTATCAAGTGTGTGTGTGTGTGTGTGTGTATATATATATATATATATATATATATGGAGTAAGTGATGTAATAAGTTTATTGAAAGAATGCTAAAGCATGCATGCATATAGTAGCTAGAATGCTTAGTAATATATATGCTAGATGAATTGATAAATGTTATGCATGATAAGAAACCAAGTTATGATAGTTATAACTAACATTAAAATGATGATTACGTTGCAAATTAAGTCATCATACATAGGTAACTATGTTATTAAAGTTAGGGGAAACACCTAATTGATGCATGAGATGCCTAATTAAATAGACTATTTGTTATGTTAATTGTATACTACATTGGGCTAATAACCTTCTATTATAGGATTGAAAGGTATTTTATGATACATGATAAAGGCATGAGATTAGGGTGTTTCAATCTCATTTTGCATGTTTTTCATGTTTTAGGTATTAAATTCCTCTTTTTGTGCTAGATAGGATAATATTAAGATTTATGAAGTTTTGGTGCAATTTTGACTTTTGCCTAGAACATTGATTTGCACATGGCAGAGACTAAAGTATTTCAGCTGTGTGCCTTATAGATTCACCAATCCGCATCATTTCACTAAGGAACATGGCGGAGACCATTTGTCTCTGCCATGTCTAATGCAGAATTTGAAGCATTTTAATTTAGAAGGTGTGCATGGCTGAGACCAAAGTGTCTCAGCAATGTGCTAATGCTATAGTACTTTTTTTAACCTATTGTAAATGGATGAGGCCAAAGTATCTCCACTATGTGACTCTATAAATAGTATAAAAGTTGAGTTTTGTTTGGTGTAAAAAAGGAGGTTTTTAAGTTTTTCATTTTTTCGTAGTTTTAGCACGTTGTTCTTCACTTTAGTTGTAGATTTCTAGGGTTTTATACTTATCTTTACTTGTAAAAATCACATATTTACCATAACTTATACTTAAAATACAAAAATATATAGATATAGCTTAGTTTACAAATTGAAGGTTTAGTTTCCAATCAAGTTAAACTAGAAAGGAAGAGAAGAAGCAAATTCAACTTCAGATCTACTTTTCAAAATGGTTTTAAGAGTTTTTTTTATTTCTTTTTCCTTGCTTTTTACATTATGTCTAATGAGTAGTCTCTTTGTTGTTTGAGGATCTTTGAATCCCCATACCCATGTAAGACTTTGAACTCATTTACTTAAATATATTTACATATGTTTCTTTTCCCTTGTGCTTATCTTGGTATGGATGTTATTCAAGTATTTATACTGTTAATCTTATTCAAGTTGATGGATTTATGCTTGTTTAATATATATATATATATATATATATATCATGTATGCTCTATTTTTACACACATGTTCTATATTTTTGTTGGCAATTCTTAAAAGAAGGCTATTAGATCTATAGCTCATATGTTATACATCTAGAAATAAAGAGAAAAATGAATGAGTATTGGATTGGTTGGCTTCGAAATGGGAAACTAATTCGTATCTAGGTTTTGGGATCCGTGCTTATGCTAGCTATTTAGTTAGCTCTGGAATGGTAAATCGGGTTATTAGAGTAGTTGGCTCTAAAATGGGAAATTAGAAATTTAGAGATATAATTTTTTATTATCTAAGGAAGAAGTGCAAGCTCGATGGCAATGTATGGGGTTCCTTCACCATAACAAACTGCATGTTTGATCAAAATGTCCAGTTTATACACGAAATTTTAACCACAAACCCTGAAGATAAATCATTTCTAACATACCAACATGTGCTGGTTGAATATATACTTGGGAATCACATGAAGCACAATTGTCCATGGGTCGAGGTTGTGAGATCTTTTTTCCTATCAATGTTGACAGAGTCCACTGGATTTTGGGAAGGTTGATATTGAAGGAAAGAAAACTTGTCGTGTATGACTCTCTACCTTCACCAACTCTAAAAACACGTATAGACATCGCGGTGAAAGCATACAGTGTTGTGATTCCAATGTTCTTAGACCTTATTGATTTTTGGACCAGAGTAAAAGACATACCAGATGTATCCAAATTTTTTGGATGTCATCTCATTGCCACCGAGTCTTATGAAAATCTCCCTTGACAAGGAAATAGGTATTTGTGATACATGTTTATAATACATTTACTTCAAAGGTAGTGAAATGGAAATTAAATTGCGATTACTTAACATTTTTAGCAGTGATTGCGGAGCATATGTAGCTACATTTGTTGAGTATTTAATAGAAGGGATATCAATTCCATTAAACTTCGATGCACCTAATTATAAAAGGCGCCTTGGACTTTTTCTATATTTATGCGGAAGGCATAAGCAAGAAGGATGAATCGACAGTGATGATGGGGGGGCACGTAGATAGTAGGAAGAAAAGAAGAAAAAAAGAATAAATATCGCATTTGGATATAGCCCCCAACCAAACAAGCGAGATATAATAGATATGTGTAATTTTTTAATGTAAATTAAAGATGTACTACAATTTTTTTATAGATTTGTTGAAGTCAAATTAACCATAGAATGAAATTTTAGGTTGAAAAGTCCATAGATAATATCAAAATACAATGCATCACAATTTTTTGAATTCATAGAAAGCCAATAGTACAAAAAATTTGAATGCGTTAATTTAGTCAAAATTTATTTACAATATGCATGATGCATGCATTGTATGCGGTTTTAAGCAATATTCTTCAAATGGATACGATTGTCATTATCTTGTGTAGTTTAATACTCCCTCCAGTTTTTAATGAATGACGTTTAAGGTTTGATGATATATTCTTAAAAGAATGATGTTTACGTTTTACACAATATTTTAGTTTAGTTTATCCTATATTTGAAAGCGATCATGAAGATGGGTAAACTCATTGCCAATAGGATTGCATACATACATGTATATATCCGAAATTTAGATTTTTTTTAAATTATTTAACAAACATCGTAAATGTTGTTTCAACATTTAATTATTATTTTTATTATATTAATGTATAACCAGATAAAATAATGCCTTTATCTGAAAATATAATAGCATAAACTTATGCCAATATATAATTTATTGACAGGCTGGATGCAAAGGAAAAGTTAAATATCCAAAATTTAAGCTAAATATACTGCTTATTACGAATTACGGCTGGTTCAATGGCATAACAAATCTGATTATATTGTATTCGATACCAAATGTATTATGTTAATATATGATAGCAAAACCATTTATGGAATTACCGTATTATGAAGTAATATTACAATGTATTATGTTAATATAGAATAACAACATTGATTATATTGTTTTCGAGAATAAGTGAATATGATGTCGTTATATTACATCGTCTAATATATTGTATTATGGAGTAATATTTTACACTAATTGAATACGACAGTATAATGTAGTATTTTCATTTTATATTTGTTACAGTGACGTCCTTCCAATTTATTGAATTGACGTGAAGCATCCCAAAAAAAAAATTAAAGGAAAAAAACATAAAGTGAATGATATAATAAAACGTAATACATCATATACATGACATACCAAATCTTAATACAATGTATTCACTGGATAGATAAATACATTGTATTCTGTTGTATTTTATAGTGTGATCATTGATTAAATTCGATTATATTATGTTATGGTACCGTGACATCGAATACAATGTCCAGGCATTTTCTGAATAATATATTGCATCATTTGTAACCCACTATATTACATGCAAACTTACTTAATAATGTTATTTTGTTTAATTATAGAAACACGAAATTTTATAATTTAGGAATTAAAATACATTGAAATTTAGTTTTGTTCATAATGCCCACAAACAACATGGCAACATTCAAGATCGGACACGAGGGGGCTTGGTGTTTGATGCAAGAACCACAGCATACTCGTCATCATCATAAAAAAATGTAAATTCTACTGTGTCACAAAATCGCACCCCATACCCAGCTGTAAACATACTAAATCCGGCGTCGAAGTAACCACCAATGACTTTTTCGTCCAATCCTAATACAGGAGTGTACTCAATAGGCAAGTACCAGTCTATATTCTTGCAATACATTTGTACAATCTTTTTCATCGTGCCTAGACATTTTGCGAAATGGGTTGGTATAACTTGCAATCAACAGACGGCAGTTTAATGATTTTATATGAATAATAATATAATTAAGAAGTGAAATTTTTAATTTTATAGCCCTAAGTAAATATTACCATCCTTGAAAGGAAATCCAACTCAGTTATCTTCGCAGAAAATTTCTCAAGGTTATCCCCAATTGAAGACTTTTTCAGCCACGTCACGTTGTCTTTAAAGACTGCATCGTTGGGTGGCATACCATAATCGATTTCACTTTTAGAGTAACACCAAATTTTGATCTTAAATCCGAATGGAGTGAACTCATACATCATAACCCTAATAGGGTAGATCAATGACTAATGTTTTTGTATTCGCTCGATACCTTTTGAAATGTAGTGATAATCATGCTGATAAACGTGTTGGTGTACTGTCCTGACTTTAAATAAATGGAATGACTTTTCACCCACTCGAACAGTAATGTATTCATTCAATGGTAGAATCATAGCACGGATTGCTCGTCCTGGAAGTCTCTGCAAAATTACAAGCATTCGAGTATATAGAAACATACGTCATAGGTTTGTTTGTAACAAATTTTATTAAAAAATCAAAAAATTATAATAAATAAAGGGAACTATCAAAATATTAATTTTAGAGAAAAATAGCATAAATTGACCCATATTTTTCTTGGACCATCAACGGTTAACCAAAATATGTCGCCTCTCGTTTGCATTGTTGCTTACAGACCGAATATCAGAATAGAGGTTGAGCGTAGAGATGTCAATATAAGAATTTAAGAACAGGAGTTGAGAGTTCGAATAGGGTTAGTCAATTTAGGGAGGAGAAGAGATGGCTGTTGAATCTTGAATGGGGCACAGGGAGACTAACTGCTCTTTCTAATACAAATATATGTAAAGTATCCTTTTTAGTACACCTGGAAAGTAGTTTCTTCATTAAAATCGATTAAAATTTGAATGTTACAAAATTACCCCTTGGTGTACTTATAATCAAAACCGACATGACCGTTTGTAAAAGAGGACGTATATGTAACAGCCCAAGACTCTGTTTCTCACTTACTCTATATTTGTTGGAAACTTTACTCTCCCCCCAAGTATCTTGGCTAATCATTGGCGTCCTATATCTCATTTGCTTAACCAGCGCTTTTTCATTTCCGTTACTCTCATTGATAGTTGTTTGTTGATATCTAGTAACTGCCATCCCTCGAGTATTTATTCCACTGTCCTCGAACCGGAACTGGGAAGATTTTATTGCTTCAGCAAATCAATGAATCCAAGGTAGATACATTTGTAATTTCACAATATAAATTTGATTTATTAGATGCAATGAAGATTTATGAGGAAGAAAGAGAGGAAAAATTGGGCGTTGACGATAACGCACATCAGTCGTCTTCATCACTAGATCCAAAAGAAAAATTTGATATTAAAGATCATGAACACCATGGTGATCAACACCACAAAACATGAAATGCAGATTGATGAATACATTGGTGTCTCTCGAAAAAGAAATGACAGATTTGGTATGTATACTTCATAGAAAAGAATACATTGAATTCGATTTTGATTAGGGCAGACATTGGCCTCTACCCAACAACATAATACATCGTATACACTGCTAAACAAACTTCGTATTTGATGCAATATTTTACTGATTTTTGCAGCACATGGATATAATTTTTTATTATCTAAGGAAGAAGTACAAGCTCGATGGCAATGTATGGGGTTCCTTCATCACAACAGACTGCATGTTTGATCAAAATGTTCAGTCTATACACTAAAGTTTAACCACAAACCCTGAGGACAAATTATTTATAACATACGAACATGTGCTGGTTGAATATATACTTGGGAATCACATAAAGCGCAATTATCCATGGGTCGAGGTTGATGAGATCCTTTTCCCTATCAATGTTGATAGAGTCCACTGGATTTTGGGAAGGCTGATATTGAAGGAAAGAAAAATTGTCGTGTATGACTTTCTACCTTCACCAACTCTAAAAACACGCGTAGACATTGCTGTGAAAGCATATAGTGTTGTGATTCTAATGTTCTTAGACCTTATTGATTTTTGGCCCGGAGTAAATGACATACCAGATGTATCCAAATTTTCTGGATGTCATCCCATTGCCACCGAGTCTTATGAGAATCTCCCTCGACAATAAGACATGTATTTGTGATACATGTTTATAATACATTTACTTCAAAGGCAGTGAAATAGAAATTAAATTGCAATTACTTAATGTTTTTGGCAGTGATTGCGGAGCATATGTAGCTGCATTTGCTGAGTATTTAATAGAAGGAAAGTCAATTCCATTAAACTTTGATGCACATAATTATAAAAGGTGCCTTGGACTTCTGTTGTTTTATATGGAAGGCATAAGCAAGAAGGACAAATAAACAGTGACGATGGGGGGTACATAGATAGTAGGAGGAAAAGAAGGAAAAAATAACAAATATCGTAATAAAATACAGCTCCAGACCAAATAAGCAAGATAGAATAGATATGTGTAATTTTTTAATGTAAATTAAATATGTACTACAATTTTTTATAGATTTGTTGAAGTCGAATTAACCCTAGAATAAAATGTTAGGTTGAAAAGTCCATAGAAAATATCAAAATATAATGTATAACATTTTTTTGACTTCATAGAAAGCCAGTAGTGCAAAAAATTTGAATGCGTTAATTTAGTCAAAATTTATTTATAATGTGTATGATGCATGCATTATATACGATTTTAAGCAATATTCTTCAAATGGATACGATTGTCATTATCTTCTGTAGTTTAGTACTCCTCAAGTTTTTAATGAGTGACATTTTAGGTTTGATGATATATTCTTAAAAGAATGACGTTTATGTTTTACATAATATTTTAGTGTAGTTTATCCCATATTTACCCCATAATGTTTATGCTCATATTAAATGAACATTGTATTCAAGGAAATCAAAGAATTGCAATCTTCAAGTACGAAGATGAAGAGTTCTACAAACAGCTAGCTGTCTATTTAAGAGATAAAACATAAACAGCTAGCTGTTTAAGGAAAAAAAAACAATTGGCTGTTTAAATGAAAACAGCTAGCTGTTTTAGAGATAAAACATAAAAAACTAGTTGTTTAAGGAAAAAATTTTGGTTAAATTTTTTGGGCAGTAAAGCAAGTTCATGGCGCCAGAATCTGCATTGGGATAATGAAAAACTTATAATTAAGCCACATAATTATAAAGGAGAGATAATATTAGTGTGGGAAATAGAGTTTTAGGAAGACTTAAATAAGGACAAATTAGTCATTTACATGGAGTATTTAATAAGTTATTGGTTTTGGGAAAAACTGCAAAACATCATTCATTCAAGAACGGAGCGAGTATTTAAACATTGGTGGAAAATTTTATGGATAAAGCGGTAAAGCCTATCAGTGTTAGGTATACAATGAATTGCAATCTTGCATACGTATGTTATAAATTGGAAACCATATGTATACATAGGTAGATGTCACTAAACGTATTGCAGCTTCAGAACCGCATAAGGTGTATGCCAGTTAACTGATTATAATGTATTCGATTTATGCGCAATCATACCAAAGGTTATGGGTAAACTGAATACACTATATTCGAATTTGTCTATTTAACCATTCACAATTAATTTAAATTGTTAAAGGCATGAAAGGCACAACATTCTACATTTATGTACTCGTGCACATAAAACATTGTAAAAAATGAATCTGGATAATAATGATATAACTAACATTGCGTTGATTCGAAAAAAATGAAATAACACAGTACCATCTTCCTAATCAAATAATGAAATGAACCCCATTATGTAATAACAATGCATGGACATCACATGTGTAATAACCATAGAAACGACGTTGAAAAATGTATTCGACGATAACTTCATCATTCCTTATCAGCATGCGAATATACTCGACCAGGAAGTGATATAGGCCGGCAATAAAGTAGTTACCCATACCCAATAAAGGAGTATAGCCAACCAACCACATTTGTCTATACTCCATGCACCACATCTGTACAATATTTTACATGTACGGTTTGCGAGGGGAAACAACAAATATGTTTTTAAATAAACAAGATATTTTAATTTAACGGTGGTAATTTAAACATAAAATTGCATGGATCGAGGGACTTACCGCTGATGCATTTAGACTCAGGAATCTTGTAAAATATGGGTCGCGTGGGATGTAGAACGAGCTGCAAGGCATGGCTCTCAATTAGCCCCCGCTTATTAAAACAAGGTTGATGGATGGGGGGTAAAAATAAAACTTGTAGTCGTAGTTAGAATGTAATATATATCAATGAAAAGCTGCATCAATTCCCGTGTAAAGTCAACAAAAAAGGAACGGCTATCACTAAAAGTAGAGTAGCCTTTTTGGAGGCACACAATAGGGATGCATCTCTAAATTGAAAGCGTTAATAATTTTTTTTTTATTTTTTTACCAAAATGGGTTGTTTTTTTTTCCTTTATCTGTTTAACAGAATATACAGTTTCGAAAATTTGTTGATATTGAATATAGAGTATTTGACGACCGCATTACTGTATATAACTAATTAATCAATGAGCATTACATTATAAATAATGTTGTTGACAATTAAATTTAATGCATTCAATTCGAGCTAAATCATACGTTACATTCACTACACAAGATTATGAGTATAATGTGTTGACATTAACTGAATAAACTTAATACGTATTAATAAAACAAGTGGGTACATTAGATAAAGAAATTTCCTATTAAAGATAACCGCATCAAATCCAAAGAGATGATAAAAAATAATAATAAAAAACAAGATTAATAAAACGTAATAAAGATAGAGGAGAAAAAATTGTTCGCATTACATTCATAGATATAAACTAATTATTTAAATTGAAAGAGACCTTCATGTGGTGGAATTTCTCCTTCTTGTAGTAGATGAAGAATTCTAGCTCATTGCCTTTATGAATTTTCTCATGAAAAACAAATCGTGTCCAATTTCTATCCAGTATGCCCTTATCTATATCACCAGTTCCCTAATTGAAGTATGGCTTATACTTTATCTTGTACCATAAACCATATGTTGGGCCTCTAACTCTAACGTGCCATTCCTCCCTACCAAGAACATTCACAACTATGTGTTTGGGTAAGGTCTGCATATGACAATCAGAAGTGAAGCGGAACCATAAAAGTTAAAACAATCGGAGCCAGGCAATATCAAATGGACACTGTATTGATATTATTTTTATTAACCATTCTCATGATCCAATCACTATCATCCATCGCTACAGTAAAGGCCCTAAGCTCTTCATCTTCCTCGACCTCGTAATTGTCCACATCGGAGAAGTCAGTGTCCGAATCAGCTAAAAGCAATTGAACAAGAATATGTTACAGGTATAATAACGATAATAATTAAAAAAATCGAAACAAATGTATAAATTTTACTACATATTCAATCAACATACCAGTGATGAAGTCATAATTCAGAAAATGATTCAACTCCGAATCTAGTGATCCCAAATCATCATATAGTGGTTCCATATCGCTCTCGTCGGAGGACACTTCAATCACTTTCGGGGACTATGCATTTATAATCATCCAAACAAATCATTACAATATTATATTAACCATTGATATGAAAATAACTCTTACAATAATCAAGGAAAGAACCCGTGAGGAATACAAACAACGATACTCATTTTTGTTACCCGATAATCAACAGCAGGTGGTGAGTATGAGCTAGATGAACTCGCCATTTAGGGATCTTTTGTCAACTGTTCAGAGAGATAACAGTCATGTACCAATATATTTTTTTCCTCCAAAAATTTACACTATTGCATAAAAATTCAACAGACTCTAGGGTTAAGTGTTAAAATATGGCTTGTCAATGGACCTTTCACTTATCCACACAAAATTTAATTGTATTTAAGACACAGTCCAACCACCTCCCATTAAATGCAAAAGACCGGATAAATCCAGTCTATTTATTATGGTATAAGTTTATACATTCTATTACATTAAGTTTCAAATATTAATACAATATATCACTAGGAAAAATTTTACCTGAAATATTCAAGAAAAGCTTTAGAAAAATTAAAAAAAAATTAAATTATTAAATATATTAAAAATTATAAAATATGACTCAAATGGATACATTTTTTGTTTTATTTGGCAAACGAATACACATTGAAGTTGAACACATTGCAAGAGATCACTGCATTAGCAAATATAACCAATTTATTATATACTCACGTATTACTTTGTATACACTAAGTTAAGAACTGATTATGATCAATTGACGATGAAAATATTTTCTCAGCTGTATTCGATTTGAATTTAAGAATACATTTCATTCCCTGACAACAAAATTAAATACACTTGTAGATGTAAACACGTTTATATACCGAATGGGATATCTGTCGACATTCAAGTCAATTATGGAACATATTAATACAATATATTCAGATTGCAGGTAACCACATTATATTAATTTTTTTTCAAATATATTAATGAAAAGAGTTTGCAAAATTTAAATAAAAAAATAAAGAATATAAAAAAATCTAATATTTGACCAAAACTGATACAATTTTGTGTTATTTGGCAGACTGAATATATAATATTTTTATTTTTTTGAAATTGAACACGCTGTATTCGATGAATGCATCGGTAAATATATCAAATTTATTATATATTAATGAAATACATTGTACACTATCGAGAATCGATTTTCCAATGATATATCTCATCAAACTGTTACATTATTTACTTTACCTCATCGTCCAAGGATATTTGGGCATGACCGCAGATGTCATCATAGAGTTAACCAACCACTGCAGTCTAAATCTTGACGGACATTATTTGCTTGTGTTGAGTTAGAGGTCGGAGTGAAATGCGACCTGGACGGTGTGTTCGAAGCTGCTTGGGCAAGAGGCAATGCATTGGTGTTCAGGTTACGTCTACTAGGTTGGGTACTTCAATTTGGGTTCCTTGTAGCCCTCAATCGCCGGATAGTTTGGCCCACAGATCTTAATCGATTTTTCCTTGGCCGCCCTCGAGTTCTTATTATAGGAGGATCCAGGACATGTATATGGCTGCCATCATTGAAGTTGTTGTTGTTGTCAACACCCACGTCATTGTGATTGGGGCTAGGCTCTAGAGCTATTTGTGGAAAAACTTCACCGGACATTTTCGCTCTCAGCTGCCTTAGGCGATGTAGAAATGTCTCATGTTTATTGTGCTGCAATGCCTGATCAGCCGCTTTATGGAATATTATCTCAAGTTCTTTGAGCTTTTGATGCTGGGCAGAAAGTTGCGGGTACCAACCATGAGGGAACATACTCGTATGTGCCTTTTGTATGTCCTTTCTCCATCTGGTAAACAAGTACCTTTCATTAACATGGCTGATGGACTTCTAATCCAATATTTTCATGATGTGGAAGCATATAATGCCGTTTGATTGGAAGCTATTGCACATGCACGATAAGTGTTATCCATCTTCAATGTATTCGATGTCGTATACAAAATGCCTATGGTACCAATTATTGACCAGGCATCTTTCTTGGATTTTAAACATTTCTGGTTTTTTAACATCATTAAGATTATGCATTGTACGATCTGGAGTGTTAACAATGTGGCAGTACGCCATTCTCTTAATTTGATTTTGAACTTTGTGAAACATCTCGTGAGTGAAGACTTGTTGGAATTGCTTCTCCCATTGAAAATGAAAATGGCACTTGGAGACTTTATTCTTTGATTTATACTCTGCCAAACACTCCTTATCTATCTTGTCCCGGATGGCAAGCTCGTACTGCTCAACAAACTGTTTAAGCGTGCTCGTAGGTTGTATGAACCCATCGAACTATGCATGCATACCCTTACTTCGTTGGGTAGACATCATACTGAAAAACTACCAATGCGAGGTATTAAACATGTATACAATGACATAATTAAAAATACATAAATAAATTAATAAATGCCATGCATTTAGGCATTACATACCTGCCCAAAATGAATCCTTGAGATACACAAGAACCCAAAACTCCCTTCTTCGTACAATTTCATCAGCCATTGGTTACCTTCGAGGTCGTATTTTATTAAGAAAGCTTGCCAATTTTCCTCGAAAAACTCTGCTGTTAAGCTATCATAAACTAGACCCTTGAAATCATTCTGAGCATTACTGAATTCTGCAATGTGTTTAAACTTCTCAAGCAGTTTGGCAAGGATATGCCATATACAAAATCTGTGTCTGGTATTAGGCATAACTTCCCTAATTGCCTTTCCAATTCCTTCACATTGGTCCGTCAATATGCAATCGGGATGAATATCACCCATCGCATATAGCCACATCTTAAACAACCACTTCAATATGTCCATATCTTTACGGATAACAAGAGCACAACCCAGTAGAATTGATTGGCCATGGTGGTTGACACCGACTACAGTTGCAAAAGGAAGCTTATACCTGTTAATTAGGTATGTTGTGTTAAAGCTAATTACATCGGGAAAATCCCTGTACGCTGCTTTACATCTAAGATGCACCCACAAGACATTGGCCAGCCTGAATTCCTTATCCAAATCAATTGAGTAGAAAAATTCTGGATCATTGACTTGCATCATTGCAAAGAGTTTTTCCATGGAATCTGCATCACTCTCACCCCGCAGTAACCTCCTTGTACGATCAATGTAGTTTCGACAATCCTTTGCTAAATAACTCATCTTATCTGGGCCGCTAGCTTCATATTGAACCAGCCTAATACTCTTTGATGGCCTTATTCTAGCAAAATCTTGTATCTCAAGCCTCCTCCTGATGTTATTCTTTACAGCCCTAGGGGCACTCATTAACCTTGACATATCCGGAAACAATTCATGATTGTGTGTTGAAACGACCGATGAAACCTCCCACATTTCGTTATCCCTTAAAATAGCATTCACTTTTGCATGACAATTGAGCTTTTTAGACAAGCCCCGAGCTTGAGGTTTTCTTCCCTTGTCATAACTAAGGGTTACATATTTACGATACTCTTCGTTACACTTTGTCGTTGATTTCTTAAAAATACTAAAACCTTTCAGCCTCGAAAACTCTTTGTAAAATTTAAATATATCATCTACATTTAACAAATACATTTCTGTACTAGGAACTCCCTCAACGGAGTACTCAAAATGATTCTCACTTTCAGTGCCGCTGTCCTCTGCTTGAATTTTCCCATCTAATTCACTATTATCGTTTAACAAACTATCATCTTCATCAAATCCAAATAACTCACCAAATAAATTATGATTTTCTTCAGATGATGATGCAGGATTCTCAGCCATAGAGATGATTGATGGATTCCAGATTTTTGTTCAAGGAGGAGATTAATAGTTTACCTTAGTATTGGAGGGAAAAATCATAAATTACAATTTGATGTGATGTGCATTTGCAAATTTATCAATGGCGCCCAATGTATGAGTAACTTTATCCAACCTTATATTCTTCACACTAGAGGCATTTGCAGGACTCTAGGGCAGTAGCGCCTAAAAAGTTTTGACTATGCAAAAAATAAGTTGAGAATCCCAAGAAAATAACCCATCCCTCCAAACTCAATTGCACGGAAAAATAGTGTGTATTGTATTATTTAACAAAAAAATCATTGTGTGTATTGTTTCTGTTCAAACTGAATTTAATGAATTCAATTTAAGCTAATTGATTATTATATACTAACTACATTGAATACACTATATTCACTTTGTTCAGAGTTAATTTTTTTTAAGTGTTTTGTATTATTTTTTTCCCTGTTCCCACAATCCCTTAAGTTATCCTGGTAAGGATAAAAAGCAAAACAAACTGAAAGCAACCACGTCGTTTTGTATATTATATTTGTTTAATGACGTGTCAATTTAGGATTTCATAATTTTTAAATTTCGATTTTATGCTAAATAGAATTGAATTGCCCTCAAATTTTCGTTAGGTCTTCGTTATGTTATCTTGGAATTTTGTTTCGGTTGGGTAAAATTCTACAGCTTCGATTTATCGATTACATTTTTTCACCAATGCAAGCAGATATAGTGAAAACAAAATTTAGTCAATTCAATTTCTTTGAGTCAAATATATTCACTTTGAAGAAATTGAATGCAAAGTATTTACTATGCTTTTATACTAAAGATAGAGAATAGGAAATAAGATTAGGTTAATTATTTCTAATAATTAGTCATAACAAGGTAACTCAATCAAATGTTTCAAGATTTATTTTTCATTCGAAATTAAACTACAAAAGGATTCGTTTTTATACTTTTTTAATTTAAATATTCTAAATATTTATTCAGATTTTGTTACAACTTTTTTTTAAATAGAATAATACATCAATTATTTATGACATTGTTGACTTTAATATCTTTCTAGGTGTAATAAACATATATGAAGATTTATAAATTAGTAAGTGTATACAGTGTAATACATATTAATTAATAAGAAGGTTTATTAATTATTAAGTGTGTACAATTTATACAGTAATTAATGTCCTGTATACATTACATAAGTGTATACAATCTATAAGTGTATAAAATATACAATTTATTAATTAATTAGTGTATACAGTGCGCTACATTTCTTTTGCCTAAACTTAATAAACTATATACAGTATAATATTAACTTTTCCAAATTTAACAAATTGTATTACTTTTAATGCTGCATTCTAATATTATTTTTGGAATTCTTGTTTATTACGTAATGTAGATATTGAATCAGTTTATTTGCTTCATTTTTTATTAGATGTGACAGTTTGTAATGAGAAAATTTATAGTTTCAATATACTGTAATGTCTTGATGACCTTTTTATGAGCCGAATATGGCTTAAAATAAAGATGGCTTAAAGTTGGCTTAAAATGGCTTCAAATACTCTACTTTTGAAAAGGTTAATTTTGTCCAAAAAAAATATATAAAATACATATTTACATTAATGCCCCCATTTGAGTCACTCAATTCGAGCCATTTAGCACGATCCAACTATCTCTCAAACTATCAATAACTCCTACCCCAAGTAATTGTTTTCTTTAAAAAAAAAAATTGTTGTGGCTGACTTAAATAAATAAAATAAAATATATACAGTGTGTTAGATAAGCACATTTTTATTTATTTGTTTGTTTTAAATTATAGTTTTTTTTATACTGGAATTAATTCTGCAACTTTTTAATTTACTTTTATTTAACATTTATTATTATTATTATTATTAAATATTAAATATTATATTATATTATATTATATATACATATATAAAATAAATATAAAAATAAATTAATAGAAATACAACTAAATTACATTATTCTAAAAATAATAGTTACATTTTCTTAATTATTAGAATAGGTGGGAGTATTAAGTAATTATCATCTAAATCAAATTAAAAAAAATTGTAATAAAAAAATATCCATTTAGTATATCTGATATGCAGCAAGTTAGTGAAAATAAACCTTTCAGATAAAAAAATGTAATTGTTTATTTTTCATTTAATTATTTATATTTAATATGTTAAATCGTCTCTTGTAATAAAAGGTTAATTTAAAAAAAATCAAAAGTTTAAAACTAATCTAAAACGTTTTAATTTCATTATTTTGATTCGGAAACAAAAAGCAATTTGAGTGGGGTGGAGAAAAGACAAAAGATGGATTTATCATTGGTGGGATGTCTCTAGAATCAAAAGAAATATTAAATTATACTCGGTCCATTTTTTCCTTTTTTTTCAATTTTAAATATTATTTTTTAAAATTTAATATATATATAATACATTTTCATAAAAAAATAAAATATTATTTAATCTAACAATTTATATTTCTTAATGTTAATTATATGTAGGATACTAAATATGAAGTCATTGCCATATGATGGATCATATATATTAAATTTAATGTCGGTGGACCACAATTGAAATATTGTAGTAATTATAAAGCAATATGTTTTTTTTGCCAGATTATTGCAAAATAAATAATGCTTAATTTGGAAATCAATTGAAAAAGATACAATTACAATAGCATTAGTTACTTGTGCGACAATTAGCTTTTTTGAAGAAAACAACAACTATTTCAATAAAAAAGCAAGGAGATTATATCATTACAAACCAATCTAAAAATATGAGAGGGAAACTTTTCTATCCAAATGAAGGAAGGAGCTTTATATAACTTTTGGCTAGTGCATGGGCAACTCTGTTGCCTGATCTATGAGTGAAAACCCAGTTGCAAAATCTGAGTTTCCTGCTCAAGGAGCGACAAGCAATTAGCTTTACATCAAAAACAAGTTTTATATTTAGATAATGTTAAAAAAAATAAAATAAAGAAAGAAAGAAAAAAAAGAAAATAATTATGACTCTTTGTCAAAGTAACAGCTATATATTTCTGACCTTTCAGCTTATGATATTTAAATGGACTGTGGACCCCAAACATTTCTATTTTGTCCATATCAATAATTATATTTCGCTGCCATTTTTGTCCTTTTTTTATTTGTTTTATGTAATACATAATTCGAAACATTCGTTTGAAATTATTATTATTATTATTATTATTATTATTAATGTAAGAAATTCATCACCGTTTGATTTTGAAATATATAAATGAATTTATAAATAAAATCTAAGCAGAAATTATTCTCTAAATTGAATGAAGCAAATAGTTATTACAAAGGCATTTAGGGAACTATAAAGGGGTCAATTCAAAGACCTAAATTTTAATATTAAGTAATAATTTAGAATAATACAATAAATCAATATTTTTCCAATTCTATGTTATTTTAATCGATCCAATTCATCATCTAATTACAAAAATTAAATGCTTCTTATAATGGTTCCAACAATTCTTAACCAATGAGTTAGCTTTTAAGGTTGAATTAGTATGGAATCTATCTTATTAAAATACTATTGGGTATAAATGCACATCGATCCCCCACATGATTTTGTAACCCTTTTGGATGGTGATGCTTATTTATGAACTTGGTTCGTTTTTCTTGCTCAAAAGAAAGATACATAAAAGTGTTTCAAAAGGCCAAAAGCCTAAAGTCAAGTATCCAATTAGAAGTCCTAGAGTGTACTTCCAAAAAATGATCTCAATTCAATGCATTATCTATGATCATATGCAAAATTGAAATCTAACACTAATTTTATATTATAGTGCACATGTTTTCCTATCAACATAACAGGCTCATAAAGCATAAATACATGCATAAACAGCAAGCAACTCCAAACTTGCATACGAATGAAGGGAATCTATCTCCTCTGAAATACCTTGTTCAATCTTTGGTTCTTGTTTGGCACATTAGGAGACAGCAATTTTGATTTATATGAAAACAAAATTAGAATTATACTCACTATATCAATAATACAATAACCTTACAATCCAATTGAGGATCTTGCAACTCGCAATAAATCAAAATTGCCTGTAAATCAAAAGTAACTTATTAAAATAAGTCCTCTGAACTTAAATACCAATGTCCAACACAAATTTTGTCTGCTTCTAAATTAATAATGCATTGTTATTTTATAAATAAATAATACATTTTCATAAAAAAATATTATTTAATCTAACAATTTATATTTCTTAATGTTAATTATATGTAGGATACTGAATATGAAGTCATTGCCATATGATGGATCATATATATTAAATTTAATGTCGGTGGACCACAATTGAAATATTGCAGTAATTATAAAGCAATATGTTTTTTTTGCCAGATTATTGCAAAATAAATAATGCTTAATTTGGAAATCAATTGAAAAAGATACAATTACAATAGCATTAGGCCCTGTTCGGAGTCGTTTAATTTTTAAGGTTTCCGTTTTTTCTTTTAAAAAAAATAGAAAAGTGTTTGGCTCCACCTTGGTGTTTTAGTTTCTGTAAAATTGTACTAGAATTGTTTTTCTAAATAAAAACTAAAAATAAGAATCCACAAAAGATGGATTCTAGGTTTAGTTTTTAATTAGAAAAATAACAGCTGCTATATATTGTTTCTTCTATGGAATGCCAACCTTCGCTCAAACAGCCGATGCCGCCGCCGTCGCCCACCTCTACAGTGCTGCCGTCATCTGTCTATTGAAGGTTTATCGATAGAAACTTACCTATTTAACAAAAGTTTGGATTCACCGAAGTTTTTTCGTGTTTGAAGGATTGACTGTTATCTAATTGAACTTGATTATCACCATTTTCTCATTAGAGCGTGGGTCTTTTAGAGCATAGGACTTCATACTGTATTGGTGGTTTTGCTGACTTTTGATTGAAATTTCATATAATTCTAGCAATTTTTCCTAGTTCTTCTATGGCACTTGGGTTTCCAGATTCCAGTTATACAGGGATCTATTTTTCAAGTTTATCCTGATGCAATAAAGCAGCAAGTATTTTGTGTATTTGCTGCCTCTTTGATGGATGGAATATTTGTTGCCTTTTTAGTGATTGCTTTTGAATATTTGTTCCACGTTGCCATAGCTTTTTGACATTTGCTCAGTGCCATAGCTTTTTTTTTTTTGCATGTGACAAGGGAATTTGATGCATAACATGTGATGATTATAGTTTCCATGTGAATTTTTTGCATGTGACAAGGGAATAACATGCATAACATGTACTGTACAAAAGTTTCCAGTAACCATCCACCTTCCAATTTAGAAACAATTTAAGCTGTAATTAACTGATTTTTAAATTAAACTTTGTGCGAAATCACATATAGTAAAATGGGTATTACCTTGTCAAGATTTAGAGTAGGATATGGAGTTGGATTTTGAGATTATAACAGCTCTACTAAACCATGAATCTCAGATTTCTTTGCAGATGAGACTCCAAAAATCCCCCTGTTAACTCCTTATTTCATAATTAAAATAAACCATTTCAATAAGCTGGTAATTAAGGAACTTTAATTAATAATAACCATAATAATAATAATAGTAAGGTTCATACCTTTAACAACCTGGTAGAAGCCCTCTTTGAACTGTAAAGCTGTTGTGTTATCTTCATTGCCAACTAAGCCAGAGCTTTGTTCTGTAACTTTGGAAATATGAATAGGCATTGATGCTTCACCAGACCATGTAGTGTTGATCCATGGATTAATGGGTAAGACTAACTTGTGAGTTTTAGTGTTGGCTATAAGGCCAAATCTGAACTTCTCATTTACCTCTAAAATGGCGAAAGCGAAGCGAGCTAGCTTCCTGCTCTGCGTTGATATTATCCCTTGCCAATAATGACAAAGTTAACTATGACTTGAATTGAATTGAAAAAGAAAAAAAGAAAGGGAATGATTATATATATCGTCCATTTTGAAATTGAAATAATAATAAAAACAGGATGTGACATGGTAAGGAGTTGTCATTTAGTTTGAAAGATTTGGGAAATCCGAAGGGTCTTTTATTGCATCCTGGGTTGGTTGATTGTCGATGGAGCAAGTTTTTGTGTTGCTAGTGATGTGAGTTGTGCCAGCCTTAACTATACAACGCTGAATTTACATGAGCATGACAATTATATTGAAAGAAAGAGTCGCAAAAATTATTTGACCAAACTGACTCTTATAAGTTGGGTTAGGATAAGTGGCATCCAACTTTAATTCCACCTTTGATTTGATTGAAAGACTCCATATTTCCAAAATTCACAATATTTTCTAACAAAGACTTGAAAATACGAAACATCAAATTTTTTTTTTTAAATATCAACATCTTCCGTTGAAGATATTTAATATAATCATATTTTAATCCGTCAACATGAATTTTTCTTACTCTTAACAATTGGAATCAACACTTGACAATTTTTTTATGTACTACTTTCCGTTGTACCCTTCATTATTCTATCTTTGAATCGTGAGTTTTCTAGAAAATATAGAAGAAAAATAGCTGCTAATTAAATGAACACATTTATTGACCTTTTCCAATACATTATTCTAAATTCTGCAGAATAAATCCCTTCTTATAATAATATATGTGATTGAAGTTTAGACTAAACCAAACTATACGCTTAATATGATATTATATACAATAACAATATACTCCTTTTTAATGAAGTTTTCTGAATTCAACATTCAACAACTCAATAAATATTCTTAATTAAATTTTAGTAAGTTATTGGAGAATTTAGAGCATAAAATTCATAACATGAACATCTGTAAGCGTAATAACATTGCAAGATTCAATTTTACATCAATGCCATTTATTATAAATTCAATCATTTATAATAATATATTATTGTTGCAGAAGCTTCAATGAAGGCTTGAATTCACAAAACTAATACTAATAATAGTGAAATGGCAATGCTTAAATTAGAGGTGTCTGATTGACGAGCTAGAAGATTTTTTATCGGCTTGAATTTAATTAATTTATTGCACATGGTTCATGTTGTCTTTTTTTTTTAAAAAAAAAGCAAACGAAGAAAATATTATGAATTATATATGTTCATATTTTAAAATCAATACCCAATTCCAGACAGATGTCTGAAGGAGAAAAGAGATGTAATTAATGCTGATGAAGGGGGTGGTTGATGGGTCAACATTCATTTAATACTTTTTTAGCTTTTAATTTAATTGATTGATAGATTGATTGATAGTCTAAAAAAATAAAGATTAGATGTTGTCTATATGTAGGATCTTTGATATCTTGCTGCCGTACTTAATCACCTATATTTTCCCATTCTATCTTAATGTTTTTTATTATATTCATTTTTAAACAATGATTTCAATTGGAAATAAATCATCAAACATAGAGTTATATACTTATTAGATGGATTGTGGATTTAATTTAGATTGATCTATTTTAATATTATTTTATTTTATGTTTTCAAAATTATTATAAAAATATGTTTACATCTGATATGGTAATTAATATTCTAAATATGCTATTTACCTTATAATTTATTTATAATTACATGTCTATTTATACCTTAAGGACTACGAAAATTGAAAGTTTTAACAACGCAAGATCAAGTCACGATTATTAATAAATGATGTTAATCACAAATGACAAATCAATTCGCTGGACACCGTATTTAAATTGAATTATAAATGGATAAAAATTTTAAATGATGATTTAATATATTATTATTAAACAAATTCCAAAAAAGTATAAACTCATAAATAATATAAATAGTTAGGTTATAAGCAGTTCACATAATGAATTAACCACTATCAAAATACTTTATAAATCAAATAAATTAAATTCAAATCATTTTTGTGGGTGAATTAGATTGACATTAAAATTCACGTTTTAGAGTCGTTAATGAATGATAATTGAGGAAAAAATTATATATAAAGAGGTTTTATATCAAAGTGTTCATGGCTTAATTGGTTGTAATTAGATAAGTAGCACTACCAGTGACAATTGATATGTGAAAAGTTCAACGGAGGTCAAAATTCTAAATAAATATTACAATTCCACCTTGAGTCTCTTTAATTCTTAATTTAGCTACCTCACTTATCAATTCTTCTACATGAACAAATAGAGATATTAATTTTTTTTTCCTTTTAAAGTTTATAATGAACTCTTTTAACTTTTTTTTTATATATCAATTTAACTCCTTAAAATTTTCCAACTCTGTTAAATTTATAAGAATAATTAATTAACGGTTGGATATTATCGAATTTATAATTAAAAACCAATTTTCTATTCACAAGACATTGAACTTAATATCTCGTTCAAAATTTTTAAATTTTTTACTATTCAAATAAATAACCATTTTTAATTTTTAATTAGTGGAGGTTTTAATGGGAAATTGGTGTGTGTATATATATATAAAGAAATAGTGAGGAAAAAACGTGGTTTGGAGGATCATAGACAGGCAGATCTTAAGGCACATATCGATACTAATATTTATATCCACAATGACAAAATTAATTACATCATTGAACCCATTTATTCTGAAGGATTGGATATTCGAAAATCACTGCATACTCTTTGAAATGGTCGTAAGCTTAAGTCATCTATTAGCTTAAATCATTGGCCTCTCTTGGGCTGCATTCTTCATTAACATATTCACTAACTTTTCTTTTCCTATTGTCTTACCACTGGTTATGTGTGTCTGCCTGTATAATGTCCGTGCATGGATCAAAAATATTTGTTGCCTTTTTAGTGATTGCTTTTGAATATTTGTTCCACATTGCCATAGCTTTTTGACATTTTCTCAGTGCCATAGCTTTTTTTTTGCATGTGACAAGGGAATTTGATGCATAACATGTGATGATTATAGTTTCCATGTGAAATTTTGCCTTGGTAGTGAAATCCTCATAGTCATCTCTGTTATCATTGATATAAAATTGATGGTTTTTAATTATTTTTAATTATCAATTATTTCTTGTATTTATCAAATTAAACTTCATATATGTATAATGCTTGTTGATGTGTTAAATGATATATTTATTAATTAATTTTATACTTTTTCATTTTATTTAGATGGAGAACTTAGATCAATGAGTGAATATAAATGATAGCAATACTGTTGAGATTGGATATGATGATGGATCAATTTGGCCTCCACAAATTGAAGATTATTTTATAAAGTTATTAGTTGAGGAAGTAAATAATGGAAATCGAAAAACAACCACTCTCACTAAAAGTGCATGGACACGAATTAGAGATCTTATGAAAAAAGAATACCAATCGAGAATATAGTCCAATTCAGTTTAAGAATAAGTTTAATAGTCTCAGAAGCCGATGGAAGCATTTCAATAATTTATTGAAAGAGACTGGAATTGGATACAACTCAATGACTAGTCAAGTTATTGCAAGTGACGATGTGTGGCAAAAATTGTACAAGGTAAAATTTTATATTAATGAATTTATTTATTAATTATTATAATTAGTGCATAATTAATATCATGATCAATTTTTAGAATAATAGATATATTTTTTTTGCCAATGGGTGAATAAGATGGCAAGAAAATTTAGAAAAGAAGGCTGTAAAGAATATGGAAAGTTGTGCATTATCTATGGTGATACAACCGCAATCGGAGCTCATTCTTATCCTTCTATTAAAATTCCTTCTGTCAATGAAGATGAAAATAATAATAAAGAATTTGATAGCTCTGACGAAGAGGTTGAAGATATAAATAAAAACAAAAGATTAAGGAAAACAAGTGATGAAGGATCTAATAGTAGAAAGAAAAGAGAATCATTGCAAAATGTAATGGCTCAAGCATTGATTAATATTGGAGAAAGTTCAAAGAAAAAAATAGAATTGTTTGAGAAGAACATGAGTTCAAGAACAACATTCACTTCAGTTGGTAATTCAAGAGACAATTTTCAAACACAATCGAGTTGTGATAAAGAATCAATTTTTAGACGTCTTGAAGCATTGCAAAACCTTGATGGAATAGATGGATTGTCTTTTGCAAAAGCTGCTAAACTTATCCATGATGATTCATTATGGAGGGAGATGTTTTTGGCAATGTCCGAAGAAAGAAAGAAAGATTGAGTTTTGAATATTCAAATTTGATTTTTTATTATTATTTGTTTACTTTTTTTAGTTTGTTATCTATTGACTTATATAGTTATTTTATTTGATGTTGGATTTTATTAATTGATATTGAAGATTTGGTTATTTTTAAAAATTGATTGGAATATATTTATTTTGTTTTATTGTGCATAGATATTATTTTTAGTGATTTTTTAGGTTAATTATTTTTTATTTTGACAGGGTTATGGATTTGGATGATTTTTTTTTCCGATTCTGATGAGGAAATCAAACAATTATTGACGATTTATGTGAACTATAAGTACAATTTTATGTGCAATGATAAACCTAGACCTCAAAAATTTTCAAAATTGACAGGTCATTAATGGGTTGTTGAGGTGCTAAATGGTCATCCAATGACATACTATGATTTATTCCGGATGGACAAACATATTTTTATTAGTTTATGTTAGAATTAAAAGGGAGAACAACATTAAAAAATTCCAAGTTTTTATCCGTGTAAGAACAAGTGCCAATTTTTCTTCTCATCATTTGTCAAAATGACCGACAGAGAGTTGTAGCAGATCGCTTTCAACATTCAACAGATACTATTTCTAGACATTTTCGGAATGTCTTATATGCGATTTGTTCAATAGGTAAACATGTGATTGTCCCTCCATCATTTGATGAAACACCTTCAGAGATAAAAAATAATTCAAACTACTATCCATTTTTCAAGGTAACAAAATTTTTTATTTTTTTATAATTATTTTTAATATTGCTTATTATTTTTTACTTTTGTAACAGAATTGTATTGGAGCTATAGATGGCAAGCACATTTCTGTATGAATTTCAGTTAATCAACAAATTTCATACCGTAGAAAGAAAACAGTCCCAACACAGAATATCATGTGTGCTTGCTCATTTGATATGCGATTCACATTCATCATGACTGGATGGGAAGGAACGGCAAATGATTTTAGAATTTTTTTAGAATGTATTTCTAATCCAGCCAATAAATTCCCTATGCCTACACGAGGTAAATATTATCTGATTGATTCAGGGTATGCTAATATGCCTGAATTTCTTAGTCCATATCGTGGGGAATGCTACTATTTACGTGATTATAGAGAAGGATCAAATCGACAAGGTCCAGAAGAATTATTTAATTATATGCATTCTTCGTTACGCAATGTTATAGAACGTTATTTTGGAGTTTTGAAGGCACGTTTTTCCATCCTTAGAGATATGTGTTCATATGACATAAAGCGGCAAAAATATATACCTCTTACATGTTGTGTGATTCATAATTTTATTAGAATGCAGGAAAGTATAAACTCTTTATTTGTAGAGTGTGCAAATGAAAATATTGTGCTTGAAGATTATCAACAAAACAATGAAGCCAGTACTTCAGAGCCGCGGGAAATTGTTGATATAAATGCAAGTTAACTTCGTCAGATGAACAATACTCGAGATAAAATAGCATAGAGATTATGGTTGAATTATAATAATTGACATTTATATTGTTAATTTTTCTTAAATAGTGATTAATTTTTTTTATTATGATGATTTTTTATTGTACTAGATTTTAAATTTTGAATTTCATTAAATATTTATTATTCAATATTAATAATTATATTATATATATGTATAACATGTATTGATGGATATCATAATATTTTTTGAAAAACAAATAGAAAAACAGTTTTTAAACAGTTTTTGAAAAATCAATAACAAAAACTAAAAACAGTTTATGGATTTTAAAAAACTAAAAACTAAAAATATACAACCTTACCAAATGCACCCTTAGTTCCTTGTGCGGCAATTAGCTTTACATCAAAAACAAGTTTTATATTTAGATAATGTTAAAAAAATTAAATAAAGGAAGAAAGAAAAAGAAAAGAAAATAATTATGACTCTTTGTCAAAGTAACAGCTATATATTTCTAACCTTTTAGCTTATGATATTTAAAGCTTGCAAACTCCCTGCTATTTACAGGAAGTAGAAGGAAGAAAGCGCGTAAGGAAATGGACGAAAATCTTGATCGTGCAGAGTAAATGCAAATATTCGTTTAAAATATGTAAAGATCTGTAATCTTTGTTGAGTCAAAAAAAGTAGGCGCAAAAGGAAAAAAAAGAAAAAAATAAAAGAAAATTTAAGCCAATGTCAACAATATTTTTTTATGTGTGAATTTTTATTTTTGCCATTTAAAATATTTGCAGCATTGAAAAGAAAAGGAGAAAGAAACTAAATATCTTCTGCTTAATTAACTCTAAACATTTCTCTATATCCATATCTTCTGCTTTTACTGTTCTTGTTGTTGCTGTACTTGTAATTACATCACTCTTAATCTTGCTGTCTCGATCTCCTCTTTTTAATTAAATACACATATCATCTCTATCACTTTTTTCTTTTCTTCGAAAGGTAAAACATCCCCGAAGAATGGACGAAGGCAAATTGGGAGATC
Source organism: Excoecaria agallocha (assembly GCA_037975025.1). Taxonomy (NCBI): domain Eukaryota; kingdom Viridiplantae; phylum Streptophyta; class Magnoliopsida; order Malpighiales; family Euphorbiaceae; genus Excoecaria; species Excoecaria agallocha. The sequence continues at coordinate 63,244,625 of CM075809.1, read as the reverse complement.
TTCAAAATTTCTTCATCTTGACAAAAATACTGATTTTTAAATTTTACTCGTAAAATATCAATGTTAAAATAAAATGTCATTTATAAATGATATGTCTATACTTTATTGGTTTGATCCCGATATGGGATCATATATTAGATCTAAACAAGTATTTTCCAATTTTTTTTATGTCTTTGAGTTTAATAATTGTATCAAGCGTGATTAAAAAATAATATTATTGAATATAAACGTAACTCTACAACCAGATATGAACTGATTGAGAGATACAGGGTCGGGTTAAGATTTTAGTGCATTTTAAAATTAGATTTGAGTTAATTGAAAACAGCAGAAAAGAAATAGAGTGACTAAAATGGAGAAAGCGAAGCGAGCTAGCTTCCTGCTCTGCGTTGATATTATCCCTTGCCAATAATGACAAAGTTAACTATGACTTGAATTGAATTGAAAAAGAAAAAAAGAAAGGGAATGATTATATATATCGTCCATTTTGAAATTGAAATAATAATAAAAACAGGATGTGACATGGTAAGGAGTTGTCATTTAGTTTGAAAGATTTGGGAAATCCGAAGGGTCTTTTATTGCATCCTGGGTTGGTTGATTGTCGATGGAGCAAGTTTTTGTGTTGCTAGTGATGTGAGTTGTGCCAGCCTTAACTATACAACGCTGAATTTACATGAGCATGACAATTATATTGAAAGAAAGAGTCGCAAAAATTATTTGACAAAACTGACTCTTATAAGTTGGGTTAGGATAAGTGGCATCCAACTTTAATTCCACCTTTGATTTGATTGAAAGACTCCATATTTCCAAAATTCACAATATTTTCTAACAAAGACTTGAAAATACGAAACATCAAAATTTTTTTTTAAAATATCAACATCTTCCGTTGAAGATATTTAATATAATCATATTTTAATCCGTCAACATGAATTTTTCTTACTCTTAACAATTGGAATCAACACTTGACAATTTTTTTATGTACTACTTTCCGTTGTACCCTTCATTATTCTATCTTTGAATCGTGAGTTTTCTAGAAAATATAGAAGAAAAATAGCTGCTAATTAAATGAACACATTTATTGACCTTTTCCAATACATTATTCTAAATTCTGCAGAATAAATCCCTTCTTATAATAATATATGTGATTGAAGTTTAGACTAAACCAAACTATACGCTTAATATGATATTATATACAATAACAATATACTCCTTTTTAATGAAGTTTTCTGAATTCAACATTCAACAACTCAATAAATATTCTTAATTAAATTTTAGTAAGTTATTGGAGAATTTAGAGCATAAAATTCATAACATGAACATCTGTAAGCGTAATAACATTGCAAGATTCAATTTTACATCAATGCCATTTATTATAAATTCAATCATTTATAATAATATATTATTGTTGCAGAAGCTTCAATGAAGGCTTGAATTCACAAAACTAATACTAATAATAGTGAAATGGCAATGCTTAAATTAGAGGTGTCTGATTGACGAGCTAGAAGATTTTTTATCGGCTTGAATTTAATTAATTTATTGCACATGGTTCATGTTGTCTTCTTTTTTAAAAAAAAAGCAAACGAAGAAAATATTATGAATTATATATGTTCATATTTTAAAATCAATACCCAATTCCAAACAAATGTCTGAAGGAGAAAAGAGATGTAATTAATGCTGATGAAGGGGGTGGTCGATGGGTCAACATTCATTTAATATTTTTTTAGCTTTTTATTTAAGTGATTGATAGATTGATAGTTAGTCTAAAAAAATAAAGATTAGATGTTGTCTATATGTAGGATCTTTGATATCTTGCCGCCGCACTTAATTACCTATATTTTCCCATTCTATCTTAATGTTTTTTATTATATTCATCTTTAGACAATGATTTCAATTGGAAATAAATCATCAAACATAGAGTTATATACTTATTAGATGGATTGTGGATTTAATTTACATTGATCTATTTTAATATTATTTTATTTTATGTTTTCAAAATTAATATAAAAATATGTTTACATCTGATATGGTAATTAATATTCTAAATATGCTATTTACCTTATAATTTCTTTATAATTACATGTCTATTTATACCTTAAGGACTACGAAAATTGAAAGTTTTAACAACGCAAGATCAAGTCACGATTATTAATAAATGATGTTAATCACAAATGACAAATCAATTCGCTGGACACCGTATTTAAATTGAATTATAAATGGATAAAAATTTTAAATGATGATTTAATATATTATTATTAAACAAATTCCAAAAAAGTATAAACTCATAAATAATATAAATAGTTAGGTTATAAGCAGTTCACATAATGAATTAACCACTATCGAAATACTTTATAAATCAAATAAATTAAATTCAAATCATTTTTGTGGGTGAATTAGATTGACATTAAAATTCACGTTTTAGAGTTGTTAATGAATGAAAATTGAGGAAAAAATTATAGATAAAGAGGTTTTATATCAAAGTGTTCATGGCTTAATTGGTTGTAATTAGATAAGTAGCACTACCAGTGACAATTGATATGTGAAAAGTTCAACGGAGGTCAAAATTCTAAATAAATATTACAATTCCACCTTAAGTCTCTTTAATTCTTAATTTAGATACCTCACTTATCAATTCTTCTACATGAACAAATAGAGAGATTAATTTTTTTTTCCTTTTAAAGTTTATAATTAACTCTTTTACCTTTTTTTATATATAAATTTAACTCCTTAAAATTTTCCAACTCGGTTAAATTTATAAGAATAATTAATTAACGGTTGGATATTATCGAATTTATAATTAAAAATCAATTTTGTATTCACAAGACATTGAACTTAATGTCTCGTTCAAAATTTTTAAATTTTTTACTATTCAAATAAATAACCATTTTTTAATTTTTAATTAGTGGAGGTTTTAATGGAAAATTGGTGTGTGTATATATATATATATAAAGAAATAGTGAGGAAAAAACGTGGTTTGGAGGATTATAGACAGGCAGATCTTAAGGCAGATATCGATACTAATATTTATATCCACAATGACAAAATTAATTACATCATTGAATCCATTTATTCTGAAGGATTGGATATCAGAAAATCACTGCATACTCTTTGAAATGGTCGTAAGCTTAAGTCATCTATTAGCTTAAATCATTTGCCTCTCTTGGGCTGCATTCTTCATTAACATATTCACTAACTTTTCTTTTCCTATTGTCTTACCACTGGTTATGTGTGTCTGCCTGTATAATGTCCGTGCATGGATCAAAAATATTTGTTGCCTTTTTAGTGATTGCTTTTGAATATTTGTTCCACGTTGCCATAGCTTTTTGACATTTGCTCAGTGCCATAGCTTTTTTGTTTTGCATGTGACAAGGGAATTTGGTGCATAACATGTGATGATTATAGTTTCCTTGTGAAATTTTGCCTTGGTAGTGAAATCCTCATAGTCATCTCTGTTATCATTGATATAAAATTGATGTTTTTTAATTATTTTTAATTATCAATTATTTCTTGTATTTATCAAATTAAACTTCATATATGTATAATGCTTGTTGATGTGTTAAATGATATATTTATTAATCAATTTTATACTTTTTCATTTTATTTAGATGGAGAACTTAGATAAATGAGTGAATATAAATGATAGCAATACTGTTGAGATTGGATATGATGATGGAGCAATTTGGCCTCCACAAATTGAAGATTATTTTATAACGTTATTAGCTGAGGAAGTAAATAATGGAAATCGAAAAACAACCACTCTCACTAAAAGTGCATGGACACGAATTAGAGATCTTATAAAAAAGAATACCAACCGAGAATATAGTCCAATTCAGTTTAAGAATAAGTTTAATAGTCTCAGAAGCCGATGGAAGCATTTCAATAATTTATTGAAAGAGACTGGAATTGGATACAACTCAATGACTGGTCAAGTTATTGCAAGTGACGATGTGTGACAAAAATTGTACAAGGTAAATTTTTATATTAATGAATTTATTTATTAATTTTTATAATTAGTGCATAATTAATATCATGATCAATTTTTAGAATAATAGATATATTTTTTTTTGCCAATAGGTGAATAAGATGGCAAGAAAATTTAGAAAAGAAGGCTATAAAGAATATGGAAAGTTATGCATTATCTATGGTGATACAACCACAACCGGAGCTCATTCTTATCCTTTTACTAAAAGTCCTTCTGTCAGTGAAGATGAAAATAATAATAAAGAATTTGATAGTTCTGACGAGGAGGTTGAAGATATAAATAAAAACAAAAGATTAAGGAAAACAAGTGATGAAGGATCTAATAGTAGAAAGAAAGAGAATCATTGCAAAATGCAATGGCTCAAGCATTGATTAACATTGGAGAAAGTTCAAAGAAAAAAATAGAATTGCTTGAGAAGAACATGAGTTCAAGAACAACATTCACTTCAGCTTGTAATTCAAGAGACAATTTTCAAACACAATCGAGTTGTGATAAAGAATCAATTTTTAAATATCTTGAAGCATTGCAAAACCTTGATGGAATAGATGGATTGTCTTTTGCAAAAGCTGCTAAACTTATCCATGATGATTCATTATGGAGGGAGATGTTTTTGGCAATGTCCGAAGAAAGAAAGAAAGATTGAGTTTTGAATATTCAAATTTGATTTTTTATTATTATTTGTTTACTTTTTTTTAGTTTGTTATCTATTGACTTATATAGTTGTTTTATTTGATGTTGGATTTTATTAATTGATTTTGAAGATTTGGTTATTATTAAAAATTGATTGGAATATATTTATTTTGTTTTATTGTGCATAGATATTATTTTTAGTGATTTTTTAGGTTAATTATTTTTTATTTTGACAGGGTTATGGATTTGGATGATTTTTTTTTCCGATTTTGATGAGGAAATCAAACAATTATTGACGATTTATGTGAACTATAAGTACAATTTTATGTGCAATGATAAACCTAGACTTCAAAAAATTTCAAAATTGACAGGTCATGAATGGGTTATTGAGGTGCTAAATGGTCATCCAATGACATGCTATGATTTATTCCGGATGGAAAAACATATTTTTATTAGTTTATGTGAGAATTAAAAGTTAAAAAATTCCAAGTTTTTATCAGTGCAAGAACAAGTGCCAATTTTTCTTCTCATCATTTGTCAAAATGACCGACAGAGAGTTGTAGTAGATCGCTTTCAACATTCAACAGATACTATTTCTAGACATTTTCGGAATGTCCTATAAGCGATTTGTTCAATTGGTAAACATGTGATTGTCCCTCCATCATTTGATGAAACATCTTCAGAGATAAAAAATAATTCAAACTACTATCCATTTTTCAAGGTAACAAAAATTTTTATTTTTTTATAATTATTTTTAATATTGCTTATTATTTTTTACTTTTGTAACAGAATTGTATTGGAGCTATAGATGGCACACACATTTCTGCACGAATTCCAGTTAATCAACAAATTTCATACCGTGGAAAGAAAACAGTCCCAACACAGAATATCATGTGTGCTTGCTCATTTGATATGCGATTCACATTCATCATGACTGGATGGGAAGGAACGGCAAATGATTTTAGAATTTTTTTAGAATGTATTTCTAATCCAGCCAATAAATTCCCTATGCCTACACGAGGTAAATATTATCTGATTGATTCAGGGTATGCTAATATGCCTGAATTTCTTAGTCCATATCGTGGGGAATGCTACTATTTACGTGATTATAGAGAAGGATCAAATCGACAAGGTCCAGAAGAATTATTTAATTATATGCATTATTCGTTACGCAATGTTATAGAACGTTGTTTTGGAGTTTTGAAGGCACGTTTTTCCATCCTTAGAGATATGCGTTCATATGACATAAAGCAGCAAAAATATATATCTCTTGCATGTTGTGTGATTCATAATTTTATTAGAATGCAGGAAAGTATAGACTCTTTATTTGTAGAGTGTGCAAATGAAAATATTGTGCTTGGGGATTATCAACAAAACAATGAAGCCAATACTTCAGAGCCGCGGGAAACTGTTGATATAAATGCAAGTCAACTTCGTCAGATGAACAGTACTCGAGATAGAATAGCACAGAGATTATGGTTGAATTATAATAATTGACATTTATATTGTTAATTTTTCTTAAATAGTGATTAATTTTTTTTATTATGATGATTTTTTTAATGTACTAGATTTGAAATTTTGAATTTCATTAAATATTTATTATTCAATATTAATAATTATATTATATATATGTATAACATGTATTGATGGATATCAGAATAGTTTTTGAAAAAAAAATAGAAAAATAGTTTTTAAACAGTTTTTGAAAAATAAATAACAAAAACTAAAAACAGTTTATGGATTTAAAAAAAATAAAAACTAAAAACATACAACCTTACCGAACGCACCCTTAGTTCCTTGTGCGGCAATTAGCTTTACATCAAAAACAAGTTTTATATTTAGATAATGTTAAAAAAATAAAATAAAGAAAGAAAGAAAAAGAAAAGAAAATAGTTATGACTCTTAGTCAAAGTAACAGCTATATATTTCTGACCTTTCAGCTTATGATATTTAAAGCTTGCAAACTCCCTACTATTTACAGGCAGTAGAAGGAAGAAAGCGCGTAAGGAAATGGACGAAAATCTTGATCGTGCAGAGTAAATGCAAATATTCGTTTAAAATATGTAAAGATCTGTAATCTTTGTTGAGTCAAAAAAGATAGGCGCAAAAGGAAAAAAAAGAAAAAAATAAAAGAAAATTTAAGCCAATGTCAACAATATTATTTTATGCGTGAATTTTTATTTTGCCATTAAAATGTTTGCAGCATTGAAAAGAAAAGGAGAAAGAAACTAAATATCTTCTGCTTAATTAACTCTAAACATTTCTCTATATCCATATCTTCTGCTTTTACTGTTCTTGTTGTTGCTTTACTTGTAATTACATCACACTTAATCTTGCTGTCTCGATCTCCTCTTTTTAATTAAATACTCATATCATCTCTTTCACTTTTTTCTTTTCTTCGAAAGGTAAAACATCCCCGAAGAATGGACGAAGGCAAATTGGGAGATCTTCAAAATTTCTTCATCTTGACAAAAATACTGATTTTTAAATTTAACTCGTAAAATATCAATGTTAAAATAAAATGTCATTTATAAATGATATGTCTATACTTTATTGGTTTGATCCCGATATGGGATCATATATTAGATCTAAACAAGTATTTTCCAATTTTGTTTTATGTCTTTGAGTTTAATAATTGTATCAAGCGTGATTAAAAAATAATATTATTGAATACAAACGTAACTCTACAATCGGATATGAATTGATTGAGAGATATAGGGCCGGGTTAAGATTTTAGTGCATTTTAAAATTAGATTTGAGTTAATCGAAAACAGCGGAAAAGAAATAGAGTGACTAAAATGGAGAAAGCGAAGCGAGCTAGCTTCCTGCTCTGCATTGATATTATCCCTTGCCAATAATGTCAATGTTAACTATGACTTGAATTGAATTGAAAAAGAAAAAAGAAAGGAAATGATTATATATATCGTCCATTTTGAAATTGAAATAATAATAAAAACAGGATGTGACATGGTAAGGAGTTGTCATTTAGTTTGAAAGATTTGGGAAATCCGAAGGGTCTTTTATTGCATCCTGGGTTGGTTGATTGTCGATGGAGCAAGTTTTTGTGTTGCTAGTGATGTGAGTTGTGCCAGCCGTAACTATCCAACGCTGAATTTGCATGAGCATGACAATTATATTGAAAGAAAGACTCTCAAAAATTATTTGACCAAACTGACCCTTATAAGTTAGGTTAGGATAAGTGGCATCCAACTTTAATTCCACCTTTGATTTGATTGAAAGACTACATATTTCCAAAATTCACAATGTTTTCTAACAAAGACTTGATATTTAATATAATCATATTTTAATCCGTCAACATGAATTTTTCTTACTCTTAACAATTGGAATCAACACGTGACAATTTTTTTATGTACTACTTTCCGTTGTACCCTTCATTATTCTATCTTTGAATCGTGAGATTTCTAGAAAATATAGAAGAAAAATAGCTGCTAATTAAATGAACACATTTATTGACCTTTTCCAATACATTATTCTAAATTCTGCAGAATAAATCCCTTCTTATAATAATATATGTGATTGAAGTTTAGACTAAACCAAACTATACGCTTAATATGATATTATATACAATAACAATATACTCCTTTTTAATGAAGTTTTCTGAATTCAACATTCAACAACTCAATAAATATTCTTAATTAAAATTTAGTAAGTTATTGGAGAATTTAGAGCATAAAATTCATAACATGAACATTTGTAAGCGTAATAACATTGCAAGATTTAATTTTACATCAATGCCATTTATTATAAATTCAATCATTTATAATAATATATTATTGTTGCAGAAGCTTCAATGAAGGCTTGAATTCACAAAACTAATACTAATAATAGTGAAATGGCAATGCTCAAATTAGAGGTGTTTGATTGACGAGCTAGAAGATTTTTTATCGGCTTGAATTTAATTAATTTATTGCACATGGTTCATGTTGTCTTTTTAAAAAAAAACAAAAAAAAAAAAGCAAACGAAGAAAATATTATGAATTATATATGTTCATATTTTAAAATCAATACCCAATTCTAGACAGATGTCTGAAGGAGAAAAGAGATGTAATTAATGCTGATGAAGGGGGAGGTTGATGGGTCAACATTCATTTAATGCTTTTTTAGCTTTTTATTTAATTGATTGATAGATTGGTTGATAGTATAAAAACATAAAGATTAGATGTTGTCTATATGTTGGATCTTTGATATCTTGCCGCCGCACTTAATCACCTATATTTTTCCATTTTATCTTAATGTTTTTTTTTATATTCATTTTTAGACAATGATTTCAATTGGAAATAAATCATCAAACATAGAGTTATATACTTATTAGATGGATTGTGGATTTAATTTAGATTGATCTATTTTAATATTATTTTATTTTATGTTTTCAAAATTATTATAAAAATATGTTTACATCTGATATGGTAATTAATATTCTAAATATGCTATTTACCTTATAATTTCTTTATAATTACATGTCTATTTATACCTTAAGGACTACGAAAATTGAAAGTTTTAACAACGCAAGATCAAGTCACGATTATTAATAAATGATATTAATCACAAATGACAAATCAATTCGCTGGACACCGTATTTAAATTGAATTATAAATGGATAAAAATTTTAAATGATGATTTAATATATTATTATTAAACAAATTCCAAAAAAGTATAAACTCATAAATAATATAAATAGTTAGGTTATAAGCAGTTCACATAATGAATTAACCACTATCGAAATACTTTATAAATCAAATAAATTAAATTCAAATCATTTTTGTGGGTGAATTAGATTGACATTAAAATTCACGTTTAAGAGTTGTTAATGAATGATAATTTAGGAAAAAAAATTATAGATAAAGAGGTTTTATATCAAAGTGTTCATGGCTTAATTGGTTGTAATTAGATAAGTAGCATTACCAGTGACAATTGATATGTGAAAAGTTCAACGGAGGTCAAAATTCTAAATAAATATTACAATTCCACCTTAAGTCTCTTTAATTCTTAATTCAGCTACCTCACTTATCAATTCTTCTACATGAACAAATAGAGTTATTATTTTTTTTCCTTTTAAAGTTTTTAATTAACTCTTTTAACTTTTTTTTTATATATAAATTTAACTCCTTAAAATTTTTTAACTCTGTTAAATTTATAAGAATAATTAATTAACGGTTGGATATTATCGAATTTATAATTAAAAACCAATTTTCTATTCACAAGACATTGAACTTAATATCTCGTTCAAAATTTTTAAATTTTTTACTATTCAAATAAATAACCATTTTTTAATTTTTAATTAGTGGAGGTTTTAATGGGAAATTGGTGTGTGTATATATATATAAAGAAATAGTGAGCAAAAAACGTGGTTTGGAGGATTATAGACAGGCAGATCTTAAGGCAGATATCGATACAAATATTTATATCCACAATGACAAAATTAATTACATCATTGAATCCATTTATTCTGAAGGATTGGATCTCCGAAAATCACTGCACACTCTTTGAAATGGTTGTAAGCTTAAGTCATCTATTAGGTTTGCTTTAAATTTAAACACAAGATTTTTATTCTCTTACCCTCCAATTATATTTAAGATTTTTCCTTCACCACTAATTAATTAGTTTAATATTTGAGTAGATCTCCTCATTCATGGATAAGCAATTAATTATATTCCCCTTTTCTTCCAATCATTTCCATCATTACAACACTCAATTCATTCATCATCTACAACATATCACTTCAAATATCAAACCACACATCTTGTAAACTTAGAATATCAAAAAGTGATTCTAAATTATTTTATTTAATTATTTCCTCCTGCCAAATTCAATACCTCATATTTTTTATATTAAATGTTGATGAAATTGTTGAATTAAAATTTAATTTTTTTATTTTTTATTCAACGGTCCGTATTTGATATATTTAAAATATATGAGCCAAATAACACTTTCGGTATCTTAAATTTTGCATTGTATTTTTCTTGTGATTTTAAAAATTCTAGCTAACTTTTGACCATTAGACCGAATTTAGAATTCAATTCGATTTGTAAGGAAAAAAGTTAATAATTATTTTGTCATTAGTTTATTTAACATCTTAAATATATATTTTAAATTTCATAATATGGTATCAAAGTCAATTTATTTATTTTTTCTTGCAAAGTTGATTTGGGATTTTGTAAGGAATATAATTAATACAAACTGAAATTAAGATTCATTTTTGTTCCGTTAATCACTATTGTCTAACCCCCGACAAAAATATAAACTAACTCCAAATCTAATTAAGCTTTTAGCATTTCATATCTCCAATTTTTTTTTCAAGCTCGAATTTATAGGCGCCTAACTCGTATTTATTGTAAATAGTTGTGATTTTTAAAACTGTATTACGAAGTAGAAGTTTGGCGAATTATAAATTTAATGGCTGTATTATTAAGATTTATTCGACAATAAAAAAATTAAGAGATACAAAATTGCATTAAAAGAAAAACTATATTGATGATACCTCCCAGCTATTAGCCCGGGCTAGGGTATAAATATAATTAGAACGGACCATTCGAGCAATAAAACTATCCGATCTCATTAGTCCGGAGAAAGCTCGGACCAAGGATAAGAGCAACAGCCATGGTAAGGAGACAGTTCTCCCTACATTCTCCATAACAGACAGAGACAGTTATCCCCACGTCCCTCACGTTTTCCACAACAGACAGAGACATGGGGATAATAGGCAAAAGAATCGAAACTTCACCCACTACCTCTGGAAATGGTGGAAATCACGCCTATAAAATAGAAAGTTTAAGGTACATAGAAGGTTCCTCAATTCTTACGATTAAGAAGAGACACATCTTTCATAACAAGAATATTCACTTGACCATCGGAGTCTCCCTAGTCGAAAACATTTCGGTCTTCTTTTCCTTTTATAGGTGTCAATCTGAAATAGCGTCCTCATTCAACCCAGCGTCTTCATTCGACTTGTCATCATTTGGTGCGGTGAGCATGGAACATGTACCTTTTCCCAAACCTCAACCCAAACTCTTTCCAATAGGAAAACCAAATAAACAACCATGCCCTATCTAGAATGCAACAATTTCTTCCTCAGCCGAACAACACCAACTCTGCCTCCCCTGCCATGGTTATCCCAAACATCACCCCTAGCATCACCCCACAAACTGCACAATTTCTCATGGCCATCGTGTCAGCCTTCCTTGCCCAGGCATAACCTCAGCCTCCACCTACACAAAAACTAACCCACCCCGGACTTCACAGCCTCCTGCTCGGGAACTCTTCTCACCAGCCATACATTAAAATCCTTGCTCCACCATTATCCTGACTACCAAGCAATTTAATCGCCTATTGGAAGATCGGATCCAAAGGCAATAAAATCGGACTACACTGCAGTACCAAGATAGTTTTTGATCTTTCCTTTCCCGAAAAATCTTGGCTGCCCTATTTCCCAACATCCAACTTCCCAACCTAAAAACCTATAGTGGCAACACTGACCCCCGAGCTCACATTGATCAGTTCCAACATACTATGCTAGTGCTCACAATAGATGATACCGCATTGTGCAAGATATTCCCACAGATCTTGGAAATTTAGCCCAGATTTGGTTTCGTAACCTTTCTGCATATTGTATTGAAAATTTCGAGCAGTTCAGTGACATGTTCATCTCAAAATTTGTGGCTGTCATTCGCCCGAACAATGTGTCCACAGATTTAAACCTAGTACAGCAAGATAAAGGCGAACCGTTACTAGCCTATGTGGAAAGGTTCAACGACGTGGCAAACTCTAATTGCAAATAAAAAATGTCACTGAACTGTATAAAATGCTATGAGTTTACCAAGTGTAAACCATGGGTTAGACGGAGTGTCATATTGTGTTAATAGCCTTTGCTTTATAAATGGATGCAAACTCTAATTGCACAACATAAGCAATTAGGTTTTAAGCTCAAATTTGAGTCGTGATCTTCACCTATAGTAATTCTAAACTTAATGCAGCCATATAACACTTGAAGACAACACAGCAGAAGCCTGACACAAATGTTTATGACAAATTATCAATAGCTTATGCAAATTGCAATACATCCGAAAAGCTCGGAGACTAGGCTCCACAGTCAACAATTAACCCCTGAGGGCAATTATATATGCACACTTGCTGAGCCAATACATGGCCATATATTGCAATTGTAAATGCTGTAGCTTTTCAAGGATGGTAAACTCAAATCGACTCATACGTTGTAAATCTCCAATAACCAATCTTTCAACTAGTAATCCAGGAGATTTTTTTTTTCAATCCAATCACAACAGAGAATCTATGAATTTTCAAGAGGACAAGGGGCAATGCAACATTAAACATAACAAACCAAAAATCACAGTTTTAATTTAAAAAGTCCAAGACCAGACATAGATGGGCAAAGGGATTTTAATCCTTAATATTTGGGCTAGATTATTTATGAGCATTGGATCTTATCATCATGCATAGTTCAACCGAAAGATGTCATTCAAGACATAAAAGCTTCCTGCGGTGTTGGAATCAAATGGAACATCTGAAAGAATAACCCACAAAAAAGAAATTTGGTTAGGATAATAATATCATAAAATCATAGATCCCGCAACAACAGATACAAAATAGATAATCACCAGAACCACCAAAATAAATAAATAAAACACCTGCTTTTAAACAATAACATGTAAAAATTTAAGTGCCATACACCAGGGTAAAAAAATCAAAGGACGTAATACCAAAACAACCATAATTGCCTCATCATGGAGATATTATTCTGTTAATACAAATACCTGCTTCAAAATTTTGGATAATTAATTTTCGAAAATATCTTTATTCATGCGTTCATAACTGTAACTATTAAGTGTGATCTTTCATGTTTCAACAAACACATTGGCTATCTTAATACCATTAAAATTCAAGGAGAATGAGAGAATAGAACCAACCAATCAGAAGCTTTCATTCAATAACAAACAACTGCGCTAATCAAATCATACAAATTGCCACTATCACCAATTCCCTCTCCAAGGAAAATAGATGGTACTATTAACCCTACAATCTAACTAACAACAAACCAAACTTCGAAGCAAGTAATGCAATCATCAAACTCGTGTGAGCAAGCCGCATATCTAACACGCCAAAATTAAAAGAAACGAGCAAATAGTTTGATGATATAAGCTTCATAAACATTAAACTTCTCTTAAACAAAGTATGTAATAATTTACAACTGAACGTTTACATAAAACAAAGTATGAAAAAAAAATCTTTCTTTGCAAATCATGTAGATTTATTGGAATAATAAGCCAGTGATTCTACAAAAAGTTACTAAAAATATAAGCTGTAGAAAGCACTAAGTGAACAAATATGCACCAGAACATGCACCCTAGCTTAGGAAAAATTACAAGTGTTATCTTGTGTTGAATGGTCATGACGGTCGCACTGAATGTAAGTTACTAAATTTAGGGGGGATATGGTCAAATAAAGAACAATATTCCTTTTAAAGGAAAGTACAACTGTACAACTAAGTCATGAACTTTCAGGATCCTACAACAAACAAAATTGTTAGTGTAAAACAACATGACTCACGAGTGATCCATCACACATAATGTAATACACCAACATTTAATGCTAAATTGCACCATTGCATGAATAGCTCAGTTAGTACTCGTGCTACAAAACTTGGTTGATTACTTAAACATCTTTCTTCAACAAATCACGATAGAGAATATTGATTAGAATGTAATCCTCAACTCTAGGTGCCCAAGCTAAAACACATAAATAAAATAGGAGAAATTCAATATATTAGGTAACAAATCCCATGCATAAGTCTTCAGCAATTGAAAAATCTATAGCCTGCTAAGATCTAGAGTCCAGGATATATATATATATATATAGTAAAAATTAACAACAAAAGTACAGAGCTATGTCAGAGCAAAAATCTGAAACTGACGTTAAAAAAATAAATCCTGAATAGTAACTCATTTGCATTCGATTCCAAGTAGATCGAGATTCGAACCGCCAAATCCAACAGGTAGAGTCAACAATCAATTGTATATCAAAGATCAATTAAAACATACCTCCAATCCGTAAAAACCATAATAAACACAATCAATAAAACTGAACAACCAGAGGTCAAATCAGATCAAACAGATATACAAAACTCGATATTCAAAAAGTACCTGACTGAACTTGAGGGCGTGCTGCTCGCTAGTGAGCTAGAGGTTACCGGAGACAAAGACGAGCATACCACCACCAGGGCCGGAGGGCTGACAATCAACGGTGGTGATGTTGTGCTGGCACTACTGGAAGGGAAGGCTAGTGAGTTAGTAACGATGTTTTGAGATCCTTGGATCTTCTGGCCCTCGAACGTCAACATGGAATTATCCTGGTAAAGATTGGCCAAGCCACTTCTGTTGGCATCGAAAGTGTAGTAGTGCTTGACAAATGCCTTGGCCACCGCGTTGGGATCCATATAGAATTCGAATTCGGATCCGGAGTTCGTAATGGAGACTTATTCTATTTCTGAGATTAATTCTCCCGCCGCTTACTATCACGCCAACCTTTGTTGAAGAGAAGTGAAAGTAAAGAGAAACGAAGAAAAGAAAGAGAGGTTCTTATTTATATGATCTAACGGTTGAGATGTGATTTCGTGTCTGCTCCACTGTGTACCGTACGCTCTGTTATAAACTGATTTTTGATACCAAATCTACCATCTAATTTCAATATTTTGTTTTCTTGACTGCATTAAAAAATATGCATAAATTAAGGGGATTTTTTTTTATATAAATAGTTTATTTGATAAAAATATTTTGAATTTTGGTGTATTTTAAAAAATTATGAAAAAAATAGAGTTTTTTGATTTATTTTCAAAAATGGTAGCTGTAGAATCTATAGTGGATACAAATATCTAGACGGAAGCATTATTTATAAAAAAAAGTTGATGATATATTATATTCTCTCCTTCGTTGCCGAGAAGCTGTGTATTTCATTCTTTCAACTCAATCTATCTTCCTTCTATGATACATATCGATAATCGTCAAAGAAAGAGAGAAGATGTCTATGGATCGTCAAGAATTTTATTACTACAACAAGAGGAGGAGGAAGCTATTCTGTAGCTTCAATGATACCCTCAGATAACTGGATTTCTCGACCCATTCGAACGTGGTATTGACTAAAATTCAATGTCCTATCCTACAACCTTCACAAGTCTCACATTACCAACCCTACCTAAGGAGATCCACTTTACAAGGAAAAATGAACCGGCTGTACTTTGTGGTTCACGAAACAATCAATGAAACTCAAGCTCAATCAATCATGTCTTCTATATACACTGCAGCAAAACAAATGTTTTCCTGTAGAAATGTTGAGTAGTAAATTAACAACGTAAAGTTGCCTCCACGGAATGTAATTGGGAAAAAAATTCTGCTCCGTGAAACTATTGGATTGTGAATATGAGTTTAGATCAGCAGAATACTTACTCTTGGGAGAAACTCTCCACATGATAGATCAAGCATCCAGAAGAGTCCTCAAGAACAAGTGCTTGTGCTTATATTTTGTGCATGTCTCTAGTAGAAGTCAGCTTCTATAAAATCACATTGGACGTTGATTCAAAGAAGCGTGAAACTTCCCTATACAGTTGTTCGGCTTCAAATGGTTTTAAAACATAACCATACATTCCATCCTTCAGGCATTTCTCATGTGTAGCTTGGATTACATCTGCAGTCATTGCAAGAATAGGCATATGCCAGTTCGGATGATTCTCATGGGTTCTGGCAGAAGCATCTCCATTTTGAATTGAATTGTTGAAATTGTGCTCTTTATCCCGAATTCTCCGAGTAGCTTCAAATCTAAGCGGAAAAGAAATTACAGAGATATTAGAATTAATATCCAATTAACAGACATGCAAGCTGAATAACATCAATGGATATTTGATCATCCAGTTGAAGAAACAGTACAACTTATTGATTGCCAGAAACGATCCTGTAAGAAACTGCTTTTTGTGCAAGAAGAAAGTTTCCAAATTTGCCGTTTTCACATTAACGTCAAAAGATTCAAATCTTAAGCATGTAACAACACACTAGGAAATATCTTTAGTAGAAAGTTATTCCTATTTCTATGCATTTTCGCTATTAAATACCCACAAAGAAAAAATTAACATAAAGTGCTTTAGAAGGGATAATGTATGACATACCTATCCATTTCTGGCATCTGGATGTCCAGGAAGCAGGCATCAAATTGGTGGGGTGGGGTAAGCAATTTGATTGCTTGTTCTCCACTCTCTGCACACACCACCTCAGCTCCATACTTTTCCAAAGCACCTGCTGCTACTTTAAGGTTCACCGCATTATCATCAACAATCAGAATTTTTCTTCCAGGAAGAAGGTTGCAGAGTTCCCCATTGTGTGCAATTCCCTTGTTGCCAACACCCATTGCTCGTTGCAGAGATGCAGCCAGCATGCTTGCTCTCAAGGGCTTCATTATGACACTTGGGGTATAAACTCCGGAGGTTGCAATGCTTTTCCTAGAAGAGCTGATAGAATTAGCCAGAATGAATAGTTTTGGAGAAATGCCTTGATCAATTTTCCTCGAGTCACTGACAAAGAGAACTGAAATGCTTGAATCTCTCTCCCAAACTTCCTGTTCGATAAGAACAACATTGACAACTGTACTCCCACTGCTTATCCAAGATATAGCTTGATTCAAATCAGGAACTGCTTGAACATGCATTCCAAGCCGTTGAACATGATATCTGGAAACCTTGGCCCGAACAGTTCTGGGGTCCACAACTAATGCTGTCATGCCCCGAAATTTTGAATAGACATTGTTAGACTGGTTGTTGATTTTCTGGCTATTGTACTCCTTTGAATTTGAGCAGCCATTGGCAAAAACAGCAGTAAATGTAAAAGTGGTGCCAACCTTAGGTATGCTTACAAACCCAATTTCGCCATTAATGAGGCCAACCAAGCACTTGCTTATACTGAGGCCAATCCTTGTGCCTCCACATTTTCGGGAAGTAGACGGATCAACTTGCATGAAAGGAGTGAAAATGCGAGATTAGGCTTCAAGAGGGATCCCTTCTCCTGTATCCTCGACCGAAACAATGAGATTGATAAGGTCAGACGATGGCAAAAGTGTACGAGCGAATCCTTCTTGATTGAAAGTCCTAAATCCTGCCCAGCTGCGGCGTCTATCTGCAACAGGAAACCCACTTAGGGTGTTCATTGATGATTTTGTCTCATCAGCAGAGTCAAGCACCTCATCCACTAGATGAACAGTGACAAAGATGTGCCCTTGATGAGTGAACTGGCAGAAAAAAAGTGTTTGCTGGTTATACTCCAAGAAAGAAAAACTTGCAAATTCAATTGTATTGGAACATTATGGACATTCTATAAGCATGTTATCAGGGATCCTGCTTTACACTAACTCCATCCATGATAAAGAGCAAAATGCTAGCGTGAAATTTTTTACAGTAAAAAACAATTTTACATTTGAAAAGTCTTTATTCAATGTTCAATCCAAAATTAGCTGGATACTTACTTTAATTGAATTCCCCATGAGATTAATGATGATTTGCCGAAACCTCCCTGGATCACCAATTAGCATCTCAGGAACACTATCAGATATGTAAATTGCCAATTGCTCTTCCAACAATTTGGTCATGCCAATATGAAATTTCAGATATTAGATGAAGAAATCAAACATTATAGAAAAATAGCAGAATATACAAGAGGAAAAAAATTATTAAATGCTGCATCTGTAAGGTCCTCATGTAGAGTGGTTTTCATAAAGTAAAATTTATGATGAGACCTATTATAATGAGCAAAACTAACACATCCAAGGAATGCACCAGCTAAACAACACATTACCTCCACTCCTTTCCCCTGAGACTTGTCAGAAAAGAGTGACATCACATCATCTAGGATTGCCCGCAGATTAAACTGCACTTCTTCAAGCTCAAGTTTACCATATTCAATTTTTGCTTGATCTAAAACTTAATTTATCAGTGAAACTAGAGCTTTTCCACTGTCTTGTGCAGTTCTGACATAATCTTGTTGAGTTACATCTAAATCTTTGTCCATAAGCATATGTAACATTCCTGGGAAAAAAATAAATTCAACCATCACTCCATGAATTTTATTGTCGTTGTTCATCTCACATGCCAAGCAACACATATACATGACTTTGATGAGTAGAAAACACTTTCACTCACCTAGAACACCATTCATTGGAGTTCTGATTTCATGGGAAACTATAGCAAGAAACTACTGAAGTTGAAATTAGATTAGGCTTTCATATGACCAAACAAACCATAACCAAGAAAACGGAAGCATCAAATACCTGAGATTTTGCATTATCTGCTGCCACAGCTCGTTTCCTAAGCTCCATCATTTCATGATAATCATCTTCAACTTTGGCTATTCGATTTACAGTTGCATGAAATATATGTCCAATAAGCAGTGCAATCACAAGGACGCCAATTGAAGTTGTTATTGCTAACCACGGACAGAGGGCTTTTTGTTTGAATCTGCAGTTAAGGATACACCTAATTTATGCACCAAGCACAACTAACACCTATTCCAGACATCAAAGCCTCAGATCTAACCATCCAGTAAAGAAGAGTTTATATGAGCATTTCATTTTAAGTGCAAGAACAGATTGTCGGTGAGTGGGCTAGCCACAAGAAAATAAAAGGAGTTTAGGGTAGCTTGTCATGATAAAGTCGTTAATTGAAATATTATAAAGGTCTATATCAGACACAATTGGAACTTGGAAACACTGAAACTAAGGCAATGCTTATTTATTACCTGCAATGCATCTCATGCTTTCGGTGGGGATCACCAAAATTAAGGGCGCTAACACATTGCAACCCATCATCTGATACATTTGAACCATACATACTGATGGGATGAGACTGATTAGTAGTGTCATACACATCCACCAGGATAGTTTGTTTGCTTGCTAGCTGCTGAAGCAACTTTTCCACAAGTGAGATTCAATATCAAAGACTCCTCCAAGATACCTGCTTGACAGTGGCATGAACATTGTAAGAGATCCTTTGCAATAGTGGATATCATTGCATAATTTTATATTTTCCAGTTGAAAACGATATCATTCTATTTGTTTTTGTTTTCCTAGGGACATTCATTAATCTTCCTATCAAGATGAACTTTAGGATTTAAGCATTGCCCTTCTAGAATCTGAGAGTGTTTGGTAAAGCAAGAATACCTATTTCTAAATCAATCTGTAGCTATTAGTTAAGCAACTTACAGAAGAAAAACATTTACAGTATATTCCCTATCAAATAATGATAAAAAAAACTATACCCATCAATTGCACAAATCCTCTCATTTGGGGTTGCATTTGAGGGGAGATCTCTCTTGTAGACTGCAAATGTCAAAATAACTCGAGGCGGTTAGTTTTCAGTAACCTAAAAGGAGCAGTTAGAACTCCTATTCCTAATTCTCTAGCTCGCAACACATTTTCACGGTCTTCCTACAGGCATAAATGTAATCAAAATCCACAAATAAGTATCAGCATTAGTAAATTCACAGTCCAAATTAAAATATAAAATTGGGGCATAACAAACAGAGGCTATTTTAGTACAAATTGTGAGGCCAATTCAAAAAGTTAAATGCCAAATTATCACCACAATCTTGAATATAGCTTGTACTAAGTACCATAAAGCATTTAAGTTGCTATTTAAGCCTACTAGGTATCAATCCGATGTGCCATTCTTTTCTATGTAATAATCTACACCTACCCAAGAATTGTTAGTATTTTGCACTAAGTTGTATAGTAAAAAAATAAAATGGAAAGTAGGGAACATTGGTAGTAGAAATTTTTTGGATCACGGAGGACTACTAAAATATGGTGTAAATTTCACTGTAAAAAAAAGAATTAATTATGGTGTAAATTTCAGTCTAATTTGTAAGTACAGCTTAGGAATATAACAACAAGAAACACCCAGAACAAAGTAAAAAGCTTACAGTTCCAGACAGCATATCAACAGAAACCACATGAGAGATGGTTTCTTGTGCAAAGATGACGGGGGCATATTCTTCTTGGATTGGGGTTGGCTCCAACAGTTCTGGGTTGTAGTCATCCTTATGAACTGGATTTTGTTCAAGGGTATCCATCCTCTTGATAGTCCAACCTTGTTGTTTCTTGAATCGTTCCCTTTCAGAGTGGAGCACCCTTACAGCATATGCCACACCACTTGTAAGGGGCCTCTCAAAAGCAGTTCTTTCTGTATACCTTGCAAAAGTCCTCTATAATTTTGAAAGTTAGTTCATGTTTTCAAATGGACAAAGGCCGTAGAAAACAAAATTGAAAAAGAAAAAAACCCAGATCTGCTTCTAGATTAAGCTTCAATATTCTAACTAGAAACAACTAGAAAACTGACCAAAAGCAGCACAATGAACTAATCTCCCACTGAAATGATGAAATTACAGGCAGCTACATAATTGAGTACCTTAATCTAATTAAGTGAGATCAAGTCTAATTAGCAAATTACTATAAAGATATCAAATTGACATTGTTAAGACAAAATAGCGGGACAATTTGCATAAATTGAATTACGGAAGGAGATCTAGTAACCTGATCAATGGCAGAAGGGTTCTTGCCATGGTGAAAGGTTGAGATCAAAATGGACATGGCTTGTACATGATTCAAGCTAACATTAAACCGATCCTGAAGCATCCTAGCCCTCTCATCACACATACTTGCAAGGGTTTCTTTCCTTTTCTCAGTAGCTTGTGAGCTCATGTACTAGAAGATCCATAAAGAGGCAATGATCCAGCCAATTACCCATGCCCACAAGAGCTTTCTCCATCATGTTTTTCTAATTCTTTTAGACCCAATATACTGGTAATAGTGATGGTGAATCTTGCAACTATTCCCTGAGATCTTCTCCAAGACCTTGAGCCACATCTCGGCACCATCACCAAGCAAGCCAGTCTTGGTCTCCACGATTCCACCATTAATAAACCAGTTCATGGAAATTACTGATACAATCCAGCAACATAGCAACCAAACTAAATGCCCCACCTTTAAACCGAACCCAAATACATGAAGCACACTCATCCAAAATAGTTTAACTAGCGGAAGCTACAAAGAAACAGTACCAAGTTGAAGTGGGACTTACTGCTAACTCAAGGTAGAAAATATAAGAGAGAGAGAGAGAAAGAGACCCACTATCAAATCTACAGAGAAACTGTCTAGTAAAACCCAATGTGAAGAAAACCCAAACTTAATAAGAAGAACAAAAGAGCACAAGAACTGAAGAAAAAGAGCAAATTCCACCAAACTAAAAATTCAATATAAACAAGTGGAATCGAAAAGGAGAAGTGGGCATAAGAAAAGATGCTTTCTTATCCATCAAAAGGAACTACAAATTCATATTTTTGAGAGCAAGAAACAAACACTCTCAAGAATTGAAGGAAAGAAAAGAAATTTAAACACACCCAAAAAAAGAATAAAAGAATCCTTGAGATTCTGAGTTTCTAATTCTAAACAGGAGCCGATTGTTTATCCTGTTTTTTTTTAGAAATTAAATCAACAAAGATTCAAAATTCAGAATTAAATCAGAAATCCAACAGCTCCCCCCACCCCCTAAAAACAAAGAATCAGACAGGAAAAATCCAAGTGTACAGCCCTCCTTAAACTCCTCAAAAATCAAACAACATAAAAATTATAATTAACAGCTATGTTAATGTGGTAAGTGTTAACAACGATTGACTCTCCAATGTATCACCAAAAAAGCCAAAGCCAAGTAATTTATTATCACTGTAAAGCACTGAAGCTGTAGAGTTTTAAGTAATAGCAGAAGCAGCAGTAGAAAAAGAAGGTAACAAGAGTGAATTCATGGACACACTAACAAAGAAAGAATCTGAGAAAGAAAGATGAGAAGAATATGGTTGTAGAAATGTCTGCTAGTGCAGGCCATTATCTCTATTCATTACCATCAAACCCAAAAAAAAAATTGACAATAAAATAAAATCAATTAAATATATCCATTGAATGATAAATTAAAAGGTATAAAAAGGTATAGTCCCACTCAGCAAAAATCACTGCTTTTTCACAACTTTCCTTTGGGTTCACATCCCTATCCAACCATTACCAAAGTAGACAACTTCCTCACGCCCAGTCGTCAGTTATATGCATTTGTATGGGGCCTATGGGCTGTACTTTTATTATTGACAAGGTACCCTTGAAGCAAATCAGAATTCTGGCAATAATTTTTCTTTATTTTGCCATTACATCCCTGTACTTTTCCAAAATTACCATCAGAGGACCAACAGTCAAAAGAGTAGGTAACTAAAGGTGATTAGGCCCCATGATGGGGAACCTCTCAAGGTGTTATTATGTTATCTATTTAAGTTCTTGAAATCTAATTCCCATTTGCATGATTGATTCTAAAACTTTACTTAAACCATCAAACCCATTAATAATTATTTCCTAATAAGCTAATTAGTACATAAATTAAACCGACTAAACTCGCATCCTTTATGCAAGCCTGGGATAGAATGATTTTAGAATTTGTGCTTAGGGATGTGCATTGATTGGGTTTGGGCGAATCCGATCCAAACCCGATTAATCCGAAATTCAAAATTTATATATTTTACTCATCTAATCCTATCCTATATAAATATCGGATATCTACTCGTTTAACTCAATATTTTTCGGATCCCGACCCGATCAACTCAAATTTTTTTTTAATTTACATATTTAAATTAAAATCCTAAATAAATACAAATAAATAATATTAAATACCATAAAAAATATTTTAAAAATACAACAAAATAACAATTTCAAAATTACATTAAATATATATTATATATTAATTAATATTGTAAAGAAAATAGAATATTTACTGTTTCATTCCTCGATTAATTACACAGTTATTCATTAAATAATATAACTATAGTTTTCGCTATTTATTCATTTATTTCATTTTGGCTTTTAATTAATTATCACATTTCAATTACCAAAACTTTTAACTTTTAATGCAAAGTGATGCAATTATTTGGAACACTTTGCATACAGGTCTTTGTTTTTTTTTACGAATAAATCTTTTTATGCACTTATTTCAGAATTATTACCTTTTTCATTTTAACTGACCAATCGTTCGTCTTTTAATCATTTTACTTTTCATTTAACCTTTACTTTCAGAATTTCATTACTTAGTCATAATTTTATACTTAAATACATCATTATCATTTTTGACTTTAAAGGCACAATTAGTACTATTTTTATTTTTATTTTTGTTGTACAAACATTACTTATCATTTTATTCTTATAAAACATTTTCTTTTCATTTTGCTTTTAATTACAACCTTTGGGAACCATTTCGGTTTCATTCCAATTTTTCATTTTTCTTCAGTCAAGTCCTTTTTCATTTATAACATTTACATTCAATTTACTTTTACAAGTTAAATTTATTCATTTCAATGCACCCCTAGTACAATATGACAGGACTCTCAAAAAGGATATACGGGACATGGACCCAAAGGCCCCACTGAACAGATAGAGAAATGATCTCAGAAGATCAAATCTCACAGAGCAAAAAACAGATGCACTTTCACTTTCACTTTACACTGAAGCTATGGAGATCAAAAATCCTACCCATAGCAAAGCAAGTCGCCATGACTTGCACCGCAGTATAAGGTGTCCCTATGGCTAGCCAATTATATCTTGAATAAGAATATAATTACCTGACTGTTGCTAAGGGCAAAAATAGTCAAGAACTTTCCGAATGATTTTCAAACTTCAATAATTTTATTTCTTTTCTTTTGCTTAAAACAGTGCATTTTGTCAATCGTACTTTTTTTAGTGCTTTGACTATTTAATAACTGTCTTTTCGGTTACTTTTTCTTTTCAATCACCTTTTCTTGAATTATTTTACGATAATTCAATATGAATATTTAATATTTTCCAGACATATAACTTTTGAAATTACTTACTTTTAGATAAATATTTTTTTTCATACTGTGATACACTTGGTGAATTATTTTGTTATAATTCACCATTCATTCTTTTTCTTCAATACTTTACACTTTATGACTTATCGCGGTATAATTCAATACTTTACTTTTATATTTATTTTATCGATCTGAATTTGATAATTATTCGAAATTCGAAATACTTTTATAAAGACTGTGAATTATTATTATGAATTATTTGGTAATAATTCAATACGGTTAATTTATTCACTATATTTTTTATTTGTTGAAAATTTATCATTTAATTTCTTCATTTTCCTTATACGAAGTGTAAATTAAATTATATTAAATTATCAACTTTTAATTGTTTATTGGTTTATTTCTCAATAATTCAATATTTCAATTAAGCATATTCCATATTTATTTTCTAAATTAATTCATACATCACATAAATTTCATAAAAATGAATGTGAACATTGCTCTTCAATTATTGTCATATTTTCTTATTTTATGAATTATTTTAACATAATTCATCATATACGGTATATACATACACTTAAAAATTCTCTAAATTTCCATAAATTTCATTAAAACAAATTATGGGCAATTTATTTTATGCTTATTATCATTATATAACATAATCAACAAAAATTCTCTATTTTATCAATTACATTATTTAATAAATATTCCAAAATAGTCATATAAATTTCTATAAATTCCATAACAATTCATGGATATATATTATTTTATCTTCTATCAAATTAAAACTTAATTTCATTAATTTACAATACAATAATTTATTTCTTTAAATTTATTAAGAAAAAATATTGAATTATTGATTAAAATTGAAATTAATGTGATGATTGTTCAATTAAATTTGAATTAAGCCTAATATAGTGTATAAATTGTGTTAAGGAAATTTATTAAGAAATTTCCTTTATGAATCAAAAATCATCCAGAGGTCGGACCATGTGCTAGCGTAATACTGGGCCTCTGAGCCAGCGTGGACGCTGGGCCTATTTAGGTGGGGTGGATTGTAATATCTCACATCGGTTGGAGAGGAGAACGAAGTAATCTTTATAAGACTATAGATACCTTTCTCTTGCAGACGCGTTTTAAAACCGTGAGGTCCTCGACCCTAAGCGGACAATTTCTGCAAGCAACCATCTGGGGACGTTACACCTTCAATTAAAGTTTTACCGTTAAATTTAATTAATTTTGATAACCCCAAGACTCAAATGTCATGAATTTCTTCAAAAAAAATGTCATGAATTGATAATTTTAATAACTTTGGGATCATCATTTCAATTTTCCTATTTCTTATTTCTTGTGTTTCATTTTAAAATATATTTTTTTATTTCTCATAAAAATTTAAAAAATAATTAAAATATTTTAATTTAATAAAAAAATATAGTTATTGATAAAAATTTTATTTTATATTTTTAAAAATTTCATTTAATTTTAGTTAAAAATAAAAAGTGATAAAAAAAGAAATATTTAATAAGATGCATAATTATTAACAAAAATACAATTTTATATTTTTAAAAATTTTATTTAATTCTAATTGAAAGTAGATAATGATAAAAAAATTTAATAAAATGTATAATAGATAGTGTTATTTATGTAAATTTATTTTTGAAATTTCGAAAATAACATTTAAATTGGGACAAATCAAAATAAGAAAAACAATCTTTTAAAGTGAGACATAATGAGTAATTGATTTGATTATCCGATCGGACTGTAAATACCTACGCACTGTATATCGAATTAAATCATATATACATTTTTTTAATTATTTTCCATTTGAAAATATTAATGATAGCTTCTCATTTTTTTACCTGCCTTATTTGAATTGATATGGTTTCATCATAGGACTGTTCAACTTTTTTATAAACCGACCAAACCAACCAATCCAAAAAAATACGGTTTAGATGGGTTTAATGGTCTGGTTGGGTTAGTTTATGAGTTTTTAACGGGAGATGGTTGGGTTATTGTGTAATATGGTCGGTTATTACCTAAACCAACCATTTTCATTCTTCTCAGTTCTCTCCATCTCTCTTTCTCTCTATCGTGCCGGTTGGATGTTAAATTCGTCACCGCCGCAACAGTCGGTGCAGCTTTCTTGATCTTGGCTGGCTTGACTCTCACAGGAATAGTGATGGCTCTGGTCGTCACATAAACAGACTAAAATCAGATTATAAAACAAAAAACAAAAAAATGTACCTTCAGATACTTGAGCTTCAGGCTCCCATAAACAAGACCCATAGAGAAAGCTGAGGCACGAGCCACCTAAAACATCAATCAGAAAACAAAACCGAGTTAAATAATAGCAAGATTTAGTCTTTTCCTTTTTATCTAGTTGACAAGATTTAAGGATTTTAAAAAAAATCTATCTTTTCATCTTCTAAGAAATTAGAAAAAGAAAATTACCAGAGCTAAGGTGCTTGTGCCGGAGTAAGGTCCAGGCGGCGGCGTCATATTTGTCGAAGTAGAAGTGAAGAGAAAAAGAGCAGAAAGGAGAAGAGCCTTGCTATGAAACCTTTAAGCCCTACATTTTTACTTTTTAATTTTTTATGAATTTATTTTTTATTTTTTTTATAGAATATTAACTAATTCCACGGATCGAGTCAGAGCCACAATTTTCAGCTATTCACAAGTATTAAAAAAGTCTATAAATAATATTATTTTTATAAAATATTTATTTTAATTTATTATCCCTTTTGTTTTATATTATCATCCATTTAAAATATTTAACTAAAATTAAAAAATTATTAATTATTTTTACACTTTACTAATTATTTTAAATTTAGTGCCATTTATAATTTAATGTAATTATTATTTTATTTTGTAAGTTAAATTTTGAAAAAAAATTGATGGATACAGTAGTTAATTTAGTTCAAATCGTATTCAAACCATTTCAAATTATTTTAAAACCACCCCAAACCATTATAAATTACAATAAAAAAATCGCTCCAAACTGTTCCAAACTGTTTTAAACCATCTATATTGGTTTGGATTGAGTTTTTTGTATTTTTAACCCAACCCAATCCATGAACAGCCATATTTCATCATGTGTTAATTATGCATTTTAATACATTGTTTCTACTTTGATTAGTTGGAAACTTGGACTAGCTAAGAGGGTTTTGTTAAATAATAGTATTAATTTGGGTAATTAGGACTGAAATTAATTTTGAAAAGCACATTGCTGGCATGTCTCGTTACAATCACAATCTTCCAATTTTTGTCAAACTCTAGCACAGTAAAAAAATCCCAATTGGTTTAATGTTTGAATTTGAAGCATTTCTAGAACCATATATTAATTTGATTGATTTGTTGGCTTTTATTTCTTCATGTATCTGAATATTATCTTTCATCATGCCATCACATAAAATAATTAGTATGTTTTGTTGTTATATGGACCCTGAATGCTGATGTTGCAATCTTTTTATCATTTTATTTTTTATTTTTTAAGAAAATTTATATATATATATATATATATGTTCATAATACTACCCATACACAAAAACACAATAGAATGACATATTCGTTACCTCAATCACTTCTATTAACACGTAGTGAAATTTCATATCTATCTATAATACTATAATAGTTAAGGCACAAAAAATTCATATTTTTAGAATATATAATGTAGTCAACTATTAATCGGCCATATTTTAAAAATTTCATAATTGTACAGTGATAAAAAATATGAATCGAATAATTTGTAGCATTTAAAATACTTTTTTTGACTCATTTTAAATTAAAGGTATAAAATTTTGTGTGTAGTGAACTAATTCTCACAAGAAACTTTTTTTGACCCATTTTTTCCTTTTTTTCAATTTTAAATATTATTTTTAATATATATATATATATATATCCCTCTCTAATATACACTTTATTAAAAATTTTTATTATTTTTTACTTTTAACTAAAATTAAATAAATTTTTAAAAATATAAAAAAAGATTTATAGACCCGACTTAAGTAATTTTGATGAACTGTGATTTTCTGCCACGAAATAGAAATTCTCATATTATATGTCTGGGTAAGGTGAACAATCCATGTGGACGCCAACTTGCTCTCCATATGTACCGTGAACAAGAAGCACCAAATAATTGTTATGCATAGTGTTTTTAACCATGTAATTAGCTCCTTAATTAACCAACTAAACCGATAGAAATTGGTCTTAAGGTTAGTAAATTGTCAACACCACTCCCTTTTTATTTTATGACCGATCTAATTTTAGAAGAAAAAATTGCTTTTTATAAAATCAAAATGAATGCATAATTAATTAACATTATTAATTATTGATATCTTTATCCCGTGATTTATCATATACCTCGCATTATCTACTCCTAAGATTGAGTAATTGGTTGGTTATTTATAGTAATTTTAATGCTAAAGTCTTGAAATTAGCTCTGAATATCTTACGTGATAAAAGTGTTTTTTTTTCGTTATTGCTTTCCTATTTCTCACATCATCTATATCTTTTAATTATATAACAAATGAAATTTATATTCTTTTAAATATTTTCATATCTCATATTATATATATTTTTATATTTTTCTTTTTTTTTTCAATTTTTATATTTTTCTTAAATAATTATTTTTCAGCTTCTTTTCTCATATATAAATTATAAAGCATGCAGCTCACGTGTAAACCCCAGTTTTTTTGGGTACGCCTGCTTCGAAATCCGTTTCATATTTATAGATTTTCTTTTAATAATATACCAATAATTTGCCTAAAAAGAAAAGCCTCTTGCATCGAACTTCGTTAAGTAAACTGTAAAAAAAAATCTGAATTTAAATGATTCGTAATGCTAAAGTTTAATTTTCTTGTTCTTTTACAAAAATCAAATTATTAGAGTTGATGCAAGACACTGTATTCTTCTCTTTTATTTCAAATTATATTTCATATGATTAATTTAAAAAATAAAAAAATGCTGGAAAAGGAAAAGAGGAGAGGGAAACAAAGTAATATTACTTGACATTTTTTATTTGAAAACCAATATTTTTCCAGCTTCTTTTCTCATATATATAAATTATAAAGCATGCAGCTCACGTGTAAACCCCAGTTTTTTTGGGTACGCCTGCTTCGAAACCTCCTGGATGCTGAAACAATAAATATATTTATTATTTTTATTACAACTTACGTTGTTAAACTAAACATAAATAGTACTTAGTTTAGTTGGCCTTCTTCATTTTCTCTCGTCATCATAAATTTTTTTAATTAAAATATACTATCAGAATTTTTGACTTTCTTACATTACAGGACAAAATCGTTTGTTATAAATAACTTAATCTGCTTTATTATTGGTGAACAACAAGTTAGGAGATTTTTGCTTTTTGACTCCACAAAAGATGTTTTAATTAATGAAGCTATAATTAGGCGATTATTCAATTAATTAGGGTGAGTCTTGAGGATAATTTTGAATTAATTCAGTCGATGCTCGTGAATTCCATTGTTTGATTTGAAAATTGATGTCCGAACCTCTTAAGCATAGCCAGCCGTTTTAAGGAGGAGGTCTCCAAAGTATATGACAACAAATTAACTATTAAATGTGAAATCAAATATTCTTATTTAACAAAAAAGATATGGTTACTCATGTCATTATCCCATATATGAATGGGATAAAAATAATAATTTCTTGTATATTAACAAATATTTATTTGATTTTTATATAGGACAAAATATCTATGAGAAATAAAATAAATTGAGAATATGGAGAATTAACATTGTTTGGAAAATATATCTGCTCCTACGGTTAAAGGGTAATGAATATTTTATCAATAAACTGTCAACTAAAAATTTCAAATACGTCCAATAATGTCGTAAAATATACAATATAAAAGTATTACTAAAACTAATATTCTCAGTGTTGAATGATAAAGACAAAAAGCTTGCAAACTCCCTGCTATTTACAGGCAGTAGAAGGAAGAAAACGCGTAAGGAAATGGATGAAAATCTTGACCGTACAGAGTAAATGCAAATATTCGTTCAAAATATGTAAAGATCTGTAATCTTTGTTGAGTCAAAAAGGGTAGGCGCAGCCACCCAAAGAAAGAAAAAAAGAAAAAAAAAGAAAAAGAAAAAATATAATAGACTTGAGAATCCCACGTCGGGAAAATAAAAAAGGGGAATAGTTTTTGTAACTATAAATATAGCTTTTTAGGTTTGGTTTTAATCATCCTAAGCAATTTCAATTTGCTTTCTTTTCTCTTGTATTATTTAACTTCTGTGTAAAATAATACTTAGTAGCATCCGAAGACGTAGGCATAATTAGCCGAACCTCATTAAATTTATTTGTTCCTTATTATCTTTATTTTAGCTGCTTTTATTATAGTTGTAGTAATATATTGTGCTTATAAATTATACTTGTAGTTAAATTCTGCCTAGGAGATTGGGTTTTAAGTGGGACCGCTGTGATTCCTCCAATCTTTCTTGGGAATTAAACTCGTATGATTTTGTAGTACAATAATTTACTCTTCTATTCATTTTAGCTGCGGTTTTGCTCTATTCGGTGCCTATTTTTCGCAACAAGTGGTATCAGAACCGAGGTTCTATCTTAGTATGCTCCGTGGTTGCAATATAGATTGATCTTCCACATCAGAAAAGATTTTTCCTTGGGTTGTTCACGTATACGGTCACTATTCATCTATACGATCATTGTTCATCTATATGATTACTATTCATGTGTATGGTTACTATTCACATGAAATAATGGAAGCTGATTTTTGAGCAGAAAAGTTTGTGATAGAAGCAATGGCAGCAAAATACAAGATCGAAAAATTCAATGGGAGAAATTTCTCACTGTGGAAATTGAAGATCAAAGCAGTTATGACAAATGATAATTGTCTAGCGGCAATTAGTCAAAGACCCGCAAAAATTATAGATGATAAATGGAACGAGATGGATCGAAATGCTATTGCTAATCTTCATCTAGCACTACCTAATGGAGTGTTGTCCAGTGTAGAAGAGAAGAAGACAGCAAAGGAGGTATGGGATCACCTCACTAGATTGTACGAGGCAAAATCACTTCATAATAAGATTTTTCTTAAGAGAAAATTGTACACTTTACGTATGGCAGAATCCACTTCAGTGACGGAGCACTTAAATACCCTAAATACTTTATTTTCCTAACTCAAATCATTGGAACACAAAATAGAGTTAGAAGAACGTGCTGAGATTCTACTCCAAAGCTTACCAGATTTGTATGATCAACTCATCATCAATTTAACAAATAACATGAATTCTCTAGTCTTCGATGATGTTGCAGTGGCTGTTCTAGAAGAAGAGAGTCAGCACAAAAATAAGGAAGATAGGCTTGCAAGCTCACAACATGCAGAAGTTTTGACGGTGATGAGAGGGAGATCAACAAAATATGGCTCAAGTGGGAGCCACAATCAGGGAAGGTTGAAATCAAAGAGTAAGAAAAACATTAAATGCTACAACTGTGGTAAGAA
The DNA here is from genome assembly GCA_037975025.1 of Excoecaria agallocha. Classification (NCBI taxonomy): domain Eukaryota; kingdom Viridiplantae; phylum Streptophyta; class Magnoliopsida; order Malpighiales; family Euphorbiaceae; genus Excoecaria; species Excoecaria agallocha. Next base: position 63,212,620 of record CM075809.1, on the reverse strand, counting down.
GGGTCATTTGAAGAACAATTGTTGGAATCTAAACAAAAAGGATTCCAATCCTCAAGGAAATATGGCAAGTAGTTCCAATGGTGGAGATGCTCTATGTTGTGATGTAGCAACGACTTATGAAGGTAGAAAAAAATTTGCAAAAGTATGGCTTCTTGACTCAGGAGCAATATTTCACATGACCTCTCGAAGAGAATGGTTCCATCAATATGACCCTATCTCTGGAGGATTTGTATACAACTGTCATGATTATGCCTTGAAGATCGTTGGCATTGAAACTATTAAGCTGAAGATGTATGATGGTATAATTTATACTATTGAAGATGTATGGCATGTGGAGGGCCTAAAGAAAAACCTGTTGTCTTTAGGAAAACATGTGGAGGGCCTAAAGAAAAAACTCAGATTACATTATGGAGGGTAATATTGCATATTTTCTTATAACTGATGATGGGGAGCCATCAACTCTCCAAGATGTAATGAATAGTTTAGATGCATCTCAGTGGATGGCAGCAATGCAAGAAGAAGTTGAAGCTCTGCATAAGAATAAGACATGGGATTTGGTGTCACTACCGTAAGGAAGAAAACATATTGGCAATAAATGGGTATACAAAATCAAGCGAAATGGTGATAATCAAGTTGATAGATATCGTGCTAGATTGGTGGTCAAAGGGTATGCTCAGAAAGAAGGGGTTGACTTTAATGAAATATTTTCAACTGTGGTTCATCTCACTACAATTCGAGTAGTCCTGGCAATGAGTGCAACTTATGACTTGCATCTTGAGCAGTTAGATGTGAAAACTGCATTTCTTTATGGAGATCTTGAAGAAGAAATTTATATGCTCCAACCAGAAGGATTTGAAGAAAAAGGAAAGGAGAACTTGGTTTGTAGATTGAACAAATCTTTGTACGGTTTAAAACAGGCGCCAAATTGTTAGTACAAGAGACTTGATTCCTTTATCATAAGCCTTGGATACAGCAGACTAAATGCATACCCTTGTGCATATTTCAAGAGGTTTGGTGTAGATGATTTCATTATCTTGTTGCTATATGTGGATGACATGTTGGTAGCAGGCCCCAACAAAGATCGCATCAAGGAGTTAAAGGCTCAATTGGCTAGGGAATTTGATATGAAGGACTTGGTATCAGTAAATAAGATTCTAGGGATGCAAATTCACCGAGACAAAAATAATAGGAAGATATAGCTTTCTCAAAAGAATTATTTGAAGAAAATCTTGCTACGTTTTAACATGCAAGATTGTAAGCCGATTTCTACCCCACTTCCTATAAATTTCAAGTTATCCTCAAAGATGAGTCCTAGCAATGAAGAAGAGAGGATGGAGATGTCTCGAGTACCGTATGCATCAGTAGTGGGAAGTTTAATGTTCGCTATGATATGCATAAGACCAGACATTGCACATGCAGTGGAAGTGGTTAGTCGATACATTGTGAATCCTGGTAGAGAGCATTGGAATGCTGTAAAAAGGATTCTCAGATACATAAAGGGAACCTTGAATGTTGCATTATGTTATGGAGGATCAGACTTTATTGTCAGTGGATACATTGATTCAGATTATGCTGGTGATCTTGATAAAAGCAAATCTACTACAGGTTATGTGTTTAAACTTGCTGGTAGAACTGTAAGCTGGGTTTCAAAACTGCAATCAATTGTGACCACATCAACAACATAATCAGAATATGTAGCAGCTACACAAGCCAGTAAAGAAGTAGTATGGTTAAGAATTCTATTGGAGGAACTCGAGCACAAACAAGAGAAACTTTCTTTGTTTTGTGACAGTCAGAGTGCTTTGCATCGTGCAAGGAATCCAGCATTTCATTTGAAGACCAAACACATAAGGGTTTAGTACCACTTCATTCGTGAGAAAGTGGAAGAAGGAACAGTAGATATGCAGAAAATTCATACTAAAGATAACCTAGCAGATTTCATGACAAAGGCAATCAATACTGACAAATTTTTATGATGTCGATCTTCGTGCAGCCTGATGGAGACGTAAGCAACATGAAGAGAGAAAGAATAATGTGAAGATCTAATTGATGCTCAATCAAATCTTCAAGTGGGAGATTGTTGAGTCAAAAAGGGTAGGCGCAGCCACCCAAAGAAAGAAAAAAAGAAAAAGAAAGAAAAAGAAAAAAATAAACTTAAGAATCCCACATCGGGAAAATTAAAAAGGGGAATAGTTTTTGTAACTATAAATATAGCCCCTTAGCTTTAGTTTTAATCATCCCAAGCAATTCCAATTTGCTTTCTTCTCTCTTGTATTATTTAACTTCTGTGTAAAATAATACTTAGTAGCATTCGAGGACGTAGGCATAATTGGCTGAACCTCGTTAAATTTCTTTGTTCCTTATTATCTTTATTTTAGTTGCTTTTATTATAGTTATAGTAATATATTGTGCTCATAAATTATACTTGCAGTTAAATTCTATATAGGAGATTGGGTTTTAAGTGAGACCGCTGTGACCCCTCCAGTATTTTCTGGGAATTAAACTCGTATGATTTTGTAGTATAATAATTTACTCTTCTATTTATTTTAGCTGCGGTTTTGCTCTATCCGGTACCTATTTTCTGCAACAATCTTTGCCGATAATACCTTGAGAAATAAACAAATCACAGAGGTTAAAATAAATTCCAGTTCAGAGCTCAAGATCCGTTTATAGAAAGGTTTAATGCCTGATGGAACTAACGTGGCTAAAGTTCATATCGGTACACTTATACGCTGTAGAGTCCATGCTTTCAATCTACTTCTTGTCACGTTGCTGCTCAAACTTCACAGTAACTAACTGTCTCAACATCAATAACAAGATTATCTGATCGAACGAATTTTTTTCTGAGTTGATAAATCTTACTGGTACACGTTATCCATCAAGTCACCATTAACTATATGATAGATCATGCTCTACTAAAAGTAGGTGAACTATTTACAAATATTGTTCAAAGGTTATCCATGCTCCATAAAAAATATGTTCAGTTTATAAACTCTACATTGAACTTCTCCTAAATATAGCATTTTTTTCTCTACCATCTGCTAATTTAAATATCAAAACGTTAACGTCTGAAACAACCGGACAAGCATCACTTTTTTTACAGGATTTAACTCCTTTTATTTATCAAAGCATATTCGTAGAAGTTCAATCATTCCTTTCTCTTACCCATTACTCAAACCCTTTCCAGGCACGATAAAATGAGATTTATCATTTACTTTGTCGATGTTTTCAAGCATTTGTCAATGCAGCATGTAGAAAAATATGTCCACCCATAAATTTTTGCAGATAACTATTTGTGGCAAATGGTTGCATCAATCGCTTTTGGTCGTGTCAAAATGTTAGAGATTATATCATTAAATGGATCTATTACAATTGATCAGATTTTATTATATTAATTTTTTTATTAAATATATATATATATATATATAAGTAATTATTTGTATATTCATATTATATAACAAAAAGTTAAAAAGTTGTAACTAATACAAACGGATAATAAATAGATTGTATCCTATATACATAATAGATTGAATTGGATCGAGTCACTTCGTATATCAAATGTATTAAAATAATTGGAAGATTAATTTGCATTTTTATATTAAATTTATTGATAGAATCAAAAAAATTTACCTACCTAGTATACATCCTATTTTTTCCATACATGCAATAAATTGAAATTAACATGCGAAAAATATAAAGATCATATTATAAATGGAGATAAGTAGGTTTGAAATAAATCTTATATTATTTCTAGTATATATACCTACCATCCTTTCAAGAGGACAGTATATTATTGAATGTTATAATTCGAAAAGTTATCATTTTAAAATATAAAAAACTATTTTAATTAAAAATCAAATATATATGTATACAATGTATATATATGAATAATAAATATATAGTATATATATAGGTATAATAAGTAAATCTAAGAATAATATAAATACCTGATTTTTAGCTAATCATATGAGATGCAATCAATAGGCATAGTAAGACAAACCTAAAGGTAGTGTTTGTTAAATGACATGAATAAGAAATTTTAAAATAAGACTGAAATATTTTTCAAATTAAAATATGAAATAATCAATATAAAATTAAAAAGTATGCCAAAACTTTTTTCAATTATTTATTAAAATTTTTGAAATGGATTAAAAATATATATATTTTTTAATTTTTTAATTATTTTTATTTGATAAAATGCAGAAATACATATATTGACCCTATATTCAGATATGCATATCTTGATTTTTTAAGATATAGGTAGTTAATTTTTTTTTGTAAGATGCATTTTTTTAATAAATGCTTGAAAATAAAAAATTAAAATAAATTTATTTTTTTTCATTTCAATTTTTTCAAAATTAACAAACATTACCTAAAAAGAAAATAAATTATTACTGCTTGCCTAAAAGGACCCTGGCCATGGCCGAGGCACATTTTTATTTACTTTCCTAACTTATGATATTTCGAAAACATGTTTAGAATTATTTATCCATTAAAATTTGGTCCACCTAACATCGAAAAAATTAAAAATACAAAAAATCTTGAGTTTTAACATTTATGGTTCATTTATATACCCTCTTTTTAATTTATAATTAACAAAAAGACTATATGGGATTTCTTGTCTTATATATCATGTATAAAACAAAATTGACTTGTTACCATATATAAATAAAAAATTATATTTTTTATGGATATGATACCATATATATATATTAGATTGGAGAATCGTTGATTTTACTAATTGCAGTTTATATATATATATATATATATATAGGTTAGTAATTGTAGTTAACCATTGCTTTAAAATGAATTTTAAAGTTAAATTCCTTTTTTTTGTGGATTAACGATTTGAGATTATCTCTAATTCTAAGTTGGACAAGTCTCTCCAATCTAAAGTTGGTGTAGGCCATATATACCACCGCAAATCAATGGCAAATCTTCGTCAGTGTGAGTCATTCTTGAGAATTACACCACTAGAGGACCAAAGCTTAATTAACTCTAAACATTTCTCTATATCCATATCTTCTGCTTTTACTGTTCTTGTTGTTGCTTTACTTGTAATTACATCACTCTTAATCTTGCTGTCTCGATCTCCTCTTTTTAATTAAATACTTATATCATCTTTTCCACTTTTTTCTTTTCTTCGAATGGTAAAATATCTCCACTCTATACCCTATTTTTCCTAATACCTATAATATATTTTCCAAGTACATTTGTGATAAAGCTTAGAGTTTCTTTATCTTGTAAGAAGAAGAGCTAGCAATTGTAAGGCCGGTTGGACTTCTGAACCTGCAAAAGGAAGTGCCCGGTCGAACCTAGGCGTTAGCACTTCGAAGTTTAAGTTAGTAACTTCAGAGAGAGTATTCAGAAGGAGAGAGAAAGTCTTAGGAGTTCAATACCTGGAGCCATTGTGCTTTAGGTTATTTATAGGAGTTATTTGGAGGGGTACTTGAGTACCTTGGGGGGTGATAACCGGCAATCAGAGTGGATGAGCGGCGATGTGACAGGAAGTAGATGTAAAAAATGGGCGCTAGCATGTGTCAGTGGGCTGGTAGGACGGGTTTTCCCATCGGTCCGATCAGACATCACGCTTTTCTGTGTTATCTTCCAGCTCACGCTTTGCCTTTTTGCTAGTGGACTTAAGCCGTCCCAAACGTTATTGGGCTCTGTTAATTGGGCCTATAAGAATGTATTTTCCATAGTTATCACTTATCCCCCCTCCAACGAGTTCGATTGGGCGAGACATTATTTAATTACTTTGGCGGGATTTTCAAAATTTTTGGAGAAGTCCGCTCGATGTGTACGTTCATTTCGAACGGCTATCTTGTATTTAATGCCGCACGTGTTTCTAAAATGATGCTTTGTTTCTTACATCCGTAGTGATGGGTTGAGGACACGTGGTGCTTATCCGACGGAGAGGTTTTGGAGTATTCTGGAAGCATTTTACCTATAAAAGGGGCGAGTTTGAAGCAGATTTTCTTCATTTTTTAGTGATCCTTAACGAAGTTCTGCCAAAATCTCGTTGTGAACTTAGTACTTCAAATTTCAAAGAATTTCAGAGTATCTGTGAGATTACCTAAGTAAGTAACCAATTCCTACCTTTGATTTCATTTTTCATTCGTCACATATACACCTTTTACTTCTCCTCCCTTGCTGAAAAATGGCTTCAAGCAGCAGTCCACAAATAGACAGAAGTTTCTTGAAGGACTACAGGAATCGCGAGCCACTTGCTTAGCCCTTGCGATTGACAGAAGCGGAGGTGGTAGAGATTTCTTCTCGGTACCACCTTTCGGCTGAAGTGTCAGTGATGGCCTGCCCTGCTTTCATGGCCATTTCGGAGGGTCCCTTTGGCCATGAAAGGAACGAATGGTTTATTTGTCCTTTATGGAGCTTGGATGCAGGCCTGAGGCTCCCCTTCGGCGCATTTGAATCGACATTACTTAGGGGTTATGGGATCGCCCTTAACCAATTAACTCCAAACGGATGGAGGATGGTGTCTTGCTTCAAAATTTTGTGCAAGTCTGAGTCGGTAGCCCCCACTTTGGATCTTTTTACACACTTTTTCTATATTTCCAGTCGGACCGAGGCGTCAGAATATGGCTTTACCAGCCGGCGGCATCGAAAGCTTTTTGATGTCCCATCTTCCATTAAACACTTCAGGGAGAGATACCTTTTAGTGGGGATGGTTGGTGGCTTTGGAGTACCATTAGTCCGATCTGAGGAGGCTACCATTCTGAATGATTATGCTGTCGATCGATCGATGTATGAAGCCGACATCAAAAAATTACTGGAAGCCGTGGAGAGAAATGGTGGGCCTTACAGCTCCGATTACCTTCTAGGGATGCTATCCGAACCTACAGGCTCTAATGCTGGCATGAGCACAGAACGTGAGCGTTAGTATTGAAATGTGGAAAAGGATGCCTACTTTTGCTGATTCGTGTGTTATGTGTGCATTTATTCAATAAATAATTTTAAACGAGATACTTATCTTTGGTTTGTTTGTATGATGCAGCTGTAAACGAGATGGCCAGAGGAGAGGAGGTTGCATGACAATTAGCCGATCGTTTTACTAAGGAGGAAATGAGAGCGAAGAAGAGGAACATTCTGCCTGCTTTTGAAATTCAGGCTTCCAAGAGTGCAGCTAGCATTCTTGCCGTTGCGACAACAACTGCCTCTTCTGCCATTGCAGTTGTTGTTCCCACAATGCATCCTCCCTCAACGATGTCGGGTCCATTAATTCCCCCTTAAATTGTAGCAGAACAACGTCCTCTCAGGCATTGAAAGAGGAAAGGCCACAACCGTCTTTCATTGCCCGACCGTCTTCTCAGCCATCTGGGTCACTGGCAGATGAGATGGTGCATAAGAAGATTGAAGAGGCAGCGAAAAAGAAGGCTGTTAAAACTATAGTCGCTGTCGATGCCCGAATTGCTATAAAGGGCAAGGGGGTAGCTCCAAACGAGCCGGGCTGACGGTCTTCAGGGAGAACTCAAGAGGGCCGGGCTCCGTCCTTGGAAGACATTCTGAAAGAGCAATTTGGTAGTGACTGGTCTGTGACCAATAGGGATGTTTCATCCTTTGTTTGCCAAGGTCTTGCTCAGGAGAGTGACTATAAAATGATGACTGAGCTTAGTTTCCTCTCCCGGGAGTATGAGTTATTTCAATAGCAGAACTTGGAGGTAACGCTTGCGTCTTTCCCTTTTGTTTATACTTCTTTTTCTTCATCCTTTTTGGCTTATTCCTCCACTCCCTTTTCATAATTGATAAAAAGGGGGCTTCGTATACATGGCATGGTGGCCTATGCCCGAGCAAAATGGAAGGATGCCACTCGACAAGGAAAAGAGGCTGAGACTGCCAGCGCCATGATGAAGGAAGAAATTTTGCCCTTAAAGTCAGAGGTGGAGGAGCTAAAAAAGGAAAAAACCCAATTGGCTCTGGACCTTAAGTCTCGACAAAGCGAGGTGGACCACTTAAAGGGAGATGTGGCATGCCTCACTACTGACAATGCCTTGTGCAAGAAGTACGAGGTGGAGTTAGACAGGTTGAGGGGCGAGTACTCTCAATTGAAAAATGACTGTCTCAAAGCCAATGCCGACAAAGACAAGGTGCTCGCGGATAGAGATGAGGCTTTATCGGAGAACAACCTCCTCCTGGCAGAAAAGGATTCCATGAAGACAGCTTTGGTGGAAAAAGAAGTGACTTGGACTGAAAATTTGACAAGAGCGCTGGCTGACAAGGAGGAGGAGGTTCTTGATGAATTAGGCGAGGCTCAAGGAAAATTGCTAACTCAACTGATTTATGCAGCCAAGCAGCAATTTCCTAAAGCTGACCTCGATTGGATGGAAGATGCAGGGGCCCTTCCCGATCCTCCTTCTAGTGATGATGATGAGGAGGAGGAATCCTGTCTGGTCGGAGAGACTGAAGGGATTTTTCTGACTAAATTCGAGGTCATTCCTCCTCCCACCATAGAGCCAAAACCCATTGGATCTCCTTCAATAGAGCCATCGAATGATCAAACTGCTGCTGAGACTATTGCTAGCCCCCAGCTGAGCCGATCGGCTCTTTAGTAGAAATTGTAGATATAGAGGGTTAGCCCCCTTCTTTTTTTTGTAACTTGTAAAGAATTCTCGTATGTGTGTATAAAATTCTGTTAGCCTTCCATCCATATCTTCATTTTACAATTTATGGAGTGGGATTCGTTATGAAATTTATTAAATGAAAAGTATGCAAAATCAATTAAGGAGAGTATGGGAGTACTTCCTGAATCATATGAATCATAGATCACTCGCTCACTGGTCGATAGGAGATCTTGTCTCGCATTTTCGACGGCAGGGAATCCGATTGGCACAAATTGCGATAGTTTGACCATTTCGGTCGTAGTAGGTGACTTTGCAATTTTGGTATGACCAAAGTATTAGTTGAGTAGATACTAGGATTTGTCACGTGTTGGAGTGGTTTACAATTTCGTTCGTTAAGTATGGAGGAGATATACGTTGATGGAGATAACTTGTTTAATTGCTGTGTTTCACATTTGGAGTGCAAGATAGATGGAGAAAAGTTTTCATATTCGAGATGAGCATTGAGCCACATCTTATTGTGAGAGTCATAGTGGAGAAATCTTTTGTATTTTTGGCTTAGGACAAGACTAGCGAACAATCATCCTCGAATTAGTGGAGAATGGAGTAAGACCAACAACCTGCAAACAATATCAAAACTAACAAACAGACAAGTAAATAGAAACATACCTTTTCTGCAGATGAAGAAAAATGGAGAAAATGGAGAGAGTGGAGAAAACATCCTTTATTGAATGTAAATATAATACACGATTACACATGGTACTTTTTGAGTACCTCGACGTTCCAGCTCCTAGGAATATCTATCCCTTCAAGGGTTCTTGATTTATAAGTACTGAAGCTTAGAACCTTGGAGACTTCATAGGGACCTTTCCAATTTGGCATTAGCTTCCCTACTCCGGCATTTCTCAGGTTTATATTCGCCCTTCTGAGCACCAGATCACCCACATTAAAGGTCCTTGCCTTCACTTTTGCGTTGTGGTATCTAGCAACTCTTTGCTTGTAAGCGGCGATTTTGGTATAAGCATCTTCCCTCCTTTCTTCTAATAGTTCCAGATCTTGGTACCTGTCCAGGACATTCATTTAACTAGAATAGAATGCTGTCCGATAGGATGAGAGGTCGATTTCTACGGATATCATTGCCTCGGAATCGTAGACAAGAGAGAATGGCATTTGATGGGTGCCAGTTCGTAGGGAGGTCGTGTAGTACCATAAGACGCTTTGCAGTTCCTCAGTCCAATTTCCTCTTGCTTTACCGAGTCATTTTTTTAGGCCTTTTAGGAGTGTCCGATTGTTGACCTCTACCATCCCATTGCTTTAGGGATGGGTGACGGAGGTGAACTTAAGGTTGATATTGAGGCTTTGGCAAAAGTTTCTAAAAATTGAACTGTCCAACTGCTTGCCATTATCTATAATAAAAATATTAGGTAGGCCATACCTGCAAATGATGTATTTCCAGGTGAAATTCCTAACTTTCTCTGCCGTGATTGCAGCTAGAGGTTCAGCTTCAATCCATTTGGAAAAGTGATCAACGACGACAAGGAGAAATTTCATTTGCCTTTTTCCTTGGAGAAAAGGCCCTAGGATGTCCAGGCCCCATTGGTTGAACGGCTAGGTAGATCCGATCGGACTCTAGTCTGCTGCTAGTTGCCTAATGACTCTTTCATGTATTTGGCATTGCTGGCATTTTCTCACCTTTTCTTGGGCATCTTTGAAGATGCTCGGCCAGTAGTATCCAGCTTGGAGCGCTTTCTTTGCCATGGCCCTACTAGCCTTGTGCACTCCACAAATGCCTTCATGGATTTTCCTCAAGACATAGTCTCCTTCCTCCTCCGTTATGCATTTGAGCCAGGGGTGACTGAAAGCTTTTTTAAACAATTCACCGTTAATAATAGAGTAATTTAAAGATTTACGAGATACCTTTCGAGCTTCCGCCTTATCTTCGGGCAATTGCCCTGTTTGTAGGTATCGTTTGATGGAGCTCATCCACGTTTCTTAAACTGCCTCAATTTCCATCACTTCTGGCTCATTTAAGGAGGATCTTGGTTGATCGATGATGTTTAGATTTTCTTCCACCATACCTGGCTCGTAAGCAGACATTTTAGCAAGCCAATCGGCTGTTATGGTTTGATCTCTCGGCACCCTTTGTAGAACCCATTCAAATCCACCCTCTTTTAGCATCTTGAATGCCGCTTTGACCTTTTCCAAGTATCGAATCATGTTGGCTTCTCTGGCATCGAAGGTGCCTAAGACTTGACTTGTCACGAGCTGGGAATCGCTTTTGATGACGACCGAGTCCGATCGGATGGCATGAAGCAACCTCAAACCATGTAGAAGGGCCTCATACTCTGCCATGTTATTTAAAATTTTAAAGCTGAGTCTTATTGCGTACCTAATAACAATGCCGAGGGGGCCCGTTATTACGATGCTAGCACCCCCTCGACTGTCATTCGCAGCCCCATCCACTATCATTTCCCATCTTATGGGTTGCAGGTGATCGGTCACTTTGTCGCCAGCAAATTCAGCAATGAAATCTGCCAAAGCTTGAGCCTTGATTGCTTTTCTGGGTTCGTATCGCACGTCCCATGATTGAAGCTTAATTTTCCATCCCACCATTTTTCCTTCCAAATTTGGGGTCTAGAGAATTTTTTTGATTGGTTGACCCGATCAGACAACTATCATATGTGCTTCGAAGTATTGTCTCAACTTTTTTGTGCACATCATGAGGGCGATGATGAGTTATTTGATCGGACCTTTTTTTAGCTCTGGGCCTCTGAGCACTTGGCTCACATAATAAACAGGCAGCTGTTGGGTTCCTTCTTCCCTGACTAGGACACCTATAATAGCTTTGCCAGAAGTTGATATGTACAAATATGAATTTTCACCTGAAAGTGGCCAGCTGAGTAAAAGGGGATTGGCGAGGAACTTCTTTAGTTCATCGAAGGCTTGCTGGCAATCAGCGTCCCAGCTGAAGGTTTCATTCTTCCTTAATTTTTTGAAGAAGGGGGTGCATCGTTTGGCTGAGGAGGAGATGAACCGGCCAAGAGCTGTTATTCTGCCGTTCAGTTTTGGAATGTCCTTCACACTGTTTGGTGACTGCATTTCCAAGAATGCCTTAATTTTATCGGGGTTGGCTTCAATGCCCCTTTGAGAGGCCATAAAGCCCAAAAATTTTGCTCAGGGCACACCAAAAATGCATTTGTCGGGATTGAGCTTCATTCGGAACTTATTTAGTGTGTTGAAAATTTTTGCCAAATTGGCAAGATGTTCTTCAGGGCTTTTGCTTTTGACAATCATATCGTCCATGTAAGCCTCCACATGTTGCCCGATTTGATCTTTGAAAATTTTATTCATTAAGCGCTGATATGTAGCGCCTGTATTTTTTAATCCAAATGGCATGGCCTTGTAACAAAAGGTGCCATCATCCCTAATGAAGCTGGTCTTTTCTTAGTCTAGCAACCACATCATAATTTGATGATATCCAACATATGCATCAAGGAGGGAATAGATGGCGTGACCCACAGTGGCATTCACCAATTGGTCTATGCTGGGCAGGGGATAGTTGTCTTTTGGTCATGCTTTGTTAAGGTCCGTAAAGTCAACACACATTCGCATCTTCCCCGACTTCTTTTTTACCAGAACAACATTTGCTAGCCACTCAGGGTAGTCAACCTCTCGGATTGTTCTCGCTTTTAGCAACCTGTCTACCTCCTCGGAGATAAATCTTTTACGATCAAGAGCATGCCATCATAATTTTTGCCTGATCTGCGCACAAGCTGGATCCACATTGAGTTTGTGGGTGATCACATTGGGGTTAATCCCTGTAATGTCTTCCGACTTCTAAGCAAAGGATGTCTGGTTGATCATTAATACTTGCATGACACCCTCTTTGACCTCTGTGCTCATGCTGGTGCTAATTTGGACAGCCTTACCTTTTGCGAGCGTCCTGATCTTGACTTCTCTCGCAGGATCCATCCTTAGCCCTTCTGCCTGTTCAAATCGTTCAAGACCTGGTTCTACCAACATGGCTTCTTTATGGTGCTTGATCATGGCAACATAAACCTCCCTCGATGCCTTCTGGTCACCTCTTAGGATGGCGACACCTCTCCTGGTCAGGATTTTCATCACCATGTTAGGATGCTGGTGACCGCCCCGGTTTGAAATAATAGAGGCCTGCCAAAAATGGTATTATAAGCAAAAACCATATCAATAATCATAAATGTTACCTTACAGGCGTGGACGAGAGCTTCCTGGCCGAGCTCAACGAACAGGTCAACTGACCCTACTACCGGTACTGTGGCATTACCCAGTTCGATTAATGGCGTGGCATTCGATTTGAGCTCCTCAATCGATAGCCCCATTGCTCTATAAGCTTGCAATGTAAGCACGTTCACTACACTCCCATTATCCACCAATATCCTTTTTACATCGAAGTTATTAATTCGTGCCCTGACAACAAGGGTGTCTTCGTGAGGGAACCTTACATCCCGGGCATCCTCACAGGATATGGTGATTGGGGCCGGTTGTTCGGATGTTTGAGAGATATAAACGCCCTTACCCTTTCTCTTTTTGGAGAGATCTTCTCCATAGGAAGACCCACCGGTGATCATATTTATAACACTGGCATAAGGTCGGCGTGGATCCATATTTTTTGGCTTTCTCCGTTCATCGTCATCATTATCATCATCCTTCCTATGGTCCAATTGTTTGAAGGGACTTGCCTTTCGAGTTGGGCCTACAAACCTCTTGAGAGACCCCCTTTGCACAAGCCGTTCGATTTCCTCTTTCAACTGATCACATTCGTCGGTCGTATGACCAATGTCCCTATGGAACTTATAGTATTTGTTATGGTTTCGGGTCCTTCTGGTCTTCTCGTCCATCCTTCTGGGCCAGTTCACTTTTTGGTGGTTCTCCCTGATCTACATCAGTACTTGCACGGGATTGGCATTAAGCGGAGTAAAGGGTCGAGAATGGTAACCAGCCCCCCGATCAGACCTTGATCACTTGGCTTCCTTTCTCTTTCCTAGGCTCCTCGAAGTGAAGGCTCACTCGAGACTTCTTACGAACCATTCGAAAATTGGAGCTCGATTAAACGTTCATTCGTCTGGGTACTATAGCCTATCCAAGACATTGCCTCTGTGTTGGCTAGATCTCAGGGCATCATCCAACTAAATGTGCTGCCTAACTCTTTCCATTAAATCAGAAAAGCTGGTTGGCAGCCTTGTTGTAATTGACTCAAATAATGGCCTATCAGCAGTGCCATTGGCTAGGGCGGTGGATGCCATTTCCACGCTTACATTCCTCACCTCCAACATTATGGCTTGGAATCTATCGATGTAGTCTCAGAGACTTTTATCAGTCCTCTGATAGAGGTTGGACAGGTTGCTCATAGATTTTGGCTCCCTCGTCTGCACGACGAATTGGGTAATGAACAACTCTTTTAGTTGTTGAAAAGAAGTGATCGATCCCTGCGGGAGCTCATGGAACCATGTGAGAGTATCTCCTCCTAGCATGGTGGGGAATATCCTGCAGACGATCCTTTCATCGTAGGTGTATACCCACATTTTTGTTAGATATTCTACAAGATGTGTAGAGGGGTCGGTCTTACCTGTATACCTATCCATTGCCACGTCTCGCCACCAGGGAGGTAGCTCTAACTCCGTAATTTCCTTGCAAAACGGTGAAGCTGTGTTGCCGCAGGTGTGATCCTCGAACATTCCTTTCTTGGAGCTTGTCAAATCAAACTGTCTGAGCTTCTGCTTGAACCACTTATCCTATTTGCTCATGGCAGTTGGAGCAAATTCGTCCCTTCATCCCTTCGTGCGGCTAGGATTCGCGGTATACAGAAAAGATAAATCGTCCCTTATGGATGAAGTGGATGATCTACTGGGGATGTACGAAGAATCCCTGCTTGAGGACCCTGTGTCTTTCCCCTTGTCATATCTTCCTGGGGTTCTAGCCCTCATCCTTCTACCATCATCAGCTCTTGGTTCATTGATGGAAATCCCCTTATTTCTCTTCTTTTTTAAGTCTTCGGTCAAGAAATTCATTTTGTGACTTCTTTCATAAATTCTAAGCATCTTCCCCTTCTTCAAAGTTTGGACTATGCTTTTGGTGAACTCACTGAGGATGGCATGCATGTCCCTAATGGTGATAGGGGTATTTTCTGGCTTCCGTAAGGCTGCATCGTTAAATTTTGGGAGAAGGTTGCCCCTAATAGGGGACCTGGGAGACCCCTCTCTTCTTTTTGAGGGCCTAGATCTGCCCTGACTATGATGGTTATACTCTCTCAATGTTTCATGCTCATTGGATCTCAAACCTGCCATGTACTCTCAACGAAAGCACCAAATGATAAAGCTTAGAGTTTCTTTATCTTGTAAGAAGAAGAGCTGGCAATTGCTAGGCCGGTTGGACTTATGAACCTGCAAAAGGGAGTGCTCAATCGGACCCAGGCGTTAGCACTCTAAAGCTTAAGTTAGTAACTTTAGAGAGAGTATTCAGAAGGAGAGAAAAGTCTTAGGAGTTCAATACCTGGAGCCATTGTGCTTTAGGCTATTTATAGGAGTTATTTGGAGGGGTACTTGAGTACCTTGGGGGGTGATAACCGGTAATCAGAGTGGATGAGCGGTGATGTGACAGGAAGTAGATGTAAAGAATGGGGCGCTGGCATGTGTCAGTGGACTGGTAGGACGGGTTATCCCATCGATCCGATCAGACATCATGCTTCCATATGTTATCTTTCAGCTCATGATTTGCCTTTTTGCTAGTGAACTTAGGTCGTCACAAACGTTATTGGGCTCTGTTAATTGGACCTATAAGAATATATTTTCTATAGTTATCAATTTGGAATCATATTTTTTATAATTAATTATATGCATTGGAGATAATTTCGTATCAAATAATTAAAAAATATATAGTAAATGATTATAATTATCATAGAACTAATTATAGAGTATCTTAAGTCTCTATATTCACACTTTATCACCAAATTCAACTTTTTAAACTCCACACAAACTTTACAGTGTGATCTTAATTGGTTCTGGCATTTTTTTCTACTTGTGATTTATTTTTTTGTGAATTATTATTTAAAAATAAACATCAACATTGATTGTGAAATGGACAGTAAGATTACCATGGACGCACATGCGACGAGCCGCCGGCAGAAGAACCCACGTGAAGGGAGAGAGAGAGAGAGAATAACATGGTCAATATCGATGTCTGAAGGAGAAAAGAGATGTAATTAATGCTGATGAATGGGGTGGTTGATGGGTCAACTTTCATTTAATACTTTTTTAACTTTTTATTTGATTGATTGATAGATAGATTGATAGTCTAAAAAAAATAAAGATTAGATGTTGTCTATATGTAGGATCTTCGATATCTTGCCGCCACGCTTAATGACCTATATTTTCCCATTCTATCTTAATGTTTTTTATTATATTAATTTTTAGACAATGATTTCAATCGAAAATAAATCATCAAACATAGAGTTATATACTTATTAGATGGATTGTGGATTTAATTTAGATTGGTCTATTTTAATATTATTTTATTTTATGTTTTCAAAATTATTATAAAAATATGTTTACATCTGATATGGTAATTAATATTCTAAATTTACCTTATAATTTCTTTATAATTACATGTTTATTTATACCTTGAGGACTACGAAAATTGAAAGTTTTAACAACTCAAGATCAAGTCACGATTATTAATAAATGATGTTAAACACAAATGACAAATCAATTTACTGGACACCGTATTTAAATTGAATTATAAATGGATAAGAATTTTAAATGATGATTTAATATATTATTATTAAACAAATTCCAAAAAAGTATAAAATCATAAATAATATAAATAGTTAGGTTATAAGCAGTTCACATAATGAATTAACCACTATCGAAATACTTTATAAATCAAATAAATTAAATTCAAATAATTTTTGTGAGTGAATTAGATTGACATTAAAATTCACATTTAAGAGTTGTTAATGAATGATAATTGAGGAAAAAAATTATAGATAAAAAGGTTTTATATCAAAGTGTTCATGGCTTAATTGGTTGTAATTAGATAAGTAGCACTACCAGTGACAATTGATATGTGAAAAGTTCAATGGAGGTCAAAATTCTAAATAAATATTACAATTCCACCTTAAGTCTCTTTAATTCTTAATTCTTAATTCTTAATTCAGCTACCTCACTTATCAATTCTTCTACATGAACAAATAGAGTTATTAATTTTTTTTTCCTTTTAAAGTTTATAATTAACTCTTCTAACTTTTTTTATATATAAATTTAACTCCTTAAAATTTTCCAACTCTGTTAAATTTATAAGAATAATTAATTAACGGTCGGATATTATCGAATTTATAATTAAAAACAAATTTTCTATTCACAAGACATTGAACTTAATATCTCGTTCAAAATTTTTAAATTTTTTACTATTAAAATAAATAACCGTTTTTTAATTTTTAATTAAAGAAAACAAGTGATGAAGGATCTAATAGTAGAAAGAAAAGAGAATCATTGCAAAATGCAATGGCTCAAGCATTGATTAACGTTGGAGAAAGTTCAAAGAAAAAAATAGAATTGTTTGAGAAGAACATGAGTTCAAGAACAACATTCACTTCAGTTGGTAATTCAAGAGGCAATTTTCAAACACAATCGAGTTGTGATAAAGAATCAATTTTTAAATGTCTTGAAGCATTGCAAAACCTTGATGAAATAGATGGATTGTCTTTTGCAAAAGCTGCTAAACTTATCCATGATGATTCATTATAGAGGGAGATGTTTTTGGCAATGTCCGAAGAAAGAAAGAAAGAAAGACTGGGTTTTGAATATTCAAATTTGATATTTTATTATTATTTGTTTACTTTTTTTAGTTTGTTATCTATTGACTTATATAGTTATTTTATTTGATGTTGGATTTTATTAATTGATATTGAAGATTTGGTTATTATTAAAAATTGATTGGAATGTATTTATTTTGTTTTATTGTGCATAGATATTATTTTTAGTGATTTTTTAGGTTAATTATTTTTTATTTTGATAGGGATATAGATTTGGATGATTTTTTTTCCGATTCTGATGAGGAAATCGAACAATTATTGACGATTTATGTGAGCTATAAGTACAATTTTATGTACAATGATAAACCTAGACCTCAAAGAATTTCAAAATTGACAGGTCATGAATGGGTTGTTAAGGTGCTAAATGGTCATCCAATGACATGCTATGATTTATTCCGGATGGACAAACATATTTTTATTAGTTTATGTGAGGAATTAAAAGGGAGAACAACATTAAAAAATTCCAAGTTTTTATCCGTGCAAGAACAAGTGGCAATTTTTCTTCTAATCATTTGTCAAAATGACCGACAGAGAATTGTAGCAGATCGCTTTCAACATTCAACAGATACTATTTTTAGACATTTTTGGAATGTCCTATATGCGATTTGTTCAATAGCTAAACATGTGATTGTCCCTCCATCATTTGATGAAACACCTTCAGAGATCAAAAATAATTCAAACTACTATCCATTTTTCAAGGTAACAAAAATTTTTAATTTTTTATAATTATTTTTAATATTGCTTATCATTTTTTACTTTTGTAACAGAATTGTATTGGAGCTATAGATGGCACGCACATTTCTACACGAATTCCAGTTAATCAACAAATTCCATACTGTGAAAAGAAAATAGTCTCTACACAGAATATCATATGGGGTTGCTCATTTGATATGCGATTCACATTCGTCATGACTGGATGGAAAGGAATGGCAAATGATTCAAGAATTTTTTTAGAATGTATTTCTAATCCAGCAAATAAATTCCTTATGCCTACATGAGGTAAATATTATCTGGTTGATTCAGGGTATGCTAATATGCCTGAATTTCTTAGTCCATATCGTAGGGAACGTTACCATTTACGTGATTATAGAGAAAGATCAAATCCACAAGGTCCAGAAGAATTATTTAATTATATGCATTGTTCGTTACGCAATGTTATAGAACGTTGTTTTGGAGTTTTGAATGCACGTTTTCCCATCCTTAGAGATATGCCTTCATATGACATAAAGCGGCAAAAAATATATACCTCTTACATGTGTGATTCATAATTTTATTAGAATGCAGGGAAGTATAGACTCTTTATTTGTAGAGTATGCAAATAAAAATATTATGCTTGGAGATTATCAACAAAACAATGAAGCCAGTACTTCAGAGCCGCAGGAAACTGTTGATATAAATGCAAGTCAACTTCGTCAGATGAACAGTGCTCGAGATAGAATATAACAGAGATTATGGTTGGATTATAATAATTGACATTTATATTGTTAATTTTTCTTAAATAGTGATTTTTTTTGTTATGATGATTTTTTAATGTACTAGATTTTAAATTTCATTAAATATTTATTATTCAATATTAATAATTATATTATATATATGTATAACATGTATTGATGGATATCAGAATATTTTTTGAAAAACAAATAGAAAAATAGTTTTTGAAAAATCAATAACAAAAACTAAAAACAGTTTATGGATTTTATAAAACTAAAAACTAAAAACATACAACCTTACCGAACGCAATCTTAGTTCCTTGTGCAGCAATTAGCTTTACATCAAACACAAGTTTTATATTTAGATAATGTTAAAAAAATAAAATAAAGAAAGAAAGAAAAAAAAGAAAATAATTATGACTCTTTGTCAAAGTAACAGCTATATATTTCAAACCTTTCAGCTTATGATATTTAAAGCTTGCAAACTCCCTGCTATTTACAGGTAGTAGAAGGAAGAAAGCGCGTAAGGAAATGGACAAAAATCTTGACCGTGCAGAGTAAATGCAAATATTTATTTAAAATATGTAAAGATATGTAATCTTTATTGAGTCAAAAAGGGTAGGCACAGCCACCCAAAAAAAGAAAAAAAAAGAAAAAAATAAAAGAAAATTTAAGGCAATGTCAACAATATTATTTTATGCGTGAATTTTTATTTTTGCCATTAAAATGTTTGTAGCATTGAAAAGAAAAGGAGAAAGAAAATAAATATCTTTTGCTTAATTAACTCTAAACATTTCTCCATATCCATATCTTCGGCTATTACTGTTCTTGTTGTTTGCTTTACTTGTAATTACATCACTCTTAATCTTGTTGTCTCCATCTCCTCATTTTAATTAAATACTCAGATCATCTCTTTCACATTTTTCTTTTCTTCGAAAGGTAAAACATTCCCGAAGAATGGACGAAGGCAAAGTGGGAGATTTTTAAAAGTTTTTCATCTTGACAAAAATACTGATTTTTAAATTTAACTCATAAAATATCAATGTTAAAATAAAATATCAATTGGGTGTAGTATTAGGCATCTGTCAGCCACGAATGCTCTTTGGTTTCTTTTACGAGAAACTAATGTTGTTATCAAAAGAATTGCAGCAATGATTTGATTGGTTTTTGCAGCAGTAGGGCGTGATGCTTATGGTCAGTTTGTGAAAAGTGAAAACTCTTTCAGGTGTTGCCAAAGTCTTCCTCAGTGGTCTACTTGTTTGAAACTTTGAATGAAATAAATTTTTATTGAAAAAAGAATCCAATTTGACTTAGCTTATTGTCTCCAAAATTAATTTTAACTTTTTAAGTCAAATTAGACCATATTTTTTTTTTATTTATGTTTGTTTATGTCATTAGTAAAAATTATATTTTTTTATTTTTCACGAATTTTTATGTGTCTTATATTTTTATTATAAATTATGAATTCCTATTATAATTACATAGTGAATTATTTAAAAAAATATTATTTAGATGGCAAAAGATGAATTAACCATAAATTAATTTTTTTAAAAAATTGACCTTTAATAAAAATTTAAAAATTAAATTGAATTTTTAACTAATTTTTATAAAAAAAGATATTAAAAATATGTAATATATTTTTTATAATATTAATTGGATTTTTTTAATAATTGCCATTTAGTTTTATTTTACAAAATAAATACTTAATTTGTTCAATTTTATATTATTTTTTAAAAATAAATGCATACTTTTAGTTTTAAATTAAAATAAAAGTGTGATTTTAACATTTTGGAGAGACAAATAATAAAATTTAGACATATAGAGTCAAACCGGGAGTTAAAATTTAATTTTTTAAATTTTAAAGTTTTAATATATACAATATTTATCTATATTTATTTGCACAAAATTTGAGAGGAGAGCAAATTGAAAGTATATTTTGAATTTTTAAAATTACTTAGAAGCAATATTTATCTATATTTATATGCACATGCATAATTTCTTTAGTTTAGGGGCCAAAATCCCCTCAACCCCTGCCCTATGCTCTTGGAAGCATTCTCATTGAAGTTTTGAATATTTGTTGAAGCGGAATTTAATTCCCTTGAGTTATTTTATCTATTTAAAAGCTTTTCTCCTTACTACTTTGGTAGATATCATTGTTTTATTGTTGCAGAAGCTTTAATGAAGGCTTGAATTCACAAAACTAATACTAATAATAGTGAAATGGCAATGCTCAAATTAGAGGTGTCTAATTGACGAGCTAGAAGATTTTTTATCGGCTTGAATTTAATTAATTTATTACACATCGTTCATGTTGTCTTTTTTTAAAAAAACAAAAAAAAAGCAAACAAAGAAAATATTATCAATTATATATGTTCATATTTTAAAATCAATATCCAATTCCAGATAGATGTCTGAAGGAGAAAAGAGATGTAATTAATGCTGATGAAGGGGGTGGTTGGTGGGTCAACATTCATTTAATACTTTTTTAGCTTTTTATTTGATTGATTGATAGTCTAAAAAAAATAAAGATTAGATGGTGTCTATATGTAGGATTTTCGATATCTTGCCACCGTACCTAATCACCTATATTTTCCCATTCTATTTTAATATTTTTTATTATATTCATTTTTAGACAATGATTTCAATTGGAAATAAATCATCAAACATAGAGTTATATAGTTATTAGATGGATTGTGGATTTAATTTGGAAATAAATATTACAATTCCACCTTAAGTCTCTTTAATTCTTAATTCAGCTACCTCACTTATCAATTCTTCTACATGAACAAATAGAGTTATTAATTTTTTTTCCTTTTAAAGTTTATAATTAACTCTTTTAACTTTTTTTTATACATAAATTTAACTCCTTAAAATTTTCCAACTCTGATAAATTTATAAGAATAATCAATTAATGGTCGGATATTATCGAATTTATAATTAAAAACCAATTTTCTATTCACAAGACATTAAACTTAATATCTCGTTCAAAATTTTTAAATTTTTTACAATTCAAATAAATAACCATTTTTTAATTTTTAATTAGTGGAGGTTTTAATGGGAAATTGGTGTGTATATATATATAAAGAAATAGTGAGGAAAAAACGTGGTTTGGAGGATTGTAGACAGGCAGCTCTTAAGGCAGATATCGATACTAATATTTATATCCACAATGACAAAATTAATTACATCATTGAATCCATTTATTATGAAGGATTGGATCTCCGAA
The DNA here is from genome assembly GCA_037975025.1 of Excoecaria agallocha. Classification (NCBI taxonomy): domain Eukaryota; kingdom Viridiplantae; phylum Streptophyta; class Magnoliopsida; order Malpighiales; family Euphorbiaceae; genus Excoecaria; species Excoecaria agallocha. Next base: position 63,190,543 of record CM075809.1, on the reverse strand, counting down.
AATCACTGCATACTCTTTCAAATGGTCGTAAGCTTTAGGTTTGCTTTAAATTTAAACACGTGATTTTTATTCTCTTCCCAATTATATTTAAGATTTTTCCTTCACCACTAATTAATTAGTTTAATATTTGAGTAGATCTCCTCATTCATGGATAAGCAATTAATTATATTCCCCTTTTCTTCCAATCATTTCCACCATTACAACACTCAATTCATTCATCATCTACAATATATCACTTCAAATATCAAACCACACATCTTGTAAACTTAGAATATCAAAAAGTGATTCTAAATTATTTTATTTAATTATTTCCTCCAGCCAAATTCAATACCTCATATTTTGTATATTAAATGTTGATGAAATTGTTGAATCAAAAATTAATTTTTTTTATTTTTTATTCAACGGTCCGTATTTGATATATTTAAAATATTTGAGCCAAATAACACTTTCGATATCTTAAATTTTCCATTGTATTTTTCTTGTGATTTTAAAAATTTTAGCTAACTTTTGACCATCGGACCGAATTTAGAATTCAATTCGATTTGTAAGGAAAAAAGTTAATAATTATTTTGTCATTAGTTTATTTAACATCTTAAATATATATTTTGAATTTCTAATATGGTATCAAAGTCAATTTATTTATTTTTTCTTGCAAAGTTGATTTGGGATTTTGTAAGGAATATAATTAATACAAACTGAAATTAAGATTCATTTTTGTTACGTTAATCACTATTGTTTAACCCCCGACAACAACATAAACTAACTTTCACTACAAGAAAATCAGCAAATAGCAACGAAAATTAGCAACTGAATATGTTGAATTTTCGTTGCTAATAAAAATTAGCAACGGAAAATAGTAACGGAACATTCGGTTGCAAATTTGGCGGTTGGTAAAAATAGCAACGGAAATTATTTTCCGTTGCTATTTTTACCAACGGAATTAGATTTTTCGTTGCTATTTTTAGCAACCGAATAGAAAATAGCAACCGAAATCGATTTTCGTTGCTATATTTAGCAACCGAATAGAAATTTCGTTGCTATTTATAGCAACTGAAAATCAAATTCCGTTGCTATTTTTAACAACCGAATTAAAATATCCGTTGCTAAATTCGACGAATATTTTAAAAAAATTTGCGACGAAATTTTTATCTCCATTCCGTCACTAAATTATTATTGATTTTTAACACAAAATTACTTTTACTTTCAAAGTTAGAAAATCAATATTTATGCAGATATATCTGACAATTGAAACAAAAGTACATGTTGTTGTTACATGCTAACTAGCAAAACACAGTGACGAACATAATGGGCTCAATAATTGATGATAGATTCAGGTCGTGTACAAACTAGTTGTAGCAAATCCAATAAAGAACTTAAGAAATCAACATCTGGAGTAAATATAAATCATCAAAATTCTAATTACATATAAGTGGTCACCACAAAGGAAAGGCACCATTTACTTTTATTACAAAATTCCCAATAGAAATACACATGAAATTTAGGGCAAGCTACATAAAGAGAGAAATCTGCCTCATGCAAACTAGTTAATACCATCAATATTGTTATCAATTTCCTTAAAATAACTCAAGTACATATCCATAGGTTCACAACTCAAGTACATGTAACATTTTCGTTCTATTTAATTTCATTCTCTATCTAACTAATTTCACAACTCAATTAACTGTAAAAGAAGAAAAAAAAAAATAGAACATACTGCAACACACAAAACAATAATAAAAACTGCATCAAAAGAACAAAACCTACTGCAACACCAAAAAAAAAAGAACATAATCTACTCTTACTCATTTATTTAATTGCTGCCGACTGACCACATATCAACAGCTGGACCATAATTTGTCATCCCAAATAGCAAATCTGGAGGTCTACTTAAAATAAGATGAACTATGCTTAATATATTCACATTTCTCACATTTCATGCACCTTACTTCTTAAATGGGAAAAAAAGGTTTATGCATTTTAACAGGGGAAGTAGTTTAGTAAATAAAAGCAAAAGTCCAAGTAGGCTATAAAGGTTTACCTCTACCATAAAGTAATAACACGATTTGTGAGATTTGCATTGTGCTCATTTGAGAATGATCTGGCAAGCCCAAAATCTGCAAGCTTTAAATTATCTTCATTGTCTATGAGAAGATTAGAACCTGCCAAAAAAAAAAGGAAAAGAAAGTTAGCAGTCCAATGCCTTATGAAATGAAAAACAAGATTCAATGGTAAATAAATTGCTTGCTTAACAACCTTTGATATCACGATGAAGTATTTGGTTAACATGACAATAGTGAAGTAGTTTAACATGACAATTGTACTTGTTACCATCTATAGTTGCACATCAAACTATCAGCAATCAACTGGTCTCAACCAAGAAAAGGTATTTTTAGATAAAAAAAACAGCACATAGGTGAGTGTACGCAAAAGTTGAGCAGGAATTGAGACAAAATAATAAGTATTTAATCAAAATGACACAAAAAACAATCAGACCTGTGATTTCCAACAAATTTGGTATGCTATTGGAAAAACAAATGATTATTTAAAACAAATATCCCATACCCAGATGTGAGAAAAAGCCAAGAAAAAATAGAAAAGCAAAAGTTGACATAATCTATGTAGGAAATGACAATCTCCAATAAGTCGAACAGTTGGTGTTCCAGGAAAAGTTCCTGTGTTGACACTTATTGGAGTCGAATTGGATCCTCCATCACTGATGCTACTAATTTTGGCAATAGCACCCTGTACCCAAGCCTGCATTTGAGTGCTTCCAGTAAAACTTGTAGCCTTAGATGAAAGGATACAGGTAGGTCCCTCTTGAAATTTATTTTGTCTACATGATCAATCAAATTAAATTACTATATGAGAAAATTGAATTGGCTACTATAATAAGCTTTCAAAAGTGTTAAGAAAATTATATAACTGTAAATTCAGAAGAAAAAGAAATCAAATGACAAATGGTAGAGTTCAGGTAAAAGAGTCTTTAGATAATACAAGAGTACATGTCTAATAGATATAAAAATACGAGTCCATTGCCCCACAAATCCCTTCTCCTTAATTACTTTTGGCATTTTTTCTTGTTTTATTTGAAGTGAAATGCAAACCAAATGAAAGTCCACAATCTGAATTTCATGTGAAGATGCTATGAAATTGCCATTATCCATCCCCACATGGGCCTACTTACAAGTCTTTTTTGTCCTTTACCAAGACAAAGCCTAACTGCATTATCCTCTGCCACGCAGGATACGGCACCACATGCTTCTAAAATTGGTTGTAAATTTATTAATGCATTTCAATTTCTTAGATTTTTCTTCTTTTTTTCAAAGATTAGTTTGTTTCCACATTTATTCTCACTATTTGTAGTCAAGCCCCTCTTTGCTAGCCTCTAATCTCAAAATTCAGTATAAATTGATATTCAATTTTGATAAAAAAACATATGAAATTGGAATTTTATATACATAAATTTATAAATATAATAACTTTCACATTTATGGGCTCACAAATTTGAAAAATATCGAATTTTTAAAATTTATAGTTCTTTTTGTGAAGAGCTGTAATAAGAAATCATAGTACAAAATTATCCAAAAGTTTTTGATTTTATAAGCTTTTTAATAGAGGAATGGGTAAGAGGATGCTTAAATTTAAAATTTTATAATTTTTTTTTAAAATGGGATAAATTAGTGGAATAGATGGAGTATTTGATAAAAATGTAAATTAGCTAAGTGTTTAATGATAAGTAACGGTTTATATCGGTAATTATTAATGAAATAATGACTAACAGCTCCTAGAAGCCTACATTTGAACAGCAAGGATGCAGAGATACTGCACAAAATGCAAAAAGAAAACCAAAGTAACCCTTGGCAGTAGTCCTTTGAGAAGACAAGAAGCAAGCTACACCAGATAGTTCATAAATATAAACATACTCTAAAGAAATTTCTATTAAGAAAAAAAATGCATACCTGTGCAAATGCAGAGCCACCCAAAAAAAGATTCGCGCAAGATCCTAAGCAAACATCTTCTACTATGTAATAGATACATTTGATATGGCAAATAAAGAAACATTCAGTCACCTTGTCTCATATTAGGGTTATCATAAAAGCATAAGCCCTTATTATTGGTTCTGACGCTCAGACAAAGAGATTCTATTCTAATCAATAGAAACTTCCAAAGAATCCCTTATGCAACTTGCAAATTACAGTACTCTTAACAATTAATCCTTTCCACTAATAAGTGGCTAAGAATTTGGGATATGTTATATAAATCTTTATTGCGATAAATTTTTAAAAAACAGCAGTACAACACCTACAAATGCATGCAATGTGTACATTGGCTTCCTGTAGGTGCAATATACATGTAGACCGCATACAAATATCTAGAAAACATTTATGTTTTCAGTTGGAAAATTGAAAATCAAAACACACAGAAAATTGAGAGGATGAATGAGCCTCACAGAATCAATAAAGTCATCAGCAATCTCCAAAAGAAGATCTTCAACTTCAGGATCTAGTTTTCCCTGTGAATCGACCTAAGGACATTCAAAAGATAAACAATATGATATGTGTCATTGAAATAATTGAAGAGAAAAAAATAGCAAAAGGAAATGAATAATAGATAGGGTGAATGCCAAAAAGACCTGAGAAACTAAATCCTGTATCTTTCTCTTCTCGAGCAGTTGATTAGTTGCTTCGGTTCCTTGGCTTGAACTTCCCCCCAGTGTAGTTATACCAGATGCAGTCGCATCTGGCTGTGATCCTGTCAAACTAAGAGTTTTTTGGCCTGGCGGTCCTTGAACCCTTGGAGATTGCTGTTGTTGCTGCTGATTCAAGGGCAATTGTTGCTGTTGCTGTAATAGTTGTTGCTGCTGTTGTATCTATTGTTGTTGTGGCTGCTGTTGTTGCTGTTGCTGCGGCTGCTGATGAAGTTGCTGCTGCCCCATTGGTGACTGCTGCTGTACCAGCTGGGACAATTGCTGTGGGTTTAATGCCATTGAATTCTGATGCAACTGAGAAGATGAAGCTAGTTGCTACTGCAAAAGGGCCTGTGACTGTCGCTGCTGTTGAAGTCGAAATTGAGATGATGCAGGATTATCAAAAGCATTCAACATGATAGGGCAGCAATCACAAATGAGGGCAACCCCGAGGCCAACCTGAATTCTCACCCAGTACAATCTTAAGAATAATAAGTACAATCTGTAAAGAAGAGTATAACATAGCTAAACTAGAGAACAGATATACTAAAGAAAAATTACTAAAGAACAAGATCCAGCATGTATTAGCAGCATGAGTGTGATAGAAAACATTGGAAAGGGCATATTCCAAGAAGTGTCAAACTAATAAAAAGAAACTTAGTACCAGAGCATAATGAAAATGTATCAATTGAGAGATAAAAATTAATGGATATCATAACTCACCAAATCCAGCATGTATTAGCAGCATGAGTGTGATGGAAAACATTGGAAAGGGCATATTCCAAGAAGTGTCGAACTAATAAAAAGAAACTTAGTACTAGAGCATAATGAAAATGTATCAATTGAGAGATAAAAATTAATGGATATCATAGCTCACCAAATCCAACATGTATTAGCAGCATGAGTGTGATGGAAAACATTAGAAAGGGCATATTCCAAGAAGTGTCAAACTAATAAAAAGAAACTTAGTACCAGAGCAGAATGAAAATGTATCAATTGAGAGATAAAAATTAATGGATATCATAGCTCACCAAATCCTTTACATGAAGTAGAAAAAATGATGTAATTACTAAAAATTGATACCTGAGATGAGCTGAGTTGATTTTGTGCCAATTGCTATCTCATTTGGCCAGCATTCATCCGCTGTTGGGCATAAGCAAGAGCACTGTTAGGCCTCAGTTATGAGGTCAAATTTAGTGAACCCATCATTGCCATGACCTGCATGCCCTACAAAGGCTGTCCTGGAGAAGTACCAGGATGGAATTGGGACCCTTGGACAAGCCCAGTGACATTTATATTTCAGTCACAAATGTATCAACAGACCCATTAAGCAATTATCTCTAACCTGGATATTAACGAAAGCAATATACAATTAACGAAAGGTGGTATAACTAAATTTGTTTAGATTTAGTTCTAAAAGCAATTAACGAAAGGTGGGTGGCAAACCAAATATTTGTGGCTTGTGGGTGATAACAAGAGTATTTGAGAGTTGGTCCATCATCTTGTAATTTTGTAAGCAAGCTCAATCCACGCATATACAATAAAACATCCTCATATACCGGTGGTATTAATTCCTATTGCCATCATTCTATTGTTCTATATTTTTTTTATTAATGAAAGTGATATATAACTAATTAATTTATATTATCAATTTTTTTATAAAGGAAAAGGGGAAACATAAATTCGAATTCAACATTTTCTGGTACATTGAAATCGACATCCACTGCTATAATATCCTTTTAAAGATTATATATTACCAAATTTCTTTTTTTTTTTTTACAAAATCATCACTCATATTTTTGACGCTAATTATTTTAGTTTTTACCATTAGTAATTTATTTGTAGGACTCTTAAAATAATATCTCAAATTAAATTTTATTTAAATTTGATTTTTGAGACAAGAAGAATTAAATTAATTTATAGATTGTTTCTATCTATGAAATCAATTTGGCAGTTCAAACAATACAGGCAGAAAAAAAACTCCTGGGCAATAGTAGACATCAAACATCTTTTACTACCAATCACTCCAAAGAGAAAAAGAGCAAACAAAGCAAATAAAAAGCAGCAGCTCGCTGACACCAAGCTCCACAAACCAATAGAACAACTGATAGCCTTGTAAAAGGAATTAATTAATCAAAATCCAAACTCGCGATCAGTACAAAGCCTTTCCCTATTACTCTACTGTAAAATACTATATTGTTTTTTTTTAATTGATGCCGCTAAATAGAAAGGTGAAGAGTGACATACCTGAAAATGTCGCTTATGTGAATATTTATTATGAGACCAAGATCTACCATAAGAGATAAAATCACTTAATAAAATATCTACCTATAACCGGCGTTTGAAGATGAACGATAGGTGTAGAAATGAACGGCTTGGCATGAGGACCGGAGGAGATGTCTGTCGTCGACTACTTTGTTAGAGAGACAGAGAGAGGGACGGTGGTGTGTGAGGGAAGAGATGAAAATCTAGGGTTTTCCCAATTTATAGTTCTAACAAAGGTAAAAGTACTTAAATGCCCCTAATTTAGCAACAGAATCATTATTTTGTTGCTATTTTTGCAACTAAATTAAATTCGGTTGCTATTTAGCAATGGATATTTTAGCAACCGAAACAAATTTTCGTTGCTAAATAGCAACCGAATAAAATTCGATTGCTATTTTTCGTTGAAAGTGAAATTTAGCAACGAAATTCTATTTCGGTTGCTATTTTAGCAACCGAAAACAAATTCCGTTGCTATTTAGCAACCAAATTATATTTCGTTGCTAAAATAGCAACGAAAATTGAATTCCGTTGCTAAATTAGCAACGAAAAAAATCCCATTGCTATTTTTTGTTCAAAATTTTTTTCTCGAATGATCTTAATTTAGCAATGGAAAATGAATTCCGTTGCTATTTTCGAATCCCCCAAAATTTTAGCATCACATCCTGGCACTTAATTTAGCAACGAAAATTAATTTTCGTTGCTATTTTAGCAACCGAAATAAAATCCGTTGCTATTTAGCAACGAAAATTACATTCCGTTGCTAAATTAGCAACGAAAATCATATTCCGTTGCTATTTTTCGTGCCAAATTTTATCCGCCATTTGTTGCCACCTTAATTAGCAACGGAATACTAATTTCTTTGCTAAATAATAATGCCAAAAATTCCCTCCACTTTTAGCAACGGAAGATAACCAAATATTTTTCCGTTGCTAAATTTATAAAGTTTAATCAATTTTAGCTACGAAAACTAATTTTCGTTGCTAAATAGCAACAGAATTGCTTTTCCGTTGCTAAATTGATTCCGTTGCTATTTTTTGTTGCTATTTTCAGATTTTCTTGTAGTGTTCGAATCTAAATAAGCTTTTAGCATTTCATATCTCCAATTTTTTTTCAAGCTCGAATTTATAGGCGCCTAACTCGTATTTATTGTAAATAGTTGTGATTCTTAAAACTGTATTACGAAGTAGAAATTTGGCGAATTATAAATTTAATGGCTGTATTATTAAGATTTATTTCGACAATAAAAAAATTAAGAGATACAAAATTGCATTAAAAGAAAAACGATATTGATGATACCTCCCAGCTATTAGCCTGGGCTAGGGCATAAATATAATTAGAACGGACCATCCGACCAATAAAACTATTCGATCTCATTAGTCCGGAGAAAGCTCGGATCAAGGATAAGAGCAACAGCCATGGTAAGGAGCCAGTTCTCCCCACGTTCTCCACAACAGATAGAGACGGTTATCCCTACGTCCCTCATGTTCTCCACAATAGACAGAGATGTGGGGATAATAGGCAAAAGAACCGGAACTTCACCCACTACCTCTGGAAATGGTGGAAATCGCGCCTATAAAATAGAAAGTTTAAGGTACGTAGAAGGTTCCTCAATTTTTACGATTAAGAAGAGACACATCTTTCATAACAAGAATATTCACTTGACCGTCGGAGTCTCCCTAGTCGAAAACCTTCCGATCTTCTTTTCCTTTTGCAGGTGTTAGTCTGAAATAGCATCCTCATTCAACCCAGCGTCTTTATTCGACTTGTCATCATTTTTTGCGGTGAGTGTGAAACATGTACCTTTTCCCAAACCTCAACCCAAACTCTTTCCAATAGGAAAACCAAATAAACAACCACGCCCTATCTAGAACGCAACAATTTCTTCCTCAACCGAACGACACCAACTCTGCCTCCCCCGCCATGGTTATCCCAAACATCACCCCTAGCATCACCCCATAAACTGCACAATCTCTCATGGCCATCTTATCAGCCATCCTTGCCCAGGCACAACCTCAGCCTCTACCTACACAAAACACTAACCTACCCCGGACTTCACAGCCTCCTGCTCGAGAACTCTTCTCACGAGCCATACCTTAAAATCCTAGCTCCACCATTATCCTGACTACCCAGCAATTTAATTGCCTATTGGACGATCGAATCCAAAGGCAACAAAATCGGACTACACTGCAGTACCAAGATAGTTTTTGATCTTTCCTTCCTCGAAAAATCTTGGCTGGCCTATTTCCCAACATCCGATTTCCCAACCTAAAAACCTATAGTGGCAACACCGACCCCCGAGCTCACATTAACTAGTTTCAACATACTATGCTAGTGCTCACAGCAGATGATACCGCATTGTGCAAGATATTCCCATAGATCTTAGAGATTCAGCCCAAATTTGGTTTCGTAACCTTTCTGCATATTGTATTGAAAATTTTGAGCAGTTTAGTGACATGTTCATTGCAAAATTCGTGGCTGCCATTTGCCCGAATAATATGTCCACGAATTTAAACCTAGTGCAGTAAGATGAAGGCGAACCATTACTGGCCTATGTGGAAAGGTTCAACAACGTGGCAATGGACATACAAAACATCAAGTTGGAGGTCGCCATCAACGCCCTAATAAGAAACACAAGGTGTCAAGACTTTAGTGATTCCCTTAGCAAGAAGCCTCTAAATGACTTTACCGAGTTAATATCTCAAGCACATAAATACATCCACATGGATGAAGCCCAATATATACGCTAAAGCTCGTACAGGTTTTGGGCATCTGATAAAGAGGGGGAAAAAGGAGTAAAGCATCTCGGGATAGGGGAAGTTCAAATTGGACATATTCCAAGAGGTACCAAGGAAGTCACTCACATAATCAAACTTTCACAGTTACCGTTCCTCACTCAAACAATAAGAGAAAAGATCGATTTACACCCCTTACTGCCTCGCACGAACAAATGCTGGATTGGATGAAGCAGAACGGATAGGTCAATTAGCCGAGGTCCATAAAGGAGGATCCAAACAGATACCAGAGCCTTTACTGCTCCTTTTATAGAGATAAAAGGCATGATATGGAAGAATGCAGGTATCTCAAATGGGAGATAGAATTCCTAGTTCGAAAGGGTACCTTGATGTGGTTTGTGAAATCAGATGAAAGAGGGAAAAGACAGAGGTCGGCCACTCCTCAGTCGAGTAAAAATAGATCCAATAGCAATAGAAAGGAACCTGCAGGAATTATACATGTGATTACGGGGGGCAAACAACGGGAGGAGTCCAGAAAATAAAAGGCCAATGAGGTCATGTCCATCAAGCATGGATGAGCTCAATCCCATGCACGATTCAGTTTTCAGCGGTAGACGAGACCCATGTTCGGTACCCTTACATAGATGCCTTAGTAGTTGAGGTGATTGTTTAGGATTTCTTGGTCTAGAGAATTTTGATCGACATAAGAAGTGTGTTTAATCTCATAACAGTGCAGGCATTTAGAGCCTTGAGGATGCCAGATCATCGGCTTGAGGAGGTTAACGTCCCATTAATTGGTTTATCTGGGAGGCCTGTTAAGGTTGAAAGGCTGGCAAGTTTATCTGTCCAGCTCAAGGATGATGCGGGAGTTTGTGCTTGTAAAGCAGATTTCATGGTGGTTGATATCCCCTTATCATACAACATAATATTTGGTAGACCTTTGCTTGCAGAGGTTGATGCTTGCATTTCAATGAAGAATCTAGTTCTCAAAATCCCAACAGAAGACGGAGTGGTAGTCTTGAGGGAAAATCAGAAAATAGCTTGAGAGACGTACTTGACAATGCTCAGAAAAGCCAATCAAGTCTTGCCTTAAGACACAATAGATATACTAGAGCAGGAAGAGCGACAGGCAGAGCTAGCAGAGGTGTTACAGGTTGTCCAGCTTGAGTTGGGGAAGAGAGTCCAGATATCAATGGGCAAGGAAGGGATAGAAAAGGAAGCCCTCCTTTTGACACTTTGCAAGTTTATCGATGTCTTCGCTTGGCAGACCTCAGACATCAAAGGTGTACGAAAGGAGCTGATAGCTCATTCACTGAATGTTCGATCGAAATGCAAGCTAATCAAATAAAAGAAGAGAAATCATGCTCCCGAAAGGCAGCTGGACATATAGAAAGAAATCGCCACTATACTAAAAAGCAATTTCATTAGGAAAATATTCTATTCAGAATGGTTAGTCAATATGGTGCTTATTAGGAAGAGCAATGGCAAATGAAGAATGTGTGTCGACTTTACAGATTTAAATAAAGTATGCCCAAAGGACTGCTATTTGCTGCCGAATATTGACACACTGGTGGACTCTATGGTTGGGTTCGAAGAGTATGCCTTTCTTGATGCCTCAGCGGATTATCATTAGATTCCGATGGCCCCATCAGATGAAGAAAAAATGGCGTTCATTACTCACAGAAGAACTTATTATTATCGAGCCATGCCTTTTGGATTGAAAAATGCAGAGGCCACTTACCAAAGGTTGATGAATCAGCGGTTTGCCAAATAGCTAGGAAGGAATATGGAGATTTATGTGGACGATATGATTGTTAAAAGCAGGACCTCAATAGATATGTGTACGGAGCTTAAGGAGACTTTCCAAAGACTCAGGGATTCAGGCCTCAAATTAAACCTGAAAAATATACCTTTGGGGTACAATCCGAAAAGTTCCTCAGCTTCATGATATCAAAGAGAGGGATTGAGGAAAATTCGAAGAAGATCGAGGCAATCATGACTATGGATCCACCAAAAATAGTTCGGGAAGTGCAGAGGCTGAATGGAAAAACCACAGCCTTAGAAAGAGTCATATCATGTGTCGACCAGACGGTGTTTGTCATTTTATCGGGCAATCAAAAACCTTAAGAACTTCAAGTGGACAAAAGAATGCCAATAAGCATTTCAAGTCTTAAAGCAATTCCTTTCAACTCCGCTACTGCTCAGCAGACCACAGGTCGGTAAGATCTTGTACATGTACTTATCTGTCTCAGCGGGTGCAGTGGGTGTGGTCCTAGTCAGAGAAAAAGAGGGCCAATATTTTTTTATTTATTACACGAGCAAAGTACTCCGTGGTTTCGAGCTCAATTATCCAATTATTGAGCAACTGGCTCTTGGACTTATCACCACAACGGTTAAACTCCATCCGTACTTTTAGGCGCACACGATTGTAGTGCACATAAATTCAAACTTGAGAAAAGTGTTACAGAGGCCAGAGTATTAGGAAAGATTGACAGAATGGGATGCTCACTTAGGGGAGTTCGATGTTCGGTATGAGCCACGATCATCCATGAAGACACAGATACTGGCAAACTTCGTGGTCGAGCTACATGAACCTATTCTCGAGCTAGCAAAAATAGAATAAAAATTGTATGTCGATGGGGCAACAAGGTCGAAAAAGGCTGGGGCAGGAGTATTTTTGATGAGCCCGATGACAATGTGTATCCGAGCAATACCACTCTTGACTTTCCCAGCTTCCAACAATGCAGCAGAATACGAAGCCTTATGCTATGGGTTGCAATTGGCGATAGAAGTGAAGCCTGACATGTTAGAGATATTCTCAGATTCCCAACTGGTCGTCAGGCAGCTGAAATGAAGCTTTGAAGCCAAGGATAGCTTTATGATCCAGTACAAGGAACTGATTTCCACACTATTAGCTAGGTTAGAGGGAAAAGGGGGTACTTGGTCAATCACCCAAATACCCCGAGCAGAAAATATGGAGGTGGATACTCTGGCTAAGAGAACTTGTCTCAACAGTTCGGTTGGCACTACAGATATCATTTTCATGATAATCTCACAACCAACTTATGAAACTTTTCAGATCCAAATGCAAAAGCCAATGAGAGGATGACGCCTACCCATTTAACAGTACCTGATGTCAGGCACCTTGCCAGAAAGACCAAATTCAAGCTCAAAAGGTAGTTCAAAAATCAAGCTTATACACCATGATGGATGACAAGCTATACAGGTGATCTTTCTCAAATTCCTAGACCTTATATGTAAGCACGGATGAAGAGGATTATATCCTTAGAGAAATCCATGAAGGAATCTACGGGGCCAATGAAGGTGCTCAGGCCATAGCTCGAAATGCAGTCTTACAGGGTTATTATTACCCGACAGTGATGACCGATGCAAAGCCTCTAGTCTAGAGGTATGACAAGTGTCAAAGATTTTCAAACATTTTACATCGGAGCTCGACAAATCAAAAATTGATTCAATGCCCATGGCCTCTTGCTCAGTGGAGGATTGACATACCGGGCCCTTCTTTTCCAAGAAACGGGACATCAGAGATTTCTGGTGGTGGCGGTAGACCACTTTATCAAAAGGGTAGAAGTTGAACCACCTTCCACCATTACACCGAAAAACATCATCAAGTTCCTAAATAAAAACATCATCATAAAGTTCGTATCCCACACTCTATTATATCTGACAATGGCAAATAGTTTGACTGTCAGGTTTTCAAGAACTTCTGTTCGGAACTAAAGATTTAATTGAGTTTTACTTTCTTCTACCATCCACAATCCAATGGAATAACTGAAGTGACCATATCCTCTTCGGGCTAAAGAAGTGGCTAAAAGGAGCCAAAGAACTTTGGGACGAAGAACTCAACAATGTGCTAAGGGCATATTAGACGTCGCCTCATGGAGCAATATGGTTAACACCTTTTGCACTAACATATGGCACTAAAACTGTTATTTCATGTGAAATAGGAGTTTCGGGCACCCAAACATCTCTTCCTAACATGAAAAACAATGTTGGTCTCTTGTACAATTTAGATCGACTTGAAGAAAGTAGGGAGCTTGCCTAGATACAGTCTGTAGCATACAAACAATGTATGGTAGTTTACCACAATTGCAAGATCAAGCTAAAGTCATTATGGGTTGAACAGTTGGTACTGAAGAAGGTGGTATCCGCCTAAACAGCAGTAGGTGTAGGCAAGTTGGATCCCAACTGGGAAGGATCGTACATTATTTGAGAAGTAATTAATGAAAAGGCATACAGACTCGAGGATCTCTCAGGCAAACGGCTCCAGCACGCATGGATTGGATTCAACCTCAAGCCATATTATCAATAGCTTGGCATTTTTCTTTGGCTGCCTACTTTGTACTCATTCTCATTTGGTTATCATTAACTTTTTTTGATATTATCACCATTTCTTTATTTATTATTCTATAACTACAAGTTATTGCCATGCTAATCTGGCTTGATTCTCCTTCTACAAAATAAGACACTTCTATGAAAAACCATTAAGCTATTCAATGAAACACACACATCAAAGAAGAAACAAGTTACCTTAACACCAAAATCCAAGTAAATCTGTGTTCCCTTTTGTCAAAACCCTAAGAACTCTAGAGAGAGAATATGAGAGAGAGAGAGTTTAGGGTTTGAGAGGATGAAGATGGAGAAAGAAGACCATGAGTTAGCCGGCCATCCCTCTCTAAAATATCTTCTTCACTTTTGTTTTCAATTGGTCCAAATGTCATCTTTAAGCAAAAATTGCTATTTGATCCTTCAAGTTACTTTATTTCAAATTCTACCCCAAAACTTACCCTTTAGCTATGCAATTAGGTCATTCTCTATACATTTATACTTAATTAGACATAGTCACTAATAATTAATTAGTGATAATTCTCCTAGGGTATATTGAGGGGCATTATAACTCTTTCCCCCTAAAACAATTCCGTCCTCGAAATTCATACCTGTATTGAAGAGCTGAGGGTATTGAGCCCGCATAGCTGCTTCAGGTTCCCAAGTCGCTTTTTGTACACCATGGTGTTGCCATAATACTTTGACTAGGGGAATTTCTTTGTTCCTCAACTATTTAACTTCTCTGGCCAGGATCTGTTTAGGCTCTTCATCATACGTATAATCAGATCTGACACTGATATCTTGCACAGTATGATGTGTGACTCATTGTATCGATATCGCTGGAGCATAGAAACATGAAAAACATCGTACAGCTTTGATAATTCACTGAAAAGATCCAATCGATATGCTATCGGTCCAATCCGTTCCAGAATTCTATAAGGACCTATAAATCGGGGACTGAGTTTCCCTTTCTTTCCGAATCGCAGCACTTTTCTCCATGGGGACACCTTTAAGAACACTTCATCACCAACCTGGTACTCAATGTCTTTCCTTTTTAAGTTTGCATATGACTTCTGCCTATCACTTGCTTCTTTCAATCTTTACTTGACAAGTTGAATCTTTTTTTCGGTATCTTTAATAATGTCAGGACCTATCAATTTACTTTCAGCTAACTCTGTCTAGCAGGAGGGAGTTCTACATTTTCGACCATAGAGTGCTTCATAAGGTGGCATACCAATGCTAGTTTGATAGCCATTGTTGTATGCAAATTCCATCAAAGTCACATATTTATCCCAGCTCCTAGGAAAATAAAAAACACAGCCTCTTAACATGTCCTCTAGCACCTGTATGATTCTTTTCGATTGCCCATCAGTTTGAGGATGAAAGGCAGTACTAAGGAGAAGCTTTATGCCTAAAGCTTGTTGTAATCTTGGATCCCGATCTGAAATGATTGAGATTGGCAGCCCATGCAATCTAACAATCTGATCTATATACAATTCAGCTAACTTGTCCATCGAATAGTTGGTTCGAACCATTATAAAGTGAGCCACTTTTGTCAATCTATCTACTATGACCCACACAACATCGTGTTTCTTTTGAGTAGTGGGTAAACCTGTAACAAAGTCCATAGTGACATTGTCCCACTTCCACTGAGGAATGGGAAAAGGATTTAACAGTCCCGAAGGAAGTTGATGTTCTGCTTTTACTTGCTGACATGTTAGGCACTTGGAAACATACTCAGTTACATCTCTCTTCATTCCTGGCCACCAGTAAAACTGCTTCAAATCTCTATATATTTTGTTGCCACCGGGATGCATGGTGAATACTGTGCTATGGGCTTCTTGCAATAAAGCTCTCTTCAATTCTTTAACATCTGGCACACACAATCGATTTCGATAGTAGAGACCACCATCAATCCCAATAGAATATTCTATCGGACCTCCTGAATGAACTGATTGAGCCAATTATTGCAGCTTTACATCATCTATCTGTGCATCTATTATTGCCTGCCTTAGATTAGGGCGAGCTCGCAATTGAGCTAACAAAGCCCCATCGGATGCAAACTTCCATTTACAATCTTGTAATAACAAAGTTGCCATCATCTTTCGGCTCAAAGCATCAACCACCATGTTTGCCTTTCCTGGGTGATAGTAAATTATACAATCGTAGTCTTTGAACAATTCTAGCCATCTGTGCCGTCTTAAGTTGGGATCTCACTGAGTAAGCAAGTATTTAAGACTCTTGTGATCTGTATAGATTCTGTACTTCTCACCATACAGGTAATGTTGCCATATCTTTAAAGCAAACACGACTGTGGCCAATTCTAAATCATGAGTCAGATAATTCTATTCATGAGGTTTCAACTGCCTTGATGTATAAGCCACTACTTTACCCTCTTGCATCAACACACACCCTAATCCATTTTTTGATGCATCACTATACATAGCATATTCTTTACCCGTTATTGGTTGGGTAAGAACTGGAGCCTCTGTTAACATCTTCTTTAACTGTTCAAAGCTAGCTTGGCAACGATCTATCCATTCGAATCTGGTTTCTTTTCGAAGTAACTTAGTGATTGGAGAGGCAATAACTGAAATGCCTTTCAATAACCGCCTATAATAGCCAGCTAAGCCTAAGAAACTTTGGACTTTTGGTACATTCCTAGGCGGTCTCCAATTTACTATAGCCTCAATCTTTTTAGGGTCTACCCTGATGCCTTCTGAAGACACCACGTGCCCAAGGAAAGAAACTTCTTTAAGCCAAAACTCACATTTGCTTAGCTTTGCATATAACTGTTGTTCTCGCAAAGTTTGCAATACTATTCTCAAATGTTCTGCATGCTCGGCTTCATCACGAGAATAGACTAGGATGTCATCGATAAACACCATAACAATCTGATCTAAATAAGGTCTGAACACCCTATTCATCAGATCCATGAAAGCTGCTTGTGCATTAGTCAACCCGAAAGGCATTACTAAGAATTCGTAATGACCATATCGAGTCCTAAAAGAAGTCTTCTGCACATCTATATCCTTGACCCAAAGTTGATAGTATCCCGATCTCAGATCAATTTTAAAAAACACTCCAACACCCCGTAATTGATCAAAGAGATCCTCAATCTGAGGTAAAGGATATTTGTTCTTCACAGTTACCTTATTGAGTTGTCTGTAGTCTATACACATTCTCAAAGTGCCATCTTTCTTCTTGACAAACAATACTGGAGCGCCCCAGGATGACACACTAGGCTTGATGAAGCCTTTATTCAACAGCTCTTGTAATTGAATCTTTAACTCTTTCAGTTCTGTTGGTGCCATTCTGTAAGGTGCTCTAGGATAGGAGCAATTCTAAGCAGAGTCTCGATAGATAACTCGACTTCTCTCTCTGGTGGCAAACCCGGAAGTTCCTCGGGAAAAACATCAGGAAACTCATTAATCATAGGAACATCTTGAAGATTGACTATCTTCCTCTTAGAATCAAGAACCAAAGCCAAATATGCTTCACATCCTTTTTTAAGGAATCTTTTCGCTTTCATAGCAGAAATAATATTGGTTAAGGGTTTTGGCTTAATACCCTGAATCACTGTCTCTATGTCCCCATCATTCTTAACTACTACTGTTTTAGCTTTACAGTTCACTATAGCTTGGTATTTAGACAACCAATCCATACCCAGGATTATATCAAATTCATGAAAAGGTAAAACAATCAAGTCAGCTGGGAATTCTCTCTCTTGAATTCTAATAGGGCAACTTCTATAAACTTCATTTACATGTATACTATAGCCCAAAGGACTGATTACACATATAGTATAGTTCAGATGATCAACAATAGATACATTTCTATCCAGTTTTCCATTACAAATATATGAATGCGTAGATCCCGGGTCTATAAGCACATGCACATCAGTATCAAAGAGGGAGAATGTACCAGATATGACCTCAGGAGCACCAGCATCTTCTCGACCTTTCATAGCATAAGCTCTAATAGGAGGTGTTGGAGCAAAAGGTCGATCTACTATCTCAGAAACATTCCTAGATTGGGCTCTAAACTGGCCCAATCTGCCTCTGCCTCTACCACGACCTCTACCTGAAGAGGGTACATTAGAAGCTCCTCAATTACTTTGTTGACTGGAGGCTGGCTCTTGCATCATAGGGCAATTTGCCATAAAATACTCCGTGCTGCCACATCTAAAGCAAGCACCTGTGAGCATTCTACAAGTGCCCTAATGCCGTCTAAAACAATAGGTACATTCTGGAGCTGGACCTCTGCCCTATCTTGATGCAGTACCTCTACCAGATCCAGCTAAAGAAAAAGTACCCTATTGTCTACCTCTAAATGCAGAACGATTACCTGACTCCATTGACTGATCTCCTGGAGTCAGCCTTGATCTTTTCCCTGATGAAGAACCACCTCGAGAAAAACTTTTTCTTTTTTGCTCTCTTTATCTTTTAACATTCTCTTCTTTCTCCACCCGGATAGCTGCTTGAACCAGCTGATGATAATCAACAGGATGCAAAGAAATAGGCCCTATCAAATGATTCCAAATCTGATAATTCAATCCATCTTCAAACTGGCGACACTTGAAAGTCTCAGTCAGCATAGGTTTTGGTGCATACTTGCTCAAACGACTGAATTCTACTTCATATTCAGCCACTGACATACCTCTCTGCTTTAGATTCAGAAACTGCTTCAACCTTTCATCTTTATATGTTTCAGTCACATACCTCTTTTTAAACTCTAATACAAAGAATTCCCAAGAGAGGGAATTAGGCAGTTGAGGTTGTGTCTGAACTAGCTTCCACCAGTCATAGGCCTGAAGCAAGGACATGGCACAAGTCACCTTTTGACTAGCTGGACATTGAACTTCTGTAAAAACCCGTTCCAATCTTTCAAGCCACAATTCGGCTTTCTCAGACTCTTTCCAAGTAGAGCCTAGAAACTCTTTTACACCATGCTTTCTGATCTCAGAAATAGGGGCCCTTGGTGCAGTTATCCTTTGCAAAATTTGAGCCATATCGTGGGAAATTTTCAACAAGGCTTCCCTAGATTCAGTAGCAGCTACACCACCTCTAGTGGATGCAGAAGATTCAGGCTAAGAAGGATTCGATTGACCCGGTAGATTGCTCTCAGCCGACTCATCTACCACTTCACGATGTCCTTCCATCTTCAACTATATCAAAAGAAACACAGGGACAACCACATTAGCCAACATCGACAAAAATTCTATATCTATGACCTTTGAAATTCCTATCGGCCAGAACTGCCTAAACCAAACCTGGCTCTGATACCAAAAATGTAATGACTATACTAGATAATCCTGATTACTGTTACTATTTACATTCATTAATCCTGTAAATCTCAGGAGTTATTTGTTATCGATGCAAATATGAGCATACATACATTCATACTATATCAGTCATATATGATTGAGGGTGATACTTTCACAAGCTATTAGAGATTATTACATAACTAAATAATTACATGCCTTCAAATACAAAGTTAGCTTTATCTAACCAAAAGAGATGGAAAATTAATCTCATAAATCAAAATGTTCTTCCTATAATGATGTTGACTTGGGAGATTGTTGGCTTTGTCCCTGGATAAAAGTTTTACCCTGCAAATCTACACGGATAAACACCCGTGCTAAGCTATAAAGCTTAGTGGGGAACAAACTAATATGTTGATAACCACTCACAGTGGTTATCACCAAGCATGCAACAATAGTACAAAATAAATGGCATATTTAAATAATAAGGTAAAAGAAACAAAATGTAATATTGGAAGGAATTGTTAATTCATTAGATCATATAATGTAAGATTGTAAAATGTATATGCATTTCATTCATCTTATTAATTTGCCTGCCTAACTTCCTGTGGGTGTGGATAATGGGTGCTATGGATACCATAAGGTATCAAATCTGTGAATATCCGAAGGTATTAAATATGTGGACCCATTCAGGTCAAAACTGTGGTCTCATTTAGAGACAAACTGTGGACTCATACGAGTCAGACTATAGCAGCTGCGACTGTAACCCTATAGGCATGCCTATCTATCCACAACCAAGTTTTTTATGTGCAGGCATAATAAATCACTTTTCATATGTCGTGAAATTGCATTAATATAATCCAATATAGCATTAATGAATGCCAAACACTATAATATTATACATTGTTAACTTCATAGTATAGATAATAATCATATGCTATAATTAAATTGAAGTAAACTAATGCATATTCTATTTTGGAGTAATAAAATCTCACCTTTCAATTATTAAGCAAATCTTATAATTAAAGGGATATATTTACTGTATTGTTGCCATTTAGGATGGTTCATAAGCTTAGGAAGGGCTTAGATAAGTCTAGACATCAAATGGAGTCATAAAAATCCAAATATCAAAGAATAGAGAAGGGTCACGGTTACTATGAAATCATGATAACCATGAGCCCAGTCATGTACTATGGGTCACGGTTACTACCACTTTTCTAGTAATCATGAGCTATGATGCCCTTTGGTTCTGGGCCAAAATTGAGCGACCTCACGGTTACCAAGCCTTGAATGATAACCGTGAAGTAGGGTTACGAGATCGGGTGATATGAGCTTGAAAAGCTCATAATTAGTGTACTTTAATGTGTAGTTTTGCTTAGTATTGTGTTTATTATTTTGGTATTTTATCTATATTTTGTTGCTTTTATGTGTTTTGTGTGTGTGTGGTTGTTTTATTTGTTTTATAGGAGAAGGGAATGGTTTAAGGATTAGAGGAGTCAAGTGGAAGAAAGAGAGCCATGGAGTTACAAAGGGATTGTCGCGAGCGCGATAAGGAGGAGAGCTCACGACAGCAAGCGAGGAAGAGAGCCAGGCCAGCAGCCAAAAGCGTGCATTGTCACGAGGGCGACAATAAAGGGAGCTCACGACAACCAGCGGAGCCAGCCAAGAAGGGGCGTGTCTTGTCGCGAGCGCGACAAGCGTCGCGAGCACGACACAGTGCGGATGAGCAGTTGAATTTCTGAAGTGATGCAATTTTTTATGAACAATGGTAACTTTTGTGAAGGGTTATCTTTGAATAGCCATATCTTTTAGAAGGCATATATATGCCAAATGAACAAATTTTAGGAGGATGAAGAATTTTGGAATTTAATTTTGATCTTGAGAACAGTAATTTTTCTTTTAGTACTTTAATTTTATTTTCATGACTTGAAGAAGGAGACAAAAGCAAGGGAGAAGACATCTTGTGTGAAGGGAAAAGGGTTGAGAGATCCCCTTCTTCTTGTTCTAAATTTTACTTTTCTTCCTTGTAATCTTATAAATGAATATTATGTTTGCATTTGTTTATATATGACAATTTTCAATTTCCATTTATTTAGTTAATCTTTGAGTGTAGAATTTGCTATTAAAATTATATTAGTATCATTATAGGTTAAGGAAGAAGACCTTCGGTGTGCAATTCCTTATCTGAAAATCAACATAATGATCATAAATAAGGGAGTTAGCGAGAGCAATGTCTTATTGAAAGTTAATAGGAAATTCATTATCAAAGCATAGTTAGAGAGATCACATGTGGAGATAATTGCTATAGGTTGGTGATTAATCTTAAAATGTGTAATTAAAATCAACTAGTTCATTAACGAGAGTTGAGAATTAGCACTTTAATTTCATGTTTTAAGCAATCTGGTTCATGTCGAGAGAGTGGATTAGAAATATATTCCAACTTGGCTTACTAATAAGATTAAAACTTATAATTAAAATAATGGTAGCAAGTGCATGATTATTTAATTTCATTATATTCATTGTCTTCTTTGATTATATTTAACTAGGATTTAATTAAAATAATGCATTAGAGTAGTTAGAATTAATCTCCACTTATGAACATCGTAAACAAGATTAAAATTAAGTAGTAATAGTGGGTAATTTCAATCAATATTTCCTCGTGGGATCGATATCTGAAGTACTATAACTGGTACACCGTATACTTGCTGTATTTAAGCTTTAGAAAAAGCATATCAAGTTTTTGGCGCCGTTGCCGGGGAAATGTTTGATTTAAATTATTGCATTATGAACTTAATTTAAGATTTTGGATTACGATATTTAATGTGTTTTTATTTTGTTGTGAAGTTTCAGGATTTAACAGTTCATGTCGCGTACAAGGAGCTCGCAAGAAGAACTTGAACCGTTAAATTTAGAAATAGAGAGATTTCTTTCGAGTAACTGCAAGTCAAATAAAAAGAAGAATCGAAATAGGAAAATTGCTATGGCTGAAGAAGACAATCCACTGCGATTGATGGACTTTGCCACGCCAGCATTGAGTGGTGCTCAACAAGGTGTGGTAAGACCCACGGTAAACGCAAATCAATTTGAAATAAAACCATCGCTTTTACAAATGATTCAAAATAGTATACAATTCTATGGTTTGGCAAATGAGGATCCCAATGCTTATTTGGAAAATTTTTTAGAAATTTGTGATACCTTTAAGATTAATGGAGTTTCGGCGGATGCAATCAAGCTTAGGCTATTTCCTTTTACATTGAAGGACAAAGCAAAAGCTTGGTTGAATTCCCTTACTAGGGGCTTTATCACAACTTGGGATCAATTAACCCAAGCCTTTTTATCAAAATATTTTCCCCTAGCAAAAACTGCCAAAATTATAAAGGATATTACCACTTTTGTTCAATACGACACTGAATCTTTGTATGAGGCATG
The DNA here is from genome assembly GCA_037975025.1 of Excoecaria agallocha. NCBI lineage: Eukaryota > Viridiplantae > Streptophyta > Magnoliopsida > Malpighiales > Euphorbiaceae > Excoecaria > Excoecaria agallocha. Next base: position 63,167,820 of record CM075809.1, on the reverse strand, counting down.
GGAAAGGTTCAAAGAATTGCAACGAAGTTGCCCACACCACAATCTTCCAAGGGAGTTACTGATGCAAATATTTTATAATGGTGTGAATCCAACTACTCGAGGCACCATTGATGCTGCAGCTGGGGGATCTCTTATGAGGAAAACAACGGAGGCTGCATTTGAATTATTGGAGGAAATGTCCATGAATAATTGTATATGGCCAACCGAGAGAGTAAGAGACTCTAATTCTAATTCCAATGTTAATACTAGGGGAGTCCATTCAATAGATTCTGTTATGGCCTTGCAAGCCCAAGTAGCTGTATTAACCCAAAAGATCAATAGTCTAGGAGTGGGAGGAACTCCATAAACTGAGTGCACTATTTATTGCCAACTAGGTCATAGTAATGAGGGCTGTAATTTGGGAATGGGTAATCTAAATGAACAAGTTAGTTTTATCCAAGGATAAGGAAGGGGAAACCCATATTCAAACACTTACAACCCCGGTTGGAGAAACCACCCGAATTTTTCTTGGGGGAATAGTAGCAACCAAAATAAGGCTGTGGGGTTTCAACAACCTCAAGATAGGTTTGGAGCTTTGGAAGTGAAAGTAGATAGATTTATTGAGGAGCTTAACTTAAAATTCACTTCACAAGAAGATAATTAAAAGAGGTTAGAAACTAAATTTGATCAAATAACAAAGAATCAAGCCTCTTCAATTCATAACTTGGAAGTGCAATTAGGGCAAATTGCCAAGGCTCTTCCTTTCCGCTAACAAGGAAACTTACCAAGCAATGTAATACCCCTAAAAGTACCCTAAGAGAGATAGATGATTATTTTGCATAAGATAGAGGTTAATTATGTGACTAATTAAAGGGAAATTGTAAATTAAGGATGTAATTGAAAAGTTAAAGTAAAATTTTTATGGTAGAAATGTAATAAGTAAAAAGGTTAAAGACTAAAGTAAGAAACAAAAATACAAAGAGGGATTAAAGTGAACTTTACCAAGATTTTTTGTTATCAACCAATAGGAACAAAGCACTTGTGAGGCAAAAGAGTAGAGAAGGAAAAGTGGTCTTCTTCTCCTTGTGGTGGCCGGCCATTTGGCCAAGGGAATTCATTTTTTTTTGTTTCCTTTCTTTCTTTCCCTCTTCGTTTTCGTCTTCTCTCCTTAAAGAGGCTTTTGTGCTCTAAGTGGCAAAAGGGTTGTAGATGATAAAGAGAAAGAGAGAAAGAATTAATTTACAGCAACTTAAGGCTAGGAGCAAGAAGAGATGAAGAGCAAAGATAGAAATGATGGAGGAGAAAGATAAAGAAGAGAGAGAGAAAGGTAAAGCTTGAAAGGTTAAAGTTTAAAGAGGTATGGGAACTTAACCTTACTTGTATATGTGTTTACTATATAAATAATGTGATAATAGTAATATATGATGTTATATTAAGGGAATATCATGAAAAATAGAGGTTATACTTGATGGAAAACTGAAATGGGAAGTTTTGTTGAAGATAGGAGAAAACTGTTTTAGGGTTCATTGGACCAGTCTTCACTAAATTAATGATATCTTGAGTTATATTGATTGGAATTCATAAATTCCAGTTGGATATGAAAATAAACACATATATCTTCATTTCATATTAAGGACACGACCCTTGAATCAATTTTTATGATAGTGAAAAATTTGCTTGGAACTGGGTCATGACCGCTGCCCCTGTCATTGGGAGTAGTCTTCGGTTTTTTGTGCATAAATTGAGATTTATAGCTCTGATTGGGGTTATTTTTGATGTTTTAGAAACTAGAAATATATATCTACAACTTTTTAGAAGAAATGTTTCTCAAAAAATGACGTTTTCTGGGTAAAAAACGGCATATAAGTTGAGATAGAAAATCTGTCTCTGGGCAATTTGGGCCTCACGGTTACTAGGTTTTTCATAGTAGCCATGAGGTACCCCAGTTTTCAGTCCAGACCCTAAAGATGACTTACCTCACGGTTACTAAACATTTCATAGTAACCGTGACCTCTTTAAAAAGTAAAGAACACGGTTATTACTCATCCGGTAATGATCGTGAGGTAGTTTGGCGTAGTCCAGACCCAAAAGTGCAATTAGGTCACGGTTACCATGAATTTGGTAGTAACTGTGACCCCTAAATTATGTCTTGTTCCACTGTTACCATGAATTGATAGTAACCGTGACCCTCCTTCAAAGTCCAAAACTTGAAAGTAAAAGATGCATTATGAGGCTTAAGATTAACTCCTTTATTCCTAAATCTTATAGATTACCTTAAACATAAAATATATGGTAAAGTACAACAATAAGTATATGAAATGTAAAAGTAAAATAGGAATAAAGTTATAGTAATTGATGTATGGAAATGTTCACTTGAATATGATTGTACTATACTGATTATTTATATGTACTTTTGACTGTGACATGATAGTTAAAGAATATTACTATATTGATTGATTTATCATACCATATGATGAATTATATACTATGAATCAAATGATATATGAGATAGGATTAATTGCCTGCACTTAAAAACTTGGTTGTGGATAGATAGGCATGCCTGTAGGGTTTCAATCGCAGCTGCTCCTATTTGACTCTTATGAGTCTTCTGTATGTCTCTACATGAGACTTCTGTTTAGATACCTTCGGGTATCCTTCTGATTAGATACCTTTGGGTATCCTTCTGATTAGATACCTTCGGGTATCCATTACTCCCGTTATCCATACCCACAGGAACTTACGCATGCCATTTATGCAAATAATGATATGCATATACAGTTTGAAATCTGTTACTGTTCTGACTAAATGATACAGTTATATCTTTATTAATCCAATAAATGCATTGTATTTTTATTGTTGTTAAATGATTGGTGATAACTACTGTGTGTGGTTATCAATATATTATTTTTGTTCCCCACTAAACTTTATAGCTTAGCACGGGTGTTTATTCGTGTAGGTACTTGAAGTCAAGGTGCTTTCTGTTGGGACAAGAGCTACTAATGTAAAGCCAACTCTAGAGATAGGAGAGAGTCAATTATATTTGTAATTAATTTTCCTTTTATATTTATTATGTTGTACTAAATAACCCTAATTAAGAAAACATTTTAATTGATTTTATAGAATACTTAATGTAATACTTTGTATTTTCTTATAGTATATTGAGGTATGCATGTGAAAATAACAATAACAACTAACAAGACTATAAAGGAAATAAATTATCCTATGTAAAAGAACTTATATAATGAAAAGTTTGGGTGGACTAGTGCGGTCCTTACAAGCAATACGGAGGAAAATCCTCGCGACCGGTTGAAGGAAGTCTAGAATAGATTCCTGATTGTTATATTTATATTTTAAGTTAGCTTAGTGGTTATTTGGATGTTTAATTGCTATTTTCATATTTATTTTATTTTGCTGTTTTATTTGTATTGTATCCACATTTATTTAGACTACTTACACATTTTTATTTTGTATTTTATAGGTATTTATGTTTGCTTTATTTGTGTTGTCCCTAATTTTCTATTTTCATATATAAAAAAAAATTTTAAGTCATGAAAATTTCATCATTGTCACGAGCGCGACAGGAGTCACGAGCTCGACAATAATGAGTTGAACTGATCATAGGACTCTGTCACGAGTGCGCCCTATTCGCTCTCGTGACTATTTCATCTTGATTTGGGTCTTAGGGTTCTGTCGCAAGCACGACAGCTGAATATGGAGATTAGGCATTTAGGCACTGTCGCGAGCGCGACCTTCTTCGCGAGCTCGCTATGTTCAAATATCGTGTCTTGTCGCGAGCGCGACCATGTCGCGATAGGACACGAGATTCGAATTTCTGAGATTTTTAGCTGCCTTTTCACCTGCCCCTATATATAGTTAAAACCCTAACCTAACCTTTCACCTTCCTTATTTAGCTATTCACAAGTTTTCTACATTTTTCTCTCAAGGTTTTGGGTTTCTCTCCTCCTCCTCTCTTCTTTTTACTAGTTTTTGTGGAGAAGTTTTGCTGGGTTTTGTTTTTTTCTTTTTCGTTTTCCTTTATTTTTGAGATTGTAGCTGGGGGTTACACAAGATTTTATCATGGTACGCACAAAGTCAATTGGCCACAAGGATAAACACCCTATGGTAGAGCCGGGTTCTCCATCCTCACCGCCTGTGGAGTATCTTCAAGCCATGTTTGAGTGTCCCTTCCCTATATATTCTGAAGTAAAAGGAAAAAAATTTAAGTTTTTTGACACAAAATCATATGTGGGCATGTTGCATTTAGACCATGATTTGATTAAGGATTTAGGTCTCACTACCCAATTTGATAAGTATGTCAAATACATGAAATGAAAAAAAATTTCTTTTATGAATTTGCCTATTAGGAGGGACTGGGCTGTAGAATTCTTTGTCACCTTGGCTTATGTAGACAATAAAAAGACTCAATTTAAATTTAGACACCAAGGTGCTGAGTTTATTTTTGGCTTTAAAGAGATGCATGCTTGGTTTGGTTTTTCGTTGAAGGGCCAACGTTTTAATGCCACTTTGTTTGATCACCGACCAACTTGGACAAAAATCACTGGCTTAAATGAATTCAATAACAAAAATGCCTCTAATCGACTTATTAAGGATAATGGATTATTTTTATTTCATAAATATTTATGCCATGCCTTATTTGGAAGGGTTGAGAGCACAAAGGTTCAAACTAAAGATTTGTTTGTGCTTGATTTGTTGTTGTCACATAAAACACCATGCTCTATAAATTTTGTCTTTGATGGGTTATATCATGCATCCATTGCTAAAACTAAAATGGTAGGCATGTGTCACATGGTAACCGGCATCATTTTAGGGTGTTTAGGTGATTTAGACAATTTTGTTTTGGAGGAAAATGAGCGTGTGACTTTAATGGATATTCGTTATCTGCGTAATTTCCATGTTTTAGATAGAGGCGCTTGGCCTTCGCAGTTTTTATCACGTTTTGCATAGGAAACGAGTACTAATCGTGCCAAGGGGAAAGGGAAAGCACCTGAAACGTCAACTGCGGCAGTATCCGGTGATTCAGATGGTGCTGATGATAAAGATGAAGCTGCTCCTACTAGTGACTCAGGATTTGGACGAGCTGATAGTGGTGAGCCAAGTGTTGGTGCTACACAAGAGGAAGATGCTGGATTACAGCGAGTCATGTCTTGTTTGGATGGCATTGAGGCTGCTAATCAAAGCATGGCGGCCCGGATGGATTCCCTTGAGGCAATTGTCAACCAAATGCACAAAAGTCATAAGAGTCTTAGCCGCAAGCTCCTTTCATTCTTTTGCCATCAGAATATTCCTTTCACGCCTTTTCCGCCGGGGTCCCCAAGTGGACCATCTCAGTAATGTTCTCTCTCCTATGTTTTTTTTCGTTTTTCTTATGTTTTTGTGTTTCTTTGTCTTACATGTTTTGTTGTGTGGTATGCTTTTTTGTGGAGTCTTCCTTACACAATGAGGACATTGTGTCCTTTAAGTGTGGGGAAGCTAGTTGTTAGTTTGCATATAGGATTAGTTTTAAGTTTTTAGGTTGTTTTATGGAGTTATTCTTTGTGAGGTTATTGCCTAGTACCACAAGTAGGTACTCTTTGCATAGTTAATTATGAGTCTATTGGATGCATCTACTAACTTAGAATCAAGGTTCTTTAGTTTTAATATGATTATGCTTCCATGGATGGGCATGTTTAGGTTAAGTACTTTGGTATACATCTCTTTTAGGCTTCGTTTCTTTGAGTATGTGTTTTAGAATAGTGAGTTTTACATGATGTAGAGTGTTGTCATAACCATGGTGAGCTTTTGAGCCTAAACACATTAAAATTATTGTTGAGAGAATTCTTCTTGTATTCATTAGTCTAGAACTTGTGTAAAATAATTTTTGAGATCACATTTAGTATATAATATGCATTAGAAATAACCTATTTTAACTTTCTTAAACAACTACCCTTTTTGACTTTAGGTAGCCATTTGAGCCTATAACCATTTTATTCATGAGCTTATTTTGAGCCTATAACCATTTTAAAGTGAATTAAAACTTTCTTTTTGAACCCTTATGTGGAAGATGTAGTAATGCTTTGATGAGTAGGATATAGTATTGATATTTTATAAGCATGAATCCTTTTTGATCCCTGAAGTTTAAAGCCACTAGTATTTTCCATATGTATTTCCATTTCTAAAAAAAGAAAAAGAAATAAAAAAAGAAAAAGAAAAAAAAGATATAAAAAAGAAGAAGAAAACTATTACACTAGTTGATTTTAAAAGAAGAAAATAAAAGTAAGAGAAGCAACTAGTTGAAGTTGAGCATAGGTGAAAACTAGTGGGAATTGAAGAATCATTGTAAAGGGGTTATGAAAATTTCATTAGTAAAGATAGATATCATGCTTTAGTGCAACTTTTTCAATACAAAGTCTTTCTTATTTGAGTATTTGCTATGTTTTTCACTTAAATGAGCTACTTAACCAAAAATTGTTCCTACCCTAACCTAAGTCAAGCTATAACCCTTTAAAGACCCTTTTGATTTTGTGCATTATTTTATGCTAGTGATGGAGATTTTTATTTAATACAAGCTTATGGTATGTGGTGGTATAAGAGGAAATATGAGTTAAACACTATCCACTAAATACTTGAGTGGTGTAAGGCATAAATTATTATGAGAGAACAACTCTAAAATTTTGTATTATTTGCTAAGTTAGAGTACATGTTATAAGAGATAAGGTTTTTAAGAGCTTTATATGATTGTACTTTACTTTCTCTTGTTTATCCTATTGGGGGCATGAGAGTGTTAAACCTTTTAGATCCAAGATTTTGTTTTGGTATGTGTTGACATTGACTCAATAATGAATATGTTAAATAAACTTTGCATGTGTTAATTTGTAAGAATCTCAAGAAAGACAAACTCCATATTCCATGTTCTATGTTTTATTTAAATGTTTGAGCTTTGATGGTTTCTAGCATTTTGAGTTTTTGCTTGAGGACAAGCAAAAGTTCAAGTGTGGGGAATTGATATGAGCTTGAAAAGCTCATAATTAGTGTGTTTTAATGTGTAGTTTTGTTTAGTATTGTGTTTATTATTTTGGTATTTTATCTATATTTTGTTGCTTTTATGTGTTTTGTGTGTGTGTGGTTGTTTTATTTGTTTTGTAGGAGAAGGGAATGATTTAAGGATTAGAGGAGTCAAGTGGAAGAAAGAGAGCCATGGAGTTATAAAGGGATTGTCGCGAGCGCGACAAGGAGGAGAGCTCGCGACAGCAAGCGAGGAAGAGAGCCAGGCCAGCAGCCAGAAGCGTGCGTTGTCGCGAGGGCGACAATGAAGGGAGCTCGCGACAACCAGCGGAGCCAGCCAAGCAGGGGCGTGTCTTGTTGCGAGCGCGGCACAGTATGGACGAGTAGTTGAATTTCTGAAGTGATGTAATTTTTTATGAACAATGGCAACTTTTGTGAAGGGTTATCTTTGAATAGCCACATCTTTTAGAAAGGCATATATATGCCAAATGAACAAATTTTAGGAGGATGAAGAATTTTGGAATTTAATTTTGATCTTGAGAATAGTAATTTTTCTTTTAGTACTTTAATTTTATTTTCATGACTTGAAGAAGGAGACAAAAGCAAGGGAGAAGACATCTTGTGTGAAGGGAAAAGGGTTGAGAGATCCCCTTCTTCTTGTTCTAAATTTTACTTTTCTTCCTTGTAATCTTATAAATGAATATTATGTTTGCATTTGTTTATATATGACAATTTTCCATTTCCATTTATTTAGTTAATCTTTGAGTGTAGAATTTGCTATTAAAATTATATTAGTATCATTATAGGTTAAGGAAGAAGACCTTCGATGTGCAATTCCTTATCTGAAAATCAACATAATGATCATAAATAAGGGAGTTAGCGAGAGCAATGTCTTATTGAAAGTTAATAGGAAATTCATTATCAAAGCATAGTTAGAGAGATCACATGTGGAGATAATTGCTATAGGTTGGTGATTAATCTTAAAATGTGTAATTAAAATCAACTAGTTCATTAACGAGAGTTGAGAATTAGCACTTTAATTGCATGTTTTAAGCAATCTGGTTCATGTCGAGAGAGTGGATTAGAAATATATTCCAACTTGGCTTACTAATAAGATTAAAACTTATAATTAAAATAATGGTAGCAAGTGCATGATTATTTAATTTCATTATATTCATTGTCTTCTTTGATTATATTTAACTAGGATTTAATTAAAATAATGCATTAGAGTAGTTAGAATTAATCTCCACTTATGAACATCGTAAACAAGATTAAAATTAAGTAGTAATAGTGGGTAATTTCAATCAATATTTTCTCGTGGGATCGATATCTGAAGTACTATAACTGGTACACCATATACTTGCGGTATTTAAGCTTTAGAAAAAGCATATCATCGGGTCACGGTTACTATGGATTTCGTAGTAACCGTGAGATAGCATGGGTTTTGCTTCTGGACCAAAAGTTCACTACCTCACGGTTACCAATCCTATAGTAGTAACCGTGAAGTAGAACTACGAGAATGGGTCACGATTACTATAAAGTCTTAGTAACCATGAGCCAGAGCACACTTTAGTTCTGGACTGGAGATTTAGGCACCTCACGGTTACTATGAGATTCATGGTAACCGTGAGCCATAAACTGCCCAAAGACCGATTCCCAGTCTCAACTTTTACACGATTTTTGACCTATAAAACAACAATTTCAGCTAAAATGACCTTCAACAAAGTTGTAGGCCTAAGTTTCTAGTTTTCAATACACCAAAAATTGTCTCAACAGGACCTGTAAATCTTTAGATATTCCAGAAAAACCACAGACTGTTCATGAAGACAAATTAACAATCACAATTAGATTTCAATACCGATTTCCATTATCATACAGTGAAAATCAGATTTTGGTTACTTCTAACAAAATCAAGGTATACAAGTCTAGTTTCTATACCAACTGGAATTTTATCATTTGGACAACTATAGCTCAAGATATTAGCAAAAGTATGTAGACTGGTCAAGTGATCCTTAAAATAGATTTTCATGTTTTTCAACCAAAACTTGTATATTTTTAACTCTAAACCCTTCTAAGCTTGAAATCATCCATAAAATATATGAGAGGGACATTCAAGGTCTCCCTCTCTCATGACCAAAATATCATACATACACACAAAAACCTAAGTTCCCATACCTTGCTAAGCTCCAAGTTCTTCAACCTTGGAGAGCCTCCTTCCTCTTTCTCTTGCTTGATTCTCCTTCTATAAAATAAGACACTTCTATGAAAACCCATCAAGCTATTCAATGAAACACACACATCAAAGAAGAAATAAGTTACCTTAACACCAAAATCCAAGTAAATCTTTATTCCCTTTTGTCAAAACCCCAAGAACTCTAGAGAGAGAATATGAGAGAGAGAGTTTAGGGTTTGAGAGGATGAAGATGGAGGAAGAATACCATGAGTTAGCCGGCCATCCCTCTCCAAAATATCCTCTTCACTTTTATTTTCAATTAGTCCAAATGTCATCTTTAACCAAAAATTGCTATTTGGTCCTTCAAGTTACTTTATTTCAAATTCTACCCCAAAACTTACCCTTTAGCTATGCAATTAGGTCCTTTTTTATACATTTATACTTAATTAAACATAGTCACTAATAATTAATTAGTGATAATTCTCCTAGGGTATACTAAGGGGCATTACACTATTGTTCTCTTGTTCCCTAAAAGTCATGGAATAAGACATCGACTTCGCAATAAGTCTTTTGATTCCATGATGGACTCCTTTGAAAAAAAACATTGGTGCACGTGTAAATGAGGTGCTCTAACTAACTGAACTATAGCCCTTATGTTTGTGATACATATTTTATCATGTCGATAATTTCTTGTCAAGATGAATATTATAGATCCAACATCCTATTTCTTTGAGTTCTTTGGTCGATATTGCTTATAAATAATATTCCATTTATAATTAATATTACATTTCTAATCCATTGATGTCATGGATTCCATTTCTTTCTTTTTATGATGATAAATGACCTACTTAACTCAGTGGTTAGAGTATTGCTTTCATACAGCGGGAGTCATTGCTTCAAATCCAATTGTAGGTATAACTTATTAGATATCAGAATCAATGCTATCTAATAAGTTTTTTACCCACCTATTTTATATTTTATTAATTTTTGACTTAAAAAAATTTTTGTTGTATTCGAATCTGATTTTACTTATGATTTGATTCTATTCAATTGGTAGAATCAAAAAAATAGGTTGTATAGATAGAACTTCCGTTTATACAGAAGTTCTGTTGATTATTTGGACGCACCAACTAGTTATAGTTACGAAATTACGTACATTGATAGCCTCTGCTCATGCTTTAGCACGTCTGAGAGCTAGATTTTCCTCAATTATTTGTCTCACGCCTTTCGCTTTTCTTAAGTTAGCTTTCGCTATTTCAAGAGTTTGTTGAGCTTCTTATGGATCAATGTCACTACCCTTTTCTGCATCATTTACTAAAACAGTAATCTCATTATTGCCTATTCTAGCAAAACCACCCATTAGAGCCATCGTTAACCATTGGTCATTAAGGCGTATTCTCAAAATACCGATATCGACAGTTGTGGCAATTGGCGCATGATTTGGTAATACGCCAATTTGTCCACTATTAGTAGATAGAGTAACAAGATACATACCCTAAGGGAAGCTTCATGCATGGTAATAATGGGTATCTCTATTGGCTAGCCAGGTGAGACAAAATCACACCCATATCTTATCCCATTATGAATGCCAATCATTGTTCACCGTACAATGGCTATATCTTTATCAACTATCTTTTTGTGAGACATAATTAGCACACATGCTTAGCCTATAGAAGGCATGTTGGACATGTGGTTTATATGATGATAAAAATGAAAATATTTTATTTTAATTTTGGATTATATCTTTTGGTGCTATGGTACCCAAATAATTTAGCAACATTTTAGGTTTCAAAATGAATTTACAAAAATTTCAATTGATTAATTAAGGGGAAAGCATTTTTATGTGCATATATATTGTTTTGTTCAGCCATAGTAATTTGACTAGTAAAATATGTAAATTTCAATTGGTATTTTGTGCATTTTAGATTTCACAACTTTTATTTTTCTTCTTTCTTTTTAAAAAAAGTTTCCTATGGTTTGCTTCTTAATTTCAACCAATGAAACTCTAATAGGTGAGTAATTTTATCCACATTAAAAAGTTTAGGAAAAAAGATATTTGTCTCAAATTGAGTAGCTCAAATAGAGATATTTATGGAAATGAAAATATTTAAAAATATTCAATTTCAAAAATAACCTTAATAAAGGCAAGCCATTTGAAATATTTTGAAGTCAAGTCACAATAGACTCATAAAAAAGTCACGTAATTTAAACAACTTAACTTACCTATAATCACTCTATATGCATTAATAGCCACAAAATCAATTTTTTTTTTTTATTTTTATCAAATAGCATAGCATGCTAATTTGTTCTTTTAAAAAAAAAGGCAATATTTATGATAATTTTATCTAATACTGGACAATTTTTAAACTAATTGAAATTCTGGTGTTATGGAAAGCAGTGATTTCTTTATACAAAAATCAAAATTAAAGTTTTCATTATCGCATATGTAATTAACTAGGCAGAAGGTGTATATTTATCATTTTATTTTGTCTAAATATGTAATTTTTCCCTTATATTTTTCATTATAACAATCTTACTCTTTAAGTTGTATAACATAAGTGAAACTATCATTCATACTTTCAATCCACACGAGTACAATTAGTTAAATGTCCCATGCTCCACGTGTAATAAATAAATATTTACTAGATAATAACTTATAAATAAATTAGACAGTTATAAATATTACATTGCTAATTTTATTAACTTTATGTATTCATATTCAAAAATAATATCAAATAATATGAAATTGAATATTGTGTAGTGAAATTCAACTACAATGCAATTTAATTTAGCAATTCAAGAGTTTAATTTTTAATTCCAAATGTAACTGAAACTCAAAAATACAATTGAATTTTGATTTATCTTGAAATTAATTGAAATCTAAATTAATTTGAAAATTCAATTAAAATTGAGTTTCAATTAAAATTCATCTTGATTTGATTGAATTTCAATTTGATACTACTAATTTTGAATTTGGCCAAATTCAATTGGATTCAATTCAACCTTTTCAATTTAATTTTGATTGAAATTCAATTTGATTTGGCCAATTCAATTGAATTTTAATTGATCTTAAAATTCAATTGAAATTGGACTGGCTTTAAAATTGGTTTTTTTAAATTGAAGTGGATTCAATTTAGTTTGATTGATGTATTGAATTTAATTTGATTTACCTATGTTGGATTGGATTCAATTTGATATGGCTTGTTGCTCCAAGTAAATATAATCACATGCTTATTAATAGTATTTGAGATTGATTTAATTAAGTTTGAATTGATTCTTTTGATTTGAAAATTGAATCAATTGAATTTGAATTAAGCTCGTTGATTTAGAAATTCAATTTTAGATTAGTATTTGGTTTTTAATTGAAATTCAACTTTAATTTGGATAAGTGATTTTCAATTAAAAAATAATAATAATAATAATAACCAATTGAATTTAAATTGATTATATTCAATTAAAAAAATTAATTAAAATTAAAATTGGATTAACCAAATTTCTCCTCTATAGATTTAGAGAATTAGCAATCAAAAGTGTATAGAATATGGTTTGATATTGGAATTAAAAAGAAATCAAATAAGACAATACCTGATTAAAGTTGAAAAAGTTGTTAATTAAGAAAGGGCAGTAATTTTTGTAAATTAAACAGCTAGAAAAGCGCGTAAGACAGTACCTAATTGGACTCATTTATTTATTTTGTCAATTTTATAATAATCCCACATATTCAAACAAAATGCAATTTTTATTAATTTTGACCTTCTAGTGAGCTTTATATAGAATAATCAAAGTAGTTCAAAACAAATAAGAACAAGTGCAAAAGCTGGTATTATGCATTTTGAATTGAATTTAAATTGCAATTAAACTCGAAAAGTTTACCATAAATAGGATTCGAATTGCATGAACAAATCAAAAATTTATATTATTTCTTTGCTATTTTGGTTACCTTAAAAAATTCTGAAAAAACACATGTTTTAATCAATTTCACTTTATGTCGGTCTAAATTGAATTAAATTAGGAAATACTTAGCTATTAGATTTGTAACAAATTTAAAATGTTAAAAAAATAGTTATTTAAATATGTTAATGTATTGAAAATAAGCAAAATATTTTAACCATGATAATGACGACAACTATGATGATAATAAAAGAAATTGCATAATTCCGTGAATGCAAATTAAACAGAGGTTAACATTCTGTTTTGACGTTGACATTAAGTTTTAATTTTAAATTATTATTTTTTTGAATTGGTATTTATATAAAAAAAGTTATTAATATAATACAATTAGTCTAAAACATTATAAAACCATGTTGTTATCTTAAATATGGGATCAACATTACATTATATAGTCATATAATATTATTAAATACATTATCCTACCATGCTTAACAAAACATGCAATACAACCATTCAAGTAGGAAATTTTGAAAAAAAAAAAAACTTATTAATTTTCCTTCTCTCATTTTTATTTCTCTACCACCTCTTCATTTACAACAATTTACAAAGTTTTTTCAGGGTACGTTTACTTATAGAAAATAATTTTCTGTTTTCTATTTTCTTAGAAAATTGGAGTATTTATTTTCTATACAAAATTTAAAAAATGCGTTCACCTGTCAACAAATAAAAAATTATTTTTCTAGAAATAAAAAATAAGAAAACATGTTCACTTATTAAAAATAGAAAATGTTTTCTAAATTAAAAAATTAAATTATATATTATTAAAAAATATGTATACTTTAATTTTTAAAATTGAAATAATACGTATATATGATTAAATTATAAATTTATTAAGATGATTCAATTAAATTTAATATTTATAAATTAATGAACATTGAATTGAAAAAAATTTGATCCAGTAGGTCATAATACTTGCATCCATTTTTCTTAAATGATTTGAAATTCTTGTGCTTTTGTAATTTAATTGAGGAAAAATATTTTAAATATTGATATTTGTAATATATACCTTAATGTAAAATAATAATAATAATAATAATAAAATAAATTAATAATATCCTTACCTTGTAAAACATTTGCCAAATGTCTTCAATAGCAAATATGGTGTTTGAATACGAATCATAAGTTACCCTAGTATGCTCCAGTAATTCAGTAAATTGTCAATGCTTCATCCGAAAACGATTGTATTTTTATTTTATTTTTTCAATATCATATCCCTTTTCCACTACTATAAATAATTCGCCATCCATTTCTTGCCAATCAGATGGTTTAAAAGATGGCATTTAATTCGGATCTTTTTAAAACTCTCGTATAAAATATTTAAAAAAACAAATTCATTACTGTCGGACTAATCTTTCGATTCTTTACCATTTCCATTCTTTCCTCCATCTAATTATCTATATATAACAAAATTTCCATTATATGTTGTATATCAAAATTTTAAAATTGTTTTAAGCACATATTTTAGAATTAAAAAAATAACAAGAAATGTAATGAGAAAAAACAACTTAAATATTACACAACATAATTCACAAAAGAAAAAAAAACTGAACATTTGCAGACGCTAACCGGTTGTCCCAAACAAGAAATGATTAATCCCACTAATATCAGTAGAAACTATGGCAATTACCATATTTGAAATTAATTTGTGGAAATGTTAAATAATAAGATGTGAGACAATTTAATGCCAACAATAATAAGATGCAAATATAAGCAACTTTGTGCTATGTTGTAGACAAATTAATTTAGATTATAAGTTCATATTTATTTTAGAAAATTTTGATAGATCATACTAATAAATCCAGGCCCAATAATCTCTCGGGTCATCCTCAGACTTTCTCATAATCTCACAAATATTGGTTGACTCTCTATTTTTTAATATTATCTTAATAAATTACAGCCTCTTTATCTATCACAATGAAATTATTAAATTCATAAATATAGTTTTATTTAGTATGACTTGTTATCAATAAACATATTAAGAAAATTAAATAGTTTTAAACATGTCAACTAAAAATTCTTAATCCATGTGAAAATATAATAAATTAAAGATATTTTTATAGATATATTGGAAGGTTGCAAGCAACAAAGCATATTGAGTAAAAGTTCATTTTCTGTTAGAAACAAAAAAATAATAAAATACAAAAAAGCAAAAAGAAAGAAGATGGGGCACAACTTTATTAAAAATATATTTTAAAATAAAGGAGCACATATAGAAGATAAAACCTTTTTCATTTTTTTTTGCTATAACGAAGCCAAGCTCATCATTTTAGAGTACAATTGAAAATTCTCTTGCCATGGATAACTCTTCCAAAATAAATCATCTAGCTAAGAAAAATGAAAAGCAAAATTAGAGAAACATTGCACTACAACATTGAAGTCAAAGATGCAGCTCCAAACAATCAATTCAGAAGACTTTAATAGCAGAAATACAGTAGAAGCTACTCCCATTTGACATCATTGCTATATGGGCATCAACGTGTCTTAGTCACAATAATTCTTTCTCAAAAAGAAAAAGAAAAATTAATTCAATAATTAAGAAACTAATGAATAAGTAAAACCATGCAGGCTTAAAAAAAGAGTAAAACCATTCAGGCAGTGGTTATTTCCTTGTATTACATTATATTATGTTCCACAAACTTAAAATGTAAATAGAAGCAATCCCTCATCATTGATGCACAATGCATTACAGCAACAAAACCAAAACTGCTGACGTTAAGAGATAATTACTATTTCCTTATACTAGTATGTGAAACATAATATAATTTCAATTTCATGTTTAGTGACAATGCAATGTTCAATAGTTGTATGATAAATAGTAATCTTAAAGCACCGAATTACATTAGATGTTGAACCAATCATATGCAATTATTAACGGCAAAAAGTACTGATATTTTAAATAACATGTACCAATAGGGAAAAAAGGTTTGCTCCTATAAATAAACCTTTCTGTAATCTTTAAGCAAGTAAATAACTTGGTATTAAATAAATTAGCTATTAATAAGATAGAATTATATAAAAAATAAGCATATCAAGTCACTCAGCTAAAACCTTATAGAACGAATAATCAGAAAGACAAATGTGATTTGACTAACCAAAGACAAACCAATATCCATTAATTAATTAAAATAAAATGGACACAAACCCATATTATCAATTTCTTACCTAATTCTCTGAGCATTGGTGCTAGTGCATTGTCCTCTGCATGGTAACATGCATAGATGATTATATCCTCTGTAGGACTGAATGTCTATCAATCTCTTTATGTCTCCTTTAAGAATCTGTAAGTTAAGTACAGAGATTAGTACATGCTACTAAACTAAATCTCAATAACTACCAACAACATAAGAGGGTTAAGATTATGGCAAAGATGTTCTTGTCCATGCTTCCCCCTCACAGGAATTCATGGGAATTAAGATTATATGATATTATTTTGGCACTACCACATATAAGCATGAGCTTTGCTTTTTAGTGATTCTTAGAAAAACTAAATCATTAAAAAGATACAAAATGAATGTGCAAGGAAGAGGTTCCTATTAACCTTTAATGGACCCGAAGATGCAGTTGTCTTAGCCTCTATGATGCTCTGCAATACTGCTCTATCTACAAAAGCTCTAGCTAAGTCCTCTGCAAGTTGATAAATCTGACAAACACACAAATAAAAATAGAGAGAGAATAGAAGAATAAAAAAATATAAAAAGACCTTATGATGTGGACTCCACCATCCACCAGTGCATGTTATATTTTGGGTCATCATTTTTTAGACGATGTAGATGTTGATGACTATAAACTGAAGTGAACTAATATTAGGTATTTACATAAATGAATAAAAAAATGCAAAAAAATGAATGATTATCCAATATTTGTCCCTATGTAACAAGATGGGATTATTGGCTACTATGTTCGTAAAAGCCATAATAGTAAAAGGTTTGAAAGTGTTAGGAAATATTGCATTACCAGGAGTTAGCCATATTATAGTAACTGTGTTAGAATTATATATATAAATATTATTTTGGTCTTGGTCTTATTAGTTTAACCATAGCTATGTATAAACTGATTGGAAATCATTGAACATTAGATATTAAGCAAAGAAGTACAGAAGTATATGCTAATGTAATAATTTCTTATGTCTCTAAGAATCTCAATTAAATTTCATTTGTTTTAAGAAAAGAAAAGGAAATTACAACTTTATTGGCAACCAAACTTAAAGAAAATCCCAAGAAGTGGCAAGATGATGGCCATTAGGATATCTAATTAATCAAGTAGTTGTTCAATCTCTAACATTTTGACACACACACACACATACACACACATATATATATGAATAGTTAACTTGTTTAATCTTATCCTATAAATATGTTCAATCTTACCCCATATAATGTAGTATACAAAAAAAAAACTATATTATTGGCAGTATAGGGAGAATTATTATTATTATTATTATTATTATTATTATTATTATTATTATTATTATTATTATTATTATTATTATTATTATTATTATTATTATTGTTGTTGTTGTTGTTGGTGTTGTTAACTAACTAACTATTTTCAATGTTCCAATTTTGGGGAGATTGATCCTCATTTGGTTCCTTGGCAGTTATATGATTTAACGTTCTAAAGCTGTTAAAACATACGATAAAATAATTTCAGTTATATTTGATAAGAAACAATACAGATTATAGCACCAGAAAGCTAAAATTACCACACATAATGATAGTTTTCTATCTGAACTGACCACAAATATTTCAATGGTACATGTATATTTGTAGATTGCTAAGAAGGAACATAAAAAAACATAAATATCAGGAAGAAGGCAAAGAAGAGACTGGATTGAAACTTGTGTAAGAGTTTCATTTACTTTGTGTTCATGTTGGAACTTGGAAAAGGAGTTTAATTTATCAGGTGGACGTAAAGAGCAAGCAAAAAAGCTAGAGGAGGATGTGAGAACTTTCATTAATCAAGAAAGTGTGGAAATGTTAATGAAACTTGAAATTGATAGACGAAATCCAAAGGGTAGGATTTTTATACATTTTTGAAGACGAAATAAACAAAACTCTTAATAGATTTGTTGGTTTAGGAGGATTTTCATTGTGCAATGCTTCTGAGAAATCACGATAAAGATGATAAAGTGGCTGATAAATCTGTAAGATAAGATAATTTCTTGAGTAGATTTAGACACAAACAAGAGTAGGGAGCTATATCTACGATACATACAAGCAAGCTCCTGAGTTTAGAGGTATGTTGTTTCTTAAATTATAATTAACAGTCTGAAACCCTTAAATTGAAAACACCATGCTGAGAAAAAAAAAGGAAAAAGAAAAATTCAAACATGAACAAGACATGAAAAGTTGGATAACAAGCTGAATTGACCTTGCGGATGTCACCCTTCAGGTTCGAAGATCTAAAAATGTAAAACAAACAAACATCAATAATTAAAGAGTAGAAAATGGTACCTTAAACAAAAATCATCACCATTGATTCAAGTTCCTTGCAGGCAGAAACCCAAAAACTTAATTAGATGCCTTAAAGTTGGAACTAAATCCCAAATCCAAAGAAACAATATGAAATTTCAGCTTAAAAAATTGCCAGTACACTACTACCCAGCTGAAAATTAGAAATTTTACACTGAAAAGAGAAGAAAGAGCAAACAAACTTGTAATCTTCTATATAAATAGCCTTTGTAACAGTCGAGATGGTCTCCAAAATTTCAAAAGTTCATTTAAATAGAAAGATCTAAATCTACTAAATCATTTCAAAATTTATTTTCGGTTACATTGGTTGAGATAAATCAGGAGAAATCTTGAGTAGAGTATGCAAAAGGTTAGGAAGACAAAAAAAATAGTAGAATCGAAGAGGACGTCGTTTTCGCAAAATGAGATGTGTTTTCTATGGAAAAGGAAAACTTGGAGAACATATAAAAATAGTTCTCCAAATCTTTTTATATTTTAGAAAAAAGGAAAAGCTATTTTTTGTTTTCAATTTGGAAAAATTACATTAGGTAAACATGATTTTCTATTTCCTATTTTCTACAGAAAAGTTTTTTAGGAAATAGGCTCTATTTTCTACAAGTAAACAGGGCCTAAGTATTTTATTTTCTTTTCAAGTTACTTTTTTAAATATTTTTTCTTTTCATTTTCATTGTTACCTATAAATTAGAAATAAATACGAACTAGTTACCCAGTTCAATAAAAAATTAATCAGTCAAGTAATATTATTTTAAAAATTATTAATATTAATCAGTTTGTTATATTCAATTAACTAATCAATTGATTTTAATTTTTTTAATTTAATTAACCAATTTTTTTCAATTAATTGCTAAATTTTTAGCATATAATTATAAAAAAATAAAAAAATCAATTTAATTTAAAATATTCAAAATGAGTTCACATGCTTTCTTGCATGAGTTGATAAAATATTGGTTTTAGCCATTGATTTTATGGCTATTAATACATATACGGTAGTTATAGATAGGTTAAATTATTTAAAATGCGTGATCTTTTTACGAGACTAATGTGGTTGGACTTGAAAAGACTTACCTTTATGAAAGTTATTTTTATCATTAAATATTTTTAAATATTTCTATTTTCATAAATACCCCCATTTGAGCTAATCAATTTGAGATAAACATCTTTTTCCATTTAAAAAATTCGCTATGGTTTGCTTTTTTAATTTCAACCAATAAAAGTCTAATAGGTGAGTAATTTTATTGTTGAGTGCAAGAAACAGTTGAGGAGTACAAAAACAAAAGTTATCTTCCATTTGGGTGCTTGGTTAAGTGATTTGGGGTATTTTAGTCAAGCTACAAATTTTTTTTATCCAGAAATACTTGTGCTTTGGGTAATTTTATCCTTTTACAATTTTATTTTATTGATCTACTTAGCAAGACCCGTAAAATAATACTCCATTCTTATTTAACATTCATTTTTGCAGATCATCCATATTCTATTTAATTGACCTTTTGGAGGGATTAAATGCAGCAATAATTTTAATTTTCCAATTTTATCCTTGTTTTGGAAATTACAACTCAATTAAGTCAGTCTTAATTCATCTTCACCTCTTCATTTTCCTGATATTCATCCCTTCAAAAGTAAAGTATATAAATTAAAGTTTTTTTTCACAAATTTATGGAAACAAATGAACCTTTATGAAAAATTACCCCGATGGAGGAGCATAAAAAAGTTACATTTAATGAAAAAAAATGGTAGATTTTGATTTGAATAAACCTCTACCTCGTGGTTTTGATTTAAATAAATTGCCTGATGGAGGAGATAAAATTTTTGAAAAAAAAAAGAAATTCAACAAGTATTGAAAGAGAAAATTCAGCAACTAGTGAAAGATATGTTAAAAATTTATCTTCCGAACTTCAGTCTCGTCGCTGGCAGCACCTCCACGAGAACACCGTCTCCTTCGCCTCCATAGTCGCTTCCTCTATCTTCAGAAAGCAGTGAAGATATGAAAAGGCATAATGGCCAATATGAGAAGAAGAAAACCAAAAAAAGGAAAAGTATTCTCCACCACAAAGAAAAAGTGGCCCTTTCTTTCAATCTTATCTATTAGGTCTACAAGTAACCCTCTCTCTGACACCTTTTTTTAATCAAAATATTTTATTAGTTTATATTTTAAAAAGGCAAACATGAGAAGGGTGTAGTTCATATCTAATTAGTTTGCATTTAGTTAGTTTGTCTAATTGCAAAGTGTTGTAAACGTGAAAAAGGGAATAATTAGTTTGTAATCTTAATTTGACTAATTGCAATGTGTTGTTCTTAGATTTACTGAACATATATATGAATGAAAGTATTTCCCTTAATTTTGATTACTTCGTCACCTTTTGCAGAGAAATGTGTCACCTTTTGCAGAGAAATGTTATCAATAACTTTTATTTCCTTAATTTTAATTACTTCTTAAGTTCTAATTCATGACATATTATTTTTAATATAGTTTGATGAAATAAAAATAAGAGCATAAATAACTATTATAGGTATAGAATAAATTCGGTGGTTTATCAAAAACAATCCCCTAATGTGTAGAAACAATTTTTTTAAAGCAAATAATTCAAATATTACCAATTACCCTACATATTTAGACTATAAACAAGCTAACTTAAATAGTTGAGAACTTCTTACACCAAATGGGAATCACATTCCATTTGAGTAAGTAGTTTCCCTTCTCTTTCTAATGCTGATTTCTTCAAATGATGAATTTTGTACTTATGAGAACCTCTTGCTTTCATGATTTCGATCATGCACATCTGTAATGTCAAAAATATATTGTTAGACTTTCTTAAAGGAAAAGCTTCAAATGACTTAACAACTACATCAATAAGGTCATCAACAGTTTTAGGTGCCTCTTTATATTGTAAGGACTGGATCCCATTAAAAAATTCAAGATCAAGAACATTTAAATCTGGAGAGTTAGCAGGTTGGCACATTAAACGAATATCAAATCTATCTTCCGTAACAACTCGACGAAATTCATCATCATTTATATCAATATGTGTTCTTGCATTATCTTGCTGAATATATATTGAAAATCCTAAATCTTCCCTTTGCCATTTAGACTGGTAAAACATTTTCAATCAAATAAGACTTTATAATTTTTCTTTTCACCGAAGTTATCGATTTCGTCTCAAGTGTTTCTTTAACTCTATTAGCACTAGTTCTCTTAGTTGGCTCGTGGGTAACGAAAGGAAATACCCTAATCTTTCTAGAGAAAAGCTCGTTACTTTATGCATTAAATCTTGGACGAGCTATGGAAACTAAAAACATAACTTTTGTAATAAAATTTTTACTTTTACAAGTTCGAATTGGATATTCTTTATTAGGTAGCAAGTAGTAAGTTTCATATTTCTTTGTCATATAGAATCACTTCTCATCAATATTTATAATGTTGTACATCCCAATGAAGCTTAGATCATATGGTAAGCTATTTTTGTCCTTGCTAGGTTTTCATTATTTCTAATTTCTGTTTTTTATTAAATTTGGTCAATTACCTCTAGAGTTGGTACTTTTATTGTCCTTGCTAGGTTTTCATTGTTTCTCTTATTCAATTTACTTAATTATGTTACCTGTTGGGTTTATTTTTAAAGTACGATTATGAGACATCATTTACAAGTAGAGAGATAAACATGTGAGGGAGAGTTATGAGATTATTTCTATCTAATATCTTTTATAGGTTTATATAATGACTAAGGAATCCGCTAAGAAGGGAACGTCACTTGAGGAAGTAACTTAATGTAAGCTATGCATGGTGCATTTGATAAATTTATGAGGGATATGGGAAGTATAAATGATAGATTAGAAAAGTTAGAAAGGAGTGCCACTAATTTTAAAAAAACAGCTAGGAGGAGGCGATGGATTAATGAAGGGGTTAATTTAGATAAATAGGATAATGAAGAGGAAGTTCAATCCGTTAGAGGTAGAGTAAGGAGAAAAGAAAGATTAGAGTAGAGAGATAGCAATCTTAGTGCAATAAAGATGAACATTCCATTTTTTAAACATAGGAATGATGTAAAAATTTATTTAGAGTGGGAAAGAAAGGTAAACATGATTTTTGATTGTCACAATTATGCTGAAGAGAAAAAGGTGAAACTAGTAGCAGTATAGTTTAGTCATTATGCTTAGTTTGGTGGAATAAGTTAGTCAAGGGTAGGAGAAGGAATGAAGATATGCTTATAACTACTTAGGATGAAATGAAAAGAGTGATGAAGAGAAGGTTTATGGCATCTTATTATTATAGAGAGTTGCACAATAGTTACATAGACTCACCAAAAGAGCTAGATTGGCAGAGGATTATCACAAAGAGATGGAGATGCTATTGATCAAAGAAAATATAGAAGATGAATAGGAGGTGACTATGGCTAGGTTCATTGGAGGTTTGAACAAGGAAATTGCTGATGTAATGGAGTTGCAACATTTTAGAGAGATGAAGGACCTAGTGAATATTGCTATAAAAGTAGAGAGACAACAAAAGCAAAGAAGAGCAGCAAGATCTTTTCTAAATTCCAGCATCAGGTGGAATTCAAAATGGAGTAAAAATGAAGAAATGAGAAAGGATAAACCTTTGACTTCCAAATAAAAGAGTTTTGAAACAAACAAAAGCAAGGAAAAGAGTACTTTATTTCAAAAAGGTACTTCTAATCCTTCATTTAAACCTTCTAAACATAGGAATATTAAGTGTTTTAATATCCCTATGTTTAGAAGGTTTAAATGAAGGATTATAAGTACCTTATCAGGGGCATGGACATTATGCATCTGAGTGTCCTAATAGAAAAACTATATTTATTAAGAGGGCAGAAATTATTTCTAAATCTGATAGTGGGGATGAGTCTGTGGTAGTGAATTAAGTATGCCACCTTTAGAAAATTATTTTGATCATGGTGAATGTGTTGAATATGCTGTTAAGGGTGAAACTTTAGTTACTAGGCATGTTTTGAACATGAATGTGAAAAAAGAGGTCCTAGAATAAAGGGAATATATATTTCACACTAGATGTTTAATAGGTGGAAAAATTTATAATCTAATCATACATAGGGGTAGTTTCACTAATATGGCATGTAAGGACCCAAATTAGGCCCTAAAAGAATTTAAGGGCATTAACATATTATTAATGTCTAATTATAGAGATTAAGGTTAAATTAAAGTCTAATTAAACTACCCAATGAATTAAGAGACAAAGATGGTTGAGGGGTAAATGCTAATTTTACCATATAGGTGATTATAAGGTTAATTTAAAAGATGGAAATTTATAATGGATCAAAATTGAAAGAAAGGAAATAAGTTTTGGGTAAAAATTGTGATTAGTAGTTTGGTGGGTCAATTGTAAAAATGAGAATTTCATGCAAGGACTAATATGTATTTTACCCACTATAATGTAATAGGGGCTTATTTTATCATTAAAAGGGTAGTGGAGTGTGAGTGGGAGACCTATTCCACTCACAACTCCTAAGTCCTTCACGTGATTGAGAAAGGGGATGTGGGTTATGTTCATTCCTTTCTCTTATCTCTATATCCATATCTCTAGATTTGAAGCTTTGTCATTTTAGGAAGTGGTTTTGGATGACATGCTCTAAGAAGTTCATATTTTCTCTTTTCTCTTCTCTCTCAAAATTTAACTCCTTCATCTACAATCAAAGCCCTAGCTTCTTGCATTTGCTTTCGATAATGGAAGATCTATGGCCTTGTTGATTTTAGTTAAGGTATAATTGCTTTTAATCTTCCTTTTTCATTTAAATCTCCTATTCACCTACCATGATTCTTCTTTTCTTCATCTTCATTTCTTTATGCGGGTAGGAAATTGAAGGAGATGATATTTATAGTTGGCTTTGAGTAGTGAAAGAAAAAGGAGATCTTGGAAGAAGACTAAGGTTACAAAATAGGTTTGGGAACTTACTTTTCATGCATGTGTTTTCCTTGAGTGAAATATGTGATTACAATATGATATGGATGTATTTTGATATAGTGTTATAGCTACAAAAGAGGAGAGTATAGAGATTTACCTCTTGCAAATGTTATTTAATAAAGTTACGAAAAATAAAATATTAAAAGTTTAATTTGAGATTATTTTAAAGTGATGTTAATATAGAAAGGTATTAATGCAATGTATGAAATTATATTTGATGAGTAACTTGAAATAAAACATCAATCTTTGATGTTTAAATGGACATGTATGTAAGTTTTAAAATTTTGGGTTTGGGTTCACTAGACCTAGTTGTATTCTTTTGGTAATATCCTGAGTTTGAGAATAGATAATTAGATGATTCCAATTCAGTGTTAAATTAGACTTCTAGACAAAGATTTCATAAGAGAAATCACATTCTAATTCTGCTTTTAAATGGCTCATAACCTAGCTTGAAAATCGAACAAGTGTGCAATCTCGTACTCATGAACAATCTTTAGTATTTTGACAATAATTTTCAAATTAGAACTGATATTAAGATGAGATTTTATGTTTTATAAACTAGAAACATAGGGAACAAAGTTGTAGAAGACCATTTTTGCTGAAAATGATTTTTGGGAGGTCTAAAATGATATGCAATTTGCTTTAGAAAAACTATCTATAGAAATTTCGCATGGCATTTTAGGGAGGTGCGGCCGAGACCATTTTGTCTAAGCCGTGCGCACCTTCTGATCTCAATTACAACCTTTAGACTCAGCTGGGACCAATTGGTCTCAGCCGTGGGCCTTTCTTTTTTCAGTTACACTTGATTTTTAGCCTCATCAAATATCAACACTTACTCTAACATTTTGAAACACATCTAAAGCATGTTAAAACATGTAATTAAACTTAAAATATGGCATTAATATGTGAGTTTAGAACATTTTAAAATATAAATATGAGAGTATTATGTAACATTAAAATATGAGATTAATATAATGACTTATAGAAACAAAGTTGTAAAGATATATTGTTACCATATAGATGAACCTTCATTGAAGTAGATTAATATATGGAAGTATGAAGTTATGAAATTATCATTGATCCTATATATATGATAACATGATTGTGATATGATATGTTGCCTAAAGATCGTATGTTCAATTATAAGTTCATGGTGAGAAGTATGTTTAATTATCGGTACTCGAATTACTATATGAATATATGAATGCATATTTAAACACTAGACAATTGTGTACTATAATATGATTATATACATGTGCAAGGTGTAAGATATAAATACATATATGATAGTTAATATTCAAAATGCTACACATGAATGTTCATTTGATGCTGGAGTATATGAACTAGGAAAATGAAAACATGTCATGTTACCTAGTTGTATACATATCGATGAATCTAAAGCTACTGTATTTAGTTGTATAACTTGTCCTTTAATGGGCTGATATATATATAAAAGTCTAGATGATTATACATGATTTTTATTGATTTCTTGAAATTATTGTGATACATATAGTTGAAATGTTAACTTTACTTATATAAAGAAGTAATGTGGTTAGTAAAATAAGTAAAGATTATTGATAAAGATATCAAATATTTATATGTGATTAAACTTATATACATGACTGTTATATGCAAGATTATTTTCATGTATGTAATCCTATGATGAGTAAGTGTATGTTTTAACATGTACCTATACTATAAAATAAGAAATACAATAGTGTGACCATGTTCATATGTAATGTCTTATGGATAACATATTAAAGTATTTATTATGATGATACATGCACAATTGTCAATATTTGATTTGTTAAATGGCAAATTGGGTACATGTATTTATATAAACTAGGGATTATAAATCTTTTTACATGATCACATACATAAGATGTGCTATATTGGAAAGTTCTAAGAACAAGGCATGATTGATGATATAAATATTACATGATTGTCATGGTATGATCAAGCTAAAATGTGATATCTAATGATAACACGATTAAAATGATGTGAAACATTATATGAACTTTATATACATAGTTATGTTATAGCAATAATATATCAATACTATGATTATACGTGTACAAATTGATTAGTCAAGTGCAAGCATGATATATGAAAACAAAACTAATTAAAGTATTGCCTGTAATTAGAGTTCAATTGTGGATAGATAGGCGTCTATAGGGATTTTGCAGTTGCCACCGTTGATCTGTTTAGGTCTAAAGTACAATTGATCCTATTGGATCATGAACACCCCAATTGGGTTGTTAGTTGACCTAATATGGGTTCATTTGACTGGTCCACCGTACAGTTGACCCTGTTTGGGTCCAAAGATCTTATATCCTCGAATATCCACCGTTTTGATACCCTCGGGTATTCACTGTTCCTGTTATCCACCTCTAGAACTTAAGCAGGCTAAATTAAAGTGTAAATGCTTTACAGCCAATTTCAATGTAATGGTTAATCATACTTTATGGAATAGTAAAATGAATAATGATTTTGTGTATAGATTATACGTTTAAATTATAAGAGCATTTTATGTAATATTGATACTAAGTATGCTAAATTAAATGTTAGGTTATTTCATTATTGCTAGTATCCAAAATACATGCTAGTTGGTTATATAATGAAATTGTATTATATTAATGCTTTGGTTAAATTGATGGTATATATATGTGTGTGTCCTTTGTGATCATAAACCCTTTTTCTATATGTATGCCAATGCATGATATATGAAGGAAATTTTATTAGGTTAAAGAGTATTATAATATCTAATGGATGCAACAATTTTATAATTGCATAAGCATATTTAATATTAAAGATTATAAGAGTTAGACAGTAACAACCATTGTTTTTGAAATATTTTTATTATGATTGTATTTATGTGTCCACCTCATTTGTATGTACACATTTAATGATTGTGTGTTTGTATACAAATCTAAGACCCATAACCTTAGTATATAAGAATTGTCTGGCATTGATGTATTATTGTTATGCTTAATTGATAGGCTTGTTTTTGTAACTTATGCAATATAAAGTAAGCTTGTAGTATAAATAGATCTCATGGTATTTGGAAGTGTGGATTTTCTATTTAATTCTAATGTGTATATATCAAAGACATACAAGAATAGATGAAAAGATAATAAATAATTATGCTTTTACGGTTTAGTATCAATTCAGAAACTAATCACATGATAATTAGTTTAATTTAAAGCCATAGGACATTAGAGCTTACATGATTATATATATTTATGTTGATTAAAGTATCAACGTAATTTTTATCGTTGAACTTTATGATTTTCGTAATATGATTTAACTGCTGGATTTTTGTTCATTCTTGAAACAAAGCTTTGTTATGATTGAGGCATGATATGTATTTGTCGACGATCACTGTGAGTGGTCATTTATCATGATTTTAGATCCCCAGTAAGCTTTTTAGCTTAGCACGAGTGTTTCATCCGTGTAGGTTATTGGGGTGGTATCTGCAGTAGGATGGCCAACACAAGTCAGCAAGAGAGACTAGTATAGACTTTTATTTTTGGGCTCTTTATATATATAATTAAAGTTGTTAAGGAATTGGAAATATTGTATGTATAAATGTTTATCATTGGTATTATGTAAAGAGATTTTAATGTATATCGTAAAGTTATGATAGTATAACACTCATATATATTAAGTTGGAATATATGTTCTATATATAGTTGGTTTATGTTTAAGTTGTACTGTTAATCTTGCGATATGTATAGGTTAAAGGATAAGGGTGCTACAGCTAACACTACTTTGGTAAAGAAATTGAGGCTAAAATTTGATAAGCATCCTAACCCATATAGATTGCAATGGTTGAATGATAGTGGAGAAGTTAAAGTGACCGTGCAGGTTATAGTTGCATTTATTATTGGTAGATATAATGATGAGGTTATATGTGATGTAGTACCGATGCAAGCCAGTCATATTTTATTGGGCAGGCTTTAGCAATTTGATAGGCATGTTGTGTATGATGGGTATAAAAATAGATATTCCTTTGTGAATAATGGATATAAAGTTACTTTAGCACCTTTGTCACCTAAAAAAATGTATCTTGAATAGCTAAAAATTTAGCTAACTTCAAGTGGAAATTCAAGCAGTAAGGTGAAAAAAAAGGAGAGAAAAGAGGCCATGAGAGAAAAGAATAAAAATAAAGGCCCAATGGTGAGTGACTAAACAAGTGGGGAAAAGAATGTACGATGTGCAGGAGAGAAAAATTTAGTTAGTAAAAAGAAAAAGAGTGATAAGAAAAGTGAGCAAGAGGAACTTGAGAGGAGTGAAAAAGTTAAGAAATAATCATATTTTTTATGCAAAAAAGAGAGAGATAAAAAGTGCATACTTAGGCAAGAGAGGTTTAGTTGTGATTCAATTTAAGGAAACTTTATTTACTAAAATTGATCTTAACCTGCTTTTGTGAACTTATTGCAAGAATTTGAAGATGTCTTCCTGGAAGATATTCCACATGGATTACCACCTTTGAGAGGGATTGAGCATCAAATTGACTTTGTACCAAGATCTCAAATACCTAATCGTCTAGCTTACCAAAGCAATTTGGAGGAAATAAAGGAGTTGCAAAAGCAAGTGGATGAACTGCTTCAAAAAATGTATGTGAAGGGAAGCATAAGTCCTTATGTTATACAGATCTTATTGGTACCAAAGAAAGATGGAACATGGAGAATGTGTGTGGATTGTAAAGCGGTCAACAAAATCACTGTAAAGTATCACCACCCTGTTCATATATTAGATGATATATTAGATGAGTTACATGGTGCATGTTTCTTTACTAAAATTTGTTTTAAAAGTGGCTATCATCAAATTAGGATGAAAGAGGGAGATAAGCAGAAAATTGCATTTAAGACTAAATATAGATTGTATGAGTTGTTAGTAATGACTTTTGGTTTATCTAATGCACTTAGTACTTTTATACGTCTAATGGATTATGTCTTACGTGAGTTTCTTGGAAAATTTTTGGTTGTTTACTTTGATGACAACTTAATTTACAGCAAGAACTTAGATGAACATATTATGCATATTAAAGCTATTTTGGATGTGTTGAGAAAGGAGAAATTGTATGTGAACCTTAAAAAGTGTTCATTTTTCATGGATATAATTGTCTTCTTAGGATTTGTATTCGATTCCAAAGGAATAGATGTTGATCATGAAAAGGTAAAGGCTATACAAGAATGGCTAATGTTTAAGAGTGTAAGTGAAGTTAGGAGTTTACCTAGCTTAGCTATTTTTTATAGGCAATTTGTTAGAGATTTTTCTACTAATGCTGCGCTGCAAAATGGCACACTTAAGAAAAATGTCAAGTTTGAATAGGGAAAAGGGAAAGAAATTGCATTTAGTACTTTAAAAGAGAAATTATGTATTGCTCCTGTGTTGTGTTTACCTGGTTTTTCTAAGACTTTTGAAATCAAATGTGATGCTTTCAGGATTGGTATGGGTGCTATTTTAATGTAGGAAAATCATCCCATAGCATATTTCAGTGAAAAGTTGAGCAAGCTAATGTTGAATTGTTCCACTTATGATAAAGAAATGTATGCCTTGGTGAGGACTCTTAAGGTGTGGGAGTACTACTTGCTGCCTAAAGAGTTCATGATTCATAGTGATCACCAGTCTTTTAAGTGTTTAAATGGAAAGGAAAAGTTGAGCAATAGGCATGCAGGTTAGGTGGAATTTTTGGAGACATTTCCATACATGATCAAGTACAAGCAAGGTAAGGAAAGCATTATGGCTGATGCATTATCATGAAGGTATGCTTTGATTTTTATGCTTACTTCTAAATTACTTGGATTTTAGCATTTAAAGGATTTGTATGTTGGTGATGTTGATTTTTCTACTATGTATAATGCTTATGAAAATGTTACATTCGATAGGTACTATAGATATGAAGGATATCTTTTTAGGAGAAAACAACTTTGTAGTTGTACATGTTCTATTAGAAAGTTACTTGTTAGGGAATCATATAGTAGGCGGTTAATAGGGCATTTTGGAGTGCAAAAAACCTTAGATATGCATACTAAACATTTTTATTAGCCAAATATAAGAAGGGATAAGAAAATAATTGATGCCAAGTTCCATGTAAGCAAGCTGAGTTTAGATCTATGCCTCATGGGTTGCACACACCATTGCCTATGCCTAGTGAACCTTGGACTGACATTTCAATGGATTTTGTTTTGGGTTTACTTAGGACTAGGAAAGGAAGAGATAACATCATTATTATAATGGATAGATTTAGTAAAATGGTTCATTTCATTGCTTGCCATAAAATAGATGATGCAACATACATTGCCAATCTTTTCTTTAGAGAGGTGGATAGGCTTCATGGAGTGCCTAAAACTATTGTGTTTGATAGAGATGTTAAGTTCTTAAGTCATTTCAGGAGTGGTTTATAGGGAATGTTAGGTATTAAGCTTTTATTTTCTACTACATATCATCCACAGACAGATGGGAAAATTGAAGTAGTAAATAGGACTTTGGGAACTATGTTACATGCTATTATTGGAAAGAATTTTAAAACAAAAGAAGAATTTTGCCATTTATTTAATTTGCATATAATCGTGCTATACATTATTCTACAGGTTATTCTCCATTTAAAATCGTGTATGGTTTTAATCCTTTAACTGTTGTGGATTTGATGCCTTTACTTGTGAATAAGCTTGCTAGCTTAGATGGAAAAAAGATGGCTGAATTGGTTAAAACAATACATGAAAAAGCTCGAGAGCAAATTGAGAAAAAGAATCGCATGTCTGCACAAAAGGCTAGCAAAGGGAGAAAATAAGTTTTTTTTTAGCCAAGTGATTGGGTTTGGGTGCTTTTGCTGAAAGAGAGGTTTCCACAACAAAGGAAATCAAAACTTTATGCAAGGGGTGATGGACCATTTCAAGTGATAGAACACATCAATGATAATGCCTATAAGATCGATTTTCTAGGTGAATATAATGTTAGTGCTACTTTTAACGTTTTTTATTTATCTCCTTTTGAAATAGATTCAGATTCGAGGAAGAATCCTTCTGAAGAGTGAAGGGATGATGGGAGTACAACTAGCATAACCAAGTATAATGGCAATAAGAGAAATAACCTAGCTGTTTCTTGAGGACCAATTACAAGAGCAAGGTCAAAGAGGCTCAAAGAAGCTTTACAAGCTTTTATGAGGCCATTTGTAGAAAAGATGCAAGACCAAGAGATTAAAGAGGCTAAATTAAATTTTGATGACCAATTTAATATGTATTCTCTATGTAAAATGTGTTCAATTGAAGATATAAGTGTTTAAGGGAATAAGGAACATGTTCAGGTGAAGCAAGAAGAAAAGTGAGGATTTTTTGTGGTTTTAATCTAGCAGATATCCACTCGGTGGAGTTGAATTTCACTCTACCGAGTGAAGCAAGCTGACTTAAGAGAGCAGCAACTAAGCACTCGATGGAGTAAAATCTCACTCTATCGAGTGGCTACATGGAGTATACTCATCCCAGTAGAGTGAATTTCCACTCTACAAGTCACAAAAAGACCTATTACAAATTCACTTCAGTTATTTCCTGTTTTCTCTGTTATAAAAGTTTAGTTTGAGTAGGTTTCTTATTCCTTTGCTATTTAAAAAAATTGTTTTTTTTGTAAAAATACATTATTATTGATTATTAAGATTACTTCTCTTGGATTTGCAAGTTTTTTTTTGTGAGAGTTAGTTGTTTAATTGATTCTTACTTTTGTATGAAGAATTAGACTTAGGCAGGATTGCATGATTATGTATGCTTGATTTTATTTCTTCTTATTCTTAATCAATCTATTATAAGTTTTTCCTTACATATTTATTGTTTGGGGGTTCTTTATATTGGGGATTAATTTCTTATTTATGTTCAAATATTATAGCATGTTGGCATTCTAGTTTAAATATAGGTTGGGGTTTCGCATCACCTCTACTAGCTTGTGAAGTTGAGGTAGTGCCTACATGACAGTTAGAAACCAAATGATCAATACCTTAGCATTAAAATATGCCCCAGACATCAGTCAATATGTAACCTAATAACTCTCATAATTGTGGGTGTTATTCGGGTGCATAGAAGCCCTATCCCTTATAGGATTCTCTACCAGAAACACTAGGTGTAAGGGGACCCTGAAGTCTACCTCTGGATGCAGATCTTTGCCCCATTGAAGACTCATCTTCATTTATTTTTTCCAAAAAAGTCTTCCTTTCCAATTAATCATCTCCTCTGAGCTTTTTCTCTTTTTGCTAACTCAGACTTTTCCACTTTTATAATAGCTTAAACCAATGAATAATAACTTCTTATTGCAATGAAGTGATAACCACCAAATGCTCTTTAATTGAATCATTCAGACCCTCATCAAATTAGTGACATTGAAATGCTTCCATCAGAATGGGCTAAGAAGGATATTTACTAAGATGACTGAAATCTTTCTCTTATTCAGCCATAAACATTCCTCTCTGCCTAATCTACAAAAACTGCTTCCATTTTTCATCCCTATATACTGTGGTGACATACCTGTTTTTAAACTTTTGAATGAAAAAGCTCCAAGTTATCGGGTCAAAAAGCTGAGGGTATGTTTGGATAAGTTTCCACAAATCATATGGAGGACCTTGAAGTAATAATTCTACACAAGGCACCATTTGTTCGGGGAGGGCACTTTATCTTTTCCAACACCCTAGAAATTCTCTCTAACCAGTCTTCAGCCTTCTCAAACTTATCTAATAAAGTTCCTATAAATTCCTTAACTATATGTTTCTATAGAGAGTTAATGGGAGCTTTCGGTGTATATAAGTATTGAATGACTGAATTCATATCTTGAGTCAATTTTAACAATGTTTTCCCTAATATCAAGAGTTAAAAATCTACTCTAGATGCCTTAGATGGATCTAATGTGGATGCATGTGACTCAACAGGATGGTTACTTTCAATAGTTTCCTTAACTGCTTCGTACGATCCCTTTATCGTTACTTAATAATATAATAAATAAGAATAACAACATTGGGCCAAACACCACTCATAATAGACATATAGACATTTTATAAGCATCATTAGGCCAAAATCTCCTAAACTGCCCTCTGATACAAAGAAAATTGACACGCCTAAGTTTTAATAAAGACAAAAGGTACAAAATGGTGATCTATATACAACAATAGCTCAATACAATTAATTACCAAGCAAGGAATATCAGAAAGTCTCTCTCTCATAAGCTTAAAACTAGTTTATATGATATATATATAATCATCTCATACAAAAACACAAATACGTACACAAAAGGTTAAGTTACAAGTTTGAGGACTTCAAAGATATACAAAATTTTTTTAAATTTAATAGCATTCATGTGGAACACCAAAACTCTATGCTATGACTAATGATGACTCAACCAAAACTTAGCCTATGTGGTTGTTCTAACTCCTAAAAATTCACCGTAATGCAATCACACACATGCGAGTATTCCAAATTACTACTCTAATTATACATACTTGATAGTTATAGAGTTGTTTTGTAAAATGGTGCATAGTTATGGCCTATATCTTATCCCAAGTAATTAGCAAGTAGTCGAAAAATAATGTTTGATATCGCCTTACAAATATAGTACAGAAGACACTACTTTAGTATATCAAACTGAAAAGGAATTTTTCTCAGATTGTAACACAATAGGTACCATAATGCCATTTTTAGAAAACACACTAGTGTTATAAGCATGCTCAATTTTTAGAAGTCTAAATTTGCAAACAAAAGCTTTAGGATCCTTAATGTCATTCATTCTAAATTTAGGTTCAAGAATTGCATAGCTGCTCGTTAACCCTTTAACAAGTGAACACATATTCAAAATTCTCTAGCTAAGCCCCAAATGGGACTCTAAGAATGAAAACATTCATTGCTAGCTATTAATAATCTTGTTCATGTTTTACCAATGGAATTATAAAATTTTGAGAACTATGGAGTCAGGTACAAAGTGTGGAGGTGAGAACTAAAATAGAGAAAACCAAAGACAGGTCAAATGACGTAGCTTGGACAAGGTTGTCTCAGTCGGGTTAAATTCTGCTGGATCAAGTCTTAGCAAGTGACTCAATTGAGCTGGAATATGTCCTAGCCAGGTTGCTACCCTCTGGAAAAATGCATTAGTGACCCGATGAGCCAAAAATGTCCCAACCGAGTCAACTGGTTTCCTAAAATTTTGCAGAATGCTATCAAGCTCATTTTACTATATAAAAACACTTTCAAGACATACTCACAAACACATATATTATGATAGCATAAATCTCATCATGATTTAACTCTTAGAACCATAAATTTTAGTCATGTAATTAACCAATATTGAATGAACTTATAATTTACAACATTTATACCAAGCTAATAATAACTAATCCATTATCTCCAACTCAGACTCCATAAGTTAATCACCATTTCCACTAGCTATCCTTTGGAGATTCCAATAACTATTTTCTATACTATTATTCTCTCTTAGATTCCAATTATAAAAACTAGATCCGGAGGTGGCTTTTAATTAGGGTTGCTTAATAAAAAAGTGATTTCTCATAAATAAATAAGGAACATAAGTGTTAGGCTTTTCCTGGGCTTTTTAATATTTTCAAAATAACTTTTCTCAGGCTTTGCCCATTTATCTCGTTTAAAAAAGGCAAAATGAGAAAATCGATTTTGGAAACTTGGAGCAGTCTTGAGTATTATAACCTTATGTTAGCCTAAAGACCTTATAATTTAATGATTCTAAATCCATTTTGATCTTAAGACATAGACCTATAACTTTTATTAAGCAATCTAAACTAGTTCAGTACTTAAGATCCTCAAAATTAGACTTAAACATAGATGACCTGAATCTATCCCTGCACCAAGACCAATTTATAGTAATTTGGGCATAACTCCCTTTATATAGCTCATTTTGAGGTGAATTAAATTTTGATAGAAACTAGAATCATTTTGAAACAACTTTAATGAAGAGGGTATGACCTAATTATGTTCTTGAAGATTTCTTAGGAGCATATGTCAGTATTTTTCCAATAAATCCTAATATACAAACCCAAATTAAGTAATTATTGATTCATTGGAAATATAAGACATAAGGGAACAAATGTCAGGAAGACATCTTGTCCAAATAATGGTGTATTCTAGCCTAAAAATTAGAAAATATTTTGGATTAGGGGTTAGTTGGTTGAGAAAAGGCTATGACTCAAGGGCATGCATCACACCCTTAACTCAGGGGTTAAAGCTATGACTCGCTCTGAGGAGACTATTTTAACTATTTTGATCTTTAAAATAGGGGGAAAATTTTGGAAAAAAATGTTCTTCAATCCTCATCCAAAATTTAATATTTTGGGAAATTTAATCAAGCAAAATGTAGATTTTTTAGGGGGACCTCTTCTCTCCCTTTCACATTTTTAATCTCTATCTAAAAAACATCCTCTATTTTTAAAAAAATAAAGAACATAGAGCTAAAAATAAGGGGAAAGAAGGCCAAAATCACTTGTTTCCTTATTTTTTAAAGGAACTAACACTGAAGGTAATATTTAGAGCTCCTAAAATCAATAGAATCTCCTAAAATCAATAGAATCTAGAGTCAGAGTAGATTTAAATTATACATTTAATTTATTCCTTATTTTGTTTGATTTTTTTCTATTTATTTGATATATTGAATTCAAACTTTTAAATTTATTGTTAATTGATTTTATGTTTATTTCACTCATTAAATCATGTTAATTAATGAAAATCTAATTAAAATTGAGTAAATAAATTTATTAAAATTTACTATTCATCATCTTCCTCATTTTGTCCAAACTTTTATTTCCATGTTTCTTGCTTTAATTTGTGTTTTTCTTGTTTAAATCATGTTTTTCATGCATTCAATTTAGTTTTTTGGCATTTTTATGCATTAAAATGACTTTAATTTGAGTTTGTATGAATTTCTATGGTTTCCTGGCATGTTCCAATGGCTAGAACATGTTTTTGGGCAGAGTCAGGGCCTCAGCCCATGACTCAATAGGCGAGTCACAGCCTTCATATGACTCACTGGCTGAATTCTTAACTTTTAATGATGCTCATAAAATCCCATCGCTAAAAGAACTTCGTTTATGTCACTAAAAGTCCCAGCTACATGCCTTTATGTGCACGTCACTCATGCACGCGCTTCTCAACTCACACCCTCACATGTTTTTCCTTTTTATCCTTTTGTGATTTAACCCAAAGTATCAATTTAAATGTTTTGCAATTCTTCCCATATTTACCTTTATTTTGCTAATGTAATATTTCAATTCTTTCATATATGTATGTTATGTTAATTTGATATATTAATTTAATTAATTGTGTCATTATATTAATTTTTTAATTATTTGTTTGTTAATCAGTTTAATGTATTAGCCAATTATTTTAGTTTATATGCTAATTATTTTTGCATGTTTGCTAATTTGTTTTTCATTAATTATATTATACTATATTCATTGTTTATGGATTAATATTATATTTTTGCATAATATAATATTTTTATATTTTTTTTTGTAATGTTATGGATATTATTTTTACATATTATTGTTTAATTTATCAATAATATGTTGTCAATATTCTTTTAATATATTTAATATTATTTTTCTTATATATTTGTATTTGCCTAATTAGTATTTTATTTTTTATTATTTTAATTTATTTGTAACTCAATGTTTCTTTATATATTGTTTAGTTTATTAAATATTATATTATATTTCTAGAGGTGTCAAAATTGACCCAAACCCATCCAAAAAAAGATCCAAACCCAATCTAATCCAATTAAATATCCATTGGTTCAGTCCAAAATTAACTCATTTTATTTTTCAACCCAACCCAATACCCAATAAGTCAACCCAAAACTAACCCATTTCACTTTTCAACCCAGTAGGTCTGAACCCAATGGGTTTTTCTAAAATCCTTTTTTTGGATTTTATATAGCTCCTGATTCTGTTTTTCTCTTTCTTTCACCATTTCTCCATCAGTTATTTGCCCCTCCCCCTAATTATGTATCTTTCCCTAAGAAGACAACAATACTTGATGAAAAGAGAGAACTGAAGCAAACCCAGCTAAGTTTCACTTGAAATAGGCATACAAGAAACCTAAATTGAAGCAAAACCAACAAAAAATTAAAAGCAATTTGAAGATAAAGAAAGGGAATCAAGGAGAAAAACCTTACCAAAAATGGAGATCCGAGGAAAGAGAGAGTAGATCTGAAGCAAGTTAGCTTTGTTTTTTTTTCTTCTATATGGAATGACAAAATCTATTGGTTATTTTTGGGTTCTAAGAGGTAATCTAAAATAGATATTTTGTTTCATTTTTGATCGATGTAGATACCCATTTTGTTTCTGATATGTTGTTTTAATTATAGTTGTTTTGTTTGTTCTAAAGTGTAAATGTTAGTTGCTTGCATATTTACAATAGGTTCTAGGTATGGGTTTTCTTCTAGTTATTGGTTGGCTAGGAGTTTCATGGTGGATTTCAGATAGAAATGCAACTTTTATGTTTAACACAATCCTTTCATCAGATGCATTGAATAATTAAATGATTTCGGTATGATGGGTAGCAGCCAGGTCTGATGGAAGTTGCTGGCTTCATAATTTTGATCATACTGTGTCTATTTCGAGAAAGCAAGGCATTACAAATTTCCTTTTTTTTTATTATGGTGTGGCTCATTGATATTGTTCAATGACTAAATGGATTATAAAACAATGATATGTTAAAAAAAATCTTAATTGAAACACTAATGATAAATTTCAATTGTTTCTCTTTCTAGCCGGCCATATCAAAGTTATAATTATAAATTTCAACACACAGTGAGATGTTACAATTTGATATATAGATCAAACAAAAATTTCCAAGTTGAATGGTCAATTTTTTCAAACGAAATTGTTTAGACTTAAACATCAATGTTTGAAAATGAAGCTTATGAAAATAACTCATTATAGTGTCAAATTTTAAGCACTTGTGAATGTCTTTAGATTGAGCACCTATAAATGTCTTAACTATTTGTATTAACCTCATATATTTGAAAGAATATTAATTTAATGATTATTAACAATTAGATACATCTTTATTAATTTTCCATGTAAGTTGAATTGATTATTTTTTGTGTATAAAATAAGATGTGATATGTTAAAGTTTGCTTTCATTTAATGTGTAACCTATAATAGGGGGTCTGTTCTTTCATATTATTTTGCAAAGTAATGCCTAACATAACATCTTATTGTTGATCTGAGTAATCACAAAAGCTTTGATAATTTTAATTATTTAAGTAAAACTACACAGTAAACAGTGTTTTGACATCTTATCTCACTGCATAATTTCCTTTTTT
This sequence comes from Excoecaria agallocha, assembly GCA_037975025.1. Lineage (NCBI taxonomy): Eukaryota > Viridiplantae > Streptophyta > Magnoliopsida > Malpighiales > Euphorbiaceae > Excoecaria > Excoecaria agallocha. The sequence continues at coordinate 63,128,990 of CM075809.1, read as the reverse complement.
ATTAGTCATTCAAATCATTAGGAACATACCTATGTTACATATATTAAAATGGATTATTATTATTATTATTATTATATTGGATCATGCTTATTTTTGTTTTTCTTTCTTTACAGTTGTTTATGAAATGGATCCTAGTGTTGGTAGTATGGATGAAAGTATTGATACTTCTGCCGAAACTACTTCCAAAAGATGACGACAGTCTTCTATATGGAATGAGTACAACTTTTTACCTGTAAGACAAAATAATGATGGAAAATTGGAAGCAAAGTGCAAGCATTGCTCAAAAGAATATATTGTCGATCCTACATCTAGAACATCTAATTTAAGACGTCACTTAAAGGTATATCCTAAATTTAATGTTGTGGTATCAGATGAAATAAAGCACTAGATAGATCAAGATAGGTACAAAGAGTATATAGCCTTAGCTATAATTAGGCATAGGTACACTTTTACTTTTGCTAAACATGAAGCAAATAAAAGTATTAATACATATTTGAAACAAGATGTGAAATTGATATGTAGGAATACAACAAAAACATATTGTTTAAAAATACTTAAGAAGGAATAAGATATTCTTAAAAATACTTTGGGTTAAGTACCTGGCAAGATATGCTTAACTTGTGATGCATGGCTCTCATGCATTTTTGAGGGTTATCTTTGCTTAACTGCTCATTATATGGACAAATATTGGAAGTTATGCTATAAGATATTGAACCTTTATCATTTTTCTCCTCCATACACTGCTTTTTTATTGTATGAAAAATTTTATGACAAGTTAAAATTTTGGAGAATAGAGAAGAAGATATTTACTATTACTTTAGACAATGCATGAAATAATGAAACATGCAAGAACTATTGAGAGATCAACATAATTTGCATGGTTATTTGCATTGTAATGGTAATTTTTTTCCATGTGCATTATGGAGCACATATCTTAAATCTTATTGTTCGAAAGGATTTGAATTTGATTGACCAATCAATTATGTATATTAGAGAGGGAGTAAAATATGTGAATGGGTCAGACGCTATGAGAATAAAGTTTGTTTAATGTGCAGGTTAAGTATATATTTGAATGTGTAGAAGCTAGGGGGTAAAATATGTCAATAATTTTGGAGATAAATCCAATTTAGATATTTATTTGAATGATGCAAGACTGAGTCGAATTCCACAATTTGATGTACTATATTGGTGGAAAGATAATGAAATAAAATATCCCATTCTTTCACTAACAGCTAAAGATACTCTGACAATTTCCATTACTGTAGTTGTTTCAAAATCGCATTTAGTATGCGAGAAAGAATTCTCAATAAATGGCTGGTATTTATGTTACCTGAAAATGTAGAAGCTTTAATTACCTCGTAGTTGGTTATTTAGATTTGAAGGTAAACTTACTACACTTCTTTATACGCACACACACACACACACACACACACACACACATATATGTGTGTGTGTGAGTATATATGTGTGTGTGTATATGTACGCGTGTGCACGCGTGCGTGCGTGCGTGCGTGTGTGTGTGTGTGTGTGTGTGTGTGTGTGTGTATATATATACATACATACGTATACATATATATATGTATACTTATATATAAATATATATGTACATGTATACATATATATATGTATACTTATATATAAATATATATGTACATGTATACATATATATATGTATACGTATACATACACACACACACACACACACACACACACGCATGCACGCGCGCGCGCACACACACACACACACACACATATATATATGTGTGTGTGTGTGTGTATGTATATATATACATACATACGTATACATATATATATGTATACTTATATATAAATATATATTTACATGTATACATATATATATGTATACGTATACATACACACACACACACACACACACACACATATATAAATATGTATCTATATGTGTATATATATATGTATGTATATACATACATATATATGTATACATATATATATGTATACTTATATTAAAATATATATGTATATGTATACATATATATATGTATACGTATACATATATATATATATATATTATTGCAGTTGAGGAGGAGTCTCAATATAACACTATTCTTTTTTAATATTGTGAGGGATCAATCATCCCATTTTTCATCCAAAATACACAATTCCTTTTTCAATATTGTGAGGGATCAATCATCCCATTTTTCATCCAAAATACATGATTCCTTTTTCAAAATTTTGAGCGATCAATCATCCCATTTTTCATCCAAAATACACCTCAAAATTCTAATTTTTTTAATTATGCATGTAAGGACCAATGTCCTAATCTAAATAAACTCAATTAATTCCCTGATTTATTTATAATTTTATCTTTACATTTATTTGTATATTCTTTAATGCTTTCAATGCTTTTATAGCTTTCAATATACATGCTTTATAGCTTTCTGACATGTTTAAGTGTATGTTACTTTTCTAGCATAATATCTCGTGCTAGAAAAGAGGTAAAATAAATTAATCCTTAAAAGTCTTTTATATAACACCAACCAATGGTATAAATAAGAATGAGGTCCTTAAATATCTCTAGTTTCATCCTCATAAGGTTAGAACTCACTTTTCTAATATTTTATTAGGTGGTGACTCCATGATATCTGCCTTGTGGTGCCCAGCATATGCATTCGTAGGTTGATCGTCAATAATGGATGGGAATAAAATCATATCTATTGGAAGCGACCAACCTTCATGAATTAAATAAACCTTGATCCAATCTCAAACCCAAAAAGCAAATTTTTAAGAACAAATCAAATACTTTTGGGGTTTGGCGTGCATCACACTAGTATAGGAGGAGAGTAGCCATAAGGTTACTCATTAATCCCTTCAACAGGATAGAAAAAGAAGATTCCATAACTTGCATTCTTGTATGCATGTTTAGCATTTACCATTTATTTCCAGCTATCCAGACATTAAAGTAATAACAATCTAAAAATTAAAAATATATTTAAACTTATATTGGTTCTCCACTTACCTTAAAAGGTGAGCTACAAAAAACTTCTAAGCCTTTTCCTTCCCTTTTGTGTTGCCTTATTCTTCAACTAAATCATAAAATCCACATCAATATCAATCTAGAATGCTTATATCAGATGCTAATTCTTATATTTATAACATAGGGAAAGAGATGGACATAAAACCCTTCTTATGGTAACTAACCTAGCTCATTTAACTTAGTTATTCTCTTCTCTTATTGTTATTAAGATTTCCCACAAGCTTTTGAAATGAATCAAAAGATGAGAGAAAGAAGAAAGTAAAATGTTAAAAATGGTGGTCTTTTAAATCCTTAAGTAGTCGACATTCTCATCTAGGGAAGATTATTGCCCAAATCCACCTTTACAACTTCTAGAAGCTGGTTTGTCAACTTGCTATTGGTTACTTTTTAAAGCTTCTTACACAATATCAATCTAGCCACTCAATAACTTTTTAAATTGCTGTAAAAAAATTAAGACCAAACTTTAGTTTAATTAAATCCTTTAAAGCCATAAATATATTGAATTTAAAATTTACAGAGTTTATTTAAATTCTAGAAATAGCCTCATAAATACCAATTAGTTATTTTGATATATTTAAAGTTTTTGGGTGTTTAATGGTCTTAAATTTCATTTTATGCAAGAAATTTTGCTAAGGCACGGCTGAGACAAACTGTCCCAGCCGTGTCCAACACAGAAGTCAAAACTCATCATTTCACCAAAGGGTCGCGGCTGAGAAAAAATGTCCCAACCGTGGCCATTACAGAACTCAAAATGCACCATTTCATCAAAGGTCATGGCTGAGATAAATTGTACCAGCCATGGCCATTGCAGCCTACGAACACACTTTTAATCCAGAAGCTTGCCACGGCTGAGACAAACTGTCCTAGTCGTGCCCAAGGCAAATTACCACTTTGTCTCTTTATGTCGCAGCTAAGACAAAAGTGTTCCAGCCATAGCCTCCTAGACAGCTCTATAAAAGCTATGAAATTTTATACTTAGAGAGAGTCTTTTCTAGGGTTTCGTGCATAGGGTATTTGGGTAGAGAAAAAATGCAGTTTTTAATGAGAATAGAGTTTTTCATACTTAGTGTTATAGTTTTACTTGTAAAAATCACTCTTTTAACTTAGTTTTACTTCAAGAACACAAAGATAGTCATAGTTTTAGTTGCTAGTTTGAAGATTACAACTTACAATCAAAGTACAGTTTGGAGAACAAGAGAAAGAGGTTCATCAACTTCAACTCTTCAGCTTCAAATGGGTTTTATAGTTTTCATTCTTACTTTGTTTATCTTTTACATTATGGATAGTGAGTAGTCATCTTTGTTGCTTAGAGGATCTTTGAATCCCCTACTCACAATGTGAATATTGAGTATATTTTGATTTTTACATGAATAAATGGTCTATTTCACTGTTACTTATTTAAGTTTCATGGTTTTTCAATCTATTAAGTTATTTTCCATACATAAATAAATGATTTTCATCATATATCTTTGAATGTGTATTGAGACTAGTGGATTGAAGTCTATGAATGATTTTGCTCAGTTTTTCTTTCATGATTGCTGTATTATTTTAGACGGCTCCGGAATGCGATTCTAAATGTACAGTAATTGTGATCTTAGGACTGGAGTGTGGAGTGAAATGGATGAGATTTGGGTTGTTTGGCTCCGAAATGGGAAGGCAAACCAAACTTAGGATGTTAGACCTGTGCATAGGCTACTTGTTGGGCTGGCTCTAGAATGGGAAGTTTAGCAACTAGAATAGCTGGCTCCGGAATGGAAAGCTTGGGTTAAGAGGGTTATCCCGAATTCATTCATGTATACTTTAAGATAAAATTAATTCACAGTGGGTATGGGGTGGATGAGTGAACCTAAGCAACATTTTAATTTCTATACATTTTCATACTTGTTAATTTTTTTGAATTAAATACATACTCAATTTACTGTTAGTAGAATTTAATTTCCCTTCATTGCATATTTTAGCTTTTAAAGTTTGCATTATAAAAATTAAACAACTCATACACACAAACAATTGGGAATTCTTTAGCATACAATTAATTTCCACAATTTTCACACACAATTCCCTTGGGTTCGATATTGGGGGTCTTAAATTTATCCCACTTTATTACTTATCGATCTAGTGCACTTGCTAGGGTCGCAACAAGTTTTTGGCACCGTTGCCGGGGAATTTTGGCGTTGTTAGTAAGCTGTGATTATTGCTTGTATGTGTTTTCTTTTCCTTATTTTGTTTTTCTTGATTCTTTTTAGGTGAAATTGGTGCATGAACTGAACAAGACAAGAGCATTTAGTGCCTTTTGATCCTAAAATCGAGAGGACCCTACACCAAAGAAGGAGAGCCAATAGAGATAATGAGATAGAGCACGATCCTCCTCTTGATGAGTTTCCTCTCGACAATGAACAAGTGCCGAGGGCACATGAACAAAAGCTAAGGGCAAGAAGAGAAGAAATGCCTAGGCAAAGAACCATAAGAGACTATGTTGTGCCAAGGTGAAATGAAGACCATCGAACAATTGTATTATTGAGAGGAGTACAATTTGAACTCAAGCCAGCCACCATTACTATGGTACAGAGGAATCAATTCTCTAGTTTGGAAGTGAAAGATCCAGCTCAGCATATCGATATATTTTTAGAAGTCAGTGATACAGTTCAAATTTCGGGTGTTAGCACAGATGCAGTAAGGTTAAAGCTATTTCCATTCACTTTGATTGGCAAAGCAAGAGAGTGGCTACAAATGTTACTGTGCTAGTCAATATGGTCATGGGATCAGATGCAAAAGAAGTTTCTAATGAGATTTTTCCCTCCAACAAAGACTGCAAGCATTCAAAATAGCATCATGGGTTTCCATCAAATGAATGAAGAGCCTTTTCACGAAGCTTGGGAGAGGTTCAAGAGATTATTGAGAAGCTATCCGCATCATGAGATAGCTGTCTACCAATTGTTGACCATCTTTTATGCTGGAGTTACACCTCAAAAAAGGCCATTATTGGATGTAGCATCAATAGGATCTTTCTTGAACAAGCTGCCTGAGGACGCTTTTCAGTTGTTGGATGAGATGGCGGCAAACGACTCTCAATGCACTGCCCCTAGATCAGTCCCAAGGAGGCAAGGTTTACACAATGTGGATGAAGTGGCATTGTTAAAAGCCCAGTTAGAATTGGTAAAGAAAGAGTTCAGCAACTTGAAAGTTCAAAATGTGGCTGCAGTAAATCAAGGAAGTGGGCCATGTGAAAGTGGGCAAGGAGTCCAAGAAGGAGGAATTGTAGGAGATGTGAATGCATTAGGTGACTTTAAAAGGAATGACCCCTACAGCAATTCATATAATCTGGGATGGAGAAATCACCCTAACTTCTCTTAGAAGGATGGGAATCAATAAGCTTCACCTTCTCAACCACAAGCAAGAGCCCCTTACCACTCAAATGCTTATCATAATCATACTTAGCCTCACCCATCACAAGCCACCAATCACTACCAAGCTCCTTATCCACTAAACCACCATCAAGGGCAAAGCTCTAATCATTCCCAACCTCAACCATATCATCCACTGGGATTCCAATCAAGGCCACCCATTCAAGAAAAGAAGCCTAACTTAGAAGACATGTTTGTTAGCTTCATGAATAGCCAACAACAATTCATGATAAGCCAAGAATCAAGATGAAAGTCTCAAGAGCAATGGAACTGAAACCAAATTGCTTCAATGAGAAATTTGGAGACACAATTGGGTCAACTTGCAACTTCAATGTCAAACAGACAACCAGGGACGTTTCCTTCAAATGTTGATCACAATCCCAAGGAGGAGGTCAAAGCAATCACTTTGAGAAGTGGCAAAGAAGCAGCACGAGAGGAAGAGAGAGGTAAATCACCAACTTCATTAATTGATTTGGAGGAACCAACACGGAAAGTAAGTATTTCTAACTCTATAGTAGAGGTAGATGTGGATGCTCCAAGGAATGACAAGGGAAAGAGTATTGTGAATCCAACCATAGAGGATCTTGATATTAATAGGTTGTCATTTCCTGCTGTAGCTAGAAAGGAGAAGAAAAATGAGCAATTGGCTAAGTTTTTAGAAATGTTTAAGAAATTACATATTAACTTGCCATTTGCTAAAGCGCTAGCACACATGTCCAATTATGCTAAGTTTATAAAGGAACTTTGTTCTAACAAAAAGAAACTAGAAGGGTATGGAACTGTGTAACTCACGAAAAACTGTAGTGAAATTATCATGAATAAGATCCCGAAAAAATTGGAAGATCCAGTAGCTTTACTCTACCTTGTGAAATTGGTGAGACCTTTGTTGGAAATGCCTTGTGTGATTTAGGAGCCAATATTAACTTGATTCCTTATTCCATGTGTAGGAAACTCAACTTAGGCGATCTTAAGGAAACAGGAATGAGACTTCAACTTGCGGATGGATCAATGAGAAAGTCGAAAGGAGTTATTGAGGACTTACTGGTGAGAGTGGGAAAATTTATTTTCCCTGTAGATTTCATGGCCATGGAAATGGATGAGGATAAGAAGGTACCACTTATTGTGGGAAGGCTATTCTTGAACACTGCAAAGGCTTTAATTGATGTCCATGGACAAAAAGTCACTATTCGGTTCAACAACGAAAATTAGTTATAGATATGAACAAGTCTCAGAAATACCCATCAAGTGATCTAGAAGAGTCGGTCTATTTCATGGACAACATTGATGAATATGTAGAGGAAATGCAAGAAAAAGTGTTGCTAAATGATCCAGTGAATTCAAGCTTGATGCATTCTTTGGAGAGTGAAGAGTTGGATGAAGTAAAAGAAAAATGGATAGCAGCTGTGGAGAAAGGATGCGAAGAGGAGAGTTTGAAGCAAGATAGAACTACTTTACGAGAGGGGGAGTTGAAATCTGAACTTAAACCCCTTCCTCCTTATTTAAATTATGCATTTTTGGAGAACGAAGAAAAGCCAGTAATTATCTCTTCTTTGTTGATAGGTGTTGAAGAGGAGACACTGCTCAAGGTGTTAAAAAAGCACAAAGAGGCTATAGGATGGGAGACAGCGGACTTAAAGGGCATTAATCCAAGCTATTGCACACATTAGATTCCTATGGAGAAAGATTGAAAACCAGTAGCTCAACCCCAAAGGAGGCTCAATCCGGCTATGCAAGAGGTTGTAAAGAAAGAGGTACTCAAACTGTTTGATTTAGGTATAATCTATCCAATCTCTGATAGTAAATGGGTTAGTCTAGTGCAATGTGTCCCTAAGAAGGGGGGAATGATAGTGGTAAAGAATGAATTAGATGAACTCATTCCAACTCGGATAGTCACGGGTTGGAGGGTGTGCATAGATTATAGGAGATTAAACCATGCCACCCAAAAAGATCATTTTCCATTCCATTCATTGATTAGATGTTAGAGCGGTTAGCAGGGAATAGGTTTTATTGTTTCTTAGATGGGTATTCGAGATATTTACAAATTCTCATAGCCCCTGAAGATCAGGAGAAAACAACCTTTACTTGCCCTTATGGCACATTCGCCTATAGGAGGATGCCTTTTGGACTATGTAATGCGTCGGCTACGTTTCAGGATGTATGATGGCAATCTTTCATGATTTTATAGAAAAATTTATGGAGGTATTCATGGATGACTTTACCATTTATGGGCTAGACTTTGAGAGCTATTTAGAGCATCTTGATTTAGTGTTAGGTAGGTGTAAGAAGACCAACTTAGTATTAGATTGGGAGAAATGCCATTTTATGGCAAGGGAAGGTATAGTTTTGGGACACAAAATTTTTGAGAAGGGGATTGAGGTAGACAAAGCAAAGATAAAAGTTATAGAGAAGCTTCCACCACCAACAAATATCAAGGGAGTTAGGAGTTTCCTAGGCCATGCAGGTTTTTATCATCGATTTATAAAAGATTTTTCAAAAATTGCAAAGCCTTTATTTAATTTGTTAATGAAAGATACTCCTTTTGAATTTAATGTTGAATGTTTATTGGCATTTGAATTATTGAAGCAAAGGCTTATTTCAGCTCCGGTGATCATATCTCCGGATTGGAATTTGCCCTTTGAGCTAATGTGCGATGTAAGTGACTTTGCAGTAGGAGCAGTACTCAGACAAAGACAAGAGAAAGTATTTTGTGCAATTTATTATGCAAGTCACACTTTGACAGGAGCTCAAGTTAATTACACCACAACTGAAAAGGAGCTTCTTGCTATTTTATTTGCCTTTAAGAAGTTTTGATCATATCTACTTGGAGCAAATTTTCTCGCAAGAGGTTATATGCCAGGGGACTTCACATGGAAACAAAGAAAGAAGCTGCAAGCTGAAGCAAAGCATTACATTTGGAATGATCCTTACCTTTTCCGTCTTTGTGCTGACCAAGTGCTAAGAAGGTGTATCCCCAATGAAGAGCAAGCAGAGATTATACAAGCCTGTCATAGTGGAGAAGCTAGTGGACATCACGGACCCAATAGAATGGTATCGAAAATTTTCTCTTCTGGATTTTATTGGCCCACCTTATTCAATGATGTTAAATTGTTCATTCAAACTTGTGATCAACGTCAAAGGGTGGGAAATATAACTAGGAGAGATGAGATGCCACAGACCAATATACTTGAGGTTAAATTGTTTGATTTGTGGGGAATAGATTTCATGGGGCCTTTTTCGATTTCTTATGGGTTTGAATATATCCTAGTGGCAATAGATTATGTGAGTAAGTGGGTAAAAGCTATAGCCACTAAGACTTGTGATGCAAATGTTGTCCGAAAATTCTTAAGGAAGAATATATTCACCCATTATAGAGCCCTGAGAGCTATTATCAGTGATGGTAGAAAACACTTTGTTAACCACCAATTCAAGACCTTATTGAAAAAATTTGAAGTGAGGCATAAAATCACTACCCCATATCATGCCCAAACCAATGGCCAAGTTGAGGTGTCCAACCGAGAGTTAAAAGCCATCTTGGAGAAAACTGTCAATGCATATAGGAAAGACTGGTACCTTAAGCTAGACGAAGCTTTATGGGCATATAGGACAGCCTTTAAGACACCAATAGGAATGTCACCTTTTAGGTTAGTGTTTGGCAAGTCCTTTCATCTATCGGTGGAATTGGAACACAAGGCTTACTGGGCTACTAAGTTCTTAAATCTTAATCTTGAGAATGCAGGAAAATGCAAGTCCTTGCAGTTAACCCAGTTGGAAGAGATCCGATTTTAGAATAAGTACAAGGAGAACACAAAGAAGTGGCATGATCGTAAAGTAGCCAAGAACGAATTTGTGCCAGGAATGAAGGTACTTTTTTATGATAGCAGATTGAGGCTATTTCCCAGGAAGTTGAAATTAAGGTGGAAAAGGCCATTTTAGGTTGTTGAAGTCTCTAGCTATGGAGCAGTAACCATTAAACATTTGGGAGAAGGTCATGGGCGTGAGTTTAAAGTAAATGGTCACCGATTGAAGCCATATCTCGATTCCAATTATGAGGCTGCATCAGTGATCCTCACTTTAAAAGATGACCCATGAGAGTTATGAAAGTCGAGCTGGCGACTTGTTAAACCCAGAACTTTTTCTTATCTTTGAACTCAATTACTTTTCTTTTCAATTTATCTTTAATTTCTTGCAAGTTTATCATGTTTAGTGTTGTTGATTTTGTCTAGAGAATGGTTATTAGTTGTGATTGTTAGGGTGATTTTGTTGAGGAGATGGAGAGAATTTAATTCAAGTAAAATTTGTGTTTGTCGCGGCTGAGACAAATTGTCCCAGTTGTGGCCCATTAAACTTTTGGTGAGGCAAAAGGTGGCCACGGCTGAGACAAATTGGTCCCAGTCGTGGCTAATTCCGTGTTTTACAGACATAAGAAGGGTACGACTGAGATAATTAGTCCTAGCCGTGGCCAATTTCGTGCCATATTACAGTTTGGAGTCCAGAATGTAGGCACAGCTGAGACTATTAGTCCCATCCGTGGCTTTAAAAAAACAAAAAAAAGCAAAACAAAAACATAGGGGAATTTATTATGCCACGGCAGAGACAACTAGTCCCAGCCGTGTCTTTTTGTTTGATTTGAAATCCAGAAGGGTGGTACGGTAGAGACAAATTGTCCCAGCCGTGCCTTTCATTATACTAAAATGGGGAGTTTCAATTTTAAGCTTGTCGCGACTGAGACAAATTATCCCAGCTGTGCCCTTTAGGTTAACCGTCGGGCTCATTTAGATTTAAACCGATCATTTACCCCTTTTCTTCATTTTTTTTAGTTTTCCCTACATTTTCTTCAAACTTTCGGCCTCCTCTCTCAATTTTTGCTACCATCCTCACTCTCTCTCTTCAAGAATCAAGTAAGTCTCTCTCCTCTCTTCTCTTTGTTTTAGTTTAACTTTTGTTTTGCTTTAAGTTAAGTTGATTTTTCCTTGTTCAATCTTCCTAAGTCTGCATTTTTCTCCCTACATTTTGTCTTCTCATCTTAAAAATCTTGTTCCTTTAACCATGATTGTAGGCTTGATCGCGACTTTGGCATATGATTTGTCAATTTCTTGCATAAATGTCTTGTTGTTGTTGTTTCTATTTATCTTTCCCTATCTATGTAATCTATGTTCGTTTTGTGTTCCCATCTCCGATTTCTTACTTCTTTTACTTTAATTTTTGGATGGGTTATGATTTTTAGCATTTGTTTTGTTAGTTTCATACATCCTTGTTTGTATTTTGTTGCCAAACAAAATCCAACCACCAACTGTTCGATAAATTGCCAAAGAGAAGTAAGATAATTTTTTCTGATTTAATTGTCACAATGTTTTGCTTCTTTAACTTTAATTGTTGGATTGGTTATGATTTTTGGCATGTATTCTATGAGTCTCATGCATTTAGGTCTTGTTATTTCTTATTTCTGTTGCCAAACAAAATTGCCTACCACCTGTTCGATGAATTGTCCAAGAGAAGTAAGAAAGTTTTTTTGCTTTAGTTGCTTTATTGCTTGCACTTGTTTTGCCTAACATTCATGCTAAAGAAATATTTGACATGTTTTTATGCTTCAAAAACTGGTAGACAAGGCTAATTTAGGTGTTGGGCAAATGTGTGTTTTAGAGCCCTTTTGTTAAATTATTGTTGCCCCGATGTTTTGTCTTGACTAGAGTTGATTTCATGCCAGTTTTTTTTACCAATATAAGTCATTTTTTGTTCATGGTCATTTGTATGTTTACACTTGGTAGTTTTTGTTATTTTAAAACTTGTTCACAACTCAATTGCCTATGCTTTTGTTGTGTTTTGGTTCGAACATTTTTGTGAGTATTACATGTATGTTTGCTTATGTTGTTCATCATATTTTAAATAGGTTGTTTGTTATAATTTTTGTTGTTCAAGTGCCTTGTTTTGTCTTGAGTGTTTATATTTTTGTTGTTATTGTTGCAGAAAAAATGGCACCTAAATGCTCCCCGTGCTGAAGCTGGTGCATCATCATCTGCTCCTCAAGGATCCTCCAAGATAAAAGTGCCAGCATGGGTTCCAATTGAACTTGCATATTGGTGGATTCTCTTCTACAAGCAAGAGTATCTTGCCACTCCGCGCTTAGATATGAGACTGATGGCAGAATTGGGGTTTAAAAATGAGCTGGATAGATTACTTGATGGTGTGGGCTAGAAAACCTTCTTTGAGCTGAATGAAAAGGTCTACCCTCACTTGGTCCATCAACTTTAGAATTGGAACAGATGGTTATGATTATCCAGGACACGTGAGTTTTTGGCTCGATGGCATTCCATATCAAATGTCCTTCAATGCATTCTCTGAGGTCTTGGGTTTTGATCAACTTGCTATCCGAGATATACCTGATCTTAACAGACAAGAAATTTGGATGGGTATTTATGATCCCGAGGATCCTACACATCTTAATCCTAAAAACACAAAGGCTTACCATTTAAGAGATCATCCACTGAGAATCATGCATCGCTATTTGGCCCTAGCTTTTTTTAGCCATCTTGGAGGGCCCGGGAATGTCAATGCCAATGAGGCTACCATTCTTTATACGATGCATAATAGGATTCGATTGAATGGAGCTGCTTTCATTGCCCAGAAAGTTATGGATGTATGCACATTTACAAAGAGGGATTCCAAGCTAACACTAGGAGGGTTTGTCACTACCTTAGCCCATTTTTATAAATATTCGAGGTTGGGCACTTCAGTTGACAAGCCCATGTTAATCGATCGGCGAATGCTGCGGAACATGGTAATCCTGATAAACGATCCTTGCTTCCTAGAGTAGGGGCGTTGGGTGGTTTCAGACCGAGCTTTATATAGAGCTGCTATGCATAAGGGAGCCACAGAATTGGAGAGAGCTAAAGTTAAAATAGTTTCCTTATCCTCTGAACAGTACACTACCATTAATACCAGACTTAATAACATTACTCAAAGGATGGATTTCGAGTTCACCTCCATTACGTAGCGGATGGACGACATTGTCACAGCTCTTGGGATGCTACAATCTCGATTTGATAGCCAGTTCTCGCCTCCATCGCCGCCTTCCTCGCCATGAAGACTGTTTAACTTAGTTTTTCTGTGTTTGCTTTTGATGTTGTTTCTTTCTAATTTTAGGATGTTTTTAGTTATTTGATGTTGTTTTATGACTGTAGTCTGCTAATCAAATTTCTTTCATGTTTGCCATATTTTTCATAGTTTTTATTTTTTATGTTTGATTTTGGTAGTAGTTATTATCTTTTGTGTTTGAAATTTGCATTACATTCTGCATTCCTTTAGTGTTGATTTAGTTTAGTTTCTTAGGTTGTTAATTACTCTTGCAATTAGCCTGAGCTTGCCAGTTAATCTTGATTCGAATCAATTTGAACTTGAAATTTGAACTGCTTATTTAGGAGGTTTGAGTAGCCAGAAAGTAGTAGTATTGTTCAAGGAAGTTTTTCTTTTGAATTGATCTCAATTAATTATATACCATTCAATTTCTAACTTAATGAGCACAGTAGACCAAGTTTTATGAAATTAAAACCAGTGAGTAAGAGCAATCAAGTGAAGAAATTTTGGAATAACTAGAACCTTCCTCATCACCCTTCGAAATGATTATTCAACTCAGATAACATTAGGATATAACCCAGACAACCTTCTTTGGTAACTAACTTTTAAATGACTTTTGACCTACCCTTAGTGAATTTTACCATTGTTAGCCGTTTTGAGCTTAATTGGTATGCTAAAAGTATACTATTTAATTTTTTTTATTACACTTATGCTAAACATGCAACCTAAAATGCCTTTGTCTGTCTCACTTTGGAATTGGCCACTCTAGGTTGGGTAATGAAATTACATGCTAGGCTTGATAAAACTTTTGATTATCAGTTAAGAAGTAAAGGGAAGTTGAAGTTTTTTAGGGATTTTTGATAAATAATTAATGCTTTTGGTGCCCTTCTTAGTGAGTGAATAAAGTTTTTCTATTACATGAAAAAAAAATTCGAATATTATGCTGTAGAAATTTTGATTGAATTATTACTGCACAACATAAGTGTGGGGTACCTAACATTTATAGGAAGTGTCATTTATCTTGCTTCCTACAATTTTGAGAATTTAACTAATGTCCTCAGATTAATTTTCCCTTCTTATAATGATAGAGCATGGATGTTGAAGGAGTTATTTCTTAAGAAAGTTAGGTGGTTTGTATTTCTGGATAGTGTGGCTAATTCTGTCTTGCTAACCTTATCAAAATTTTTGGAAACTTGGCCTTATCCCCATTGCAACCTTAATGTAAGCCCTGGTGATCCTATTTTGTTCTGAGTTGTTTAGTGGAGATGACCCTTGTGGTTCAGGTGCTAAAGGAGAGGCTTATGGCTGTTTTGATTTGTAAGTGCAAAATTGTCATAATTCTCTGTTTGCTTGATTGCTGGAATTCACTGGTAGTTTTAGTTTTGAAAGAAAATAAATCTGTTTTAGACTCATACACACATACGAGAAATTGTTTGGTATAGATCAGTTTGAGTCTTTTTAATTGAATTCTTCATCTGAGTGTCTTCTACTAAAAGTTGCTAGAACCTCTCTAAATTTGCTTGTTCTAATATGGAGTTTGAATTTTCAAGATTGTGGATGATTCATTTGCTTGAGGGCGAGCAAAAAAAGCTAAGTGTGGGATAGTTAATAATCTTATTTTTAATGTTTATTTTCTGGATAATTTTGTGTGTTTTAGTGTCTCATCTTGCATGCCTTTAGTGTTTTTAGTGCTAAAATATCTTTCATATGTTTATTTTAGTTATTTTGATAAATTTAAATTTTTTTGGTGTTTAATAGTCTTAAATTTTATTTTATGCAGGAAATTTTGCTAAGGCACAGTTGAGACAAACTGTCCCAGCCGTGTCTAACACAGAAGTCAAAACTCACCGTTTCACCAAGGGTCGCAGCTAAGACAAACTGTCCCAGTCATGGCCATTGCAAAATTCAAAACGCACCGTTTCATCAAAGGTCGTGGCAGAGACAAATTGTCCCAGTCGTGGCCATTGCAGCTTACGAACACATTTTTGATCCAGAAGCTTGCCACAACTGAGACAAACTGTCCTAGCCGTGCCCAAGGCAAATTACCACTTTGTCTCCTTATGTCGCGGTTGAGACAAAAGTGTCCCAGCCGTGGCCTCCTAGACAGCTCTATAAAAGCTGCAAAATTTTTTGCTTAGATAGAGTCTTTTTCTAGGGTTTCATGCATAGGGTATTTGGGTAGAGAAAAAATGCAGTTTTTTATGAGAATAGAGTTTTTCATACTTAGTGTTATAGTTTTACTTGTAAAAATCACTCTTTTAACTTAGTTTTACTTCAAGAACACAATGATAGTCATAGTTTTAGTTGCTAGTTTGAAGATTACAACTTACAATCAAAGTGCAATTTGGAGAAGAAGAGAAAGAGCTTCATCAACTTCAACTCTTCAGCTTCAAATGGGTTTTATAGTTTTCACTCTTACTTTGTTTATCTTTTACATTATGGATAGTGAGTAGTCATCTTTATTGGTTGGAAGAGCTTTGAATCCCCTACTCACAATGTGAATATTGAGCATATTTTGATTTTTACATGAATGAATGGTCTATTTCATTGTTACTTATTTAAGTTTCATGATTTTTCAATCTATTAAGTTATTGTCCATACATAGATGAATAATTTTCATCATATATCTTTAAATGTGTATTGAGCCTAGTGGATTGAAGTCTATGAATGCTCAGTTTTTCTTTCATGATTGCTATATTATTTTAGATAACTCCGGAATGGAATTCTAAATGTACAGTAATTGTGATCTTAGGACTATAGTTTGCAGTGAAATGGATGAGATTTGGGTTGTTTGCCTCCGAAATGGGAAGGCAAACCAAACTTAGGATGTTAGACCCGTGCATAGGCTAGTTGTTGGGCTGGCTCCGGAATGGAAAGTTTAGCAACTAGAATAGCTAGCTCCAGAATGGAAAGCTTGGGTTTGTTGGATTTTAACGGTTACATACATCACATACATGAGCGGAATTTTAAAATTTTTAACCATTAGTTCTGATCTTGCCATGAATAAACAATATAACTATATGAGAATAAGAAAAATCACCTTTGATTTTTGTTGAACAGTTGATTTTACTTCGCACCGGGTTATCGCAAACCACAGTGTCCAAAATCGAACACCTCCAATGAGTAATCCACATTAGAGAGGGGTAAATTGAACCAATAAATTGGTGTTCAACTAGGGCTGGCCGAAATCCAAGAGGCTAGCAATGGAAGTGGCACAAAAGGGAGAGAGAATTAAGAGGAAAAGACTTTCCTTTTGTTTTAATCACTTAACCCTAATTCTCATTAGTTGGCCTTTTATAGTTAGGTTAAAATTCCAACTCCTTAATGAGATTGGACTCTTTAAAATTGCTGGAGAATTATTAATTGGGCCTCTGGAATTAATTATAATCATTTGGGCTTAATTAAATCCAAATTAAATCTTTTCATAAAAGACTATGCACAAAATCCATAAACTAGGCCCTTTGTGCATCTAATTGGATTTAAATACCCAAATGGATTCCAAATCCAACCAAATTAAATATGTGAGTTCCATAACACTTATGTAACATATATAAATTAATTTTGTCCAAGAAAAAGCCCTCCAAGCCCTTTTGTTTGGAGTTGGCGTGTAGCCCTCTTCTGGAGGGCTTCCTCCAACTTCTTCATTCCTTTGGCCCTTTATAATTTCTCCAATGGTCCTATTAATTATTATATCAGTCCTATAACAATTATAGTAGTCTTATAACACTTATAAGACAATAATAATAAATCATGAAATACATTATTTCATTTAGGTCCAATTTACAGAACATTTCTCAAAAGTTCCGCGGACAATTTTATTTGATCATAATTAATTAAACTCTTTAATTAATTATTATCATATTCTCCTCTCTACCTTTATAATAATATCAAATATTATTATCCTTGTCATTTTACCATTTTACCCTTTTTCTCTATATGTGTGTGACCTATTGGGTTCCTGTCCATGTTGGCAGTATAATATGTAATTGTGAGTTCTATTCAAAAACTCACATGATTTAAACTCCTTTAAATCATTTCATCAATCTCTATTGATATTTTGATACATCATTATACAAGTCATGATTGGCCTCTAGCTAGGCATCATGACTACCCCAAATGTCAGGAAAGTCATGTGGTTTGACTGTACCCTTCCATAAAAACAGTTACCGTGCAATTACTCCTTTCACCACTCTTATCTCAATTAGATTCTGAGTATGGATTTCTGTCAACTCATATAAATCTAATTATGTATGTTCTATTAATTTAACCATTGTTCCTAAAATGCCCTTCATGGATCTCCATCCATCTCGGCATATTACTCTGGCCAGAGATTCTCTGAACAAGGCAATTATAGAATCATGCGAGATAACTTCCCTTGTTAAATCTGGGATGGTGAATCCTTTGTCAATCACTCAACTATCTTCAAGTAGGTCATGATATACCCAATCTCCTAACTATGTTCACTCCCAGTTGGAAGTAATCAGTTATGGAGTCAAAGTATACCACTTGCTACTTAAGATAACTTTGGTGATCTCAAGTCTAAGGATACTTGCACAACCGCTATGAAGAGATTCCTCACTGAAATAGATTTAATATCCATATGAGGATTCTCTTTGCAGGTCTCCAATGAACTTGTTCCTCTAACAAGCATCCACATGTTAGCTTTGATTATCATCCATAATCACAATTATGAGAACCATTGCTTGAACCATTCAAGAAGCATAACATGTGCTAGTCTATCCGAATTAACAATGTCCTATCTTGTTAATTCTATGACTAGGGATATTTAGATATTAACACATTTGTATGCGATAGACATCTCACATCATGAACACCTTCATGATTGCCTTTGCACTGTGTTTATAATATCTAGGACTTCATTTATTAATTTAAGATTTACAAACTCATGTATTCAAACACAGCATTAATAAATGAATGATGCCTTTTATTAAGAATATAAATTTCATACATATGAAAAACATACCTATTACATGGGCTCTAGGGCATACTCTCTAACAATCTCCCACTTGCACTAGAGCCAATCACTCATATGTCTCAGACCCATGCTATTTATATGGTGATCATGCTTTATCTGGAAAAGTGCTTTAGTGAGGGGATCCGCCACATTGTCATCTGTGGGAACCCTTTCTATTTTCACATCATTTCTAGCTACTATTTTCCTTATGAGATGGTAGCGTCTGAGAACATGTTTGGATCGCTGATGAGACCGTGGTTCTTTTGCTTGCGTAATGGCTCCATTGTTGTCACAATATAAAGGAATCGGATCAACAATGCTAGGCACCACTCCTAGTTCGGTTATGAACTTTTTGATCCAGACTGCTTCTTTGGCTGCTTCTGAAGCAGCAATGTACTCAGCTTCCGTCGTGGAATCAGCAGTTGTTTCTTGTTTGGAACTTTTCCAACTAACTGCTCCTCCTCCCATTATGAACACATAACCAGATTGTAATTTACAATCATCTTTGTCAGATTGGAAGCTGGCATCTGTATACCCGTTTACTTCCAAACTGCCCTCTCCATATACCAAGAATATATCCTTAGTCCTTCTCAAGTACTTAAGAATATTCTTGACAGCTGCCCAATGTTCCTCTCCAAAATTGGATTGGAATCTGCTTGTGACACTTAAAGCAAATGCTACATCTGGACGTGTACATAACATAGCATACATGATAGAACCAATTGCAGATGCATATGGTATTCTATTCATGCTCTCTCTATCCTCTAGTGTCTGCAGACACATAGACTTAGAAAGGTGTTTCCCATGCACCATGGGTATAAACCCTTTCTTAGAGAGATCCATATTGAACCTCTTCAATACTTTATCTATATATGTACTCTGAGAAAGACCTAGCAACCTATTGGATCTATCTCTATAGATCCTTATTCCCAGAATATAGGATGCTTCTCCAAGGTCTTTCATGGAGAATTGCTTGGATAACCATATTTTAACAGATTGGAGAAGAGAAATGTCATTTCCCATGATCAATATGTCATCTACATATAGAACTAGGAAGACAATTGCACTCCCACTGACCCTTTTATACACACAAGGTTCATCTTCATTCTGTGAGAAACCAAACTCTTTGATTGTCTCATTGAATCGTATGTTCTAGCTCCTAGAGGCTTGCTTCAATCCATAAATGGATCTTTAAAGCTTGCATACCTTTTCGCCATTTCCTGATGTGAATCCTTCTGGTTGTGTCATATACACATCCTCAGAAAGATTTCCATTAAGGAAAGCTGTCTTCACATCCATTTGCCAAATCTCATAATCATAATGAGCTGCAATGGCTAAAAGTATTCTTATAGACTTAAGCATCGCTACAGGAGAAAAAGTTTCGTCATAGTCAATACCTTCTTTTTGACGATAACCTTTTGCTACTAAGCGAGTTTTATAGGTAACTATATTACCTTCCATGTTAGTCTTCTTTTTAAAGACCCATTTGCACCCTATGGGTTTTATCCCTTCAGGTGGTTGAGTTAAAGTCCATACTTTATTCTCATACATGGAGTCCATTTCGGACTGCATAGCCTTAAGCCATAAATCACGTTCTGAACAGTTCAAAACTTCTTGATAGCTTATAGGCTCATTGTCCTCTACTACAGTTATGCCTCTATCCGAATCAACGTGAAATTCATATCTCACAGGGATAGAACGCATCCTAGTAGATCTTCTAGGATTTTGTGTATAATCAGGTTCAACTGTAATCTCATCATTATGAAATTCAGTTTCGGGTTCAATCGGTTGATCAACTTCTATTTGTGGGTCTTGAACTTCACCAAGCTCAATTTTACTCCCACTGTCCTCTCGTAGGAGAAATTCTCTTTCCAAGAAGACAGCATGCCTTGAAACAAACACCTTTTGTTCTAAGGGATGATAGAAATAATATCCAAACGTTTCTTTTGGATATCCCACAAATAAACATTTATCAGACTTAACATCCAGTTTGTCTGACATTGTCCTCTTCACATAAGCAGGACAGCCCCATACTTTCATATGAGAAAGCGTGGGTTTCTTGTTATTCCACATCTCATATGGAGTAACATCAATCGATTTATTAGGAACTCTGTTTAATACATAAACAGCAGTTTCTAGTGCATATCCCCAAAAAGACTTAGGCAAGTCCGTTCGGCTCATCATTGATCAAACCATATCTAATAGTGTTCGATTTCTCCTTTCAGATACGCCATTGTGTTGTGGTGTATATGGAGGAGTCCATTGAGATAAAATCCCATTATCTCTAAGATAATCCTGAAACTCTTGACTTAAGTATTCTCCACCTCGATCTGATCTAAGTGTTTTAATACTTTTTCCAAGTTGTTTCTCTACTTCATTTCTGAACTCTTTGAACTTTTCAAATGCTTCAGACTTATATTTCATTAGATAGATGTATCCAAACCTAGAATAATCATCTATGAAAGTAATGAAGTAGGAGTAACCTCCTCTGGTATGTGTAGTCATTGGACCACATACATCTGAATGTATTAAGTCCAAAACCATTTTAGCTCGTTCTCCTTTACCAATAAAGGGAGCTTTTGTCATTTTTCCCAATAAACAAGATTCACATGTATCAAATGATTCATAATCAAATGATCCCAAATCACCTGACTTGTGTAACTTGGTCATGCGTTTTTCATTTATATGGCCTAAACGACAATGCCATAAGTATGAGGTATTCAGATTATCATATTTCATTCTCTTGGTATTCACATTATGTACTTCTTTAATTAAATCAAGAACAAATATACCATTCTCAATGATAGCTTTTGCATAAAACATATTGTTCTTAAAAATGTAACAACATTTGTCCTTCAAAGAAATATCATAATCGTTCATCAAACGACTGAAAGAAATAATACTTTTGGATAAGGCTGGAACATAATAACAATTATTTAATTCCAGTACTAATCCACTAGGAAGAGGAAAATAGTAAGTCCCCACAACTGTTGTAGAGATGTTCTGTCCTGTAGCTGACTGCAAACATATCTCTGCCTTTCCAACTCTTCTAAAGCTTCTAAGCCCCTGTAGATCATTACTTAAATGAGATCCACATCTGGTATCTAATACCCAAGATTTTCTAGAAGCAATAGAATAAGTATTAATTTCAATCATATGAATACCTGAAGTAAATGCTACAGCTTGCTTCTTCTCCTTAAGAGAATCTAGATAGGCCTTGCAGTTACGCTTCCAATGACCATCTTTTCCACAATGAAAGCAAGTTCCTTTGGGATTCTCTTTCTTGGCAACCTTCTTCTTGGAGATCCCACCATTCTTTGGCTGCGCCTTGGTTATCATCTTCTTCTTCTGCTTCTTGCCTTTAGCAGAAGTGACAACCATGACAGTTTTTGGATCTTTCTTAAATGATCCATCAGCTGTCTTGAGCATGTTGATTAACTCAGGAATGGATACTTGGATCTTGTTCATGTTGAAGTTAAGCACAAAAGGTGCATAACTTGGAGCCAACGAGTACAAGATTAAATCTATGTATAGATCATTATCCATAACATAGCCAAGTCTACTCAAATGCTCAATATACCTATACATCTTCAATGCATGAGCAGCAGCTGAAGTGCCTTCCACCATTTTACAACTAAATAGAGCTCGAGCAATCTCATATTGCTCAGTTCTAGCCTGAGAAGAATAAAGCTCCTCTAGATGCAAAATGATGGTTCTAGCATCCATCATTTCATGTTGCTTCTGAAGCTCCGAGGACATAGCACCCAGCATCAGACATGCTGCTGCTTCACTATCCTCCATGTATTTTCGATAAATGCCTTTGATCTCATCAATGGCATCTTTTGATGGAAGTGGTGGTGGATCTTTATCCAAGACATAATGGATCTTTTCAGCCCTGAGAACAATTCTCACTTGCCTGATCCAGTCAGAATAGTTGTTGCCAACCAGCTTGTTATCCAAGATTGATCGTATATTAATGTTTGATGTGCTCATGATGATGACCTAGATGTGAAAAAGAAAAGATATGAGAGTATGTTCATATATATGTATGCATTAATAAGGTCTTTAATTAATCCATTTACTCCCACTATTTTATTGCGAATTAATAGCCCTCACTATATAATCCGAGAAAACCCAATGGTTTTCTTAGTGGGCCAATATCCAATCCTTGATATGTAATTTGACCTTGACTGTGTTCAACAAGCCAAATTCCATACCCTTGAAAGGTAGGTGTCTCTATACCAATTATGTCTCTACACAACTATTGGATGATTAGGTTATCAACTCTTGATGCATGCATATCATATATGCATTCCCTAATCTTGCCTCTAGAACCATTAGCCTTGACTGTGGTCAACAAACTAATGGGCTAGCTAAGATGACCCATTTAATTAGATTTGAACATATTCGATATAATGTGAGCTTGACTGTGGTCAACAACTCACACTATAAAGAACTCTGGTTCTCCTCAAATTAATGGAAGGCTTATATACCTTAGTATTTGTTTGAGGGTTTTAGTTAATTAAGTCTCATCATACATGGTTGGCATACATTGGTATGCATCCTATATCTATCACATAAATATAAGCATACAAATATGGTATAGTTATGGACTTCACTACATTGATTTCCCCGAGCCAAGAGGGAAATCAAAAGGTCACACCTAGGTAGTATGCATGATTCAAACAAGAAAAATAATTACATTATCTTCAAGCTTGTTGGATCTCCATCCAGCCCATCTTGCTCCTTGAAAATGGTCTCCATCTCTATTTCTAATTCTAATCTAAGTAATCTAATTACATATTACAATTTGAAATGAAATACAAACCAAAAACAAGTAGCCGGGACATGAAAGTCCTCATTGGGCCAAAACATGCATAATGCTCAATCACATTGGGCTTTGTCCATAACTATCCATCATGCCAATCATACACCCTTATATGCCTTTCTAATGCATAAAGAAATGGATTACTAACTTTGTTTCAACCTTTGAAACTATATTTTGAGTTATTTTAATGATGTGATCAAATTAGGAAACTTTTTCCATTTTGGAAACTTTCATTTTAGGAAACCTTTTTGCATGAATGTGTTTCTTGCCTTAATAATCAATCAAATTGATTATTAATTAATTATAAATTGATTATTAATTAATTATAAATTGATTATTTAATTAATTAATCATATTAAATAATTAAAAGAATCAATTTTGGGCTTAAAACAAGTGTAGGCCGAAACCCACAGAAGAAAAACCCTAAGTGTGTTCACACACAAACTAGTTTTGTGTCATTTGGACCATTTGGGCCTTTTGGAATAAGCCAAGCCCACTCCAGCCCTTAAAACCCATTAATAAACTTAATTAACGTTTATAATAGTTAATTTAAATCAGCTCCTTGGGCCCACCAAGTCATCCACTAATTTAAACCAAGTCAGTAAACATAATTAAGCCCATTAAGTGGTTTTAATGAATTAAAATTATTCAAATTAATTTAAGGCCCATTTTAATTAATCCAATTAATTAAAAACACTTTAATATATCATATATATCAGATTTAGAAGATCAAAAGTCGTTCTAACCATGAACACATCAAGAACACACGAAGAACACCAATTTATCGAACTTTTCGACAAAACTAGTTTTCATGCAAAACTTGTTCGATTTTAATTCCGTTCGATCCTACGGCTTAATATCACATATTAAACACATAAAATATCATCTAAATGATTTTTAAATGGATCCATAAGAAATTAAATTAGAACAGCCCCTACATTACCTAGGATTTCACGCCAAACCCTAATGGGTTTCACGCCAAACCCAAATCACTTTTCTTCAAAAATTTCGGTTTTGTTTCCACCAAATTTATTTGATCACAAATACATCCAAAAATCAATATTTCTCATTCATGAACAATTAAATCTCATATTTTAAAGTTCATGAAATAAATAACTCAAAATAAAACAAAACTTATTCCGCAGAATAATATATAATTGTGTATCCATGGTAAAACCGTGGCTCTGATACCATGTTGAATTTTAACGGTTACATGCATCACATACATGAGCGGAATTTTAAAATTTTTAACCATTAGTTCTGATCTTGCCATGAATAAACAATATAACTATATGAGAATAAGAAAAATCACCTTTGATTTTTGTTGAACAGTTGATTTTACTTCTCACCTGGTTGTCGCAAACCACAGTGTCCAAAATCGAACACCTCCAATGAGTAATCCACACTAGAGAGGGGTAAATTGAACCAAAAAATTGGTGTTCAACTAGGGCTGGCCGAAATCCAAGAGGCTAGAAATGGAAGTGGCGCAAAAGGGAGAGAGAATTAAGAGGAAAAGACTTTCCTTTTGTTTTAATCACTTAACCCTAATTCTCATTAGTTGGCCTTTTATAGTTAGGTTAAAATTCCAACTCCTTAATGAGATTGGGCTCTTTAAAATTGCTGGAGAATTATTAATTGGGCCTCTGGAATTAATTATAATCATTTGGGCTTAATTAAATCCAAATTAGATCTTTTCATAAAAGACTATGCACAAAATCCACAAACTAGGCCCTTTGTGCATCTAATTGGATTTAAATACCCAAATGGATTCCAAATCCAACCAAATTAAATATGTGAGTTCCATAACACTTATGTAACATATATAAATTAATTTTGTCCAAGAAAAAGCCCTCCAAGCCCTTCTGTTTGGAGTTGGCGTGTAGCCCTCTTCTGGAGGGCTTCCTCCAACTTCTTCATTCCTTTGGCCCTTTATAATTTCTCCAATGGTCCTATTAATTATTATATCAGTCCTATAACAATTATAGTAGTCTTATAACACTTATAATACAATAATAATGAATCATGAAATACATTATTTCATTTAGGTCCAATTTACAGAACATTTCTCAAAAGTTCCGCGGACAATTTTATTTGATCATAATTAATTAAACTCTTTAATTAATTATTATCATATTCTCCTCTCTACCTTTATAACAATATCAAATATTATTATCCTTGTAATTTTACCATTTTATCCTTTTTCTCTATATGTGTGTGACCTATTGGGTTCCTGTCCATATTGGCAGTATAATATGTAATTGTGAGTTCTATTAAAAAACTCACATGATTTAAACTCCTTTAAATCATTTCATCAATCTCTATTGATATTTTGATACATCATTATACAAGTCATGATTGGCCTCTAGCTAGGCATCATGACTACCCCAAATGTCAGGAAAGTCATGTGGTTTGACTGTACCCTTCCATAGAAACAGTTACCGTGCAATTACTCCTTTCACCACTCTTATCTCAATTAGATTCTGAGTATGGATTTCTGTCAACTCATATAAATCTAATTATGTATGTTCTATTAATTTAACCATTGTTCCTAAAATGCCCTTCATGGATCTCCATCCATCTCGGCATATTACTCTGGCCAGAGATTCTCTGAACAAGGCAATTATAGAATCATGCGAGATAACTTCCCTTGTTAAATCTGGGATGGTGAATCCTTTGTCAATCACTCAACTATCTTCAAGTAGGTCATGATATACCCAATATCCTAACTATGTTCACTCCCAGTTGGAAGTAATCAGTTATGGAGTCAAAGTATACCACTTGCTACTTAAGATAACTTTGGTGATCTCAAGTCTAAGGATACTTGCACAACCGCTATGAAGAGATTCCTCACTGACATAGATTTAATATCCATATGAGGATTCTCTTTGCAGGTCTCCAATGAACTTGTTCCTCTAATAAGCATCCACATGTTAGCTTTGATTATCATCCATAATCACAATTATGAGAACCATTGCTTGAACCATTCAAGAAGCATAACATTTGCTAGTCTATCCGAATTAACAATGTCCTATCTTGTTAATTCTATGACTAGGGATATTTAGATATTAACACATTTGTATGCGATAGACATCTCACATCATGAACACCTTCATGATTGCCTTTGCACTGTGTTTATAATATCTAGGACTTCATTTATTAATTTAAGATTTACAAACTCATGTATTCAAACACAGCATTAATAAATGAATGATGCCTTTTATTAAGAATATAAATTTCATACATATGAAAAACATCCCTATTACATGGGATCTAGGGCATACTCTCTAACAGGGTTAAGAGGGTTATCCCAAATTCATTCATGTATACTTTAAGATAAAATTAATTCACAGTGGGTATGGGGTGGATGAGTGAACCTAAGCAATGTTTTAATTTCTATACATTTTCATACTTGTTAATTTTTTTGAATTAAATACATACTCAATTTATTGTTAGTATAATTTAATTTCCCTTCGTTGCATATTTTAGCTTTTAAAGTTTGCATTATACAAATTAAACAACTTATACACACAAACAATTAGGAATTCTTTAGCATACAATTAATTTCCACAGTTTTCACACACAATTCCCTTGGGTTCGATATTTGGGGTCTTAAACTTACCCCACTTTATTACTTGTCAATCTAGTGCACTTGCTAGGGTCGCAACAACGACCAACACAAGTCTTAAAAGATTGAAAAGTATATAGTCTTCATTTTGGATTCCTTTTTGGTTCTAAAGTTTTAATTTGTTTTGGAATTTTTTTGTATAAGTACAGTTGTTCAGTATGTGTAAACATTGTAATCTTTTAAGAGACTCTTATGTAAGTAAAGTATTATTCTTAAAGTTCCTATGTTATGGTTTTAGCTTTCTTATAAGATATCTTTTAGTAACGTTATTGTCTTAAAAGCATAGTTGAGCATGTTTTAAAGGTATTGGATTTAGTGATATAGCTAGGTTAAAGGTTAGGGTGTTACACATGTGAAGCATAAAAATGCAAATTCATAATGTAAAAACACCTATATAAGGCAATTGATTTGTTGCTTAAGCTTTTACTCACTATCTTGAGAATAAGTTTGTATTGCATGTGCCAAAATTTAGCAAACAGAAACATGTTTGACTTCACAAAATAAATAATAAAATCATATGTACCTAAGTTGAGAGATAATTATAAAAGTGTAGTAAAAATATACTTGAGAGAGAAATGTACTTTCAAAAGGTATGTAAGAGTTGTAATAAATTTGAAGCATACTTGTCCCTATGAGTCTAGAATGTGAATTACCTCGATCATTACTATTCTTATTTGTATTGTATCAAGCTATTATTGGAAAATAGCTACTAAAAATTCAAAACTGACTTGTCTTGTTTGATAGATTGTTAGTTAAACAAGAACACATTGAAGAAAAATTAACAAAAATTAAGACTGTGAAGATAATATAAATGATGTGAATATTTGAAAAGCACAATCAATTTCCATTTGAATATGCTTATATGGGTGACAGTAGCCTTAACAAATTAAGTATTTAGCAAAAATAACGTAACTATGATATGTCGAAGTTCAAGCTAATAAATCAAAATAAGTTCTTAAAATAAATTACATAACCTTCTCTTACATAGTTGATGTAAACTTGATAAAGTTTAATTTTCAATCTAAGGAAGCAGATGAATGGAAAGAATAATTTCTATGTATAATTTCCCACTACATGACAAGTACAGATAAAAAGATATTGCCTTTGTTAAAAGGTATTATATGCCATTGTTTGACTTTGTTCCTATTTTACATTTATCTTGCTAACAAGTTGCATTTTCTTGGCTTTTGTCTCAATATACACGACTTTTGAACTTGAATGCAAGTCCTTTTGCTCAAATGTAATAGCTCAAAAGCCACCAACATATTTAAAAATCAAGTAAGAACTCAAAAATGGAAGAATAAAGGAACCTAGAAGTGGAGGCAATAAAAGGAAAAACATAGCAAGAAAAGTATAGTGAAAAATACTCAAATACTTCGAAAATCGAAGGGTCACTAAATCCCACATAATAAGACAGTATCAAAAGAGAAGATAGTTATTAATTTAATTAAAATTTAATTAAGCATAGAAGATATGGTAAGTTATAACATTTATAAATATATATGAACTTGAAAATGGCATAAGCAACATTCACATGGGTGCCATAAGAGTTTACCACTTCTAAATTACAAAGTCTTCTAGAGTTATTTGTAAGTCGAGGAAGCAATTCAAGGCTGAAAAGGAAGAGTAGGAGGCTACATTCAAAATTCAAGAAGAGAAGTTAAGGGATCAAGAGGAAAAGATCAAAAGTTAAGAAAGTTTATTAAGAAATCAAGAAATAGGAATTAAAAATTTGGAATCCAAACTAGAACCCTTTTATATGCAAATTCAAAGTGATTGTGTAAGAAAAAGAAACTAAATCATACATTAATGGTTGGACAAAGAAGAATATAAGTTTGGATGTATGAGAAAAAAAAAGGAATATATCATTTTTTAAAACAAATTTATTATTTGTTTAGAAGGTGT
This sequence comes from Excoecaria agallocha, assembly GCA_037975025.1. Lineage (NCBI taxonomy): Eukaryota > Viridiplantae > Streptophyta > Magnoliopsida > Malpighiales > Euphorbiaceae > Excoecaria > Excoecaria agallocha. Next base: position 63,100,166 of record CM075809.1, on the reverse strand, counting down.
ATTTAAATCTTTTATGAAGAACTTTTCACCAAAAGAACAAGAAGTGTTCAATTCTCAAGTGGAGGCACCGAATTCAGTCCACTTTAATAACTTATTGAGGTTAGAAAAACTAGAAGAGTTCATTTTTAATAAGCCAGGGTAGAATGATACTTTAATGAAGACATGAAATTTTTAGCCTTGGTGAACTTTGCCAGGTTTCTCCTACTGATGGAACAAAATGAGGAGCAAACTCTGGAGAGACCATTATTTAAATCAAGCTCTACCTCCAAAGAGTAACATGAATCAATTTGGGACTCAATAAACCAAAACTTTTCTGACTCTTCTCTTTAAATTTCTATAAATTTTTTTATGTGTTGAGTTTTGTGTTTTTTATGTTATTTTTAATAATTTTCTATCCTCCCTTTAGTTTAATTTCATAGATTTTTATAATTCAATTTATGTTCTTTGTATGTTCTTAGGTTTACTATGTTTTTGTCATTCAATTTATGAATTTAAGATGTTAGTTTACTAAATTAGAGGTTGAAAAGTGCAATTTTAAAATGAAGTTATTTCTAATGGTTTTATGCTCAATTACTGCTTTTACATTAGAATGTGCTTCTAGATTATTTGAAGGATTTATATGGTTTATAAGGTATAAGTTAATGGGAAAGTAAAATATAGTTGAACAAATAAGTGGTTTTAGTGGAAAAAGCTGTCAATGAACTTTCTATAGAGAATCAACTTGGTTGGACCATTAAATAATCCTATTGGGTTATTGGTCATAAAATGGGATAGAAGCAAAGAACTCGACTGGACCATAAAATAGTCCTATCAAGTTTTTTAAGTAAAAAGGGGCAAAACCTCTTAGTCTTATTGGGTTCTTCAGTAATCCCACCAAGTCCTCTTATGGTTTTTATTTGCTCTTTATTTTTTTAAAGTTCCACCACTTTCTTCTTTGTTCTTTACTTGCATCTTTCTTTTTTCCTATGTACTTCCTTTACTTATCTTTTTTTCAACAAATCAACACAATCCAAGTAACTCTTTCCTCTTAATTTTGATTCCAAGTTTATTTGTGCTTCATGTCAGTTCATTTTGCAATTTTTTCTAATGGGATTTATTCTTCTTTGGCTTCCTTCATTATTTGAGTTCTAGGATTATTTTTGCTTTTGATTGTGTGAGAAATTTGATATTTGATATTTGGGGTTTTCTCTTATGTTTAAATGATTTATTTGACTTTAGGTATGAGAAGGGTTTAGATTTTTTTTTATATTTAGTCTTTATTTCTCTTGCCCACCAACTCTTTGATAAAATGCCTCATTGAATTCTTGCTCTTGGTTTTCATACTATTTGGCACCTTGTTCTTACATTTTGTATTTATTAACCCTAGTATCGATATTTATTTATGAAGAAACAAGCCTCATATATGTTTAATTATGAAATGTTTTCATGGAACTTGAAGTCTCACTTGCTATGATTTTCTCAGATCATTTTACTTCAGTTTTACTTCTCATGTCATGAAAATATGTGTTGTACTTTTATAATTTAATTTGAAGTTTATTGTAGCGTTTAAATGCTAATTGTTGGTTTGTGTAGTAAGCTGACATTTTTGCCACCTTGCTGAGCATAATAAGATTTTAGAGTGGGCGATGGAACTTAGTTGAGCTCGATTTTTAATATTAATTTAGGAAGCTTTTAAACAATCTTAACTTTCATTTTGCTCATAAACTATTTTTTAGTTTTTTCAGTTGTTTCATTTTTGTTTTCAATTGTAGTACTTTATTTCCCTTAGTTTGTAATTCTTTGTTAAGTTAGTTATTTTCATATTTTGTTCTTTTACCTTTGTTTTGCTTTTTTATTTAATTTATTTAGTTTGGTTTGTAGTTTGTGTTGTAGTTAAGTAGGTTTAATTGGAATATCATATAGTTCGCAATTAGTTTAGTTAGCTTAGTTTTGTTTTTGAATTTGAACTTTTTGAACTTTAGTTTAGAATTTTACAGAATTTAAAATTTTGATGAGCACTAGGATAGCTCTATTGCTTGAGGTAATTTTAGCCAATTTAGAGTTCAACTTGAACATATTTGTTATTTTCTAATTCTTTGTACACAAAAGATCTATTTTCACTACAAGAAAATGCTTAATTAGCAACAAAAACTTACCAACAAAATTTATTTCCGTTGGTAAAATCATTAAAAATTTTCACCTTTAACGATGGAAATGAAAATTTGTTATCTTTCGTCATTAAAAAGGAAGGGAACTTTTAGCGTCAAAATTTTACAACGGGGTGGAAATACTTTTCAACAAAAAATAATGATGAAAATAAAATTACTTTGGTTATTTACCAACGAAATTGCAATCCTTTTGGTAATTTACCAACAGAAATGAAATTCCTTTGGAAATTTACCAACAAAATTGGATTTCTGTTGGTAAATTATCAATGAAATGTTGTTTATGTCGGTAAATTGCCAATAAAATTGTAATTCCATTAGTAAATGACCAACATAAATGCAATTTCGTTGCTAAATTATTAACAAAATTACAATTCCATTAGTAAATTAGGGGTATTTAAGCATTTTCTACCTTTTTGCCCTAGGTATAAATTAGTCTAGTCTTGCTTCTGCTTCATCTCCTTCCCCTCTCCTGTTGCGATCTACCTCTCCCTTGCCTTCGCTATCATTTTATTCTCCTCTCGTAAGGAGGAAATTATTACTCAATTTCACATCTTATCTCGCTACTGCATCTAAATATGTGAACTTCTTGTTTGCTTTTGTTTTGATTGTTGCCTAATTTATGTAAGTTAAAATTGAATGCTTTATTTGTTAATGTTTTGAGGGAAAATATTATATCTACAGTATCTACTGATGAAATTTATGTTAATTGTGTTCTTAACTAATTTCTTATAGTTCTCTATTCTCTATTCTTACCATTATCATCGATGGTCATCCATCACCACCAAATCGATGAGCTTGAGCCATATTCGATCACCAGAATCAATTTAAAGTTAGTTCTATTTTTTATTTTTCCTAATTTCTTTTAAATTTTTAGGGTTTATTTTCTTTTTTTGAAACTACGTGAATGGGATTTAGGCTCTGTTGTTCTATATTTAATTGTTTAAGGGGATTTATCTTGCTAATAGTATCTTCTTTCTGTGTTAATTAGTTAAAGTATTGATTGCGTTAATAAATTGCTTTGAATCTTTTACATGTTCATTGTTTATCACATAGATTTTTGCCTTAGCCATCTCTCTATTTTTGTACAAAACATTTCAAATGTTGTTATGATTTTCATGTTCTTTATTAAAATAGAAATAAAAGCAAACCCATCATAACTTGCCTCACTGAAAGTGTACGAAATATTTGATAAATTGCCTTATCAAAATTGAATAAAAATAGAAAAATAATAATAATAATAATAATACAAATTGTTTAATAATAGAATACAATAATAAGAAAAGTTTATTATGAATTTTCTTTAGTTTCTTAACACTCCTCCTTGGAAAACTTCCTTTGCATTCCAAACTTGTTCCTTAGAAATTCAAATTATGCTTTTGAAAGTGGTTTGGTAAAACTATCAGCTAGCTGCTTTTTTTATTTGCAGTAAATTAGGCTATTTTTTTCCTCTGCTTTCGGCTTCTCGAATAAAGTGATACTTTACTTTGATATGTTTAGTTTTCCTATGTTGCACTGGATTTTTTACAATATCAATAGCTGACTTACTATCACAATAAATTATGGTAGGTGACTTTTGACTTACATCTATTTTTGATAAAATTCTTTTAAGTCAAATTACTTGATTAATTGTGGCACATGTTGCTATGTATTTAGCTTCAGTTGTTGATTGAGCAACCATATCTTATTTTTGGCTGAGCTAAGAAAACACACCATTGCCTAAAGAAAACACATAACCTAAAGTGTTCTTCATGTCATCTTTAAATCCAGCATAATCACTATCTGAATATCCAACCAGTTCTATATTCTTAATTCCATAATCTATGGTACCTTTTACATATCGAATAACTTTTTTAATTGCTTTCATGTGCTATAAGGTTGGCTTCTACATGAATCTATATAGTATACTTTTAGCATACATTAAGTCTAGTCTTGTTGCAATTAAGTATAATAAACTTCCAATCATGATTATATACTTTTTAACTTTGCCTTCACCAGAGTCATCATCCTTTCTTAATTTCTCATTTTGAGTAAGAGGAGTTGAAACATGCTTGCATCCTTCCATGTTAAACCTTTTTAAGATTGTTTTGCATATTTCTTTTGACAAATGAAAATACCTTATTCTATTTTATCCACTTCTATACCAATAAAGTAATTCATCATACTGAGATAGGTCATCTCGAACTTGTTCATCATTTGCTGCTTGAATTATGCTATTTTTGATGGATTACTTCCAATAACAATAAGATCGTTAACATAAAGAGAAAGAATTAAAATATCAAAATCTTTTACCTTTATGTATAAAGTGGCTTCATTTGGACTCCTCTTTAATCCTTGTTCAATGAAGTATCCATCAATTCGATTGTACCATGCTCATAGAGCTTGTTTTAATCCATATAATGCATTTTTTTATTTGAGGACTTTCTCTTCTTTTCCTTGAATCACAAATCCTAATGGTTGCTCAACATAGGTTTCTTCTTTTAAAAATCCTTTAATAAAGAAAAATTTTACGTCAAGTTGGTAAATCTTCCATTTTTGTTATCCTATAAGTACTAAAATTGTTCTGATTGTATCTAGTCTTGAAATAGGATCAAAGGTTTCGTTGTAATCTACACCAAATTGTTGTGAATATCCTTTTACAACTAATCTTTCTTTGTGCTTCTAAATGGATCCATCTGAATTAAGTTCTATTTTAAACACCCACTTAACACCAATAGCATCTTTGTGTGGTGGCTTGTCTACTAATTCCCATTATCTCATTTTTCTCAATCATATGAATTTTTTCTTTCATAGTAGCTCTCCATTCTTCATGTTGAGATGCTTGCTTATAATTATTAGGTTCATGTGTACTAAAACAACAATACTTACATTGTTCTGGATCGAGATCTGGAATTCTTTGAATAACTTCATATATGTTTGACAGTCTTCAAATCTTTATAGGTGGCACCTCTGATAAATTATCACATTCATACTTGGGAAAGTCTGACTCATTTGAGCTACTACTACTCTCCTCCTGGATAAATTGATCTAGTTGATTGAGTGGTGCTAGTGCTGGTGCTAGTTTTGGTTGAATCAATCACCGCATATCTTTTATTAATATCATTATGCTCCTAATTCTAAGAAGCATTTTAATCAAATACAACATCTCTACTAACTTGAATTTTATTAGTTTGCAAGTTGTATATCTTTGGATTGCGAGTTATAGTCGACAAAGATTCCTTTTTCATCCTTTCTCATTTGTATAGTTGATTATCACCCGAGAAAGGATAATATAGTGGATAATTCTTTGAGTCAAAAAATGATGGCTGCCATAACTTTGCACCAGTATAAATAGAGGTTAGTGCCAGATGAAGAATTGATAGCTCAATTAAAGGTATAATCTGTAAACATCGAGCCTGAGTCAGCCTTTGTCAGGATTACCTAATAAAGATAATGCGATTTTGGAGACAGCCAGAAAGCAGCAAGTGCTTTCTCTTCTCCTACACCGATGTTTATTTTTTAAAAATATTTTATCGAGTTTCCAAAGGAAAAATGGTCTTTTAAAAGCGTATTTTCATTTCCTTTGACAAATGGTAAAAAATGAAAGTCATTGGTTGACTTAAAAGTGAGACACGGATTTGACTTATAGGTCAGGTCCGTGACTCATGTTTGAGTCATGGCTTTAAGTGGATGACTCACTCTCCTTTTTTACCTATAACTCGTTAGCGAGTTATGGACTCAAGCCCGTGACTCACTAGCAAGTCACAGCCTTTGGTTTGTGACTCACCATTTTTAGCTTAAAATGGTTTTTATGTCTCGCTGATTCCAGCCCATTAGTCATTATCCATGACTCACCAATCACATCTGTGATTAGGCTTTTTCCAGCCAAAGTTCTAGATTTTAATGTTATAAAACATGGGATAATTTTAGCCTTAAAAATCTTCAAATTTCCCTTAATCTTAATCCAAAAATAATTAAGATGGGTGGGATGGCTTTTAGGAATTAACAACAAGAATCATTTTGGGCTAACAAACTAGAGAGAGAAAAAAAATTGATTTTGCTCAGGGGGTTTGCTATGGTTTTTGAAAAGAAAATGTAAGAAGCAGGAAGTGGAAGAAGAAGCACACTCACTGCTTCTATAAAAATAGCTCTACAGAAGGTAATGTAAGAGGCAAAACTCCAGCTTTTGAATAGATTTAGGGCTTTAATTCTTGTAAAAGTTCATTTTATATTTTCCTTAAACTTGAGTTGCTCTGTTCTTTTTATATTTTCCTTAAACTTAAGTTGCTATGTTCTTACTTTGTTTCTCTGTAAATATTTTATGAATTTTGATTCTTTATTTTCTTTGTATAAATGATGTGTAATTGGCATGTTTGTGTGTGTTTTAGTGAGTTATGCATGAATCTAAATTTTATTTATTGATTTAGATGAGTTTTATGCCTTTAATTGCTATTTTCTCTCACTAGAGCTCACTTTCTCTCACTTGATAAATTCATGAAAATTGTGTTGTTTGATATTTTTGGACCTTATTTTATGTTTGTGTTAGTTTTAGGAATTTTAGAGTGTTTTTTATAAGTTTCAAGCCTTAAAATATGTTTTGGTGGTTTGAGTTTCAACCATGGCGATGTTTTGGCAGAACTGGACTACCCAAAACTGACTCACGGGCTTGGTCCGTGAGTGAGTCATGGACTCAATCCATAACTTGCTCTTGACTTAAGGCCATGACTCACTTTGGAGAGGCCAGTGACTTGCTAGATTGGAGCATGACTCGATTCACTTAAGGCCATGACTCGATCCCTTTGGATCGTGACTCGATCTCTTTATGACCGTGATTTACCCTTTCTCTCTAAGTGAGTCTATAACCCACTCCTTTCCCTCTTTTTTAGCTTTTTCTCAATTTCTTTTATTTCCTATGTGTTTTCCTCTTTGTCTTTTGTGTATTATTTGATTAATGTTGATTATATAAATGCATATGTTTATTCTTATTTCACTATTTTATTATATAATGATATAATTTTACTATTTTATTTTTGTTTAATTAATCTATTATATTTCCTTTTTTTGGATGCATAAATATTCAAAATTTATTTGGAGGACTCAGGAAAAGGCAAAGGGATCCAATCAGTCCTAAGAGGTTTAATTTATTCAAATATTTTTTTATTTAAGTCAGTTGTATTTTTTGGCCTGTATTATTATTTGGATTGTAATAATTAGTAAAAATGGTATTTTGGCATGAAAATTGAGGTAATTCAAGCTAAATATTTTTATTTAATTAATTGGCTTTTTAATAACAATATGGACCAATGTCCTATTTTACTCCAAAAATCATGTAAAAGAACTTTTGTAAACATATATATGCGGGAGTCATTATTCCCAAATTCAATTAATATCCCGATTTATGTCTGTTTATATATTTATTATTCTTATTTCTTAGAAAGATGCTTTATTTGAACAATAAATTAAAATAAACTATGTAATTCTTTTATTCACACACGCCGGGATCAATGTCCTTATATCATCATGGTCTATGTATTCTTTTACCACTTTTTATGTGTTTGTTGTGTTTATTTATTTCTTTATCTTGCAACATATGAGAAAAGAACTAGTATAATTAGCTATAAGCAATCAATTATATTGCTACCAACCAGGTCCGCAAGTAGGGATGAAATTCGAACTATCTCTGGTTTTAGTATCACAAGATCAGAAATCACTTTCCTAATATTTTATTGGGTGGTAACTCCTCAATGCATGCTTTGTGATGCTCAGTAGATGTCTCATAGCTCAATTGTTAGAAAATGGATGAGGATATCTCAGGCCATTGTCTCATGTCTTTTGAAAGCTTAAGGCATCACAGATTGGGTTGAATCCTTATCCATTATAAAGCAATCAATTTTCATGAGTTAAATAAAGCTGATTTGATCTTGAGTTATAAAAATGGGCTTTCGAAAGTGAACCGGATACCTAATAGGGTTCAACACGCAGCATATTTTGACTCCACTAGGGATTGTCTGAGATTTTATTTTGAAAGCAACTTGGTTGAGATAATATAAATGGTTGCTTATGGCTTAATTGTGCTAGTCCTTTTCAAATTTAGGTTACATTTGAAGCATGCTATGACTTTAGACTTAAGCTAAGCATTCCCATTTAGGCCCAATATAATCTCGAAGCGTGACCCTAAATTCATTCAATATGGGTAAATGTTAGAGAGGACCACCAGTCCAAGCCTTATAACTTTTTCGAATATATTAAATGGTGATTTGATCGGTCATTATACTCATGATGAGCTAGATTCATTGGTTGGACCGTTTTTGGGTAGCCCTAAAGTTTCACTATGAGTCTGAAGCCTCATATAGTGATATAGATACCTCCCTTAGGCAACATGTACCATAATACCTTGCTTGCTATTTGGATACCTATATACTTGGCAAAATTTTAATAAATCAGGATAGGTACTATCAAAGGCTATCATGCCCCGGTATGCCTATCATTTTTTATCTGAATGACCTAAATAAATAGTGATCAACAATGCATTAGCTTGAGCTTTGATGAAAAAGAAGTTATGTTGCTGGCATTTTACCATGCATCATTCATGTTCATTAGGTTCTTTGTTAACCCATAAACCAATCTCAACTAGGAAAGAGACCGTACAATCACTTATGTGGGAGAAATAAGGTTAAGAGGTTTATCCTTGATTTGCGTATGTGTTCTAAAAATAATATACAGTATGCCCATGCATTACTTGCATAATCATGCATTATATTAATCAATCTTTTTTTCAGCCATTACAAAGTCATCCAGGTGGTTTAAGAATTTGACCTGTTATGAAAAAAAGATGTTACCTAGATAAGTTTTGAGCCTCAATTTCTTTGAGAATTCACTCATGGTGAAGTTCTTGATGGAATATGACATGGTATGATAATCATGATAGCACAGCGGAAAAACAAAAATTTTATCATACATACCATACATATCCAAAGATAGGAACGAAAACATGCAATTTTAGGGTTTTGAAACTTACAATAGATGATGCCTTTTATTCTTTGATTTTGAGATGTCCAGCAACCAAGATGCTTTTATCCACCTTAGTTCTCGCTCACCAATGCCAAGGAACAGCCTTTTGCGCCACTCCCTCTATTCTCACACACATAATTACACCGTCGGCTTAAAAACGAGATTGCTAGATCTCTTTTTCGGTATTGTGTAAGGGTTATAGTTTGAAGCTACAAAACTTGATTTTGTACTTCTTTAGATTGCTATTACTGCTCAATAACACAAGAAAATGAGGAACAATCCTTTCTCCTAGTGAAAAATTGAACAAAAGAATTAAGAGAGAGAGAGTCACTATTCACGAGTTACTGTTCATGCCACAAAAAAATTAGGTTTAGGGTTTTATTTCTTTTAATATATATGCTTATCCTTTGGCAAGTCATTAATCTGAATTCAACTATCCTAAGATAATTAATTCAAACTATATCACTTCCTAAAGATAAGTAATATATTTTGAATTAAACTCCTTTGAATTTAAATTCAAATTTGAAATAAAACATGAGACATTTAAATAAATGAAATCACTTAATTAAATATATAAGTGATTTAATTTAATTTAAATTCCTTTAGGCTTTAATATTCAATTAACTTAATTAACACAAGATAATTAATTAATTGAAATTAAACCTTATGGGCTGAATTTCTCTCTCTCATGGACCAAAGCCCAATAGCAATATTATAACCCATTACATACATTAATTTGACTTTAATTAAAAGCCCAAATTAATGTCCAATACTTAATTTAAATATTTTAAGCCCAATGCTTTGTGTGCGATCCTATAGGTCCATTTAATGTTGGCAATGAATTAATAAATTAATTCAAAGGCTATATATATTCTCTAGCAAGATATTATAGCATTCCAAATTAAATGAAAATGCATATGGCATTTGGTGACCTAATGCAATTTCGCATAGTCCCTTACCCATAAATATCAGAATTAATATAAGGCATGGAACTAGTCATCCTTATATACATTAATTCATTTCTTGATATTCCAGTGACACTGAACTCTCAGATAAATAATGATTACTCATTATTTCATCTCGGTATGGCCATACACTTCTCAGTTCACTGATCAAGTGGCCGGTGATATTTTTCTCTCTTATCGAGAGGGGTAATCCCTTCACTTCTCTCATGCTCTCTAACATGAATCAGTGCATACCCAATCATACCCGTACTTGTCACTCTGTTACGAGCACGTTAGGTGTATGTCAAAGTACACAGTAATTCATAAAGAGTTTCATAGAGATTTCAGGTCTAAGAACTCCGATACAAAACTTGCATATGAGAAACACTTATGACTTGTACCATGTAGTGTTCTCATGAGCGGATCGAATCCAGATACCATGTTCTTTAACATGTATCTATGATCTCTGATTGACACTCTTGTCCTAATGATCCGTAAGACAGAACTCATAAGATCAGAGAGAGCATACTAGTCTTAATTCATTTGTTATTCCCATAACAATGACTGACTAGGGATATTTAGAATGATGTCTCATTTGTTTCAAGGTCTTACAATCCATGTGCCTCACACATGATAACTTAAACCGAAACGACATTCTTGGATAGTTTTATCAATTGATATGCACAGGAATACAAAAGATAAAACTAATGCCTCATTTTATTAATTTCAAGTGTTTCGTTACAATGCATTGGGGCTAGGGCTTACACTAACAGTTCTAATGGCCTTACTTGATCTATATTGGTAGCAAGAGATTATTTTGGCCATATTAGAATACTGGAGTCTTGATTAGGGGTTATATCTAGTTACAAGCTTCATAGAGCCAATAGGTTAGTTTAGAAGTCCAAATAGACATCTGGTTAGAAGATCATTATTAGGGCTATTTGAGTAAGCATTAGAAACTGATTTGGTTTTGGCTAAAATCTTTGAGTTAACACCTGAGAGAATAGACATGAACACCTGAGAGAATAGACATGACTGATCTAAAATGGATTGAGGTTGTGGATAGGTAGGAACTGGACAAAAGGCTGAATGAGTTCGAGAGACCGATAAGAATTATGATGACTAATATGATGAATTCCTTTACACAGCCTACTAACCAATAGACTCTAGCAGCTATTGCTATATATGGAGAGCCCATGACTACTAGAGGAACTTCCATTATTGCTCCTGCAGGACCTTCTATGGTGGTTAAATCAAGGGGAAAAGGGTTAAGAGCTTTATTTGTTCAGACCAAAAAAATAAAGGAATTGCCCTTGAGGAAGATTTTATCCCTAAAAAAGATGAGGAACCAGTAGTAAAAAATTTTTTTAAAGGGAAATTTCTTAAAATGGAGGATCCGATTCTCAAAAAAATAAAAGAAAAAATATAAGCAATGGCTTGGGTCTTATCGGCTAAAAAAGGAGTCGGTCCAGAGGATAGAGATTTGAAAAGCAAAAATGTTCTCCCCTAGTGATCCAAAATGCCCGACCTACCTAAGTTCGATGGTACCTCTGATCCACCACCCATCTGCTTACATCAAGCAGTATACTTTGGTCATGAAGGGCACTACTCTTACTAAGAGGCAAAAGGTTAAGTATTTTAGCCTTAACCTTACAAGCCCTACCATTAACTTGTATCATGGTGTGGACAGACAAACCAAATATGATTAGGATATGCTGATAGAAGAATTTTTGAGATAATACAATTGTAGTACATAGATGAAAGTTACTTTGAAAGATCTTGAGTATATACAGCAGAAGCAGGAAGAGTCCTTTCATGAGTATCTGATAAGATGGAGAAATATTATAATAAAGACGAAGAGAAAGCCTGATACTACAAATCAGATTAGGCTTTTTTATAAGGAATGCTAGCCCCTACCTGAAGGAAAGGCTAAAGATGAAAGGGCTAAAGGATTGGAAATCTTTGAAAGATATCGCCATTGAAGTTGAGAGTGAATACTTGGCTAAGAAAGTAAGTTCTGTACGTAGCACTGGTTTTGGTTTCGAGCATCGAGGTTATGGAACTGAAATTGGTAAAGCTAGTGGTATAGGTGCAACTAGAAAGATAGCTAAAGTATTTGCTACCAAGGGAACTCAAAGGTACTATTCAAACCTAGGTAGATCTTTATCTTGGGTGCTTGATAGATTCATAAAGGAGGGTAAGTTACATCCTTTGCCGGCTAAACCTGCTAGAAGTTAGGGTCAGCCTAATCATCGAACTAATAAATACTGTGCATACATCAGCACACTGGTCACTTGATAGATTATTGTTGAACCTTGAGGGATAGGATTCAGGATCTTATCGATAGTAAATAGATCACTGATCCAATGAAAAGGGAAAAGAAGAAGGGAGGTTATCATATGGTCCTACCACCTATATCAATGATTGTTTCAAGTCTAACGGAGTGGAATGTGCTATGTGATTTATATGATAATAAGTATTTAGCCATTGTCAGCCCTGAATGAGTAAATTAAAGGAAAAACATGATTTGGAAGTATGTGTGATCGACAGTTGGGAGTCACCCAATGAAAATAAAGATTGTGTTAGCCCTCTTGATTTATGGGGCTTTAAGAATGAGCAAAAAGCATAAAAAGTGAAGTTTATCACTCGAAGTGGTAGGATAGTGCGAAAGGTAGAGAGACAATCAGATTCTTAGCTATTGCTTATAGAAAGGGAGCAAGAGTAGAATCAGATCCTCAAGCAATTAAAGAAAACTCTTGCTCAGATCTCGGTATAGGATTTGCTTAGGCAGTCACCTTCCCACAGGTAGAAAGTAGTGGAAGCTTTGTGTAAGTCTATTGTTGCCATGACTATTTCTCCTTCAGAGCTGCTAGAGTTGGTTAGGTGTTAGAGAGAATATTGTATATACCCATAGGGATATGCCCATTAAAGGCCAAGAACATAATTGTCCCCTATGCATAAAGGCCTAAGTTAATGAAAAGCATACGACATGTGTAATGGTATATGATGAATCTTCAATTAATGTATGCCCATTTGTGGTGCTTCTAGCTTTCGAATTAAATGAGTCTATGCTGAATAAGTTTGATTTGGTAGTCACAGCCTATGACAATTTCCTTAGGCAAGCAGCAAACACTCTTAAGGCTGATGTAAAAATTAGGATAATTTCCATTGAGATAGAATTTATTATTTTTTCTTTGGTTTTTGGAAAGAAAATGTAAGATGCAAGAAAAGGAAGAAGAAGTACACTTATTGGTTATGTAAAAATAGCTCTACTGAAGGTAATGTAAGAGACAAACTCCAACTCTTATATAGATCTAGGGCTTTAATTCTTATAAAAGTTCATATTATATTTTCCTTGAACTTAAATTGCTCTGTTCTTACTTTATTTCTCTGTAAATATTTTGTGAATATTTATTCTTTATTTTCTTTGTGTAAATGATGTGTAATTGGCATGTTTGTGTGTATTTTAGTGATTTATGCATGAATCTATATTTTGTTTATAGATTTAGATGAGCCTAATGCTTTTAATTGCTATTTTCTCTCACTAGAGCTCACTTTCTCTCACTTGATAAATTCATACAAATTATGTTGTTTGATATTTTTGGACCTTGTTTTAAGTTTATATGTTGTTTTTAGGAAGTTTGGAGGTGTTTCTTATGAGTTTTGAGCCTTAAAATAGGTTTTGGAGTTTTAAGTTTCAACCATGGTGACATTCCATCAGAACTGGATTGTCTAGAATTCACTCACGGGCTTGGTCTGTGAGTGAGTCACGGAATGAGTCTATGACTTGTTCTTGACTCAAGGTTGTGACTCGCTTTGGAGAGACCAGTGACTCACTGGATTGGAGTGTGACTCGCTTCACTCAAGGTCGTGACTCGATCTCTCTATGACCGTGACTCACCCTCTTTCTCTGAGTGAGTCCGTAACTCATTCCTTTTCCTCTTTCTAAGCTTTTTTTTCCTATTTCTTTTTTATTATGTGTTTTCCATTTTGTCTTTTGTGTATTATGTGATTAATGTTGAGTATATAAATGCATGTGTTTATTCTTATTTTACTATTTTATTATGTAATTATATAATTTTACTATTTTATTTTTGTTTAATTAATCTATTATATTTCCTATTTTTTGGGATGCATAAATATTCAAAATTTATTCAGAGGACTCGAGAAAAGGCAAAGGTATCCAATCAGTCCTGAGAGTTTTAATTTATTCAAATATTTATTTTATTTAAGTCGATTGTATTTTTTGGCATGTATTATTATTTGGATTCTAATAATTAGTAAAAAAAAGGGCATTTTGCCTCCCTTTATGTCCTCTTTCATATATCATTACTACTCCAATCATCCTATTCACCCATATACTTCTAGTGTACATGTTGAGGCCTTACATGTACCACATGTGTGTACCATTAATAAATGAAAGTCTAGAAATTCAAATGAAATTCACAAGGTATACATATTTATACTATATGTGTATACCACATGTATTTACCATTAATAAATGATGGTCCAAAAATTCAATTGCAATTCACAAAGTATACATTTATATATCACATGTGTACACCATCAATAAATGAAAGTCCAGAAATTTAAGTTCAGGTCATAAAGTATACATATGTATAGCATATGTATATACCACATGTGGGTACCATCAATAAATGACAATCTAGAAATTCAAATGCAATTCACAAAATATACATATGTATGCCATATGTATATATTACATTTTTATACTCAATAAATGACAGTTTAGAAATTCAAGTGCAATTCACAAGATATACATATGTATATCATATTTGTATACCACATGTATATCATCATCATTAAATGACGGGCAAAAATTCAAGTGCAATTCACAATGTATATGAATACAATATGTGTTTTATACCATCAATAAATGTCAAAACTCATAGCAACTAACATTTGAAATGATTAGACAATTTCAAATAAGCCGTGACGTAAATTGCAGTAAGAATAATTCATTTCATTGCCATGGTGGAGATCCAATAAAAACCTATTAAACCACCAAGTACTTTTATCAAATGGTTGGTGCGCATTTTTCTTAATGGAAAAACTCATTACAAATTTTCCGTTTACCCATTTTATTTCAAATCAAATACACATAATTGAATCAATAAATACACAAATTTATATTTAAGAAATCCAAAGAAAAAAAAAAGATAACAAATTTGACATATAGAATCTAATCGACATGCAGCATAAGTTTTAATATCAATTTGACATACTCTTATGTTATAACCATTGTTCTCCTTTTCTTGGCTTTTGCCTTTCTTTCGAGTTCTAGTTCATTATATTAGGGATGAGCATGAACCGGTTAACCCGTCCATTAGCAAAAAAATTATCCAGTCCATTAATATCGATTTTTTAAAATCACTAACTATTAACCAAACAGTTGCATTCGGTTAATCAGTCCATCGATTTCGATTTTTCATTTTGGTTAACCAATATTTCTCGGTTAACCATTAAAATTTATAACATAAAATTATTTAAAAAAAATTAGATAAAGTTTAATTCAATTTCAAATGTGTAAAGTAATTTAATATAAAAATTATGTAATAAACATAATTTACTAGTCAAAATTAATGTTATATAGATTAATAGCTAATATTATAAAATAGATTTGATATTTATTGAAAATTATAATATGTTTGATTTTAAGTCAAATAAAATTTTGAATAAATATTATATTCACGTTTGTTATTTAATCGGATACTATATATAAATATTACTATATAATTAAAGAAAATGACGTAATATAAATTTAGTTTAAAGTATTATATAAATTTTATAGGAAAATATAAAAAATTAAGGTATAAAAATAAAAATATAATTTAAATATATTTTAAAATATTATTTTATGTAATGTTAGAGAGAAATAGAAAAAATTGAAGATATAAAAATAAAAATAATATATATATATGAACTGGTTAATCGTGGACTAACGGTTAATCGGTATCTAAAAATCTAAACCGTAACTATTAATAAAAAATATAAAAATTAAAAATTTTAATCGAATTTATCGAATCGATTAACCATAAAATCAGTTTAATTTCGGACTGATTTTACGATTAACCTTATTTTCGATTGTTTTGCTCACCCCTACTTTATACGGAGATCTGTTTTCACGAATCCTTTTCTAAATTCCAATGCTTATTTCCTTTTTCATGATTGTATTTACCTTTCTTAGGGCATAATAAAAAGAAAATTGTTTCTATTAAAACAATAAAAACGGGAAAAAAAATAAAAAGAAAATAAAAACAGGAATTAAATAGGAAGTGGCAGATCATATTAAGAGAAATGGAAGGAAATGATAGAAAATGAGTATTTTTTAAAATGGGAAATTATATATATATATATATATTAGTTTTTTGTGGCATTTGTGAAGATACTCCTATAGTTAATTCACATTTTATATTCTATTATATTCTTTTTGCTCAATTTTTTTTTCATACCTACCCGAAATTTTCAGAATTTTCTTATAATCAATTCACATTTGGTATTCTATTATATTTTAAAAGTGATTATACTAAAATAAAAATTTGCTCTTTTAATATATTTTCTTTTATAATTTCAAATATTTTTCAGAAAATAAAATAAGTTTTCTTATAAAAATTTGTTATAAATTATTTTAAAAAATATAAAAGTTTATAAATTATTTTTGAAATAAAATAAAAAAATAAAGTGCCAACTAAATATAATTCTAACTAAATTTGTGTAGATGAGAAATAAGTGAGAGGTAAAAAAGGAAATCTTAGAAAAAATTAAAGAGAAAATTTAATATTATTAGAAAGTAGACTCAATTAATGACGTAAATATTGAAATGAATTAATAGTTCATGCATACGTAAACTGTGTCAGCTTCCATATTAATGCCATCATCATCTTCCAAGGACGTTCCAAAAAGATGCATTATAAAATCAGTTTCTAAAACTTTTTAAATAAAATTAAATTAGGCCAAAAACAAATTAAAGATAAATAAGCTTCCAAATTCTCATTACTAAAGATGTAATATGAAATGGGCATTCTGTATCTCTATCTTTAAAATGTAATATAACCAAATAAAGATGCACTTTTAATTTTAAAATATTCCAGAAAATGACGCAAACATTTTAATTACAATTACAATATTGCCCCCCTTGTTGGAGTTCTTCTTCTTTTTTGGCGGGAAGAGTTAGTTACGTTGATCTCTACACTAAACCCCACTTTTCAAGAACGAAGATTTATTCTCTCCTTTTCTTAGAAAGAAAATTTCAAGAAAACCCAAATTATCTCATGGCTCCATTTCACTTCTCTGTCCTCTTCCTCCAACTCGCCACCGTAGCTCTTGCCGCCGCAATCCTCCCTCCTGCCGCTTCACCTACCTACAGTGACCACCGTACTGCCACTTCCAACACCACCCCGCCGCCGCCGCCAGCTCTTCAACGGGAGCTGCAATTCTATCGCCAGCAACTGAACAACATAATCGACGCACTTCTTGGAGCCGGTGACTTCAACAGCTGGGCTAACGTCCTCTCCGTTGCGGATCCCTCCACTCTGCCGCTCTCCGCCACCCTTTTTATCCCGTCTGACGACTCTCAGTCCCCGATCGCCTCCACCATTACCGTCGATCCTTTTATTTTCCCTTACCATATTGTTCCTCAACGCTTGACCTTCGACAATCTCAGCCAATTCAAGCGCGATTCTCGCCTTCCTACCCTGCTTGTGTCAAAATCAATACTCATCACTAACAATTCCGTTTCCAATTTTACCCTCGATGATTCTCTTCTTTCCCATCCTGACCTCTTTACAACTGAGAACATTGCCGTCCACGGCGTCGCCACCCTCCTGGATTACTCTGTTTATGGCGAGGCAAAGCCGAAAAGTTTGCAGCCGGAAGTTTTGCCCCGTCCGTCACCGGGTATGTTTGTTCCTGCGGGTGAATTGATCAGTGATCAACCGGAATCTGGTTCGGCTTGCCTGTGCTGTGAGGTTTGGACTGCTTTCTTGATATTTTGCGTTGTTTTGGCTTCAAAGTTCCAAAGAATGAGCTTGGAGCTGTTTTTGAATTCTTGGTGAATATCATAAAATCCAGAGATTGTAATGAATCTTGGTGAATATGATACATCGTATTTTTGTTGATATGGTGATTTAGGAAACAACAAATTTTTAGCTTGAAAATTTTTTGATTTGATTAGCAATTCTCTCAGTTTCTTTTCTTTTTCTTGTAGAGTATTAGTATTGTTGGCTATCACACAACAAAGTAGTTAGTAGCACAAAATAAACAAAAGGAAACCCAAGTTGGTACTTTGAATTGAATTCATATATTAACCCAGCATTAAGCCTAAATTTTTTTTTCCTATCAAAAAAAAAAAAATCCTACTGTACAGAGCTACTCTTTCTGTTATGAGTTAAATGCAGCAGCAAGCTGTCTACCTATATAAGGAGTTTGCTCATCTAATGCCCAATATCTCTAGACTTGCTATGAATCTTGGAAAAAAATGAGCCTAATAAACGAGAAAAAGAATGATGGGACCAATTAAAGTAGCCCATAAATGAGAAAGAATGTTTTTGTCTCTCCCTGAATCATGACAATCTATACCTAAGTGTCTTGATTCTTCATTATCAAATTATTGCTGATTTGTGCCTTTGATTCTGCAAGGTTGCAACTCAGTCCGAATGGGGACTTCTTCACTTCACTACTACTACTAAATTTCCCAAGCTTGTGATTCCAGTACTCCACACACTGATGATTTGGATCTAGAGCCTCAATTGCCTGTAACAAAGGAACCCATGTCATATAGTTTATCAATTTTATACACCACACTTCTAAAATACACTTGTTATGGTTACTTGACTTGAAACAAAATCACTGCAAAAACAAAAACAGTCTATCAATGTGATCTTAACCGTGCAGAAATGAAACTTAGCTTTACCTGAACAATGGGTGAAGAAAGAAACCCAAACATTTCAAGCCCATTAATACTCTTTAGAGGCACAGCTGGCAGTCCACTTTCTCCAAGGCTGTTCCGCCTGATAATTTCCTCATTCAGTCTTTGCAGCACCATTTCCCAGCACTTTTCTGCTGAAACATTTACAAATCTTTCACTTGGGCATTCTTCTAAGGATACCTGGAATCCAAACCACCATTATAAGAGTCAGATTGTAATTACAATTGTGCGAGTATCAATCTTTCTTGTTGAATGAAACATAAATAGCATCATTGTATCTAAGCTAGAATTCAAAAGGAAGCACGTTTGAATCTGAAATTAGGACTTTTGCCAAATAACAACACACTATCAGACTAAAAGTTGCAAGTCTGAATACGTCGTACACGCTTTGGGATAATAAGATGGGAAATTATCTGGTAAAAATGATCTGAATGCATCTTCAATACAAATAGTCTTTATGTTTACGCCCTTGACTCTAGCAAGTTTTATTGAGATTGCAAAGCAAATCCACTACCCAAGGCCTCCTCCAAGCTGGTTCTATAAAGACTATCATTACATATAACAGTAAATCAAACTATAGGCTGCCTATCCTAGGAAGTAAGGGTCATGATTGCAAATTGGTTCTATAACAACTTTATTTATTTTACATGCACCTTAAAGGAATAAAAAATACCCTCTTCTCATTACATTATTAATGTTAAAATATTTGCTGACTTATCTTAGTAAAATTCAAAAAAAAAAAAAACATGTATAACAACTAGCAAATCAAACAAGCACCACATGCTACTCAGCAGTACAGAAAATTAAGCATTCATGCGACAGTTTATAAAAGTAACTAAATCCGGACTCGAGCTCAGACAGATCTCCAGCCAATTACTGTATATAGCAGATCATGTTAAATAATGAGAGTACAAAGAAAGAATACCTTAAAAAGAGGACCAAGGAACCCAGCATCCACTATTTCAGAAATATAACTGCAGGTTTTTCTTGGATCAAGCACACTGAAGAACTTAACTCGGCTTCTAAACCCTGAACATCAACCAAAACGAAATAATGATGGACTTTCTCTACACAGAAGAAAGTATGCAAAAGCATAGGGAATATATATAAATATATATATATAAATATATATATATATATATATATATATATAGAGAGAGAGAGAGAGAGAGAGAGAGAGAGGTTATACAACAAAAAAAAATTATAAAACTCTGTACCTTTTGGGAATATAGCCTGCCTATTGCCCCAAAGCTTTCCAAACACAACAGACCCGAAATTTACAGGTTCAACAAATGAGCCAAAATCTTTTGCCTGATAGCATTGGCCAGTTATTGATAGTCCAAAACTTGAGGTGTTAACTGCTTTTGTTTCAAAGAAGCTTTCTGACCGCACCACAGTATAAGATTGTGATGTTGAAAGCTCAACCCCAAACAACTTCTTACTAAATGCACTAGTATCCTGACCAAGTGTTGGATATGATGCTCTATCTTTATTGGAAAATTCATGCAATTTTGTTGAATTACCATCAGAACCAACTAGTGAAATATCTGCATAGTTGACTTTCTCTTGGTTATCAACTGACATATTTGTCTTCACATCTGAGAGAACTTCATTACTGGTGCTATCAGATTCATGCAGAAATTCATTTTCATGGTCAACTGAAGTAAAACCGATATTCAGGTCAACATGAGACTCTTGCTTCACCTTAGTTTCAGTCTTCAGGGCAAGAGTATCATTGTTAGAGACATTGTCATTGCTATTAGACTGGGTTGCTGCTGAACAAACTTGACTATTTGAACAAGATGCATTGGTGTCCAATACTACTGTCCTTGGGGAACAAGACTGAAATTCCCTCTGACACAAATTGCTGGTTTGGAATGACTCACTCTTCTGATCCAGCTTACAATCACAAGCGCCATTTTCAGCATCTGAAACCAATCTAAGCTCTTTAGAAGTCCACTCTTTTATAGCATCTAAATTTCCCTCCAGTGCTTCAATTAGTGCTTTTAGTTCATCCATAGTGTAACGGACAAGGACATATCTGTCATCTGTTTTGCATGAAGTACAAAGTTTTGAATGCCTCGAGTGTTTGAGACATGAAAATTTTTCTGTGGAGCACTTGCAGCTGACAGCAGATAAGTACAAGTCATAGAAGCACAAGCTACATTCTTTATCACTGCCAAAATCAAAGTCTTTTTCAATCTTTTGCAATCTTAAATTAGTTGGAACATTGTGCAGTCTTTCCTCCTCCATCTGTACCCTTGTCTGTCAAAGTTAATCATCAAAAATAAAATAAATAAATATCCTCAAAACTTTTTGAGAAAATTACAATGATAAAACAGTCCATGGGTGGCCATAAATACGTGCATGCATCTTTAAAGAATAACGATACCTTAATTGCTTGGGTAAGCAGCCCGTCCTTCCCACAGACATCTCTCCATCTAAAATTTCCAGGAGTCTCCTTTCCAAGAAGTAGTAGCTCCCTAAGGGCTTCAACTGCTTTCTGAGCCGATCCTAGTAACAGCTTGTCATGAGATATAGATGTTTTGCGACGCTGCTTACTGTACAGCTCAACCGCATTTTGTCCATGTGCTAACCAATCAACAGGAGCTACATTCACTGCTTCTGCACAGTTGAAGCCACAATTAAAGCCAGAGTGGTATGCCCTAGGAAACGTGAGAACAAACTCTCCAGAGTGCTGCACAACTCGGTAAACTGGTACACCCTCATCTTTTAGAACTGAAGGAGAAAGTTGAGTTACCTACCCAAGGAGATCAAATAGAAAATAAGATAACTAAAAAGATTGAGGATATAATGGTTTCATAGTATAGGACATGCATGTGGACTGATGACATTTGATCAACACAATTAATTTCAGATCTGCTGGCATCAGTATACGTCGATAAGATTAAGTATTAATGCAAATTGACAGACTAATATCATCTAAGAAATTGCACCTTCTATACTAGAAGCATAATGTATCTTTATCAAGATGATAACATCAGTTGCCTGAGATCATAAATCAAAACTGTTGCAGGTGCTTTTACTTGCATAAAAATTCATGAAATAACCTAAACATTATTCAGACTTTTTCTTTTATCCTCTCCCCCTTATCCCTTTCAATTACAAATTCAATATCCATAACTAATTAGTGTTATTAGTTATTCTAAAGAACTAATCAACTTCAATCCTTAGAAGGCACAAAATACTTCTTATAAATGGGCATCTAATTTGGGAGGTGATTACGGTTCTAAAACTGCTGGTTTTGGTTTTGGAACCACAGGTGTCGGTTTTATAAATGGTGGAACTGAAACAAAAAAACAAATGCATACAGTTTTAAACGGTTTCATTTTCGATTTCAAACCAAAACTTTATTTTTTTTATTTCATTTTGAAATTATTTTAACTAGAATAAATATGAAAATTAATAACACATTTAAGATTAAAATAAGTTTATTTTATCTTTTAAAAAAACTATACACAAAGATTTACATTTTTTATATTTACTCTCTAATATTCAAAATAAAAACATATTTTAAAGCAATAATTTTCTATTTTTATAACATAAATAAGTACAGATGTTAAAATAAAAAGAGGGTTTGAAAATTTAAAAACAATAAATTATTTTAATCAACTTTTTTAGAACAATAAATATTTTTTATTTCAAGAATATAAATAAATAAATATATAAAAATATTTATTTTATTCAGTTCCGGTTTGATTCCGATTTTGGTTCTTAAAATGTAAAACTGTAACAGAACACCTCTTCATGGTTTCGGTTACGGTTCGGAACAGTGAACCATTGACCATGATTCAGTTCCCGTTTGACTGGTTTGGTCTCGTTCAGTTTCGATTTGAACTGTAACCATGGTCATCCCTATTTGGGATAATGAATAATGTTATCTGACTATAATGAATTAATTCAATCCTCAATTAATAACAGAGTACCATAAATATGTCCAACCCTTGCCATCCATTACCCACCCTAACCCAAAATAAAAATTTCTGCAAACAAATTAGACCGACTCGATTGTAAGATGGATTATTCTTTCTTTGATCAGAGCACAACAAAACTAAAGAAGCAATCATCTTTTTACCAGTTCATTGAGTAGATTAGGCTGTTCCTCAAACAAATCAGGTAAATGCTTTCTCATTGCACGCTCCAAATTGGATGCATGGCTTCCAGGTACTCCATACCATACCTTTGGATTACCCCAATGTAAATAGTTTAGCGAATACAGGTGGTGATCCTCAACATGCTGTTCCAAAGCCAATTTGAAAGGAAGAAGGAATTAGTGAACTACTGGCTTGACAATTTCAGGGAATGAAAATCTAATTCATAGTTCATTAAAAGAAACAATTTATCATCTACATTTTATTCTCATATAACTTTAAAACAGTATTTCTGATCACCTACCCAGCAAAATGATGAGAAGCACATTCCAATATACAACCATGGAACTACAACTCCTGAGATATCACTTTCTTCGAAACATAGCACCGACCCAGGCAGACGTGGGAAGTTGTTCAGATTCCAACCAGATGCAACATACTGATTTGATAGACCCTCAAGTTCTGTGGATGCCTTAGGAAATCCACTTCCAAATATTCCTGTTTCCAAATCAGCTCCATAATAGACCTGCAATGCAGCAAAACATATAACAAAACAAATAGAGAAATAAACCAAATATATTGAGATATATTTATCCATACCTCCACCTCATCTGTTGGTTGCTCAATAATTCGCCAGTATTCACCCTCAATATTGTCAACAGAAGGTTCTGATTTCTGGCATTCAACCCCACTGGGTTTAACATCCTCCATAAAATCCAGCATTCCAAAATAACACACTTTAAAGTGATCAGCATATTTTTGAAATTCTTCGAGTGTGAAGTCTGATCCTGATTGGAACCCAAATTTTTCATCAGTCTCAGAAGCAGTATTTGCTTCTGAACATGAATTGGCATTCCTCCTAGATGATCCTGTTTTTGAATGCTTTCTCCTTTTTCGCTTCCGGCTTTGAGCTTTCTTTGTCATGGGCTCCCTGTTTTGAAGCAAGTCAACTTGCTGAATCCTTGTAGAAAATTTAGCATGTTCCCATATATTTTTCTCCTTAAGACGGCAAGGTGGCCTCCATGAAGGTGGGGGAACAATTCGACATATGCCAAATGACTTTGCCTTTGCATGTATCTTTGATATGTAACCAAGTGTATCCTCAAATTCCTATGTGAATGAAACATCATGCATTTTTATAATTGGAAAATGGTATTAATACTAGAAAAGAATACAACAGATTGACATTGATTATGGCATGTTACAAAACAAATACCTCAATAGTTGGATAAAACACTGGTGCTTCATCAATGGTAGGTCTGCAAGGTTCATTTGGATCCCACCTGGCTGTTACCTGAAATATAATGAGAAAATTAATAATCGTAGTTATACAAACAGGAAATAACAATCAAAATCATAAGCAGCTTAATGGCCCATTTGACACATTCAACCAAACCCTCTTAAAGCCAAGTAAGGGGCATTCAAGACCTACAACTAGTCCAATGGGTATCTTGAGTATTTTGAATGCATAAATCATATATTGCAAAACAATTGAGTAAATTTGGCAGTCCAAGTTTTCATGAAAACGGTTGTTTCAAGAAACTTTCGTGCATGGTAGAAACCTAAATTTCATATCAGCCATTTTGTTAAGGCTATTGAAGACCAATTTGCAATATTTTATATTTCATGTTTAATGAGTACTGAAGGGGAAAAATCTGGAAATATCGTAATGGGCATCATCCCTCTGACATCACAAAGCTGTTCTTAACAGCACACGAGTGAAGAACTAACTGAGCCATCAACAGAACAAGAAGTTAGTAATACCAGCCGGTTTTGAGGACTCCTTGGGGCCTCATGTGTACTGTTGCATTTTGGTGAATATTTGAATGATTGAACCTGCAAAAGATCCCTTTTCAGATATTGAATTGAAACATAGACTTGACACTGGAAAACTGCAAGACATATACAGTGAAATTATAGTCTACATAAAACAAAAAAAAAATGCCAAGTGAATTGGCAAGTAGAAATTAAGAGAAAGAACCAATAGCAGGAACAGACACCAGAAACGCCAAAGTCAGCCATAATATCTGGGTACCTAGATCCAGACAAATTCAGCGGGAAAATGAAGCAATTTGCAAAATTATGTATGAAACAAACAACCACTATTAAGTTCCTTGTGTACTATGCCTCTTATTCTAACTGATATAGAGTTGTCTCCACCACCTGATTAGTTGTCCTACAGCTGTTATCTCGGCCTAATGTAAACAAAATATGAATTGCTCAACTCCCAGCATCTTCAAGCTCTACTCAATTCCATACATGTAATTTTGCATCCTAAACCCACGCCATAAGTACCCAATTCTACCTGTACATTCAAGTAATAACCTAAACATTTCTATGCCCTCCAAATGAACAGGAGATTATCATAGGATTTCATTATGAAGACCTGATCAAAATCATCATTATTTAGCCACATATGAGAAACAGAATTTAAAACACAAACCATACAATTGCATTAAAAATTTACAAGCAAGAGAAAAAAGAAAAAAAAAATTCCTATTTTGGACATCAAACGAGCAAACTCACCTCCTCCATATGAGATTCCGGGGCCGATTTGGCCTGTTCCATTGGCTTGTAAAAAGTTTATTATTCTGCAAAGAGAAAAAGCAACAATCCCTGACCTAAACCAAATACCGAAAGCAATTCCAAGAATCAAATGCCATTTATAGCTTCAACCCTACAAAATTCTAATTCCGGTATAAATAGGAAACCGATAAATAAATCAAATTGGTTTTACACCCAATTCTCCTTTCCTAATCCTAAAAGGAGTTACTTCTGAAGAACATAAATGGGACAATAAACAGATATTCAAAAGTCAGTACTCGTATATCAATCCAGCCCTAGAAATCCTATCAATTTCCATGAATTTTACTAAAGTAAAAGAGATGAATAAAAATATATTTTTGATATATAGACTTACTATTAACCTGATTAAACAATAAAAATAAATAAAATAAATAAAAAGATGATTGGGGATGAATAATAAAGACAAAAAGAAACTGAAATTCAGAAAAATTGAATTGAAAGGAGGATAAAAGAAGAGAGAGAAAAGAAAAAAATAATAATTTATAATATAAAGAAATAAATACCTTATTAGGATACGAGATTGGAAGAGACGTAGTAGAGTAGCATCTCTGAGGGTTTGTGAAATGTATTAATTAATTTTGAAAACATATAAATGGAAGTTAGAAAAATCAAAGAGTTAAGAGATGAAGAAGTTGGTTGGATCTAAGAGAGAGAAAAAGTCGTTAGAGAGAGAGAAAGTGTAAACCCGCCCAGCCGCACGCTGTTTTAACGGAATCACTCTAACCAAAAACCAACTTCTCTTTGTGGCCTCGGATCTTTCCCTACTTCTTCTTCTTCCTAGTCATTTTTTTTATTCTTATTTTTATTAAAATCATTACATAATTTCTCCCAAAATTATCGTACTTTATTAGGTACCTTCTAAACTAATCGAGCTGGATTTATTGAAAATATAAATAATATTTTTATAGTAATAAAAATATTAAATTATCTTTTAGAATAATTAAAAATATCATATTACATGTTATTATTGCTCGCGCATCATAAATATAGTTTTTATGCATTTTGCATAAAATATTATGTGTTTTGATAAAAAAAAATAATTGGATATTTTTTAACAAATTTAGAATGACACTCGCTATAATAATATGTTAAATTATAATAATTCAGAAAAAATTTTATATATTATTCATTTTTTATTATTACTGTCTACAGCTAAATGGTAATATAAAATTTTTAATTTTTATATTTAAATAAATTGAAAAATACTGTACATCATATTATTGGATTTGATTATTTTTATATTAATAAATATACAATACCTGTATACTTAATAGGATAAAAAAAATTAAAATTTAAAATTGTACAAACTAAAACAAAATCTTGCGAAAATCAATTCTACTCAATTTTTTTTTTTCATAATGGTTTTATTTTTTTTTTTTATACCATTAGGTTTTTCAGCAACTTGAATGATCAAATAAGAAAAAGTAACGTATAGAATATTATTGAGTCCGAAGGAATAGAAAAGTTGTTGCGTTGCGCCTAAAATCGCAGCAGGCTATTCCGATTTTAGGCGTAAGAATTCTTGACGACGCGATGCTGATAAGCTTCCGACATCTGCACAATATTTATCCACATCATGTTGACTCTCTATATTTTAATTTTTTAATATTACTTTAAGATTATATAAACGACCCTCTTCTTCAGCATAACTTTTAACATTTTCAACCGAGAATTTCACCCCCTTCATCTCTTTCTCAAGCCTTTCTCCAGCTTGTTGCTTTAATTTTTTTTTTCTTAAAGTTGCACATATAAATTCAATTTAGAAGTGAATATTTAGTTTATTACAAAAACTAAAGGTTAGTAAAATTTACTATGATTTTTTTATATATAATTTATAAATATATTATTTTGTAATTTGGAAATATTTTTTGTTCGTTAATTTGGAGGTGTGAAAAAAAGTAAGTTATTACTTTTAATGTTATTTATTGATATACAGTATTTTTATTATGTTAAATGTTAGAATAATAGATCTATATATTATGAAAAAATTTATGTCAGTGTTAATTAAAATTTGTCAATCAGTTATATGATATTATATGTTTGACATGTAAAAATAGGCGCATAAAATTTTTAGATATCAACAAATTAAAAATAGGTTAGTGACCATTTATCAACCAAATAAATTCATCAATTGTCCATCTTGACATTTGTAATGATGCATTTTTTATTGGGATTCTTTTGCTGATTTTTCTTTCTATGATTAGAATTATGTAGAGTATACCGTAGCCTATCGAAGTGATGGGAACTGGAATAATTCAATTTGGCATATCGGTTGATATATATCAGTGTGCCAAGGTATATTAAAAATATACCCACTATTATATTAATTGCTAAATATGGACTTCATCATACTAAGGTGTCAACTGATATAACAAATTATAGAATTAAAAATTTATATCCTGTGACAAAAAATAAAAAAACTCAAGTAACTAATCGGATTTTATTTATAAAATTGATTTATTTTAAAATGACATAACAATTATATGTGACATGTTTAGCTATTACGTTAGCGATATAAAAAATATTAATTTTTAAATAATTTTTACTTTAATAAAAATTTAATAATTTTTGTATTGTAAATTATTTTATTGTAATTATTTATTTAGTTATTAAACCGAATCTACGTAACTAATCCCATGGTTTGTGATACCATAAATTATACTAAAACTGAATAGAATCGGATGAGAGAAAAAAATCCAAATAAATTGAATAAAAGGAGACCACGAAAGGTTGCGAGCAGCTGGGGGAATAATTACAAACGAATCTAATTAGCATCAGCGTTAAGAACTTTAAAAGACGGAAAGAGAGAGGAAAGAAGGCTGATATCGGTGGCAACAATAGGCGGAACGCATGTGATTAGTTTGACGCCAAAAAACAGTAAGGAGCCGGTACGAAACTGATAAAAATCATATAAATCGGTCAAAATTGAATATAACCAGAAAAAACTGCTTTGAATTAAAAAAAAATTATTTTTGTCAAAAATATCCATATAACATTTTTTTGCTGAAAAAAAATATAATATAAATATAAATACAAAATATTTGAAATTTAGACAATTTTAATAAATTTATTATGAATAAAATAAAAATTATAATTTATAATTAAAAAATATTATTGAACATTTACAATTTTTTACTATATTTATCTTAAATATTCATTATAAATAGTGAATAATTTGAAAGTATTGCTTTATGATTAATATTTTGATAATAAATGCATTTTATTAATTATTTTTATTTTTTATATGGTTATATTTTTATAATATTTGTAGAAAACTTTAAAAAATATACTTTAAAAAAATACAATTGAATCATATCGAATCGGTCGAATCAAGAACAATTTATTTTTTTAGTTTTTTATCCGGTCCGATTTTAATAATATTGCTTTCTAGCCAAACTTTGCAAGTCAATCAACCCAGTATTTTTCTTTCATTCTTTAACCTTTATGATTTTTTTTTTTTTGGTATTGGGTAAGGTAGAACTACTAATTTATAATTGAATTGGAATAAAAGTGGATATACATAAAATTTGGAGAATGTTACATTATAGAGGAGAAAATGGTGTAAGAAAAGGAATTAATCAAGGTAGTATTAGAGGGGAATGATGATCACAAGTTGGTTTGAGCTTAATAATAGACATAATGCTAATGATCAACATGAGAAGAAGGCCAACAAAGGAAGCAATGATGGCACCACCACCATGGTCACAGAAACTCTCAAATCTATCGCAAATTTTATTCCATCTTGCATGTGAATTTCCTTTCTTGCCCAATTCTGCCATAAAAACTGCTGCATTTGCCCCTCCAGATATCAAACCCACCGTTGTCTGCCAATACAATTTCTAAATATCAAAATTTATATATTTTATTCGTTAACGAGTGCATATCTGAACCGTCCGATCAACGATGTGTGGTCAAACAGTTCAAATATGCATGCATTATATACTCTAAGAGCCGCACATTGTCCGATTGGGTGCATAGCCATTAATTAACGTCCGGATTAAAAATTTAAGGAAAAAGTACAATTACCATGTCCAAAATAGCAATTGTGACCCAACGAAGTCCTTTGTAATCAAACTTTGATGCAAATATGTCCATAGCAATCATCACCAAATTATGAACACTACCCATTCCATTTGCTATCACAAAAAACCTGTCACGTTCATCATATTTTCAGGATTTTACCTAAAATATAAGGAGCATAATAAATTTGTAGACAATTGAAGTTAAAAAAAAATAAAATGATTTTATCAATAAAATAAATAACTATTCTTTTATATCAGTAACTGAGAATTCCAGTCACTGAAATTGCATTGCAAATTATAAATGGAGCTTTAATTTTGAAAAAAAAATTCATGTTCAATTTCTCATCTCTAAATTTGAACTCAATGGAGATTTTTGTTTTTGCAAAATTACCACTCATTTTGCAATTCCAATTATTAGAATTCCAAAATTCAGCCATTGTAACTTTATAGATACAAAATAATAGTTGTTTATATTCATATTAATAGTTATTAAATTGATTATAATTATATGATGTGATCATGTATGAAATTAATCCTAACTTACAATATACTTTAAAAAAAATTGCGATGCTCAAATAATCAAATAGGCTAACTTGAGATGTGCCTAATGTAATATTATGTAAATAGTAGGAAAAATAATGCATAAATAAATGGAGGCGTAATTAAGTGCACGCATCTGAATTTTTAGATCATGCTTGTATATCTGATTGGACGATTCAAATGAACACACACTGAGTAGCTCAAAAAAAGAAAAAGAAAAAAAAAAGTTGCTTACACAAAGGCAGGTGTATGTTGAAACTTGGCGGTAAGAGTAGCTGTAATTGGGGTACTGCCAATGGTAGCAACAACAAAGGTTTTTGTTTGTTTGTTAAGCGCCATAACAATAGTAGCAGCTGCTGTGGCCATAAAAGCTACCATTCTTAGCACCAAAATTACCCAATTCTTTCTTGAAATTCTATCTTCTTTTTTCCTCCATTTTCTTCAGCCATTTATTTACAATAACACAATCAATGAGACTTGATTATGAAGAGATATTTGTTGTAACTTATATATATATTAATATTAATGTTAATTAGCATATAATGTTAGATAAATGGATGACCAATAAATCATTTGTTGAGTGTAATAAGCAAAGTAATCATGTCTGAATTTCTTTGGATGGTATAACTATATGTCCCTTTTCCTTCTTCTTAGTGTTATATTGGTACAAGTGGTTAGGACTCAAATATATATATAATACAAATTTTTTCTTAATCGTCCTTTTTAATAACTGATTAAATTAGATAATGTTTTTCATATATTGAAAATGAACCAGTGGAGATCTAGAAGTGCTATTTTTGAATCCGACTCAAATATTTGTGTCAATAATTTGCATTGTAAATGTAAATCCACAGGCTGTGATGCATGCAAGACATCAGATTTTGTAATGCCTAACTGGGTTTTCAATCCCCCAAATGTCCTACATCTATTTTGCTTAATTAATAGTATTTTACCTTGTCAAAAGTCGACATTTTACCCTTTTAAGTTTTTTTTTCTTATAAAAAATGCCATCAAAAATTTGTTTTGATTTGCTTTTTTCTTTTAATCAGTTATTAAAAAGGACGATCTATCGATGATGTAGTAATAGAAAAGCAGAACTTATTGATAATATGAGCGAGTAAAGTAGAATAACATATTGTAAAATTAAAGAGCAAAATAACAATTTTTGATAAATTATTACGGAAAAATTGTGCCCTCTTCCGGAAAAACAAAATAAAATAAAATAAAGCTTAAAAGAGTAGAGCTAAAAATTGACACTGGTAAGGGAATCCCCACATCATGAATCTCGTAATGTCATATTGTCACATTATGGCTGCATATACATTGTATTGCACTTTATCATTAGCTTAAATTAGGAAAATAGCATAATTTCATTTCCTTAACTTTATCACTTTTACACATTGGGTTTCTGAATTTTAAAAATTACATATTGAATCCTTCAATTTTTTTGCATATAACATATTGAGTCTAAATTAAACGGTTCTGACGATAGTACATCACATAAACGGATATGAACTGAGATTTAAATACTTGTAGGACCCACTTGAAAATAAATTAATCATTTGATTTTCACATCAGATGATGAAGTGAACATCCGTGGAAAACCCATCGTATCCTTTTAAAATGACAAACGGAGAGTAGAAATTGATAGCAACCCAAATTGAGATGCCCTAAGATCGGAATGCAGTGCTTAGATATTATTTATAACTCCAGAAAGGAGGGCACCGTTTAGCCATTATTCATAAACCCACAGAACACAACATTTAGATGCAACAAGAATTACGGTTTGTAATTCTTAAGTGTCTTGATTAGGTAAAGAAAAGGCAGAGAGGGGGAGAGGGCGAGTCTGAAGAGAGGGAGAAATTGGGAAGTTATGGTTTTGTCTTTGAGAGTTAATTGAAAAAATTGGTGGAAATTTATTGCTAAGAATGGTGAATGAATGGGAATGTGAGGATTTTCAATTCGAAGGAGCCAAGGAAGACAAGTTCATATAGCAACTGTCAAAGTGAAAGCTAACAAGGTAAGATATTTTGTTAACTATTTTTTTTTTTTAAAATGGGGGTTATAAAAGATTGGGTATACATTTTGTAAAAAATGATAAAATCAGGGTGAGAGAAGAGTTTAAGCCTACTTGTCCATGGAAGTTTCTTGCTAGTATTGAAAGAAAAAAGGACACATTTAAGATAAAGACATATACATTTTAGCATAGATGTCATAGGGTTTAGTAATAACAAACTGGCAAATAATAATTTCCTGTCAATTCTCCAAAAGGATCACATTATAGCAAATCCAGGGATGAAATTGAAGATTATAAAAGATTATTGTAAGCAAGAGTATAAACTACATGTACACTACAATACATGCGGCAACACCAACAAGAAGGTATTGGATGCTTTAATTGGAGACTTGACCAAGCAATTTGCTAATTTCCACGATTATGTCGATTAGATAAAAAGAAGCAATCCAGGGACTACATACTTTGTGGAGGCAAGCAAAAATAATGAAAATGGTGAGAATAAATTTGTTAGGTTTTATGTTTACTTTGAAGCCTTGGAGAAAGGATGGAAGGAAGAGTGTAAGCCCCTTATTGGGGTGGATGGTTGTTTCTTGAAGGGAGTTTGTAAAAGGCAGCTCTTACTTCCAATAGGCAGAGATGGGGACAATCAAATATTGCCCATATAGCATGGGCAATTGTTAAAGTAGAAAACACAGACAACTAGTCTTGGTTCTTCAACTGTGTCAAATCTTATTTGAATTTTGGTGATGGCACTGGATTTGTTGTGATTTTTGATATGCAAAAGGTAAATTATTTTGTACTTATTTGTTTCCTGTATTGAATTTACAATGTTATGAATATGATAATTTTTTTCTTATTTTGTAGGGTTTAGATGCTGCTAAATAGGCTATTATACCAAACTGTTATCACAGAATATGTGCAAGACACATATACTCTCAATGGGCCAAGAAGTGGAAAAGTGAAGCAAAGAAGCTTGCATTTTGAAAAATTACAAAATTCATACATAAAGCACAATTGAAGAAACATATAGAAGAGTTGGATAAATTGGGTAAGGGTATTGTTCAAGATTATATTGACTATCCTCTTAGTGGATGGGTTACGTATTTTTTTCACCCTGAAAGTAAGTGTGATGTGGTGGATAACAATTTGTGTGAAACTTTTAATGGGTGGATTCGATCTGGATTCTAGATGCAAGCCTATTATCACTATGCTGGATGAAATTAGAAAACAGGTTATGCAAAGATTGTGGAAGAAAAGAATGGAGGCACTTTCAAGTTGGATATCAGATGTTGCTCCAAGAGCAATGCAAAAATTGTAAAAATAAAAAATAAAAGGAATCATTCAACTGGTATTGCAACTATAGCGCCAATGATGGTTTTGAAGGTACATCAATATTTGATGGTGAGATTAGGCATATTCTTGATTTGAAATCTCAGACATGTAGTTGCAGGGAATGGAACTTAACTACCATACCGTGTGCATATGTTGTATGTGTTGTTTATAGTTTAGAGGATCGGCATCTAGAAAAATATATGTCTAAATGGTATTCAAATTCAACTTATCTAAAATCCTATGGATACAACATGCAGCCCCTCAAAGGTAGACAAGTATGGGATAAAGGGGATGGAGAAGCAATATTGCCTTCTGAGTTTAGAAAACTTCCTAGAAGGCCTAAGAAAAATCGAAGAAAAAGGATAAAGATGAACCTATCAAGAAAGGAAAATTTTCAAGAAAGAGAAGGATAATGACCTGTCAGTATTGTCATAAAACAGTTCATAACATTAGAGGATGTCCCATTAAACCAAAAGAAGTAAGTTTATTAATCTCTATTCAAATGTTTCTATATATGTCAACTATTCTGATTTGTGAATTTATATATGTAGATGAGTGAAAGTAGCAGCTCACAAACACGAAAGAGAGCAAGGAAGAAAAATGACAGAACTCTGATAGGTAAGATACAAGACACAGAGGCTACATTTTTCTCAGAATTTAAAATAAAGAAATCTAGTTAAAAAATTGTTTACCTTTTTTCTTTGTTTCAAATTAAATAATGTTAATTATTTATGATATTCATAAAAACTAAAAGTATTTGTTTGAAATAATTTAAGAGAGCTAAGGTTCTTCTACTCAAGTACCTCCTACTACAAAACCACAATCAACAATTACTACTGCAACTTAGGATGCATGTGCTGCTTTAGCTTCTATTTCAACATCTCAGCCTCGAGGATCTCAGTACCATAAGAAGTGGGAATGGTGGATTAATCAAGGATATGATGTTCCGTGAAATGTAAATTTTTTAGTTTAAATTTGTTAAATGATTTTGAATATTGAGTTGTTTTCGTTTACAATTTTGATCAATTTGTTAGGTTCAAGAAGCTGGAAGGGAAATGTAGGAGCAGTGTATGGAATACCAACCTAGGGGTTTGACATTTAATGGCAATGATGAAGTGTCCTCAGAACTTCAACTTTTTAGGGGTTTAAGAGAAAGCAAATAGAGAATAAATGCCTTAAGCAAGGAGAAGCTTCTATGATAAATTATTTGTGTTTTTTGTATGTGTATATGTTGACTTATGATTTTGTAATTTTGGTGGATATTGTAATTTTGTAGCTGACTTATGTTGGTTTTTGTAATTACAAAATAGCTTGATTTTGCAATTCGTATATGCAGAATTTAGTAATGATGATATTCACCCAATGTTGATTTTGTAATTTTTTTCAGTGTTTTGATTAATGAAAATAGGGCTACTGCTATTGTCATTTCCTTACTTGGATTTTGTAATTTTCTTTTTTCCAGCATGTTGTTAGAAGGTGTCCATCATGCTGTTGAAATCAACCTAAAATGTAGCAATTGTGTCCATCATCACGAACTACCAAATATTTTAACAGAACAATGAATAACAATATTCTTAGGTAAAACCCATAATTTAGTCTTTGAATTTTAACGTTTTTACACATTGAATTCTTATACTTTCAAAACTACATAGTGAGTCCCTGAACTATTTGAAAAGAACATATTAAGTCCAAAATGGATGGTACAAACGACAGTATAACACACGTTCTGTTAAAGCACATGTATTTTAACGGAATACTGTTGTTTTTAATGTCTGTTTGGACTTAATATGTTCTAATAGATAAATTTAGAGACCCAATGTATAGTTTTGAAAGTTTAGGAATCCAATGTGTAAATACATAAAAATTTAGAAATCCAATATGTAGTTTTGAAAGTTTAAAAATTCAATGTGTAAAAACGTTTCGGGGACTAAATTATAGGTTTTTCCTATTGCTTAATAACTTAAAAATGGAACAACAAAATTTGCAAAAGATTTTCATATTGATGAATAAAGCTGGTTATATCATTACAAAATTACAACCTACTTGCATTACATATTCCAAAGTGAACTACACTAAAAAAAAAAAAAAAACCTAGAATAGCCCTGTTATATCATCACATCACTAAATTACACTAGTTGCTATTTTTACAAGTCATTTCTAAGCAACTAGATTCACAATGAAATAGGCAACGATGACAAGCACTAGCCACATTTTCATCATACCCAATTCTCTAATTGTTCACTCAATCTTCATATCAACACGGCATTGAAGGATCTAATCTCTCATGGAATCAATTTCTCTTGAATTTTGTTTGTCATTGTTGGTTTCTCCTTCATATGGCTTTGACATCATATTCATTGCAGAGATGAGGACTTCAGATACTTGCAGCATCCAAATATCATTCCACACAAAAAATTGACAGTCTTGTAAATTAAACAATTAGATTTATGCCCATATACTAAAAGATAAACTTAATTTACTTATATTGCATTTCCAATAATATCTTCTTAGATTCTGCTCACTATTTGACATCATGAATCTAGCTTTTTTTCGGCACATACATATTGGTTGCAACACATTCAAACCATTGTTGGATGTTTGAAGGCCTGACGAACTGTTGCCTGAGGAAGCCATGGCTATTTTCATTTTGGATTTGATCTTCTCAGAAGCCAATTTTCACAAAATTTTATTCAATCTAATCAAAAGATGGAACCCTAAACTCTCTTGCTGGATTTATTTGTTTCATTATCGATTTTGGAGATGGAGATTTACAGAGTATATAAACACTGCATTTTGGTATGATGAATACCTTCATATGCTGCATTTTAATTTCATGACACCCATGTCCACATCACCCTCTTATGTGGAATTCTTCTCATTAATTTTATGGCATGTGGGCCCCACTTAAATTTGAGAATGAATGGATGCACACTTAATGTCGCATGTAATGCACTCTTGTTAGAACCATTCAATTTGGATTCAATGTGTTACACGAGAAAAGTTAAAAGATCCAATATGTAATTTTTGAAGTCTAGGAATCCAATTTGTAAAAGTGATAAAATTCATAGACAAAATTATGCTTTTTCCCCTTAAATTATAGCAAAAGTCAAGGTCCATCAGCAGCACATAACATGGCTGCACAATCGAGAAATTGTAAAACTTAGAATCTGTTTACTTACAGAAAATTGCTCCAGTTTTTCAGCAAAATTTTTCACAAAAAACAGAAAATAGAGATCATGTTTATTTTCGTCAATTTTTTAAAATAAAAAACAGAAAATAAATTTTTCAAAATAAAGCAAAAATTGAAAAATTAATAAAAGGTGTTTTTCAAATTTTCTAAACAATATTAACACACATACACACAAATATATATATACATGCATATGTAAATTTTTGTATATGCATACATACATAAGCATATGCATGTGCATGTATATGTATATATAGTACATGCATACATACGTACATATGGATATGCATATATATGTATATACATATACATATGCATATGTATATTTATACATACATATGTATATGTATGTATATATATGTGCATATATACACATACATATGCATATACATAACATATACATACATGTATATATATATATATATATATATGCACATACACACACATGCACATTTATATACATGTATCTGTATTTGCTTGTATGTGCATATATATATATATGTATTTATATATATATCTATATATATATATATATATATATATATATATATATATATATATATGTATATGCATATGAATATATGTATATGTATATGCATATGCATATGCATATGAATATGAATATATGTACACACACACAAACACACACACACACACACACACACATATATATATATATATATATATACACACACACACACACACGTGTGTGTGCATGTGTATACACACACAAACACAAATAAATGCTTTAATTTTTCATTTGTTAATAAATAAACGCGTTTTCTAAATTATCTACGAAAAATAAACAATTCAATTTTCTAAAAAAACAGCAAATTATTTTCTGTAAGTAAATGCATCCTTATATTTCTAAGAAAATTCAGCTTCAAATAAACAATGATCAGCTCAATGTTGCTTCACAACTTTATTTGTGCCAGAAAATGGCATGTTCATATGTGCAATTGTATTTTCAGAAAATAAAAAATCATCACAACTCCTCAGTGTCGTGCGTTTGTGTGCGTGTGTGTATATATATATATATATATATATATATATATATATATATATATATATATATATATATATATATATATAGCATCAAAAAAATAGTTCGGGTTGAAATTCACATTCCGGTTCTCATCCTCACAGTTTACAATAACACATCAATTTCTCTAAGATCTAATACATTTTCAATAGTTCTATGAATCAATGTTAACCATAGCTACTCTTCAAGAAAATATACACAATCAATTTCCATGTCCATACTCCTTACCTGTTTCCTACTATAAAAACAGCAAGATCTCAATATCTCGCTGGATTATTTTTTTTCTGTTGTGACACCAACAACAACATTGCTAACCTGCAACATTTGAGAACCTTATCAGCACGTATTCTTCTCTTAATTAAAGACAGGCAAAAAAAAGGGGGCGTAATTTACCAGTTTCCCACTCTCATCAACAGACATGGGGTTTTCCACAACTACAGTTTGAGTTTGAGAATTAGCTGTTGACTGCTTGAATTGCACAAAAGGGAAAAGAACAGAATCAGTAAAGTGTTTTTATATAGGTTGAAGAAAAAAATAAGCAAAATAGTTCAATTGCTCACTGTTGAAGTGGATGGTATCATTCCAGCTGCACCATTAGGTCTATTTGCTGGAAGTGGAACTCTCACGTTAGCCATCTGCAATGTATAAGAAACAGCATAGACAGAAGAAGAATTAAGGTTATCAATACTCATCAGTATGAAAAACGTCATGAAGCTAAAAATGTTGCTGCTGAAAGGAGCTAAGCAGTCAACACTGATCATGCACATTAAATTAGGGGGCGTGTGCCTAATGATAAAAAACGTAGAGTTTTATATAAAAAGCATTTTCATTAACCTAAAAAGAAACACCCTAAAGAAACCATTGAATTTCTTTAAAGGAAACAGATGTGGAGCTTTTGTGAATGGATTTCCTAAAAAAAGATTAGTTCATTCCAGCATGTCAATCCATATTGCCAGTAAATCACCATAAAATAAAAAATAAAAAAAAAAACAAAAAAAACTCAGATTCACATCTTTCATACAGAAAAGAATAACAGGTCCCATGATGGTCCAAGTTGAATTCTATGCCAGACTCCTTCAAATGAAAGTTCTCTTAAATCGTAAATCTAAAATTTCAGAAATCGCAATGCTGCAGCAAGAGTGAAACCTTTCATTGAAAATGTTATCACATTCAAATCCTTTTGACCTGACAAATGAGTCCTATGCAAGATATCTACACAACAAGTTATAGCTGCAAGATAAATTTCAAGGATTTGGTGAACCATAAAAAAAGTTAATGAATTGAGATATTAAAAGAATAAACAAAATGTTTCGGATTATTTGGTTAAAAAAAAAAAAGAGAGATTGATTAGCTTATGTCAGTCATAAGATAGTTGACAGGATATACCAACAAAAAGAATTTAAGACGGGTCAGCAGCATGTTTCAACCAGTCAAAAGAAATTGAAGTTCAAATTACTTCATGGATTAAATATAATGTTTACTACTTATGCACCAATATTTGCTATGGCTCTCATGTAACAAAACTGTTGCATGGCAATCATGTCAGATGAAAAATTGCTGCCTGCAGCCTATGTGCATCCTCAATGATTCAACATTATACCCATTCTTAGTCTACAAAGGCTAGACGATGAGTGGGACAACATATATCATAAGCATGTTTACATGTATTTTGATGATGTATCAAAAATTACTTTCTGATTCAGGCTAACCTGCATAGATCAATACTCATGCCAACCAAAGCGTCAAAGAATGTGCAGTTTACCAATTGAAATTCACAAACAAGGGATATAATCTGCATCTTATTCATTCTATTTAGGCATCCAACGATTCAAATTTCTCAACGAGATAGCAAAGCCCATTACAGACATGATGAGACGATTTTAAGTCCAATAAATTTATAATTACATGCTTGGATTTATAGCATTTTACATTTGCCAAGCTATGCCCCTGAGCAAGCATGTACATGAAGTAACAGACAAGACACGACTGGTCAAACTACTCAAATTGTGAGGGCAGAATAGTTTGTCAAAGACTAAACAGGAAATTTGCATTGTAGGTACCAAAGTCATTGAATTTCAATTTGTAACACTAAAATCATTTAACTTCAACTGCTATAACTAAAAAGTCCAATTAACCAATTTCAATTCATTCTTCTAGTTAACTGATGACTGAGCCCAGTTAGCATTTTATTTCTTCCATAATGACAAGAATGTAAGATTGCTGAGTCAACACTTCTCTGCCATTTGAATGGAGATAAGAGAAGTTAAATGTTAACTGTGATCTGATTATCAGAGAGAAATTAAAGAGAACCATCTTTGTCATCAGTTAATTGGAAGGAACAGATAGAATCAGTTAATCAGACTTTTTAGTTACAGTAAACCAATTAAATTTAAGTGATTTTGGTGTTAAAAATTCAAGTTCAATGACTTCAGTGTTATAAGCCATAAAGTTGAGAGACTTCAATTTAATTTCCTATTCCAAATTGGAGAATGTGAAGCCCATTAATAAGAAGTTACATATTGACTAAAAGAAAACAAATTCAACAGCTGAGCTAAAATTGAAAATAATTTTAAACCTTGAGTATCCACATTCAAGAATATATACAAGAAAAAAGAAAGATAAAATGACTTGTTAGTATAGTATACACTTACACTGACATTAGTAACATAGTGGCAGAGAGCACACTTAACAGATGGGGCCCCACAAGGGTACATGAGTGTTGTCCGGCAATTTCCACTATTCACATGAGCAACCTGGCCAGATGCTTTCCCCCACAAAGTCAAAAAGAGAGAGAGAGAGAGAGAGAGAGAGAGAGAGAAACAAATCAGTAGACCCTCAATAATTACCAAAATAAAGCACTTCAAAAAATTTCATACCTAACCATTTAAAAAGTTCAGCATAATATTTATGAGCACATAAAGCTGGCAAGTGGGATTGCTCATAATAAGTGATAAAAAGATGGAAGAGGGCCAAAGCATCAAATATGTATACTATTACCAATCCTCTTCTAATAATTGTCAGAAAATGCAG
This sequence comes from Excoecaria agallocha, assembly GCA_037975025.1. Classification (NCBI taxonomy): domain Eukaryota; kingdom Viridiplantae; phylum Streptophyta; class Magnoliopsida; order Malpighiales; family Euphorbiaceae; genus Excoecaria; species Excoecaria agallocha. The sequence goes on along the minus strand of CM075809.1, from coordinate 63,059,270 downwards.
AATCCAAATGAACAAATGAGAGAAGTTTAAGAGTTAGATGACCAACAAAAACATTTACTTTGTACTATTCTCTAGTTACATTCCAAGACATAATAAAACATTACTTTATACTATTTTCTAGTTACATTCCAATATTTTCTAGTTACTTTTTAAGAGATAATTAATACAGTACAATACCCGAACCAAACAAATAAAAAAAAAATACAGGTTGATACCTTAATCCAACTTATAGTTCTATTATTTTGCTCTCTATTAGCTTTTTTAGTATATAAATTGCCATTTAATTCTAAAAATATATCCTCTTAGAACTTGTTAGCATGCAATAAAAGTTAAATGAAATTCCTTCGAAGCAGTTATCAGTCTAAACCATTTCTATCTTCTAAGCACAATGGAAAAAAAAAATTTCAATATCTGTGATGAATGCTAGATAAGTAAACCGGCAAATTTAAATTGGCACACTCAACAGATACAAAGAATCAGTTAAGGAGAATGAAATTATATATCTTACCTGGTGCAAGGTTTACAGTGTGACAGCAGGAGCATCTCACACTTGTTGCCCCACGAGTGTACATGAGCAATGTCCTGCATCCTCCACATATAAGTTGAGCCATTTCCATCCCTGCAGGGATATTCACAAACTTAGAAAATTAAAAATGAAGTTCTACAGTATCTCAATTTTTCTAATTACTCAATGTTAAAAGTGAAGTACTTCAAGTTTCCACCACAATACAGATATAAAGAAGTAATGCCTTTTCAGTGCCCCCTCACAAAAGACCAAGTTCCTTCCATATTCTGATGAAAAACTGACATGTTAGATAGTCTCCATTCCACATACAGATGTTCAGGCTCAAGACCATATTCAGCTTAATCTTAGATGGTTTAAAAAAAAAAAAAAGCTAATTTTGACCAAGTCCAGACTCTTTATGTCAACCTTAAGATACACTTACTATAGGCAAAGAGATAAGCACACACCTTGCTTGCTTATTTGAGGCAGCTTTCAGCCACAATATCCATCTTCAATTAGTAAAGAAGCTTTTCTTTTGCTTATAAATATCACTGCTCATAGACGTGCACAAAAGCTCTCCACTAGAAGTTTTCTTGGGAACATAAACGATGGATCTCAAGACACAGATTGCTGGTTAACATCCAAATCATGTTTACATATACAGGAGTTTGACAATAGGAATGAGGTACATTAAGACAACCATGGCCAAGTTCTTGGTAACTCTAATAATTTAAGGACGCCTGGTAAAGTGAAATGAAAATACTAATGAAACAAGCATTATAACACAATTCTGATTACAACTGTAGGTTACTTTCCCCAACACCACTTCCTCTACAGATCTTCATTTCATTAAGTGTATATGCTTGTCAAGTTTTTCATTAACCAAGCATTTTAAAGAGAACTTAGAACAGGGATAGAACAGGGAAGTGGTGCAACAATTCAAACCCAACTATTCCAATTAACTTTAAAGTTTGCACTAATGTTAACAAAAATTATTATAATAGTTATTCTACCAGTTTGGTATATTAAATAATACCCTGATCATGACTGATATTAGTCCAATACTGATGTCTTGTACTGTTGGTACCCAGAGAGGCTCCATCTTGTGGCATGTCCTGGAACCATCCACAAATAAGTCCTTTTAAGGCCCAACAGCTTTACATGATTCTGAGCCCCAAAAATTTTGAGGCCCACTGTAATTGCCCAAATGCAACTGTCCTCATTAACTCTAGCCCATACCAATAGATTCAAAATAGGTAAGCTGAAGAATTCTACTACAGCTATTTAATTCAGCGATTCTATACAAAACATTTTATATGATAACTTTTTGTAAGGAATCATTTACAGAAATAGCCATACAGTTATTCAATAACAGAATGGTGAAATACAATTTCAACTATTGGCAGTACATGCAGCAAAGTCAAGTACTCTGCCTGAGTTAACTACATTCAGCATATTTTCTAATAACACTTCCACAGCTGAAGTGAAAACTGAAATTGCCCATTATTCAGAGATGCAAGTGATTCCAACACAAGTTTTCAAGTGGAAAACATATAGAAGATATTCTCAAAGTTTACGGGTGTATGAAGCACAATGGACATAACAGTAATTCCTCCACGTGGTGTTGGGGAACCCCACTGGTAAAGGTAGGATTTAAATGAGATCTCAAGTTCAATCTTGCTAGGTCAGATGGGGAACTAATGCAAAGGGTATGTTACCCAGACCTTAGTAGCTGATATGACAATACAAATGAATTGAAATCAAAATAAATAAATGGGAAAGTAGTGTACCCAGAGGAGGGACAGAGGTAATCGTATTACATAATGCACAACAGACATTTGCTGCTCCTCTAGGATAAAGAAGAATGCTCCTACAACCATTACACACAAGCTGGCTCTGCATAGCTGTTAATTTCAAAAGCATCAGCATAGGGAGACTAGTTACATAAAATCAAATCAAATATCATAAACCATATTTAAAGCATTCCATCATTTCAACTATCATATAAACAGGTCTCCGCATGCATGTAAAGATCCAATGAATCTGTAAACTTAACATCTCACAAGGAACAACCATAAAAACAAAAGATAATAAACAAACAGAAGAAATGCACCAATGGGCATACTGACAGAACTAATAAAAACTAAACTGGTTGAAAGCCTTAAGCATCTTACCAAGAATTGATCAACATAAATTAAAGGGCATGAAGTTTGGAAATAATTACCATAAAACATAAACAATAATAACAGTTAATAAAACCTCCTCTCTGAAACTACATAAGTTGAATGGGCAATGAACTACTGTAATCAATAATTTGAAGCTAAAGAGGACTAGCTAAACGTTACATATAAACACTGGGTCAGAACTTGGTCAGAAGAGCCCAGGCATCAGCACAAAAAAAGGGAAAGAGAGTCTTAGCTGCTGCACCTATACTATTAAAAAATCAGCCACATTTTGACAGACAGATTTATGAGAACTGAAGCTTTTTATGTTATCTATCAACTAACTGAAAGCAACAATCTGGGAATTTCTGCTAAAGGTTGCAATTCGAAACACAGGTGAATATGGAGACAGAGAGAGAAAATGAAATAATAATATAAAGATCATATAGGCTTCTTGAAATGACATGGACGGAACTCCGTGCATTAGTTCAAAATACAAAGTAAGTACATCAAATTCCAAACAAAAAACATATCTCAGCTAACACCCCAAAATGCCATCATATGATGCATCATAAGTTGAACACCATAATCAACTTCCAATACATGCATCATAAGTTGAACAACATAATTAACTTCCAATACATACTTTAAGAGTCCCTTTTGCATGAGCGTGCACAACCCACCCACCCCTCTCTCCCACCTTTCCCTTCAATTATTATAGAACTGAAAATGGTGAACAGATATTGCACCTAACTCAAACAAATGAACCGCGAACACCATTGTTTATTGGAATTAAGCCAGCATTTTTTATGATTTCAATAGTCATCACTATCATGCACAGATATTCAATATCCAATGTGCCTGAGGATAATCCTTGACGGACGGACAGACCCAATAACTATCTCCTGAGCCATCAAGAAATGCATCTGTTCACAGGGCATATACCAATCAGCAATGGAGGATGGCACAAATGGTATTGCATAAAGAAACTACAAACAGATGCTTTCAAAAATTGCAATTTATATCAATTACAACAATTATTCCATTCCACACTTGACTACCTGCGAAATGAAATAAACCAAACAATATTCAAAAGTCAACAAATGCAATGGAAGTTTTCAAAGAAGATCACCTGAAATTGCTTCAAAAAGAAAAAGCCGTTTTCACGCTTCAGAAAAAGCAACCGAAACGAGAGTCAAAACTCCTGCCAAAAATCCCAAATCAAAATCAACAAATTCTTAACAATATATAGATCACAAAATAAAAAAACTCATACCCAATTCCACCTTGCAAAAGAAAACTTCGATATCAAACACGAAATCCAAGATCCCTCGGGATGAAAACAAAGACGAAGACAAAGACAAAGATTACAGCTATTATACAAATATTATAACAGCAGAATTAGTAAAACAAAAAGAAGAATCCACCGAATGAAGAAACCAAAGAGATCTGGTTGAGGATTGAGACCCGAAATACTGTGGATTATGTAAAAAATCCAGATAAATTGAGATTAGATATTGGGTCAAAATTAAGGAAAATTGTGAAGGGTAGGTTGATATAGACGTAGAAGGAAGGAATGAAAATAAATAAAAATAACAAAAATGTATACAAGCAGAATACTATCTATATATATATAGTTGATTTTTTTTTTTTAAACAATGAAATTGTTTGTCAAGTAAAGTTGGGAATAGAATCTGTCAACGACAAGAACTGGACGGAAACTTCCCTTTGCGTTGCAACTCTTCTCTTTATTCCATCCGCTTTTATTGAAATTATTATTCCTTTTTTTATACAAGAAAAAAAAATTGAATTTGAGGTATGCTGGGATTAACCTTTTATAGATGAGATTAGACGAATTTAAATTAGATTATAAATGTATAAGTTATAAATTACTGTTATTTATAAATCATAAATGCATTAGCATTAGTATTGAGACAATTTTTTGAATAATATATTTTTTAAATAAATTATAAAAATAGAGCGTATTAAAAAATAATTATAAGCTTATAATTTTTTTCAAAATCGTTACAGCAAATAGCGATTTCAAAAATAGAATTCATAAAAAGTATCTATCATTTTAAGTTAGAAAGCGTTACAGATAAAAGCATTCTTAGAGTACGTGTCAAATATAAAACTGCTATCATAGTAATTTTAAATCATACACACGAGATTAACACGTGACGAGGATAGTTATTTGCAATATTATTACATTTGAAATTTATATATCAAATGTTAAATTGTGACTAAATGGCAAAAAGCTACTTTTTATTATTATTTGTGCCCCTAGCCTAGCTCAATCCATGTCTCCGGTATATTAAAGTATTATGAACATATTGAATAAAAGTTTCAAACATTAGGTTGTGGTTTAATGGCAAATAAACTATTATAGGAAAGCAGCCTATTTCCACGTTCCAAATTTGAGTCCCTAGGGCGAGATCGGAAATCGCACCCCTATTCATTGCCCTACCAGTGGCGGGGATTCCCCATCCCGCCTCTGATTCAATAGGAAATTTTTTTAATAATAGTGTATTTAAGAAAAAAAAGAATTTTGGAGTGTTTTGAAAACTATTTAAATTTTTGGTGTGTTTTGTTCATCCCTGCGGTACTTTCTTGCGGAATTAGACTGGATATGGGCCCCTCTCTCTCTCTCGGTTCACTTTCCCACTCTCCCTCAAACTTTCTCTCTCTGGTTCACTCTTCCTCACTCTCCCTCTCTTTCTCTCTCTGTCTCTCTCTCTCTAACCATTAATATGTGTTAAATCTAATTAAAAACATCAACTTGATTAATTCCTCTCAACTTTGTATATATTGAATTTTATTTTTATATTATCTATTTTTTTTACGATAAATGAAGTTCATTTATTATATATATATATATATATATATATATATATATATATATATTACAAATGAACATATTGAATAAAAGTTTCAAACATTAGGTTGTGGTTTAATGGCAAATAAACTATTATAGGAAAGTAGCCTACTTCCACGTTCCAAATTTGAGTCCCTAGGGTGAGATTGAGAATCACACCCCCACTCACTGTTCTGCCAGTGGCGGGAATTCCCCGTCCCGCCTCCGATTCAATAGGGAATTTTTTTAATAATAGTGTATTTAAGCAAAAAAGGGATTTTGGAGTATTTGAAAACTATTTGGATTTTTTGTGTGTTTTGTTCATTCCTGCGGTACTTCCTTGCGGAATTAGACTGGAGGTGGGCCCCTCTCTCTCTCTCTCTCTCGGTTCACTTTCCCACTCTCCCTCAAACTTTCTCTCTCTGGTTCACTCTTCCTCACTCACTCTCCCTCCCTCTCTCTCTCTCTCTCTCTCTAACTATTAATATGTGTTAAATCTAATTAAAAACATCAACTTGATTAATTCCTCTCAACTTTGTATATATTGAATTTTATTTTTATATTATCTATTTTTTTTACGATAAATGAAGTTCATTTATCATATATATATATATATATATATATATATATATATATATATATATATATATATATATATATATTACAAATGAACATATTGAATAAAAGTTTCAAACATTAGGTTGTGGTTTAATGGAAAATAAACTATTATAGGAAAGTAGCCTATTTCCACGTTCTAAATTTGAGTCCTTAGGGTGAGATTGAGAATCACACCCCCACTCACTATCCCGCCAGTGGCAGGGATTCCCCGTCCCGCCTCCGATTCAATAGGGAATTTTTTTAATAATAGTGTGTTTAAGTAAAAACGGGATTTTGGAGTGTTTTGAAAACTATTTGGATTTTTGGTGTGTTTTGTTCATTCCTGCGGTACTTCCTTGCGTAATTAGACTGGATGTGGGCCCCTCTCTCTCTCTCTTTCGGTTCACTTTCCCACTCTCCCTCAAACTTTCTCTCTTTGGTTCACTCTTCCTCACTCACTCTCCCTCTCTCTCTCTCTCTCTCTCTCTCTCTCTAACCATTAATATGTGTTAAATCTAATTAAAAACATAAACTTGATTAATTCCTCTCAACTTTGTATATATTGAATTTTATTTTTATATTATCTATTTTTTAACGATAAATGAAGTTCATTTATCATTTGTAAAAATATGTCTCTCTCTCTCTCTCTCTCTCTCTCTCTCTCTCTCTATATATATATATATATATATATATATATATATATATATATATATATATATATATATATATATATATATATATATATATATATTTAAAAAAAAATATTTCTAGGCAATCTAATATTTCCATTGTTGTTGAAAATCAAAAATTAACTGTTTAAGTAAAATCCCCTCCTATCACTACTTATTTTATTAAATTGCTCAATCTTAATGCAATTTTTAACTAAAATTAAAGATTTATATTTTCTAATTATAGTCTAATACAACAGTTAGCATTTACATGTAATGATTATCTAAGACTCTATAATATTTTTTTTATCACACTCAATTTTTTTATCGAGTCACTACAAGAAAATGTGAAAATAGAAACGGAACTGATTTTGTTGCTAAATTAGCAATAAAAATTGAATTCGGTTGCTAATTATCAACAAAAATTTTTTTCCTTTGCTACAATTGGTTAAACTTTATAGATTTAGCAACAAAATATATTTGGTTATCTTTCATCGCTAAAAGTTGAAAAAAATTTTAGCGTCAAAATTTAGCAATGGAGAAACTATACCATTACTGAATAAGGCGCCAATAAATGGCAAAAAAATTTTGAATCGAAAAATAGCAATAGAATATTTTTTCCGTTGCTAATTTAGCGATTTAATTATTTTACATTGCTAATTTAGCAACGGATTAAAAATTGGTTTCTAAATAACCAATATTCAGTGCTAAAATACCAACGAAATTCTTTTTAGCAACGGAAAACCATTTGGTTGCAATTTTAGTAACGAAAAAGAAATTCCGTTGGTATTTTTTGAGCCAAGAAGATGAAAATATTTTGGGACCAAAAATACCGACGGAAATTATTTTTCATTGCTAAAATAACAATGAAAAAATTATTTTGTTGCAATTTTAGCAATGGAAAATAATTTCGTTTGGTTTTTTTGTCAGAGACCAAAAATACCAACGAAAAATATTTTTCGTTGCTAAAATTGCAACTGAATAATTTTTTCATTACTATCTTAGCAACATAAATTTCTGGTCCCAAGGAGATGGAAAAACTTTGGGATCAAAAATACCAATGACAAATATTTTTTCGTTGCTAAAATTGCAACCAAATAATTTTTTCGTTGCTATTTTAGCAACGAAAAATAATTGCCGTTGGTATTTTTGGTCCCAATGAGATGAAAAAATTTTGGGACTAAAAATACCAACCGAATTTTATTTTTGTTGCTATAAAATTATTCGATTGCAATTTTAGCAACGAAAAATATTTGCCGTTGGTATTTTTGGTCCCAATGAGATGCGGAAATTTTAGGACAAAAAATACCAACGAAATTATTTTTCCATTGCTAAAATAGCAACGGAAAACTTTTTGGTTGCAATTTTTAAACTACATCATTTTGTGTGTATTTCTTAAAACCTGTGTAATATGCATAATATGCCTCCTCTTTCACTCTTTAGTTTACATTTTTTGCCCTAACCCACAACCGAGTGCCTCTATTTTCTCTCCACCGTTGCCTCGCACCCTCCCTCCAATCTGCAGAGCAGTAGCTCAGCGGCCAACGATTTTCGTTCAGCTTCACTGGCATTTCACTCTCTTTGTGATTGAAGGTATGTTAATCTCATCTCTGACGCCAAAACACAAGTAATTTCCTTTTTAATTTTTTTTCGTAATTTTGTGTTATGTTTTTATCAAATCTCATATATCTTATGGTATTTTTTTATAATAATTCAATTTTTTAGGGTTTTTTATTCTGTCTTCTGAATTTAACTTGAAAGCTTTGGTGTATTATTTTTTTATCATCTGGTTCCACTAGTTGTAACATGCAAGAAAGCCTAATTTATCTCAACCTCAGTGCTCTCAGCTTGAGGCCAAAGCTATTGCTCACAAAGTCACCTGCCCAATTTACAAGGTTTTTATTTTTTTCTCCTTTTCTTCTTCATTTTTGTTGGCTTTAGAAGATCCATCTTTTTCTTTTGGCTAATGTTAAGCTACTAAAAGAGCACTTATTTGATTGAATTTTGCCTATTATTTTGCGTTCTTTTAAGCTAGTTTTAGGTGCTTTTCATTGGTTTGTTTATTTTTCTGAATGCAGGAGTGGATTTTGAGGAAGTTGTATTTTTGGGGCCATTTGTTGATGATCTGGAGAAGCAAAGAATTTTTGAAGTTAATTTGGAGCAAAGAGCTAAAAGTTGAATATTCTGGAAGTTGCCTTGCCCAAGGGAATCGGCCAGTTGCCCAACGCAGAAAGCCAAGCCTTGCCCAAGTTGCTCAAGGAAAATTGACAGTGGACTATGATTTTTCAAGATTATACCCATCGAAATTAACCTAGACGCCACTTAAACCCCAGCTAATATTTAGGAATTTTAAGACTTTATTTTAGGAGTAAAGAGGCAGTGATTGGGGGATTTTAGAACTCCTTTAGGAATTTATTTTAAATTTCCTAGTTTGGTTGGATCTCTTTCCTATTTTTGGTTATTATTTAAGAAAAGGAGTCCTCAGGTTGGGGAGGCCTTCCTTCTGTGATTTTTTGTAACTGGAATTCTATAGTAGGGGTTTTCTCAACTTCTACTTTTTATTTTATGAAATTCTCATGGCCATGAATGGCTAGAATATTATTTTCAGTTAAAGATTAATTCAAAGCCATGATTTATTTCACTGTGAGATTGTTGTGCTTACTTTTTGTTCTTTATTTCATATGGTGTTCATGTTGTTTATTATAGCTTAGAGAAATCTTTTCTTCATTGTTATTTGTTTCATGTTCAATGAGGCACCGTTGTTCATTAAATTAAATAACATACTGCTAATTGAAGTTATCAAATTCGTAATTATTTGGTAGATTCAATAACAAGTAGCGATCAGTGTAGCTTCCTCATAAGGGTTGTTATGTTGAGTAAATGCATGATATGGTCTAAATCGATCTCGCTTGTAGATTGGTTGGCTTAGGTCGGGTCTTTCTAATTCGTAATGCTGTTAATAGATTAAATTCTTGCACTTGTTAAGGGTTGTCTATTAATTAGGAATTAATTATAGTCTTACTTGGTTAATTCATTAATTCAGAAAGATTAGGTAGGGAGCGCGAAGCCGACAGCTATAACTGGCCCATTATTTGATTTTTTTAATTATTTCTTAATCTATGATCAATTGAATGAATCCTGTGTGGCGAATATCTTTAACTGGAATCATCATCCTTTGAATTTTCTCTTAATTTATTTCTGACTCATTTATTTATTTACTTCAATTCATTATTTCACTTTCAATCTATAAACTCCCCCATTTAATTTTATTGTTAAAAATTTGTTTGTTTAGAATTACTTCAGTGCTAGTCTCTGTGGATACAACTCTTACCCTAATTGCAATATTATTTGTTGGGATAAGTTAGATTTTTATTTTTGGTGGCTTCGACATCCATCAAATTTTGGCACCGTTGCCGGGGACTAGTCTAACTTGATTTAATTTGTTAATGATCAGATCCAAAATTTTGGGAGAATTATTGTTTGACTTTGAAATTGAGAAAACGGCCTAAAGATTAAGGAAGGAGACAAAAATACGTAAAGCATTTGTTGAAACTTCCTCCAAACAGCAAAAAGAAAAAGAGGTAGCTGATTTTACTGAATATCCAGCTGAAATAGAAAAGGAAAAGATGGCGGAAGAGAGTTACACATGCCACCATTGGATCAGCAACCGTTGTGCATTACATATCCAACAGTAGACACTACTTTTGAGCTAAAATCTGGATTGATTCATCTACTGCCCACTTTTTGAGGTTTGAAAAATGAAGATTCTCACAAGCATCTTAAGGAATTTCATGTTGTTTGCTCAGGAATGAAGCCACATAGAGTTACCGAGGAGCAAGTAAAATTAAGGGCTTTTCCTTTCTCCTTAGCCAACTCAGCAAAAGACTGGTTGCTGAATTTACCATCTGAAACTATCACAACCTGGACTGATATGGTAATAATGTTTTTAGATAAATTTTTTCCTGCATCTAGAGCTGCTATAATTCGCAGGAAAATTAGTGGGATTCGACAAAAAGATGTAGAGTCGCTTCATGATTAATGGGAGAGGTTCAAAAGATTGTGTGCAAGCTATCCTTAACATGGTATAACTGAGCAGTCCCTTATTCAGTACTTTTACTAGGGTATGTTGAGTATGGAAAGGAAAATGATTGATGCAACAAGTGGTGGAAGTCTCAACAACAAAACTCTAACTCAAGCACGAGAGTTGATCCAAAATATGGCAGCAACATCCCAACAGTTTGGGCGTTATCAGGACCCTCCTAGACGAGTAAATGAGGTACAATCTTCTTCCCTTGAAGAAACAATTAAAAATCTCACTTTTCTTGTGCAAAATATTGTTGTAGGTAAGGCTCATCTAGCTCAAGTGTGTGGAATTTATGCCTATGCTAGACATACTACCAATATGTGCCCCACACTTCAAGATGAGTCACAAGAGCAAGTTAATGCGCTGGGTGGATATGGTGGACAACGCCAAAGAAAATATGATCCATATTCAAATACATATAATCTGGGGTGGCGTGATCATCCTAACTTCAATTATGGAATAAGGTAGCAAAATTCATATCAACCTTTCCATTCAAGAGCACCACCACAGCCTTCTCCATTAGCTTCAAAGCAAGGTATGTCTCTTGAAGATATTGTTCATTCTTTAACAACTAATGCCAAAAATTTACAGCAGCATGTAGAGAAGACAGATTCTAGGCTTCAGAACTTGGAAAAATAGATGAGCCAAATAGCAATGTCTTTGAGTAGAATAGAGTCCTAGGGACGTTTGCCTTCACAAACCATTGAAAATCCAAGGCAAAATACGAGTGCAATTGTTCTAAGAAGTGGGAAAGAGCTGAAACAACCCTTGCCCAAGGGGGATAATCACAAGAAGGCAAAAAAAGTGGAAAAAGAGGCAGAAATAGAGCAAACTGAATAGCCCATAGGTAAAAATTCGAAACAGCCCCCTGTTTTAGTTATACAACCCCCATTTTTTGACAGGTTAGCTAAATCAAAGAAGGAGAAGGAGGAGAAAGACATCTTTGAAACTTTTCGCAAGGTTAAGGTAAACATTTCATTGATTGATGCCATAAAAAAATACCAAGATATGCAAAATTTCTCAAGGAACTCTGTACTAACAAGAAAAAATAGATTGGTTATGAGAAAATCACTGTCAATGAAAATGTTTCGGCTGTTATTCAAAGAAAAATGCCTAAAAAATGCAAGGATAAAGGTATGTTCACTATTTCCTGTAAAATTGGTAATTTAAATGTTAAAAGAGCCATGTGTGATTTGGGTGCATCTATAAATGTCATACCCAAGTCTACTTATTCCTCTTTAAATGCTGGACCTTTAGAAGAAATTGTTAGTGTAAGCCCTAGCCCCAATGCATTGTAATAAAGCACTTTGAATTAATAAAATGAGGCATTTGTTTTATCCTTTGTATTCCTGTGCATCTCAATTGATAAAACTATCCAAGAGTGTTGTTTCGGTTTAAGTTATCATGTGTGAGGTACATGGTTGTAAGACCTTGAAACAAATGAGACATCATTCTAAATATCCCTGGTCTGTCATTGTTATGGGAATAACAATGAATTAAGACTAGTATGCTCTCTCTGATATTATGAGTTCTGTCTTACAGATCATTAGGACAAGAGTGTCAATCAGAGATCATAGATACATGTTAAAGAATATGGTATCTGGATACGATCCGCTCATGGAAACACTACATGGTACTAGTCATAAGTGTTTCTCATATGCAAGTTTTGTATCGGAGTTCTTACACCTAAAATCTCTATGAAACTCTTTATGAATTACTGTGTACTTTGACATACACCTAACGTGCTCGTAACAGAGTGACAAGTACGGGTATGATTGGGTATGCATTGATTCATGTTAGAGAGCATGAGAGAAGTGAAGGGATTACCCCTCTCAATAAGAGAGAAAATATCATCGGCCACTTGATTAGTGAACTGAGAAGTGTATGGCCATACCGAGATGAAATAATGAGTAATCATTATTTATCTGAGAGTTCAGTGTCACTGGAATATCAAGAAAGGAATTAATATATATAAGGATGACTAGTTCCATGCCTTATATTAATTTCGATATTTATAGGTAAGGGACTATGCAAAATTGCATTAGGTCACTAAATGCAATATGCATTTTCATTTAATTTGGAATGCTATAATATCTTGCTAGAGAATATATATAGCCTTTGAATTAATTTATTAATTCATTACCAACATTAAATGGACCTATAGGATCGTACACAAAGCATTGGGCTTAAAATGTTTAAATTAAGTATTGGGCAATAATTTGGGCTTTTAATTAAAGTCAAATTAATGTATGTAATGGGTTATAAAATTGCTATTGGGCCTTGGTCCATGAGAGAGAGAAATTCAGCCCACAAGGTTTAATTTCAATTAATTAATTATCTTGTGTTAATTAAGTTAATTGAGTATTAAAGCCTAAAAGAATTTAAATTAAATTAAATCATTTAAATATTGGATGTAGTGGCCGAAATTCCAAGATGGAAATCAAGGAATTTCGGCACATTCCATTTAATTATGTTAAGTGATTTCATTTATTTAAATATCTTATGTTTTATTTCAAATTTGAATTTTAAATTCAAAGAAGTTTAATTCAAAATATATTACTTATCTTTAGGAAGTGATAGAGTTTGAATTAATTATCTTATGATAGTTGAATTCAGATCAAAGACTTGCCAAAGGATAAGCATATATATTAAAAGAAATAAAACCCTAAACTAAGAGAAGTTGGCGTGAAAATAAACCCTAATCTTCTATGTATTTTGCGTGAACTCTCTCTCTCTAAAAGATTTTCTTTTAGCCAATTTTCACAAGGAGAAAAGATAGTTCCTCATTCTCTTGTGATCTTGGGTAGTAATAGCAACCTAAGAGAAGTACAAAATTAAATTTTGTAGCTTCAAACCATTGCCTTTACACAATACCGAAAAAGAGAGCTAGCAATCTCGATTTTAAGCCGTCGGTGCAAGTGTGTGTGTGAGAATAGAGGGAGTGATGTAAAAGGCTGTTCCTTGGCATTGGTGATCGAGACCTAAGGCGGATAAAGTCACCTTAGCTGCTGGGCATCATCAAATTCTATTTTCAAAAGGCATCATAAGTTGTAAGTTCTACAACCCTAAAATTGCATGTTTCGTTTCTTGCTTCGGAATTGTATGGTATGTATGATAAAAAAAATTTTGTTTTCCGCTGTGCTATCATCACATTCATACCATGTCATATTCCTTCAGTGGTATCAGAGCTTGAACATGCTTATTTTAGTGCTTTAGATGCATGAAAAAATTAATTAAAAATCGTCATTATGAAAACATGCAAATCTGAAATTTTCTGTTTTGAGTTTTTTGCATTGTTTTGGTGTAAAAACGATTTTAATTGATTAGATAGGTATTATAATTAATATGACATGTTAATATACTGTCCTAAGATGTTATTAGGGCTGGTAATGGTCGGATTTAATTATTTATACCTGATGGTACATGTTAATTATGAAACTAGGTGCTTGTTGGCATGTAAATTGCTATTTTAACAACTAGTTTTCAAAATTAAATGTAAAAACTATTTTGGAATGTTTGTAAGTGATATTTAAAGATTAATTATCAGGTCTGGACATATTTTAAATTTGGTTTTAATTCTGATCCATGACAATTTAATTGATTAATTTTAAAATCACTTAAAACTAAGACTAGTTTGTGTTTGTTACATGTTTAATCAACATTGTTTGTTTTGTTTTGATTAAAATGGTAAAAACACATTTAGATCAGATTTGTACAGAATATTAAATCAATATTTATGGACTTATTTAGATTATTAAATGACTCATAAAATTGATTTAAATGTTTGTGCATTTTATGGCATTACATAAGCATTAAACAACTAGTTTTTGTTGTTTGTTTGTTTTTGCATGAATGCCGTGTACCATATATGTGTTTTTCATGATTTTATATTTTTAATTCATGTTAGCACATATTATATGCATTTTTAATGTTTATGGGCTGTATGACATAAAATTAAAAATGGCAAAATTGGAAATTGTACTAGAGTTGATTTATAGCACAAATCTAACTAGTTAGTGTTTTGGGCTTTTAAGAGAACTTATTCAATAAGAGGATTTAGTCCATTGGGCTTTGGCCCAGGCCCATCATGGGGTCTTCTCTTAAAGGTTCAAGTACACAATTTCCATTAATGGGCTTGGCTAAATTAATTAAAATTGGACTTTGTTTTATCCATGAATGCTATGTATATTTATTTGCTAATTTGGTGTGATGAATGGATATGCATGGTGCATTCATGGGCCCTGGATTTTGTAATTAAATATGGCCTGCGAGCCATTATATTTTATTGTAAAAGTTTTTCATTTATTTCTTAGAATAGAATATATTTGAAGACTTTGTAAATCAAGACGAAGCCCACTGGAGTGGAGAAGCCGAACTCGAAGATTCTTATGTAATAGTATAGAATCTTAGTTGTAGGTTTTTGGGCCCATGATTGTCACGCTTTACTTTATGCAATTATCTATATATGCATGCTATATATGGATGACAAAGCTTATTCCATGTAAGCCGTAATAAAATGAATCCCTAAAATAGTAAGTCACAAAGTTGCCTTCCTAATTCGAAACATGTCAAGGCATCGATCATCGATCACGTAGACTAAGAGTCCTAGATGCGCCCGATTATCTTTGTGAGGCATGGGTTGTGAATGTAGGTTGGACTTAACATGGAAAGGAATGACCGGACCTAGGCAACTAATAAATGGGTTGTGCTATAACATCTTAAGATGTTAGCCCATTTGATCCAAGAGTCATGTACGAGACATGATTGGAGTTTTCCTACCTAAGTAACTTAACTTGTTAGGTGTACAAGCTCAGCTTGACTAATAAGTTGTTGTGAAAAGTGAATCTTGGCCCACATTAAATTACTAACGCGAATTATTTAAAGGGATATTAATTCGGTTTGTGGGATCATAAATAAGACCTCATTTAATCTTGCTAAATTTTATTATAGATTGAAAATGGCATCTTCAAACAACAATTTCTCATTGCGATCGGTCCTTGAAAAGGACAAATTGAATGGCACCAATTTCATAGACTGGTCTCGAAACTTAAGAATAGTTCTTAAGCAAGAGAAGAAGTCGTATATTTTGGATGCACCCTTACCTGAGGAACCTGCTAGGAACGCTTCTGTGGTTCAAAAGGAAACTTTTGAGACCAAGAAAAGTGACTCTAATGATGTGACCTGTTTGATGCTAGCCACTATGGTGCTTGAATTGCAAAAGCAATTTATGGACCAAGAGGCCTATGCGATCATGGTGCACCTCAAGGAGATGTTCCAAGAGCAAGCTCGTCACGAGAGGTTCGTGACAATAAAGGCCTTAATTTCTTGCAAGATGGCTGAGGGTACTCCTGTTAGTACCCATATACTCAAGATGAAAGGGTATCTTGATACTCTTGAGAAGCTTGAGGTACTAGTGCCAAAGGAATTGGCCACTGACTTGATCTTAGGATCATTGCCTGCTGCTTATGATCCATTTGTGATGAATTATAACATGCATGCAATGAATAAGTCAGTCACTGAGCTTCATGGGATGCTTAAGAATGCTGAAAAGAACATTCAAAAGACCAATCCCATACTAATGGTTCAAAAGGGAATTAAGAAGGAACCTGCTAAGGGAAATGGAAAGGGAAAGGGAAAACCCAAGTCAGTTGGGAGTGCACCTCAGGCCCAATCCAAGCCCAAGGCGCCAAAATTCAAAAAGAGTGAGAGCACTTGCTTCCATTGCAACAAGATAGGGCATTGGAGGAAGAATTGCGCTCTTTTCAAGGAAGAACAAAAGAAGAATGGAGCCAAGGCGTCCAGTTCTGGTATTTTTGTTGTTGAAATTAACCTTTCTATTTCTACCACTTGGGTATTGGATACCGGTTGTGGTTCTCACATTTGTTCAAATGTGTAGGGGCTAAGAAATAGGCGGTTACTTGGGAAGAATGAAGTGGACCTCCGTGTGGGGAATAGAGCACGAGTTGCTGCCATGGAGATAGGCGACTATCACCTCACTTTACCTTCCGGACTTTGTATTGTTTTGAATAATTGTTATTATGTGCCTGCTATGAGCAGAAACATTATTTCAGTTTCATGTTTGGATAATGATGAATTTGATTTTGTTATTAAAAATGGCAATGCTCATATTCGTCGCCAAGGCATTTCTTATGGCAATGTCATGTTGCAAAATGGCCTTTATATCCTTGATTTACAAAACAAAGAGTCAATATACAACATTAATACAAAAAGGGTTAAATCAAACGAATTGAACCCTTCTTACTTTTGGCATTGTTGTTTAGGACATGCAAACGAAAAATGCATTTCAAGACTCCACAAAACTGGAGTGCTTGGGTCATTCGACTTAGAGTCTTATGACACATGCGAGCCATGTTTGCATGGAAAAATGACAAAGAGTCCTTTTAATAAAAAAGGTGAGAGGACTAATGGCTTATTGGAACTAATACATACCGATGTATGTGGACCTTTAAGTACACATGCTAGAGGTGGTTTTAGCTACTTCGTGACATTCACAGATGACTTCAGTAGATATGGCTATGTCTATCTAATGAAGTACAAGTCTGAAACTTTTGAGAAATTCAAAGAGTTTAAGAATGAAGTAGAAAAACAACTTGGCAAAAGTATAAAAGCCATTCGATCAGATCGAGGTGGCGAATACTTAAGCCAAGAGTTTGACAGTCATCTAAAGGAGTGTGGTATTATTTCACAGCTCACTCCTCCTGGAACACCTCAATGGAATGGTGTGTCCGAAAGGAGAAATCGAACTCTATTGGACATGGTTCGATCTATGATGAGTCAAGCTAATCTTCCTATCTCTTTTTGGGGTTATGCATTAGAAACTGCAGCGTTTCTATTGAACCGTACTCCAACTAAAGTATTTGAGAAGACACCATACGAGGTATGGACTGGGAAAGAACCTAATATGTCTTTTTTCAGGATTTGGGGCTGTGAAGCACATGTTAAGAAATTAACATCTGACAAACTAGAGTCCAAATCCAGTGTCTGCTTGTTTGTGGGTTATCCTAAAGAAACAAAGGGATACTACTTTTACTCACAAGCCGAGAACAAAGTATTTGTTGCTCGCAAGGCTGTTTTCTTGGAAAAGGAGTTCCTTCTCAAGAAAGACAGTGGGAATAAAGTAGAACTTGGAGAAATTCAAGCACCACAAACTCCTATAGAGGATGGTTTGGAAATGGGATCAAGTTCACAACCAGTTGTGGAACAAGAACCCATTACACAAGAACCTAGAAGGTCCGGTAGGGTACGTCAGGAGATTGAGAGATATGGATTTCTAATCACTGACAGTGACACTATTGAGTTAGTAGATCGTGAGGATCCTACTACCTACCGAGAAGCTATTGAGAGCCCAGACTCGGAAAATTGGCTTGAAGCCATGAAATCCGAGATGCAATCAATGTATGATAACCAGGTTTGGACCTTGGTTGATCCACCGAAAGGTGCTAAGGTAATTGAATGCAAGTGGCTATTCAAACTCAAAGCTGATAAGACCTACAAAGGTAGACTAGTAGCAAAAGGTTTTCGACAAACTCATGGTGTAGACTATGACGAGACCTTTTCGCCTGTAGTCATGCTCAAATTCATTAGGATCTTGCTTGCCATAGCTGCATATCATGATTATGAGATATGGCAAATGGATGTCAAAACTGCTTTCCTCAATGGAAATTTACTTGAGGATGTGTATATAACACAGCCAGAAGGTTTTGTCAATCCTAAGCATCCTAAGAAGGTTTGCAAGCTTCAAAAATCCATTTATGGATTAAATCAAGCATCCCGAAGTTGGAATCTTCGTTTTGATGAGGCAGTCAAAGAATTTGACTTCATCAAAAACGAAGATGAGCCTTGTGTGTACAAGAAGGTTAGTGGGAGCATAGTAGTATTTCTGGTCCTATATGTGGACGACATCCTTCTCATTGGAAATGACATTCCAACATTACTAAAAGTTAAGCAATGGTTGGGAAAATGTTTCTCAATGAAAGACTTAGGTGAAGTCGAGACAATACTTGGTATTCGAATCTATAGAGATAGATCGAATCGGCTTTTGGGACTAAGTCAAGAAAAGTACATAGACAAAGTACTAAAGCGTTTTAGTATGGGAGACTCAAAGAAAGGGTACATAACTTTGGCTTTGGGAGTTCCTTTGACTAAAGAACAGTGTCCTAAAACCAAAGAGGAAAGGGACAACATGAGTAGAATCCCATATGCATCTGCTATTGGATCTATCATGTACGTTATGTTATGTACTAGATTAGATGTTGCTCATGCACTGAGTATAACCAGTAGGTTTCAGCAAGACCCTGGTGAGAAGCACTGGTCTGCTGTAAAAGGGATTCTGAAGTACCTGTGAAGGACTAAGGATCACTTCTTAGTGTATGGTGGTCAAGAAGAGCTCGTCATACAAGGTTATGCCGATGCTGCTTTTCAGACCAGCACTCAGGATTCTAGATCGCAATCTGGGTTTGTTTTTGTTTTGAACGGTGGTGCTGTCAGCTGGAGAAGCTCAAAGCAAGAAACCGTTGCCGACTCAACTACAGAATCTGAGTATATTGCAGCAAGTGAGGCTGCAAAAGAGGCTGTTTGGATTAAAAATTTCATTTCTGGATTAGGAGTGGTCCCAAGCATCCTAGATCCATTAGAAATTTTCTGTGACAACAACGGGGCCATCGCACAGGCAAAGGAGCCCCGGTCACACCAGAAATCCAAACACATACTCAGGAGGTACCACCTGATCAGAGAAATCATTGATCGTGGGGACGTCAAGGTTAGAAAGATAGCAAGTGAAGACAATGTAGCAGATCCTTTGACGAAACAATTGCGTCCAAATCTGCACGAAGCTCATTTGAGAGCGTTCGGTCTTAGGGCTATGCCCAATTGGGACTAGTGCTAGTGGGAGATTGTTAGTGTAAGCCCTAGCCCCAATGCATTGTAATAAAGCACTTTGAATTAATAAAATGAGGCATTTGTTTTATCCTTTGTATTTCTGTGCATCTCAATTGATAAAACTATCCAAGAGTGTTGTTTCGGTTTAAGTTATCATGTGTGAGGCACATGGTTGTAAGACCTTGAAACAAATGAGACATCATTCTAAATATCCCTGGTCAGTCATTGTTATGGGAATAACAATGAATTAAGACTAGTATGCTCTCTTTGATATTATGAGTTCTGTCTTACGGATCATTAGGACAAGAGTGTCAATCAGAGATCATAGATACATATTAAAGAATATGGTATCTGGATACGATCCGCTCATGGGAACACTACATGGTACTAGTCATAAGTGTTTCTCATATGCAAGTTTTGTATCGGAGTTCTTAGACCTAAAATCTCTATGAAACTTTTTATGAATTACTGTGTACTTTGACATACACCTAACGGGCTCGTAACAGAGTGACAAGTACGGGTATGATTGGGTATGCATTGATTCATGTTAGAGAGCATGAGAGAAGTGAATGGATTACCCCTCTCAATAAGAGAGAAAATATCATCGGCCACTTGATCAGTGAACTGAGAAGTGTATGGCCATACCGAGATGAAATAATGAGTAATCATTATTTATCTGAGAGTTCAGTGTCATTGGAATATCAAGAAAGGAATTAATATATATAAGGATGACTAATTCCATGCCTTATATTAATTCTGATATTTATGGGTAAGGGACTATGCAAAATTGCATTAGGTCACTAAATGCCATATGCATTTTCATTTAATTTGGAATGCTATAATATCTTGCTAGAGAATATATATAGCCTTTGAATTAATTTATTAATTCATTGCCAACATTAAATGGACCTATAGGATCGCACACAAAGCATTGGGCTTAAAATATTTAAATTAAGTATTGGACATTAATTTGGGCTTTTAATTAAAGTCAAATTAATGTATGTAATGGGTTATAAAATTGCTATTGGGCCTTGGTCCATGAGAGAGAGAAATTCAGCCCACAAGGTTTAATTTCAATTAATTAATTATCTTGTGTTAATTAAGTTAATTGAGTATTAAAGCCTAAAAGAATTTAAATTAAATTAAATCATTTAAATATTGGATGTAGTGGCTGAAATTCCAAGATGGAAATCAAGGAATTTCGGCACATGCCATTTAATTATGTTAAGTGATTTCATTTATTTAAATATTTTATGTTTTATTTCAAATTTGAATTTTAAATTCAAAGAAGTTTAATTCAAAATATATTACTTATCTTTAGGAAGTGATAGAGTTTGAATTAATTATCTTATGATAGTTGAATTCAGATCAAAGACTTGCCAAAGGATAAGCATATATATTAAAAGAAATAAAACCCTAAACTAAGAGAAGTTGGCGTGAAAATAAACCCTAATCTTCTATGTATTTTGCGTGAACTCTCTCTCTCTAAAAGATTTTCTTTTAGCCAATTTTCATAAGGATAAAGGATAGTTCCTCATTCTCTTGTGATCTTGGGTAGTAATAGCAACCTAAGAGAAGTACAAAATCAAATTTTGTAGCTTCAAACCATTGCCTTTACACAATACAGAAAAAGAGAGCTAGCAATCTCGATTTTAAGCCGTCGGTGCAAGTATGTGTGTGAAAATAGAGGGAGTGGCGTAAAAGGCTGTTCCTTGGCATTGGTGATCGAGACCTAAGGCGGATAAAGTCACCTTAGCTGCTGGGCATCAACAAATTCTATTTTCAAAAGGCATCATAAGTTGTAAGTTCTACAACCCTAAAATTGCATGTTTCGTTTCTTGCTTCGGAATTGTATGGTATGTATGATAAAAAAATTTTTATTTTTCGCTGTGCTATCATCACATTCATACCATGTCATATTCCTTCAGAAATAGGAATAGTCATTCAATTAGCAAATAGGTCTATTGTTTATCCCGAGGGATTGTTAGAAGATGTGTTGGTTCAGGTTAATGGTCTGATTTTTCCTGCTGATTTTTATGTGATCGATATGGAAGATGATGGAAATTAAAGGGAGTCATCTGATATTCTATTAGGTAGACCATTCCTTCAAACAACTCGAACTAAAATTGATGTTTACAAAGGTACCCTCACTATGGAATTTGATGGTGAAACAGTGCAATTCAATGTGTATGATGCTATGAAATATCCATGTGAGATGTCTTCTATTTGTGGAATTGATGTTATTGAACCTTTGACTCAAAAAGTGTTTGAATTGGATAGAATTGATAAGTTGCAAGTTGCTTTGAATGAAAATATTCACAGGGACAGCTTTGGTGCAGTAGAAGAGGAGTTGCATCTTGAAGAAGAATTAAAAGAAGTAGTATTGGAGTTGGGAGCTTTGAAACCAGTGGTAAATGCATCTAATCCTCTGAAATTAATTAGCACTGACCAAAAAATTTTACTATATGTTTTACAGGCACCGAAATTGGAGCTTAAAGTATTACCCGATCATTTGAAGTATGCCTACTTAGGTGAGGAGAAAACACTTCCAGTGATTATTTCCAATAAGCTGACTTCTAAGGAAGAAAAGTTATTGATTCAAGCCTTGAAAGAGCATAAACAAGCCATTGGATGGATATTGCTGACATCACCGGCATAAGTCCCTCTACGTGCATGCATAGGATTCATTTGAAAGATGATATCAAACCCAGTAGACAAGCACAAAGACGATTAAACCCACCAATGATGAAAGTTGTGAAAAAGGAAATCCAAAAAATGCTGGATGCAGGAGTTATATACCCAATTTTGGACAAAAGTTGGGTGAGTCCAGTCCACGTCATACCAAAAAAGATGAGAATCACAGTTCTGGAGAATGAAAATGGCGATATGGTGCCCACCCGAGTCCAGAATGGGTGGAGGGTTTGTATAGACATAAGGAAGTTGAATACCTCTACTAAAAAAGATCATTTTCCACTTTCTTTTATTGATCAAATGTTGGAAAGACTCATTGGAAAATCTTACTACTGTTATCTTGATGGTTACACAGGTTTTTATCAAATACCGGTGGCGCCCGAGGACCAAAAAAAGACAACCTTCACCTGTTTCTTTGGCACATTTGCTTACTGAAGGATGTCATTTGGACTTTACAATGCTCCAGCAACTTTCCAACGTTGTATGGTAAGCATCTTTTTAGATTATGTTGAGAAAATAATAGAGGTATTTATGGATGATTTTACAGTTTATGGTAACTCATTCGATGAATGTCTATCTAATTTAATCAAGATTTTGAAGAGATGTTTAGATTTTAATCTGATTTTTAATTATGAAAAATGCCATTTCATGGTAAATCAAGGATTGATTTTGGGCCATATAGTGTCTTCAAAAGGAATAAAAGTGGACAAAGCTAAAATTGATGTTATTCAATCTCTTCCTTACCCTGCAAGTGTGAGGGAAGTTTGTTCTTTTCTTGGACATGCAGGATTTTACAAGCGCTTTATAAAAGACTTCTCCAAAATCACCCAATCATTGTGCAAATTATTGCAAAAGGATATGGACTTTGAATTTGATCAAGCATGCCAAGATGCATTTGATGAGCTAAAGAATAGGCTGGTTTCTGCACCTATAATTCAGTCACCTAATTGGGATTACCCATTTGAGATCATGTACGATGCAAGTAACCATGCCATAGGGGTTGTTCTTGGCCAAAGAATTGAGAGAAATCCACATGTAATTTATTATGCTTCAAGAACATTGGATAGTGCACAAAGCAACTACTCCACGACGAAAAAAGAACTTTTATCCATTACTTTTTCTCTAGAAAAATTTAGGCAATATTTATTGGGTACTAAGGTAGTTGTTTTTTCTGATCATGCAGCACTAAAGTATTTGTTGAAGAAAAAAGAAGCCAAACCCCATCTAATTCGATGGATTCTCTTAATGCAAGAATTTGATATGGAAATTAAAGACAAAAAGGGGTCTGAAAATTTAGTAGCTGATCATCTCAGTAGATTGCTGTTGAATAAGGAAGCATTGACTATAAACGATGATTTTCCAAATGAACATTTATTTGTTGTCCATACTTTCAACCCCTGGTATGCTGATATTGTGAATTTCTTAGTTACAGGTGCCATTCCTGCAGAGTTTTCCAGGTTTGAGAAAGACAAATTGTGAATTTCTTAGTTACAGGCTTGGGATGAACCATATTTATTGAAATATTGCTCCGATTAAATTATTCGACAATGTATTCCTGATGATGAGATACAGTCCGTATTGAAATTTTGTCGTTCTGAGGCATGTGGAGGTCATTTTGGTCCCAGAAGAACAGCCCGAAAAGTTTTACAATGTGGTTTGTTTTGGCCTAATTTATTTAGAGATGCATATTTATACTGTAAATCCTGTGACAAGTGTCAAATAACAGGTAACTTAGGACCCCGAGACCAAATGCCACTCACGTCTATATTAATTTGTGAAATATTTGATGTGTGGGGTATTGATTTCATGGGACCTTTCCCTTCTTCTTTTGGCAATTCTTATATTTTACTTGCAGTAGACTATGTTTCTAAATGGGTTAAAGCTAAAGCCACAAGGACTGATGATGCCAAAACTGTGGTGAATTTTGTCAAAAATAATATATTTTGCAGATTTAGTACCCCAAGAGTGCTTATAAGTGATAGAGGGACACATTTTTGCAGCAAAATCATGGATGCACTGCTAAAGAAATATGGAGTCACACATTGTTTGTCAACTGCTTACCACCCCCAGACAAGTGGACAAGCTAAAATTTCCAATAAAGAGGTGAAGTCTATACTGGAAAAGACAGTGAATTTAACCACAAAGGATTGGAGTTTGAAGCTAGAAGATGCTCTCTGGGCTTACAGGACTGCCTATAATACACCTATCGGTATGTCACCATATCGACTGGTGTATGGCAAACCTTGTCATTTACCCGTAGAGTTGGAGCATAGAGCATTTTGGGCCATAAAACGTTGCAACATGGCATTAGAAGCAGCAGGTGAAAATTGCAAATTAGAGTTGCAGGAATTGAAAGAGTTAAGAAATGAGGCATATGAGAGCTCATGAATTTATAAAGAGAAAACAAAAAGGTTCCATGATAAAATGATTTCTTGAAAAGAATTTCAAATTGGACAGAAGGTTTTATTATTCCATTCACGTTTGAAACTATTTCCAGGGAAATTAAGGTCCAGATGGATAGGACCCTTTGTTGTTACTAATGTTTTTGCTCATGGTGCAGTTGAAATTAAATTACACTTGTTGCAATGTGGCGAGAAAGAAGCCATTTCTTTTGTGGATGCAGGTGCTTTGGCCAAAGATAGAATTTTCAAGAAGGATACCAAGAAGAATGCCCCAAAAGCATCATCACAAGCCACTACGTCTGTTCCCTATTCCACCACACCCACTACTGCTCTTGAAACCCACTTAGAGCGCATTAAAACTGTTTTCCACCGATTGCAGGTGCATCTTCTGGCCTACATTAAGCATGTGGGGTTTACACCACCACCTCCTTCGCAGCATTGATTGATTGGACTCACCCTCCTCCACCAGGGCAGTATTCGTTCTCTCTTTTGTTCTTTTTGCATTTTTGATGCCCTTTGCCCCATGATTGTTTAAGTTGTTCCGCATTGAGGACAATGCAAGGAGTAAGTGTGGGACAGGGGTTGAGATAGAAGTGATGTGCATTTTTGTGATGATGTGTTGATTTCTTTAGACGTACTTTTGGCTTCTTAGATTGTTGTGAATATTTTATATATATAATTTTGGTTTGTTGAAGCATAATTGTGGTTAGGTGATGGGAGTTAACACTTGTCCCATGGATTTAAAGGATTCGTTCTACTCGTTCATTGTTTTTAGCATCTGTCGAATTGCATTCTCTTTTCCAGAAGAAAATACTTATTTTAGGTCAATTCCTTGACCATTTAGTTTTAACCTGTTGGATGTTAGGCAGAAATGAGTTAATTTCTTGATAATTTACTTTATTTCATACATTTTATGGTAGCCTCAACATTCTTTTGAATTGGAAAATTCAAGGCTCAAATTTAATAAGTGAAATAAATTTTTGCATGAACTTAATTTGAAATCATTGCACATTAGGTGATTGTTAAAACCAGCTGAAACATCAAATAAATCTCTGTGTGTTTATGGCTTGGGAATCTTATGGCCAGAATGAAAAAAAAAAAAGAAAAAAAAGGGAGATTAGCAAATAAATTTTACTTCACTATCCATTAAAAATTTGGATATGAGTAGAGCTAGTAGCTGCTTGGATTTGTGTTGTCTGAGTAACCGGGTGTATGCGGGTCAGAATCGGGTGCCCTCGCGTAAAAAGGACCTCTACATTCCCTGTAAGCAATCCTAGTCTTCCCCATGAAAAAAAAGAAGAAGAAAAAAATAAAAGCATCAAAAGTAAAAATGATGCCAAAAAATAAAAGTTTTGGTAGTTTGATTCCCTTGCTTGTTAGAATTTATGTGTGTGTTGTCTCTTCTGGTTTGGCAATCCATCTATGTGTATTGATTTAATTTTAAACTAAGACCTTAAAATTCTTGCATACTTAAAATATTTTGAGTCTTGTTGTTTTCGATTTAAAAACATTGTTAAGGAACCCATGTTATGTTATGAATTAGTAGGAAATTGTTTTGAATGCCGTTCTCTGATTTGCCTTGCACTTTAATATGGTTGGAGCTTTTAGGCTTGGATTTGGTTGAGGATGAGAATGCTTCTGATGGGAGTAATTGTGTTGTTTGACAAATGCTTGAGGACAAGAATGGGATAAGTGTGGGGAAATTTGTTAAGCTGCTAAAAGAGCACTTATTTGATTGAATTTTGCCTATTATTTTGCGTTCTTTTAAGCTAGTTTTAGGTGCTTTTTCATTGGTTTGTTTATTTTTCTGAATGCAGGAGTGGATTTTGAGGAAGTTTTATTTTTGGGGCCATTTGTTGATGATCTGGAGAAGCAAAGAATTTTTGGAGTTAATTTGAAGCAAAGAGCTGAAAGTTGAAAATTCTGGAAGTTGCCTTGCCTAAGAGAATCGCCCAGTTGCCCAAGGCAAAAAACCAAACCTTGCCCAGTTCCCTTACCCAAGTTGCCCAAGGGACTTGCCCAAGGGAAATTGATAGTGGACTGCGATTTTTCAAGATTAAACCCATCGAATTTATCCTAGCCGCCACTTAAACCCCAGCTAGTATTTAGGAATTTTAAGACTTTATTTTAGGAGTAAAGAGGCAGTGATTTGGGGATTTTAGAACTCCTTTAGGAATTTATTTTAAATTTCCTAGTTTGGTTGGATCTCTTTCCTGTTTTTGGTTATTATTTAAGAAAAGGAGTCCTCAGGTTGGGGAGACCTTCCTTCTACGATTTTTTGTAACTAGAATTCTGTAGCAGGGTTTTCTCAACTTTTACTTTTTATTTTGTGAAATTCTCATGGCCATGAGTGGCTAGAATATTATTTTCAGTTAAAGATTAATTCAAAGCTAGGATTTATTTCACTGTGAGATTGTTGTGCTTACTTTTTGTTCTTTATTTCATATGGTGTTCATGTTGTTTACTATAGCTTAGAGAAACATTTTCTCAATTGTTATTTGTTTCATGTTTAATGAGTCACCGTTGTTCATTAAATTAAATAACATACTGCTAATTGAAGTTATCAAATCCGTAATTGTTTGGTAGATTCAATAACAAGTAGCGATCAGTGTAGCTTCCTCATAAGGGTTGTTATGTTGAGTAAATGCATGATTTGGTCTAAATCGATCTCTCTTGTAGATTGGTTGGCTTAGGTCGGGTCTTTCTAATTCGTAATGCTGTTAATAGATTAAATTCTTACGTTTGTTAAGGGTTGTCTATTAATTAGGAATTAATTACAGTTTTATTTGGTTAATTCATTAATACGAAAAGATTAGGTCGGGAGCGCGAAGCCGACGGCTATAAATGGCCCATTATTTGATTTTTTTAATTATTTCTTAATCTATGATCAGTTGAATAAATCCTGTGTGACGAATATCTTTAACTGGAATCATCAACCCTTGAATTTTCTCTTAATTTATTTCTAACTCATTTATTTATTTACTTCAATTCATTATTTCACTTTCAATCTATAAACTTCCCCATTTAATTTTATTGTTAAAAATCTGGTTATTTATAATTACTTCAGTGCTAGTCTCTGTGGATACGACTCTTTCTTACCCTAATTGCAATATTATTTGTTGGGATAAGTTAGGGTTTTATTTTTGGTGGCTTCGACACCCATCAGCGAATAATGTTTCTTTCTTTCGAATCTTTCAGTGTTTGAGTTTAATTTGCCTTTTCTAGTTTTATTTCCTATGCCTTTCTCTGATTCTCTCGTACCTCAACAACATAGGACAGTATTGGTGATTAGATAATATTCAAGAAAGCTTTATTAATAGAAAAAAAATCGAAAATTGAGGAGCTAAGATTTGCAGTTTTTCTTTTATTAGTAGCATTAATTAATTAACTTTTACCTATTATTTTCTTTTTTTGAGCATTGAATGAATTTTTACCTACTCAATTGAAGCTTGTCATCAGGTCAAATAAATTCATGCTTAAATGATATTTATGCATTTATTTATATATGAGTATTTGATATACAATTTAAATAGGACAGTTGAAAATCATGTCTGATGTGATAAAAGATTCTGGGTAAATTTATGCTCAATAACTGAAGCCACTTGCTTCGTAAGCTGAGGTCAACCCACAGTTCTGGAAGAACAAAGAACCACTCTTTTAATCTCTATTATAAACTGCACAGCTTCTTGTTTATATTTAACACTATATTTGAACAAATAATAGAGCAATCATATCATGAGATTCTTTGTCTTATGGGAAATTATTCTGTTTTTCAAAAGAGCTTTGATCTACAAGTCCTTAAGTTCTTTTAACCAATCGTTACCCAATTTCAAGTGATCGAGTGTCCACATGAAGGTTATGGCAATGTTTAAGAAGGTGATTGAAGGGCTAAAATCAAGAAAGTGATTGAAGAGCTTGATGAGAATAAGTACAGTTCTTTCTTTCTTTTCATGTAATCCAGATTTTCTGCTCTGTATTTTGTTGTACAGATATTGGCACTGCTGCTTTTTAAACCAGCTCCCTCAGTTATGGTTTTTTTAAAATGTTTACTGATAGACTATAGTATTCTTGCTTTTGCATTGGTTGAAAATGGAACTTCAATAAATATTCTTCTCCAACCTAATCAAAATTTCCTTGACCTACTTATCCTTTATAATGCATGTGTTTGTGCAATTTAAGAGATAGAAGAAGTTGCCATTTCCAAGCAAACAAGAAGAAACACTTTAGCTGATGTCATGCAGGTTAGGTTTTGAAGTAATTGAAAGATTTTTACTTAAACTAGTCAAATTGTTTGAGGTAAACAATTTATTCTACTCATTAGGCTTAATTCTTCTTTACATTTGCTTTATATTTTAATTAAACTAATGCAAGATTGGGG
Source organism: Excoecaria agallocha (assembly GCA_037975025.1). Lineage (NCBI taxonomy): Eukaryota > Viridiplantae > Streptophyta > Magnoliopsida > Malpighiales > Euphorbiaceae > Excoecaria > Excoecaria agallocha. The sequence goes on along the minus strand of CM075809.1, from coordinate 63,030,031 downwards.
CCAATTTAATCGATAACTACTGATGTTATGAAAGAGTTATTTTACTATGATTTTTATGAAGATTATGGCAATTTAATCGATAGCATATCATGTAATTCTATTTGTTGCAAAATTCTATCTGATGAAGAAGAAAAGGACTGTGAATCCTATATTTCATTTTTTTTGCTAATTTTTTTTTAAATTCCTCAGAATATTCTGTCCTCTTAATAATTAAGGTTAGTCATTCTATATGGTGGAAGTTAACTTTCATGAGATAGTTCAAAGATTTTTCAGCTTTAATGTTATCATGATATATAGTTCTAAGAATTTCAGATTTAGTCCTTTTTTTTAATATTTAAACAGAAATGAGAGATTACAAAGATAAAGAGGAAGTCACAGACAACAGAGATCTTGTGAATAGTTTATGCCATCTTTGCATTTATGATTTTTGGACTTGTGCTAAAGAGTGAAATTGCAAAATAATAATAATAATAATAATAATAATAATAATAATAATAATAATAATAATAATAATAATAATAATAATAATAATAATAATAATAATAATAAGCGAAAGGAAAACCACAGGTATGGCTTCAAAACCATCTTTTTTATTTTAAGAACCTACTATTATTCTAGTTTTGAGGTTTGCTGATGGAATCTTAGGGGAATGTGAATTTTAATTATGTAAGTTTTTTTTTATTCATCTTTTCTTCACATAGCAATACTTTCTTTATCTTGAATTGGTTGAAAATAGAATGGGACAGTCGTGAACCTATTGATTATCAGTGTTTTAACCTATTGATTATCTGTGTTTTCATTTGGTGGTTAAATATGGCTAAGATGATTATTAAGCATGGTTTGAATTTAGTTGCTATGTGAGCTTTCGATTTGGGTCAGTGCATGACTCCCGCACAATATTGCATTCTTGGTTAGATTATGAAAATCCATGCACTTGAATTTTTATTTTTTATTTTTTATTCTTGAGGCTGATGTTCTTAAGTCATTTTCGGGTGCAGGTCTTGCTGGTGTATTGTGGAGCTATATTTCTCCTTGGTTTAGACCTATCCTTTTTTGCATTATAAAGGTACTAAATTTGAGATTTTTATAATTTAATATTATATTCGTTCATGGCAAGTACACTTTTTTATATTTAATATTACTTTCATTGCTACTATTTTAAAAATAATGCAATATAATTGATTGCATTTATATTAATTGGTTGATAATTAGTTGACAATGTCTGATAGAAGATTAAAATAGCCAAATATTTCATGTATGCTAAGTTAAGCGCATACATGTACACATTGATAAACCTTTCCTATTTATTTAACTGATAAATCTAATTATAAAATTATCTTATTTGAATAACAGTTATGCAAGCATGAGTAATGTTGATAGATCTTTGATGTATAGGCGATTAATGCTATATGGTTTCATTAATCTTGAGTTTGCTGAGGGAGTTCAATCATTCATTGAATATACAAGTTTTCAGCATGCATATATGGATGGTTCAGAAATCAGATGTTCATGTAAAAAGTGCAAACATATCCATTTTCTCCCTACTGATGAAGTTCATCTATATTTGTTAAAAAAAAAGGTTTGTTCCAAATTATTTTGAATGGACACGACACGGGGAGCCAATAATTTATAGCACCTCTAGGTGTACTTAAGTATATTCATCAGTAAATTTAGATGGATTTGTAGAGGGAGCTGGAATTAGACTAAATAATGTGGATGTAAATGAAAATCTTTAAGCAAAAATGGTTTATGATGCAGCTAGTTATTCCTTTCAAGAAAATATGTAAAATTTTGAAGAGGATCCAAACCCAAATACAAAAAGATTTTTTGACTTACTACAGTCAGCTAACCAAGAATTATGGCCAAATCATGAGAAAATAACTCAACTGTCTGCCATTGCCTGAATATTGAACATAAAGTCGGAAGGTCATATTTCTGAACGAAGTTTAGATAAAATTCTTGCATGGTACAATGATTTATTGCCTCCTGATCATAAAATGATTAAGAATTTTTATGAAATGAAGAAGCTAATTTAGGGTGTTGGTTTACCCGTTGAATTAATATATTATTTCAGGTTGGGATGTATGTTATTTTGGGAAGAAGATGTGGAATTACAAGAGTGCAAATACTTTGGTCAACATAGGTTCAAGCCAAGAAAGCATACTAGGAAGCAAAAATTAGTTCCTTGTAAGCAGATGTATTATTTTTCGCTAACTCCGAGACTTCAAAGACTATATGCCTCTAATGTTACAGCATCTCACATGAGATGGCATAATTAACATGAATAGATTGATGGAAGTATGAGCCATCCATCGGATGCGCTCACATGGAAACATTTCAATTACATCCATCCTGAGTTTGTAGCAGAAAGTCAAAATGTTAGGTTGGGATTATCCACAGATGGGTTCCAACCTTTTGGTCAATCCGACCAACAATATTCATCATGGCCAATCATAATTACTCCATATAATTTACCTTTATGGATGTGTATAGGTGAGGCATACATGTTCTTAACAGTGATTGTGCCAGGGTCTACAAATTCGAAGTATAAAATTGATATCTTCTTGCAACCATTGATATCTGAATTAAATCATCTTTGGAAATTTGGTGTTGAAACATATAATGTGTCCCTTAAACAAAATTTTTAGATGAAAGCGACTTTTACGTGGATTGTTAGTGATTTTCCTGCATATGTTATGTTATCTGGATGGAGCACAATAGGAAAATTGGCTTGCCCTTACTGTGCAATGATTTTGATGCATTTTATCTCCTTAACGGGTGTAAAACATCCTGGTTTGACAATCATAGAAAATTTCTTCCTGCAGATCACCCATTTAGGCATAATAAATAAAAATTCATTAAGAATAAGATGGTACAAACACCTCCTCCCCCTAATAAATCTGGCGAAGATATATTATGGAAGATTGATTAGTTAGGGCTTATGAAAGTGACAGAACCTGAAAGTGATGAGGTTAATAGGAGCATAAGTCAAAACTTCAATTGGAGAAAATGAAGTATATTTTAGGATTTGTCATATTAGAAAACTAATTTGATACGTCAGAATCTAGATGTGATGCATATTGAAAAAACTATTTTTGACAATCTTTTCAACACAATCATGAACATTGAAGGGAGGACAAAGGGCAATGCAAAATTAAGAGCTGATTTGAAAATTTTTTGTAGAAGAAGTGAGTTAGATAAAGATCAAAATATAGGAAAATATCCAAAAGCATGTTATACTTTGGACAAAAAACAAAAGCAAATTTTGTGTGAATGGTTGAAAAGCCTAAAGTTTCCAGATGGATGTGTTTCGAACTTGGCAAGGTGTGTTGATATGAGGAAGTACAAATTATTTAGAATGAAAAGTCATGATTGTCATATATTTATGCAGAGGCTAATTCCAATTACATTTCAAGAGCTCTTACCGAATAATGTTTGGGAGGCTATAACAGAATTAAGTTTGTTTTTCAAAAGCTTAACAGCATCTGAAATACAATTTTCTGATATGGAAAGACTAGAAAGGGACATTCCAGTTATCTTGTGCAAATTATAGGGTATTTTTTCATCACGTTTTTTTGATTGTATGGAGCATCTACCTGTACATTTAGTACACGAGGTTAAACTTGCTAGTCCAGTTCAACATCGATGGATGTATCCATTTGAGAGGTAATTTTATTTAATTTTTAAGTAAAACTTATATATTTTTATACCAATTAAGTAAATAAAATGATCCTAATTGTAATGTAGGAATTTTCATCACTTGAAAGAAAAATGTTTAAAATAAGGCCAGAGTTAAAGGCTCTATATGCAATGCATATTTAGTAGAGGAAGCAAGCACATTTTGTTCACATTATTTTGAGCCGTATGTGATTATTCGAGAAAGAAAAGTTCCTCGTAATGACGATAGGGGTGAACGAATTAGTGATAATAACTTATCTATTTTCACATATCCTGGCCGAACACATAGGCAATCAATAAGAAAAATGTTAATAGAGAAAGAAATGGAGGCTGCTCATGGTTACATTTCATTGAATTGCCAAGAAATTCAACCTTTTGTGCAGTAAGTTTATGTTATATTTGAAATTGGCTAAGTTAATTTTCTCGGGGATTAGAGTTTATAACTAAGATAATTTACAATATTTTTAGTGAATACGAGGATTTGTTAAGCGAGCTAATGCCAGGATAATCACAGGATGACATCAATAAAGAAGTGGATAAAAACTTTCCATGTTGGTTTGCAAACTATGTAAGTTTGTAAAGTGTAATAAATTGAATGTTTTAATAAATAACTGTTAAACTTAAAAAATATTAAATGTATTGATTATATTATTTTTTTATTATGTGGGCTTCTGAAAATAGAATAAAAAATAGGCTCATATGTGATCATACGAAATATCCTTTGCGAACTGTTAAATCATATCTTGTCTATTTCGTTAATGGATACAAATTTCATACAGAAAACCATGGATATAGCATGGCAACAGTAAACGGTGGGGTTTGTATACAAGGGGAACTGATGGATTATTTTGGCAAAATTATTAAGATACTTGAAATTGAATATCCCGCATTACTGATAAAACGGTGTATACTTTTTAAGTATGAGTGGTTTGACCCTACTCCTAAAGTACATAGTCGATATAATCTCACTGAAATCAACCAGCGGAGAAGATTTAAACAATTTGAACCATTCGTGTTGACAATACAAGCGACCCAGGTGTATTACGTCCCTTATCCTAGCTTAAGAAGGGATAAGTTAGATTGGTTAGTCATTTGTAAAGTAAAACCAAGAGGTGTTTATGATGGACAGGTAAAGGGAGAAAGCAAGATAAATGAAAGTAAAGCATTTCAGGAAGAAGAACCGGATGTACATGAAATAAATGCATGTTTCGAGAATGAACTTTTAAATTATCCAAATAATAAATTTGTAAAAATTTTATCTGGAGAGGATGAGGAATCCATAGATGGGCAGAATTTTGAAGATGAGCCCGACTTTAATTCTGAATATTCAGAAATAGAGGATGATTTAGATGTGCAATTAAGTGATGATAGCCATTAATTTTTGTACATTACATTATTTCATAACCAAAATGTGTTATTATTACAATTATGTAGTATTGTTATATGTACTATAATTATATTGTTCCATTTGAAGAAGTATAATCCATTCACTACAAGAAAAATGCAATTTAGTAATGGAAAATAGCAACGGAAAATACCAATTTTCCGTTGCTAAAAACAAATAGCAACGGAAATTAGCAAAGAAAAATTTCGTTGCTAATCCGGTGGTTGCTATTTTTAGCAATGAAATTTTAATTCCATTGCTAAATTTAGCAACAGAAATCAAATTCTGTTGCTAAATTCAACCAACTCATTTTCGGTTAATTGGTAAATTTTAGCAATGAAAATAAAATTCCGTTGCTAAATTTAGCAACAGAACAATAATTCTGTTGTTAAAATTAGCAATGGAATTGCTATTTCCATTGCTAAATTTAGCAACGAAATTGCTATTTCTGTTGCTAATTTTAGCAATGGAATTGCTATTTCCGTTGCTAATTTTAGGAAGGAAATATTAGATTTTTCGTAGCTAATTTTAGCAATCAAAATTCATACATAAATTCCCATCGATAATTGTCATTACTAAATGTAGCCATTGAAATCATCAAAATTTTGAGGATCTGAATAAAATTTTAATTTCAATCTAAATTTATTAGTCATTAAAAAAATATAATGCAATTAACTTAATTATAACATAGTATAATCCATAGTCCGAATAAGAAATCCATAAAAAAAACATAAATTCAGTATCGATGCCTAAATAATATAGTAGAATATATAAAAATCAATATATAGAAATACAACTCAAAATCAGTACCAATACCTAAATATTACAAATATAAACTATGTAGTTGGTGAAGGCAGATGATCTGGCTGTTGAGAGGTGTCCTTATTTTTTAACTCTTTCACCTCATTCTTCAGTTGGATTACAGTATCGAGCAACATACTGATAGTATTCTCAAGCTGAATGACTCTCTCAGAAGGTTCAGAACGCCTATTATAAGCAATTGTGATTGATGCAGAGGAATGCAAATGTGATGTATTTGCAATAGATCCTAAGCCAAAAATCCTTCCTCGGTTATGAAAAATGAAGGGATAAATTTAATTCAACCAGAACGGGGGAGTAGCAATTTTTTAGATATGAAAAAAGAAAATGAAAATATGAAGTGATTTAGATATTAATGAAACAATTGACTATGGATGTATGGAGGCTAGAGATGTGATGTGATATGCATAGGGAAGGAACACAAACTCAAATATTTATTTTCTCAATTGGGCTTTTTTCTTTATTGATATTATTTTTTTTATAAGCTACAATTTATTGGATATATTAAGGAACATGAGTACAGTAACCGCTCTAAGAAACAGAGCAGAAAAGAAACAAATCTCGCTATAAAGAAGGAGCAGTACCGAATTACAACAAGACCTTAAAAAATCCAGCAGATTAAAAAGCCAAGCAAAAAAGAAAACAAATTCAGTGGATCTAAAATCTCAAGTTTATAAATAAAGGCTTAATTAAGAGAAAAGACCAAATTAATTGATTAACATTACATAACCAAACAATAATTAAAAGAAAAAGATTACTCACAGTAGCTGCAGCACCATGAATTTCAAGCAATTATGTTAAGCAATTCTACCCTGCTCAGGTGGAAAAATAATAAGCAATTGACATGAATTTCAACCAAGCATAACAACAAACACACAATTTGTAAAAATCAACACAGTAATTTACAATCTTTTTCAATCCAAAGCACAGCCATCCACCAAAAAATTTACTTATAAACTAACTAAATTTACTAATTAATACATCAGCATCAAGAGAATTGAAGAAGAGGGTTCAAGTGTAAGATAAAAAAAACAACAAAAAGAGGGTTCAAGTGTAAGACAGAAAGCAGGTTGAGCAAGTTACTAGTTCCATCTCCAGCCAATGAATAAAAGACTAAAGAGTTGTATTCTGGCTACTCAAAAGAGCAGTTAATGTAAGTGATTCTTTGGCCTATTCTAATGGCAATTAGATAATTAAGCGAGTTCTAATCTCATATGCTAACCTTTCTAAGACCATTTTCCCAAAATTAATCCAAACCTAAAACAACTTATTACTCTCTTGCATTACCACAATGTAACCAATAGATTAACCAAGCAAAAAATCAAAGAACTTCTAAAGCCAAAGATGAGCATCGCTAAACAGAAAGTAAATGCATATAACTGAATTAAGTACCTTCTCGTTTACTTCAGAACACTTCCCACAGCAACCAAACACCAAAACCTAACCCCCAATGTAACTGTTATTCATAATTCTCACTTACTCCGAGCAAATTCCAAGTCATTATTATTACTTCTATATTTATTAACTCAATTTGAGCTCAAAATCAACAAGCTGCTCAATAAAATGCCCCCATTTTTATCCTTTTAGAATGGTTAAAATTAGAATCCATATATTAAAAAAAGAGGCATTAAAAAAATTAACAGCTGATACATTCCACTTAACAAAAAAAAATGCATGAATAAAAAAAATGAAAAACTCTAATAATAATAAAAAAATTACCCCATGCATCTTTACAATGATCACCGGAAACCACCAATAGGAGAAATGAAACTAAAAAATCTGATTATGCAAAATCAACTAAACCTAACCTACCATAACGATTATTTAGCCACTTCACAGTGTCAACAAATTGAAAAGGGAGGAAGACAGAGCACATGAATCCAAACAATACATTCCCTAAAATTAAAATGCAAGTTTCCCACATGGTGTATGCAAACACACACGGTATGGATTCCAAAAAATTTGAATAAAAAAACTACTATTTCGTTATATATAATCATAGATAAACAAGAACTGATACAAACAAAGCAACAGAAGCACGAACCTCATTGAACATATTAGGGTTAGAAATTAGATTTTGTGTGTTGTGATTCAAATCCAACGAGTATGAATCCCCAGCCTATGATCTGAGTATTGAAATCAAAAAATAAAGAGTCTGTGATTTTTCTCTCAAAACTAGAGTAGAGAGCAAGCTAAAAGGCGAGAGGTGCAAAAAGAAATAAAAAAAAAGAAGAAAGAGGCAGCAATATTTATACCTAGGGTTTTCCAAAAATAGCAACGAAAATTAATTCCGCTGCTAAAATAGCAACGGAATGAATTTTTGTTGCTATTTTTGGAAAATTATTCCATTGTGGGTCCAAAAATAGCAACGAAATTTTTATTTCGTTGCTATTTTAGCAACGAAATTTTTATTCCGTTGCTATTTTAGCAATGGAATTAATTTTTGTTGCTATTTTAGCAACGGATTCTGTTTTCCGTTGCTAAATTTAGTTCCAAAATTTTCGCTGCCATTTTTAGCAACGGAAATAGGTTTTCGTTGCTATTTTTCGTGGCCATATTGTGGCATTAAAATTTTCCTCTCTTTTTAGCAACGGAATACCACCATTTTTGTTCCGTTGCTAAACAAAAAAAATTTAACCAAATTTAGCAGTGGAATTTATTTTTCGTTGCTAATTAGCAACAGAAATTATATTTCGTTGCTAAATTAGCAATGGATTAAATTCCGTTGCTATTTGAAGATTTTCTTGTAGTGATTTCTTTCAATTTTAGGTTGAAAATATGCCACCCAAAAGAAAGAAGTCATTGATGCCGCCCTGGTTTAGATTAACATCGAATGGAGATGATCGTGCATAAATGCATCCATCTCATTTTGCAGGGTCTGTAGGTTTAGGTGTGTTATGTCCAGATCCTGACTAGCGATATGAGGCATCACCGTTACCAACAACAAACCCCAATGACTCTCCTAATCTACCAAGCGATTCAGCATCCAATAACCCAAATATATCAGAACATGTAAATGCATCTACTCCTACACTAGACCCTGAATCTATACCCACACATGTACCGGGTTCCAATATTGAGGATGAAAAAGCAGGACTTCAGCCTGGTACAAAAGGAGTTGTTGCAAGAATTTAAATTAAGATTATCAATGATATGTGAGTTAAATTATATAAAAAAATTGTATTGCAAGATAAAAACATAAGTTTATACTGATGGTATGGATATCTAATTTGAAACTGATTTAAATTTGTTTATATTAACAAGTTTATTCCATCAGGTATTTGCTCAAGAAAAATTAAATCCAAATTCAAAGAGAAGATAAAAATTGAGGGTTATTTATGGAAGAATCTCTCTCTGCAGATAAAGAATTTTTATTATCAGGAGTTTAAGGTACAAAAAATAAATTACTTTATTTGTTTCAAAATAATTGACTTCATACATTAATGAAATATCTATTGTACTTTACAATACTCATATTATGTTTTTTTATTAGAAAGAATTTTTCTGGGATTCAAAATTTAATGTTGTCATTTATGAAGTTTGGAAAAAGCGGGCCCGCCAACAATAAAAAGAATTTCTATCTAATTTACACAAGGGTGGTGAAAGACCTCCTTTTTATTTTTGAAGAAATATGGAATCTTTTATAAAAATACTAGGCAACATCCGAAGCAATTGCCACTTTAGAGAGGAATTCTTCAAATAGACGGGGAGGCTCAGATGGTGAGAGTCTAACCGTGCACACTGGAGAAACTTTAAGCCATCACGAGCATGCAGATAAACTGGTAACTATCTGAATTTAATGCTTATATGTTTTTATTCTATAAATGTATAATTATTATGGATAATGATGGTTTAATATATGTTTGCTTTCATGGACGACTTTGTTGTTGAGATAAATTTTTGGTTCGACAGGAGGTAAATATCATAAAAATAGAGGAAATTCTGCTAAATTTATAAAAAGATATGATTATTATGGATAATAATTGTTTAATATATGCAGGCATCAAGATTTGTCCTTTCCTTTTTTTTGTTTGATCTTCTATGATTTGGGCATAAGTTTAGGTATAATTATTTACTTCAATCTATTGAGAGTTAATTTGGTTTAATTATTTTTGTATTTATGATAAACCTATTAAGATTGTTGTGTTCTTTTTCAGTTCCATTTGGTTGTTTCTATTAGAATTGGAGGCTTTATTTGTGTATTGTGTATTTCCCCTTATTGTGAAATGAACTATGGTATTAATGATTATTATGTTTCAATTGGTTTGACTGCCTCTTTCCAAATGTTCCTGATGATCCTTGGTTGTATTTTGATGAAGCAATCCTTAGTTTGCTATGTGTTGTGCCGACAGTGTTAGACTTCTTAAATTGTTGTTGGGTCCATTGGGTTTAGGGGTTAATTGGGGTAAGATTCTAATAATTTAGTTGGATATTCTCTTTTTGGATTATATCATAGAGTTTGGTTTATTTGTTCAAAAATCTTACTAATTAGCAGGTAGTTGGATTTCACCTAGATGCTTACTTGGAATATTATGTGGTAATAATGTGAACTCAGTTATGTAATTTTATGGCAGTGTTAAAAAAATTTGCATTCTTAATTGGGGTAAGATTCTAATAATTAAATTGGACATGTTTAGCAACCATGCTTCCTTATATTGCTTGTTATGTAGGCAAAGTCTATGGATAGGAAGCCTACATATCTTGAAGTATTTATGCACACCCACAAAAAAAGTATGATGGTCAGACATTCGTCAATACCCATTGCAGACAACTCAATGTATGTAAAATTTATACATCAAATTTATATATTTTAGGAAAATATAGCTAATTAATTGTATCTATTGCAATGACATGAGCAAATACAAGAGACTCTCATTGAACGGCGATAAAACTCTGAAAGTGTTGATGAGAGTCATATATTTCTTGAAGTAGTTGGTGGTAAGAATAATCGTGGAAGGATGTTTGGTTTAGGTTCAATTACAAACACTTCCCATTCGAATACCTCTTCATCATTTATCTGCTTGTGGTAAGCGGTGTGAATCTTCTTAGAAAGTCATTCAGCTATAGACTGCACTCACCATGTTAAATAATCAGATAGAAGATTTGGAAACCAAGGGTGCTCAGCAGCCAGATCGTCCTCCTTCACCTCCACCAACTACATAGCTTAGATATGTAATTTTTAGTTTTTGATACTGACTTGATGTTATTTTTGTTATGTTATTCATGGATTTTTACTTTACAGTAATATAATATATTTTCAGGATTTTAATTGTTGTGCATTATAATTTTTATATTATATTATCAATAAGAATATTTTCTTAAATTTCATTATGAATTTGGATTATATTTATTTACAAATAAAAAATTTGATTGAAACTAAAACATTATGCCAAGCAAGCATAATTTTACAATTTTTGATGTTAAAAATAGCAACAGAAGAGAAATTCTGTTGCTATTTTTAGCAATGGAATACTTATTCGGTTGCTATAAATAGCAACGAAAATTGAATTCGATTGTCATTTTTAGCAACGAAATATTTATTCGATTCCTATAATAGCAACGGAATTTGAATTCTGTTGCTATTTTTAACAACGAAAATTGAATTTAGCAACAAAAAATGCAACTCCATTGTAATGTTGATCAATTCATCAAAACGTATATTTGTAAGATTTAGCAACGAAATTTGAAAACAAATTCGGTTGCTAAAAAATACTAACTATCAAAATTGCAACCGAATTTTTCGTTGATAATTTTGATTAACAACAGAAATTCAAAAAATTCGGTTGCTAATTTTCGTTGCTATTTGATAATTTTCTTGTAGTGACAGTAGAAATAAAACCTTATATATATATATGTTATAAAATCTCATTTTAGACCTAAAATCTGTTTTCAATACTTTCATTATAATGAGAATGAAAAGTGATTATGCAAAATATTTAAGGCACTTCTTAAGGCAGTGAAGCACAAAGCATAGCAGTATTAGCATATTTTATTGGATTGCTGGACACTAGTTGTATTTTTTTTGGGTGGCGTAAGGTGTAATATAGTTCATTATGATAATATTTTTATAAAATGTAAAATTATTTTTTTAATATGTAAATAAAGTAAATGAGATTTACTGTTAGGCAAAGAATGAGTAAATAGTAAGAAGTATGGCAGTCCACAGTATTATTTTGCTTTGCTATGTTTGGTGCAAAAGAAACTACACTTTTAAATTGCCAAGGATCTCAAGTTTAGTAGTTCAAAAACATTAAAAGATCTAAGAGTCATTAACTTTATACAATCATAACTTATTATCCTAATGCATTGACTTAAGGATATATTCTAAGGCATTCCAGTATGTACAATATGCAGCTAAGCATATCTTATGAGACCGGTTATGTAGCTATTGACTTAGATAGGTATCCAGTTTTAAAGATACAAGTTTAGTGGTTTTACAAGACCAGGTATGATATATTATAAGACATTCCAGTTTGTATAGCATACAACCCAACATATCTTACAAAGGCTTTTTCCAATGCATTAGAAAATTCCTAATTGAAAAATTAAATAAAAGAACAACAAAACTACCAGCATTATATATTAAACAAGTTTCAAATTTTAAACATTAGGCAGCAAATCAGATTTCATTATTAAATGAAGTTAGACAAAAAACTTGTGCCAGTAACAAAGTCTAAGATCATCAACAACTTGACCAAATTGGAGATGCACATGTGCTTGATAAAACATAATACATCCTAGGGATCTGCACAAACAACCTTGCATTCCACATTCAAAACATTAACATATATTCAGGAAAACCATAATCGTTACTCATTTAGGAGGAGAAAATAAAATAATAATATGACAAATACCAAGATACGATGCATATCATCCGTATTCCTTTCAAAATAAAACTTAGAAAAAATAAAAATTCCTTAAGATTTTCATAAGAATACTATACATAGGTTAGCTACTATAATTTAAAATAGTCAAAAGTCATCATTACATGTTTAAGAAACATAATTATTAAAAGCAATTAACCAACAACAAATACAAAGCACATTATATAGCAACAAGTAGAGTGACCGGTGTTTAGTAAGTGTACTAGATCGGCTAATAATATAGAAAAATAAGATTAAGACCCTAAAATACCGTATCCAAGAGATTGTTTATTTTAGATTTTGGAATAAATGATGTGTGAAAGAATTTTCCAAGTTTTCGAAGTAATTATAGGTTAAACTAAACTAATTTAAACATTTGAATAAATGAAATGCTAAATCTGAACCAAAATTAATTAAATTGTATATAAAGCAAAACTAAAGTGATAATTGTAGACATCGTGACCTGAGATAACTTAGATCAGGATTACCAAATGATGAGAAGACAATATATTTCTGATAAAGAATGCGAATCTTGAAGCCTCGAACTCGATTTTTCGCATTTTCATATAAAATTTGTGGTTTTTAACAAAAGAGCATAAAAAACCTTGAATTTTACATTTATCCATAACAGACGGTCATCTGTCATATGAGGGATGGTTGTTTGTGCTCACTTCCCTCTTGTCTAGATCAAATTAAGGGTATTTTTTTATAATTTATGAGGAATCATGTGGGGGATGATCATCTATCCTTGAGGGATGTCCGTCTGTGGGGTTATTTCCATATTTTCCACATTTTTTAGTTTTTAAATCCAAGATAAAAAGAGATTTGATCTTTTTTTTCTGGATTTAGGGGGATTTGATCCCGCTTACCTGAAAAGTTTGAGTTGGAGTGAATCTCTAACTCTTCTCCAAGTGCAAAAGGCTAAAATTAGGGTTTCTTGAGGGATTTTTTTGGGGAAAAGAACAGAGAGTTTTAGAGAGAAATAAAATTGATTCTTTTCTCTTTAAAACCAAAAAAGTTCAATACATACCTTTTCATCAAAAAAGATACATAAAAATTTCTTTGTTTTCTTGAACTCGAAGACCAAGAGTCAGAGCAGAGATCGACATTCCTAGAACTTACATAATTAGAATATATCTTGAGGGTAATATTCTAGATTTTCTCCCTTTCTCTCTCTAGTTCATTCTCATAACTATACGAATGTGCATGCTATTTAATGATGTTATAATACATATTTTTGTGTTATTTATTTAAATCTGCATATTTTTAAAGATGCCATGATGATCCAATTCTATTAATGTGCTAGAATAGTATATTAGGACTTAATTTCCTCCATGGATGCATGTAATGCTTCTTACGTTAAAATTTTATTTTGCATGTTGTTTATTGTTATTATTTAATTAAAGAATGATTTAGGGATAGTATTTTAGATCCGGTATGCTTTAGGACCATATAATCACATATTTAAGATTTATTTAAGATCTGTGTATATTTTGCACAAAAACTTGCTTTTTGTATATGTCTTTCGAGTGACAGACGGGAAAAAAATATCATAGATGCATGTATGTCAATGCAACAGACGGGGCATCACGATGCTTTCTTCTCGTTCCATCCCTCCTCTAGCCAGGGGCATCCATCAACTTTCAGGGGTATCCATGGCAGAATTTTATGCTTATTTTAATACTTTTTATTCCTTTTTTATCTTTATTCATGTCCTTTTCTTAATATATGTTTTCCAATTCATGTTTGTGTTTTTATGTGAGTATTTTCGCTTCTGTATGCATGTTTATATTTTGGTATGGTCATTCTATGTATTATTTTAATTCATTTTTAACGATTATTTTCTCTTTAAATGCTAATTAATTGGTTTCTTGTATTTTTGTGTGAGCAATTAATTTAATGTGTATTTGTAGTTTCTCGAAGGGTGATCATGCTTCGGGAGCCGTTCCCTCAACTGGTTCACATTCTCATTTCATCTATTTTATTTTATTTTGCATTTAAAATTATTTTATTTAATATTTTACTTCATTTATTTTAATTTCAATATTTTTCTAATTTTGATTGTATTTATTTTTGGGGATGTAATAGGTAGTAATAAAATGATTTTTCTACACGTTAAATGGAAAACTCGCTTAAAGTCATTTTTTATTAATCAATTGGATTTTTTTGAATAAAATAGACCAATTTCTGATTATGACCTAAAACCACACCATAAAAAAGGAGTCGTTTTCTCCAAAATGGGATCAGTCATCCCGCGTTTTTCATTAAAATCAAGTAAAGGCTCTTTAGCCTTTTAGTAAAATCATGCATGAGGGAACCAATGTTCCTAAAATTCAATTAACTTCTCGATTTATGTATGATATTTTATTTTGTATGTTATTTTCCTTGTTGAGGATGAATTGCCTATGTAATAATTTAAGTATGACCTTTTGTTTATCACTTTTCTATGTGATTGGAGTGTTTATTTATCGCAATGCACTGTGTGAGAAGGGAGCTAGTGTATTAATATTTAAAACTCAATTTTAATACAACACCTAATCAAGTTACCAAGTAAGAGTGATATCTCGAACACTATTTTCTATTTTGGCATCAAAAGGTCAAGATTCATTTTCCAATATTATGTTGAGTGGTAACTCCATGATACCTACCTCCTTGAACCCACATTAGATGCCTTCATAAGTTGACCATCAACAATAGACTGAATCTAAAATCTTCTCTATTGCAAAGAGGCCAACTTGTGAGTTATAGTGAGCCTCATCCCATCTTGAATCCTAAAAGTGAGCATTCAAGAAGCCAACCAGATATGAGCAGGTTCTGGCACGCATCACAATAATAAAAATCAATGACTAAAACACTTATGTTAAAGGACTATCCGCCTTACCTCTTACTGATAATGAGTCAACTCTAAGATAATACAAGTTGTTATGGAAAATCAGTTTAAGACAAATATTTTATTCAGAATATCATTATAGAATATTAGATCCCTTTATTAAGAACGATCAAATACCTAGCATACAAATATGATTTTTATGCTCCTAAACTTCAGTTAAATCTTCTTTTAAACCACCTAACCTCAGCTTATTCTTAATTCAATTTCTTAAATCTAATCAACTTATGAGCTTAAAACCTCTATCTCAATTTCCAGAACACAACAGTGAATTGGCATGAGTAAAGTAGATCAAGGACATGCATATCATTGAAAAATAACTTAAACTAACATTCAATCATCTATTCGAAACATTAAACATAGATCAAATCATAATCAAAGATAAAGTTAAGGACAAAAATTTAGAAATAACAAACTTGCATTGAAAATAAGCTCAATCATGAGTTATTACAATAAAACAATGAGGATTCAAGTTTTCCTCAATAAAATTATAGAACTACTCACAATTCATAATCGAAAATGAATAAAAGAATTAATGGAAAATTTAATACTATACTCATAAAAGCTTCAAACTTGATCTTGGTATCTTCAGGAATAGCAGAAAAAATAAGCTTAAAACCCTAAAAGAACAAAGCTCCCTTGTAACGCTCGTTCTTATTATCTTTTATATGCAATGAATTATTCTATAAATATACTTTAATCATATTAAATCTATTTTTATAAATGTGTTTTAGTAAAAGCAATTTAATAGAATAATATGTCAAGTTTAGGAAGAAGCAGCGATGGGTCACAGTCATCACTAAATAGGTACTGACCGTGACATCCCTACTTATGAGTTAAAATTCAGAAGAATAAAGCTAGATCTATTCTAAGATGATAAACTACCTCTATTAGGAGAATCTAAATTAAATATACTTAAAAACCTAATTTTCTAGAAATCCAATCGCCACCCAAACTCTTAAACCCTAGAAAAACTTCTTAAATCGTGTTTACAACTAAAAGAACCCGGTGAGATTGCCTTTGTGATCTTGCCAGGTTAATTGCTGCTGCTTGGGTAGTTAAGTGACCCGGTGGGGCTTTCCCTTTGTCCTACCGGCTTCTTAACTTTTGGAATGCATCTTTAAAGGAACCCGGTGGGACTCTCCTTTGGTCTTGCTGAGTTCCAAGCTACTGGAATGAAATAAGAAAAGCACTAAAGAACCTAGTAGGAATTCCTTCTGGTCCTATCGGATTGATTGAACTCCTTTGAACAAAGAAACCTGCAAAACAACAAAAAATCAAACTCAATCACTCAAAACTCAAAAAACTCAAACTTTAAACATATAAGTAAGCAAATTAACAATAATAATACTACAAAACAAACCTAAAAACATAGTTGCAATTCAAGACTATCATAGAGCAAAAAAAGAAAGCAATAGATCGACACATACCTTCAAGTTAGCAGTAACCTTTTCTTTGTTAGTGAAAACACCGGTAGACTCAACAACTAATTCAATACCAGTCTGTTCCTATGGAAATTCCTCTGGGTTCCTACAATCACAAAACAAAATACAAAAGAACCTCAATCCCAACTTCCAATCCAAATAAAACCCCAAAATCAATAAACCTTAAAGTGGTTAACGAGTTATTTACCTAAGTCCAAAAATAGTGATGGCTTTCTCACCAAAGAGAAGAGTCTTCTCATCCTTGACCTTCACATCAGTGTGCTTCTAGTGACCATGAACTGTATCATACTTAAACATACAGGTCTGCATTTCCATAAGTAGCATAGTTGAGAGAAACAAATATCTATATTTCTTGTTAATACAATGGCAATAGATTTGCTAAAAGAACATATTCTTTTCTCCCAAAGTGAATGATTCATTGTAAATTTAATTAAGACAAATAAGATCCCAGTGCTAACAAAAATTATATTGCAATCAGATGGTATTGAGCAGTGCAATCAGATCCAAGTTTTTATTTTTTTATATCTAGAGCTGTAAAGTGAAGCGAATAATTGGAATAAAATTTTAGATCTGAAAACTATTTGCATAAAAGTCAATTATTCAATCAAAATATATAATTTAGATTGCAGATCCATGATTAACAGACATTAGGGATCAGCAGACCAAGTAAGAATAATGGATATGTTCATTCAACCAAAATTATAAGCCAAACATAAAACCCAACTCTCAATAAGATAACTGTATAAAACAAACTCAACCCATAACATCAATAAATAGAATTCAGCCACCTATCATCCAGAAAATGCAAAAACTAAAAAAATATTAGATAACAAAACACACATTAATGAAAGGAATATAAAGCTTTACCTTGCTGTATTCATGATGTTACGATTAGCAACCAAACAATCAATCCTTCCAAACCCTGAAAGGTTAAAAAACATAAGTCATTATTCAAATCAAACAGCTTTTAACCAACCTTATAGCTAAAATTGCTCTCAGATTAGAAAATTACCATTGATATCGATCTTAATCTTCTTATCGCCAGCTATAAAGAGCAACAAATCAAAACCAAATTAGTAAAATCTAAACCCAAATCAGAATAGCAAAGAAAATGATAAGTGAAATAAATCACATTACCCATTTAAAATTGAAACTGAGATTTAGATTTTAAACTTATGATGGACAAAAGAGAGATTTACTGTGAGGAAGACGAAATGTTAAGGGAGATGCTATTAATTATATACACATACAGGTTGTGATTAACAAACGTTAATTATTTTTCGAGGGAGATTACTGTTGGGTATTTTTTGAAGGTCGATTGCAGAGAAAACTACTTTAAAGGTTTTTGAGAGAGAGAGAGAGATGACACACCAAGGCGAAAGGTGGGGGACGACGATAAGCGAACGAGGGTGGCGGCATAAGAATGGCACCGGTGACATGCGAAAGGCAGCAAATCAGCTGGAAGGAAAGGGAATGAGAAGGAGGAGGGAAGATGTAGGCTGCAAAGGAAGAGGAGCAAAAAGAAATAGTTAAAATGTTGGCAATCTAAAATTTTAGCATTTTATTCAGATTAGGATTTTTTTCCCACAGTAGAAATTAATTTCTCAGGTAATTTTCCAACGAAATTGTCAATTTTTGTCAGAAAATTACCTACGAAATTCTTAAATTTCCTTGGCAAATTCCCTACAGAATTATCAATTTTCGTCGAAAATTTCCCGATGGAACAATCAATTTTTGTCAGGAAATTCCCTTCAAAATCATCATTTTTCGTGGGAAATTACTAATTCCGTAGGGATTTTTTTACCTTTGAACATTTATTATAATATTTTAATTTAATTTAAAATAATATATTTTAATTTATAATTAGATTATTAATTAATTAATTTTAATATACAATTTTGTTATTTCTATCAGAAAGTAGATGATAAAATATTTTTGATCATGATTAAATTATATAATGTCATAAAATAATTTATTTTTCTATGGAATTACTTACGGAAACACAATTCCGTAGGAAAATTACCTATGAAAATTTCATTACGCAAGTAATTTCCCTACAGAAATATTTGTCCGTAGGTAATTTTCCTACGAAAACTATTTTTCATAAGAAAATTACCTATGAAATTATATTTATGAAATTGTGTTTCCATAGGTAACTTACCTACGAAATTCTATTTTCATAGGGAAATTACCTACAATCAAATAATTTTGTTGGTAATTTACCTATAAAAACAACATCCATCGGTAAATTTCATATGTGATTATTGCCGAAAAATATTGGTGCCTTTTTTACGACGAATTTATCTATTCCGTCGGTAAAATTTGACAGTGAAATTTATCTCAATATTTTACGATGGATTTATTATTTAGTCGTAAAAGATTTTTTTTCCTATCATTTTGCCTAGGTAATTATCTACGAAATTTTTTCCGTAAGTAATTTTCGTTTGGTAAGTGAGATTTTCTTTGTAGTGTATAAAAAGCACCACGACATTGAAAATTAGTCATGTGTCTTTTTAGTTATATTTAAAAAAAAAAGTAAAAAAGATATATTTTCTACCATTCTTTTCAATTGAATATTAATTATTTCACATTTTTACTAACCCTATTTGCCATATTCACAACAATATTGAATTTAATGTTTTTTTAAATGCTTAATATACAAAACAATATATCAAACAGTTGGACGTTTTGAAGTTTTGAAAAAAAATAAATTTGATATTTAACTTGTGAATTTACTAACTAATAAATATTTTTTTATATCCTAATATTATGACATACTGGGTTAAAAAGAAGCAATTTTGTTTTACGTCCTTCGTTTAGACACACATAAATGTTAATAAAACGACTCACTCCTTAATCTAAATAGCTTTATTATACGTATACAGTTATATTTAGAATGCTTTTTTTTTTTCTCTTATTTAGTTTTCATTTTCGTTTCTAATATATAAGAATAATACTTTAGCTAATGAAAGTGAAGGAACCTTAGGTCAGACGTAATGAAGAAATCTATTGACTCAGTATAATTTATCCTTCCCTTTTGTTGCTCTGACTTCGATTTACTTTTTGTAATGGTAAGCATGGATTGGTTAATCAGTTTGTGAGCAAAAAAATTAATCAGTATATTAATATTTATTTTTTAAAATTATTAATTATTAAACAATTAATTACATTCAGTTAATTAGTCTATCGATTTTAATTTTTTCGGTTTGATTAACCGATATTTTTCGGTTAACCATTAAAATTTATAATATAAAATTATAAAAAAATAGATAAAATTCAATTCAATTTCAAATGTGTAAAATAATTTAAAATAAAAATTACAAAATAAATATAATTTACTAGTCAAAATTCATGTTTAACAAATTAATAGCTAATATTATAAAAGAGATTTAGTATTTGTTGGAAATTAATATATTTAATTTTAAATAGAATAAAATTTTAAATAATATTAAATATTAAAATATAAAAAATATAATTATATGCTATTAAATATGATAAAAAATATCACACACACACACACACACACACACACACACACACACACACACACATATATATATATATATATCGGTTACTAAATATAAATATTATATAATTAAAGAATATGATATAATTTAAATTTAATTTAAAATATTATATAAATTTTATAGAAAATATAAAAAATAAGGTATAAAAATAAAAATATAATTTATCTATATTTTAAAGTATTATTTTATATAAATTTTAGAAAAAAATAGAATATATATATATATATATATATATATATATATATATATATATATATATATATATATATATATATATATCGGTTACTAAATATAAATATTATATAATTAAAGAATATGATATAATTTAAATTTAATTTAAAATATTATATAAATTTTATAGAAAATATAAAAAATAAGGTATACAAATAAAAATATAATTTATCTATATTTTAAAGTATTATTTTACGTAAATTTTAGAAAAAAATAGAATATATATATATATATATATATATATATATATATATATATATATATATATATATATATATATATATATATATATATATATATATATGTATGTAAACTTTAGAGAAAAATAGAAATAAATTTAAAAGAATATAAAAATTAAAAATTGTAATCGAATCCATCAGATTGATTAACCGAAAAAGCCAGTTTGTAATATTACGAGTCTGAAAAAAAATGAATATTTTTTTATATCCTAATACTATGATATGGACTAGCAAAATATGATATGTACCCTACAATCATTTCTCAGACATTGTGAGTCTCACACACTGTAAGTGCAGAAAGTGGCACAATTGAAATTTTGTCAATATTATCTCTCCCGTTTTCATGGTCTGTTGTTGTAGGAAAGATGTTTTTGTCAAAATTAAATTGTGTTCATGTTGAAATTCGTAAGTGGACATCAGCATATATTTATTAGCCAGTAAATTACTAAATTTACAAGTTCGACCGTCCAATCGACCTTTTGAAAAGTTTAGAGGTTAGATTGGCAAATCCCCATAAATTAGGATATTTTATTATATTTAAAGTTTTAGATTTAAAATAACTGAATTTAATATCAGTTATGTATGACAACAAATATTATTTCATTTGAAAATGGCTTACTACGTAAATATCCACTTATATTTGTACACTTTTTTCATTCAGCTCCTTAACTATTTATCTTTTGTTTCAGCCCCTTATTCTTTACAAAATATAATGTTTTTAACCTTCTATTTTTCCTTTTTCTGATTGGTAAATTCCTTTTTGATACCTGAAAGTTTCCTTATCTCAATTTTTTCTTTTTTAATTGTTAAATCTATTTTTTATTTTAATTAATATAGATCTAATATTTTTCATTAAAATTGTCTTGCTCTCTATTTCTGCTTAGATTTTTTGGATTTCATCTATTAATTCATTTTCATATACAGCTCTTAATTTTCAATCCATTTCTATCATTATTTCTTTAATATTCTCTTTACTATATACATCTAATAAATTTAAATATTTTTCAAATTTTTCGTCAAATTCGTCAAATTCCTCTAAGCATAAGGCTCCCTTATGATGCTTGGTGGTGGCATGTTGATAATAGGGGTGTTTACACTATAAAGAGTGCTTATAAGCTGCTTAATAGTAATCAAGACTCTGTGGTTGCAAATGTTTCTTTATGGAATAAGCTTTGGAACTTGCAGGTACCTCCTAAGGTGTGCATTATGTTATGGAATAAGCTTTGGAACTTGCAGGTACCTCCTAAGGTGTGCAATATGTTATGGAAAGCTTGTACCAATTGTCTGCCCTCAAATGCTGCTCTTTGTGCCAGAAAGGTGAACATCAGCCCTTTGTGTAAAGCTTGTGGACTTGCTGTTGAATCAACTATGCACGTACTGCTGGATTGTCCTCGGGCAAGAAAGTGTTGGTCACTATCTTCTCTCGGTTTTATCAGAGGTTCTTTTACGAGCTTCCATGGTTGGCTTGATTTCATCTTTAACAATTTTCCCTTGGATAAATGTCTAGAGGCTGCTATGCTGTGTTGGAGTCTATGGAAATACAGGAACGAGCTGGTCTGGAAGGATCGTCCTGCCAGAACTATAACCATTTTTGCTGAAGCTTCTTCTCTGCTTCATAGCTATAAGTTTGCCAAAAGAAGTAGTCATAATTCGCAGTATCAATTGCTCATTAGGAAGATCGAAGGGTCCCAACTTCAGGTAGTGGCTGGGAGAAACCGCCATCGGGATGGGTAAAGCTCAATGTTGATGCAGCCATTTTCCCAAATCAAGCTAAAGCTGGAGTGGGGTTTGTTCTTAGGAATGCATATGGTGTTTTTTTAGCTGCTGGGAGTGGACCTTTGCTGGGTACTTCTTCGCCTACTTTGGCTGAGGGTCTAGCTATTAGAGAGGCTCTTATCTGGTTAAAAACTTGTAGCCTGGATAGTGTGATTATCGAATCAGATGCCCAAGTAAATTGTTCAAGCACTTAATTCTTGTTCTCACTCAGATTCTATTGTAGGTCTTTTGGTTGAAGACTATTATCTTATGTTCTAGTTTCACAAGCTCTAGGTTTGTTTTTGTTAAAAGATCAGCGAAGTCTGTAGCTCATAACCCAGCTAGAACTTCGATTTCTATGTTTGGTCTTCATATTTGGATGGATTATCCACCAAACTTCTTGAACTCTGTCCTCTTAGCTGATTCAATTTAATGTACTCCTTTTATTTAAAAAAAAAAAAAAACTCTTAACATCATAGAGTTATGAATTAGAGATCTAACCACGGATTCACGGTTCTCCTAAGAATAAGAGTTCCTCCTATAATCAAATGATAAAATATTTATATTTTCAACTGTTTAAATTATATATATAATTTTCAATAAATAAATAGCTTAATACATCGGCAGCTCCTTAAACTCGTCAACAGGTCATTTTGCCTCCTTAAACTCGTCAACAGGTCATTTTGCCTTTTAAATTTTCTTACATAATAGGTTCTTAAATTCTCAATGAAAAAGAAAGTGTAATTTTTCCATGTATATTTAAAGACATGTGACTCTGATGTAGAAATTTAAGGACCAACCCGTGATGATAATTTAAGGGATTAGGTAGGTTTTTGAAAAATTGAGAGGAAAAAATTATAAATTTAGAAAGTGGCAGTAACAGTCCATTTTATGGAAGTGAGATTGACAAAATTTAATTCGCATAATAGGTTTGTATATTCATCACTTCTTAAGATTGGTTGTTAGAAGCAATGTTTTGAAACTCGGCTTAGAAGTCGACTCATCCTGCCAACTATATCATGGATCAATTGGTTCGACCGGATCGATTCGAAATTTTTATAATTTTTTTAAATATAATTATTTACAAAAAGTCAAACATGTAGTATGTAAAAATATATTCAAAAATCTATTAATTACCAAATATTAGTATAAAAATATTAATTTTAAGTCCAATAAATTTTGTAAATATAAAAATCAAATAAATTATTTTAAGTAATAAATATCCAAATAAATTCACATAATATCAAAAACAAACATTCAAATAAATTCATTTAACATATATATAAACTATAACAAGTTTTGTGAATAGATGTAATTAATAATACTGAACTATACAGAAAAAGGTATAATTTCATGTAAAAATATTTTACAAGCTTGATTGAATGGGATAAAAATTAAAATTTGATTAATTATAATAAAAAAATAAATCAAATTATATAAATTTATAATTCTCCAACCACAAGTATGAGATATAATAAAATAAGCAAACTGTTTTCCAATTTTTTATTTTTTTTTAAATTTTTGAAGTCCAACTCTGTTTTTCCGGTCCAATTCGGTTCAATCCGAGTTTTTTTATTTTTTGAATTTTATGTTGAACAAACCCAATTTTATTACCGAATTACGGTCCAACCGGTTCGACCGCCAGGATCAAACCGAGTTTCAAAACATTGGTTAGAACTAGAAAATCCATGTAGTCAAAATTCCACAAGGATTGTTTCATTAAATATATAAGGAGAATTAAAAATCTATTATCCTTGTTAGAGAAGGAGAATTAAAAATCTATTATCCTTGTTAGAGATTTAATTTCATTTGTAATCATTCAATTTTGGTGGTTATAAAAACATAGTTAAAAAAAATCACTAAATTTTTATTTTCTTTCAACTAAAATAAAAAAATATTGAAAAATTCAAATTCCTATACCAAAAAGCCATGCAAGCAGAAATTTTCTAGAAGTCCAGTCAGCATGCCAAGTAAGATTTTGACTTGAAGTAGAAGCCACATCAGAAAGCAGTTGATGCGGACAAAAAGGCAAACTTAAAATCAGTCATTTTAATGTGCATTTGGTAAACTAGGCCGAAGAAAAAGTAAATGTGGAAACTTAAAACACAAGTTTGAACAACTTTATAGTGAAATCTCTCGATTTTATGGAATACTAATATGATTTCTAATAACTAAAACATATATATGACAAGCAATTCTAATAAACACAAATGTCTTTTGCATGCATGTGATTATATTTGTAAGAAAATTTACAAGGAACAGAGCCAGGTCGGACCACCGTGAAATCTGGATCAGATGCGCCGAAGAGATGCCAACCTCTTCTCAAGATCCTCAACGTCAGGAGACTCAGGACTGGATTTTACATAAAAAAAAAAGTTCATCGTTACATATATAATTAAGTTCATTTATGCTTTGTTCAACCCAAGGAAATGAAGAAAGAAGATAATTCTTTCTCAAACATGAAGCAATTCCCTAAATAAGAATCAACAATCTATTCCTGAAATACCTTAGTCAAAGTACAGAATTAGTTACCTTTTAACAGCAGTAGGAGCATTCTTTGATGCAATTCGTCCCTTTGGAGCTGATGATAACTGTAAGGAAACAGATCAGAAGCACACAACGTATTTTACATTATTTATTGAACGAGCACAAGAATTATATGAGATAGTCTAATTTCTAATCTAAATGTACCTGAGATGCAATGTCTACACCAATCTCATCAAGAACCTACAAATATTCACATCAATCACATAAATTCTAAGATCGTTACAACAAAACTAAAAAGAAAGCAACATGATGCTGCAAAAATTCACCTGGTTAGTGAGTTCCTCTGTTTCCTCTTCAGCCTCATCTTTGTCCAAGGTTTCATCAATAGCCTCTGACATCATTTCAATCTGGAAGAGAGAAAGGATAACAATCATCTTGTGTTGGGAGGACATGATAAACGAAGCAGCCAGTGTATGTGCACATCATCTAAACTTCCTTTGTAGTCATTTTTTGATTGTGAGAAATTTAGTCCAGCAAGACATCTGAGATTGTCAAGGTGAGATTACAAGTAGAGGAGACATACAGAGATAATAAGTATTACCGTCATATCCATTTGTGCTGACTGCTTCTGGAATTCTTTAATTACTTTAGCTTGTTTTGCAGGAGCCATTTGCTGAAAGAAAAATGAACTTATTTAGTTAATAGTGAAAAAAACGCTTAAAGCTTCATATAAACATCTAACATCCATCTCCCCACAATAGCAATGACTTGGAATTTCATTGTTTCTGAATTTTTTTTTATCACTTCTTGGTCTGTCAACACTGGACCAGCTAGAGTGCAATATGCTTATTCAAATCAGGAAAAGACAATGACTAGTCTACATACTTCCTCCCTCCCATTTCTGACATCTCTTTATAGACTAGCAGCTGAACTAGGCGACTCAAGTCTAGCAATGTAAATTATTGATTGACAATTGGCTATCTTATGGAACAAACATTGGCAAAAACATATGTGCAGAAAGTAAAAAATTAAGACCTTGTTCATGGCAACCATTGCTTTTGTTGCACCTTTCATTCCTGTAGAAATTGAAGTACTGGCATATAGGGCCTGTGAACCAAGATACCAGATCAACCAATAAATAATTGGAAAGTGACTAATATCATCTCATCAAATATATTTTATAGCCAGAAAACTTACCTGTGTATGGGTAGCTACACCTCTAATTTGGGCACGACTCCCCTGCAAGTTTGTTATTTGTTGCCGTAGTCGAACAAGTTGCCGTGCTAAGATTTTAGTAGCAGCCTGTGCAGATGCTTGCATGAAGTTAAGTTAGAAAGAAACAAAGAAAAAAAAACAAAATAGCTATATTCAGCATGCATTGACTAATCAAACTATGACCTCAGCTGGCAAACTCATTAAACAAAAAGTTGCACTAAACATGTACCTAAAGAATTATAACCAGCATCCAAGTATAATCAGCAATGACCAAATTATGCCCCTTGAATGATGTTTACATGATCTTTCCTATTTTAATAGAAGCTCAATATGTTCAAGCAAATATGAAATGATGATTTGGATATTCTTCATTTTGCTACTGACATTACAAACCAGCTAATGCTGCTGAAGAAGTATTTGCTTAAGTAATTTTTGCCACTTTCCACAAGGCTTGATGGAGATAATAATAATAATGTAAATTGTGTTTGGTGAAAATTGAAACTGGGGATTCATGGTTCAAAAAGTTTTAGCATTGTTATTGCACTAAATTTGTCCTCCTCATTTAACACCTACTTATTTCTTCTGAAGATATTTCATACATGGCTATGCTTTTGGTAAAGAATAAGTTTCTTAACCATCACGAGAATTTCATTCATGGCTGTCCCTGTTTAGAGAGACTGTAAATAATATGTTGTTTCTCAACCATCACAAACGAAATTGCAAATTTTAGACCCAAATGTTCCATTTATGCAAGAAATAGCTCCAATGAGGATCCATTTAATCAATTATAGCACATAAGAAAATAATGCTATTGGAGACCTGAATAAAGTGAAAAATAAAATGTGACTTATTTCAATTACAATAAGAACTAACAATTAACAAAACTCACGTCTAGCTTCTTTCTTAATCTGGATAATTAATTCATGAACAACTAAAACCAGCTATTCCTGCTTGTAGAGGATAAAGCCTTGAATAGCTACTGATGAAGAGAAAAATGCTGTGCCCAAATGATATGGAAACAACTAATAAATTTGCAGCACTTGATCATATCCCTCAATGATAATTTCCACCAGGCTACACCTATATTTTAGCTGTAGCCTATAATTTCTGCCAGGCTACAAGCTACAGCCTATCCATCCTCATCTCACCACAAGGAAGAGTAAACTTACCTCATTTCCAGTTTTAGCTGTTTGCTTGATCTCCGCCACTAATTTCTTTTCCTGAAAAGTATAATACACAAAATTTAGAATATCAAATTGGTTGAGCATGTCCAACACAATCCAGTAACATAAACATACCTCAAGTTGAAGAGACGAAATTTCACGTTCGATACCTATATACAATAAAAGAGGACCAAAAAAAGAAATAATCAGCAGCAGCACAAGCTACAGATGAAGGATTAGATTTATGTTAAAGATGTTTATTTGCACAGCATCTCCTATAACCTGAAGGAGATGCTGCAAAGACTTTGTTTTTTAAGACTGTATAAGAGGCAGCAGAATTGGTATGAATTCCCAGGTTACCCTGCACATAGTCATCCATGACCACTTTGAACCTGGTAAAAGATTGATAAAGTTTTGTTTTCTCTAAGTGTACAATTAGCCCTTGAAATATAAATTTCATAAGTACTGACCCTTAGTCCTAGTTTGTCAAACAAAAATATTCCCCACACAATGTTTACCATACCTACAAATGATTTTGAAATGAACATGCTCAATTTTCAGAATGCAGCTGCTGCCTGTTCCCTGTATGTGAAAGTTCAACATATTCTGGGATTTATGTAAAATTAATTGTTTAACAGGTTTACAATATATTCCGGAATTTATGTAAAATTAATTGTTTGGCAGATTTAAACTCCTAGAATTTCACTATTTATTATTTTAATTTCATTTTTAACGTCAGCTCATATGATATACAAAGTTTCAAAAAGAAATATGTTATTCAAAACAATATTTGGAATTTGACAGACTAAATATGTTATTCAAAACAATATTTGGAATTTGACAGACTCCTCTGTCCTCTTCTTTCTACTAGGAGGTCATCAGCATTTTGGTTTTCCAAAAAGTGAGACTAATTCATATATTTCTACTCTTTGCAAAAATAAGTAATTATTTTTTTTTCAAATTCATCGCATACTTAAATGTTAATATCAAAAATGGAAAAAAATAAAAAATAAAAACTTCATGAATTTTATGATAAGAGAAAACAATGACTTTCATACAATTTAACATTTTGAGAAGTGATAAGTTAAGGATCCTTATGCAAAATTATGAGGATGAAATATTTTTTAAGAGAAAAAAGAAAGGAAACAATATGGTTAGTGATGGACAATCAAAGCCTTCTATTTTTCTTATTTTAGACCTATTAGGGGAAGGGAGAATTAAACCCTAAGATTCCCATTATCAGAAGTGTATGATATAATACCATGGTCAATATTTAAACCCTAAGATTTCCAGTGCTTTAATTTAATTTCACTATCCCAAAATTTCAACTTAATAGCACAATCTACATTAGTAATTTAGCTCAGTCCACGTAAATTGTAAAGGGATGGGTTTTGTGTTTATGCTTTGAAATGATTATGAAAAGTACATGAATTATTCTACCATTGAGATCTGTTCAGCTTTATTTTGTGTCAATTAGAGGGACAAAATTAACTTGAGTTTCATGCATAGATGCTAATTGCCAAAGCATATAATATGCAACAATTTTTTCCCTAAAATCACAACAAATAACAAACAAGAATTTGAATTTAGAGGGCAACACTAAAATCACAAATACCTCTAGTGGCAACAGCCATATCTCTCTTGCTTGCCCTGAGAGCATCTGGCAAATAGAAACAATCATTCAAGAAAGTTATCTTAACATGCATAAACTATAACTCATTTAGCAAAATGATACACAAGCTAAGCAACATTCGAGCAAAATGTATCCTTCCACTAAATAATTTATCAGCAGAACGAACTAAAAGAGGAAAATGAAATTAAAAAAGAAAAGAAAAGAAAAGAAAAAAACCAACTCTGAAGATCAATGCAAATGAGTTCACTATGTACGAAACCTGGAATCATCCAGCAAAAACCCTAATTGCCTAATTTACATGAAAAAAACCCACTTTCCAACCCAATTCCATGTTCTTAAGAACCAAACAGTAAAGAATTAAATTTCAGTGAGAAAGAGAATACGGACAAATGAATGTACCTTTAGGAGAGGTTTTCTTCTTGAAAATGTTCATGGTGAGCAGTGAAAACTCACTTAGGTTCTTCCTCTTGTGAAATAAAAACAGCTCCTTCTATCACCGAAACGAAAACCCAATTCTATAAGTGTGGTTGGACAATGAAATTATTATAAATTCTTCAGCTTTTTCAATGGAAATGAAAATGGAGAGAGTGTGCAGTGTGTGCACACCTTGGGGAGCGTGTTCAGAGTTTCCACATATCTAACGGTACTGCTCCAACTAGCCGTTAAAATGCCCCCGTTCACTATAATACCCTTCCTATAAAAAATATTAAACTAGAAATCTTTCCTTTCTCTGTTGTGGTCCCTAATTTTAAAATAATTGCAATAAAATCCTTTTAAGTTGACAAAAAGGGGAAATTTTCCAAATGCTGTTAAAATTGGACCAATTTAACAGAAAATCCCCTGACTGACTCGGTGCAATTCACTATTAAAACCCGAAATTGAAAAAATAGGTAGAAAATTGGTCAACCGCTTAAACAGTAAAAATAAAATTTTTATACAAAAATAATTGACGTGTAGTGTGCATGCATATATATTTGAATTGTCTAATTACATGCATATCAATAATCGGATGATTCAGATGCGTCTGTATCATATATATACAATTTCAAAATGAAAAATAGAAAAAAATTAAACTGTAAACACACCGCTCTGTGTCTCTCTTCCCACCTTTTTGTACCCAGTACCTAGCATCGCTGGCCGCCAATTCCTCTCCTATGCTGCTCGCGGGCCGCGAATCATCACCGGTGCTTGCTCTTCTGTGTTTTCTTATAATGTATGTCCTTGAGTGTTTAATTTTTTCAAATCTATAGTTATATAATTGCTGATAGGAGTTCATAGTGCATTTAAATTTCTTGTCAAAGCTCTTTGAAAGGTTTTGTTCTGTTGTGCAGTCTATGAACCAGACCCACAAGATGAAATTCCGTTGGGTAGTTGAATTTTTAGGATTAGAAAATAAAATTTATTTTCGTTTATGTCCAGGGAAGTTTGATGTTTTTGTGCAATTCTTTGGCTGTGCGTATATCGTATTTTGGGTTTTTTTTTTCTTCTTACTTTGTATCCAGCCTTATAGCCCTGCATTGAATCGTTGTGTGCTGTTTGATCGGTGTGTATCCATATGTACAATACTCGGTGTGTGATGCATAACATTGTTATTCCTCACAAAAATTTGTGAAAAAAATAATAAAAGAAAAGGAAAAACAACAATAAGAAGAATGTGTAGCATTATAATTGGACTGTCAAAGGTGCCATAAGCACAATTAATAAAGGGCTTCAAGAAAATGATAAAATTAAGATTAAGAATAACAATAAATTAATGAATTTTTTTATTTGTATTATTACATGTTTTGTAACACTCCAACAATTTTAAAGTTGCGAATAATACCGCAATAGATAAAAAATTTGCCAAATATCAAATTTTTGATCCAAAAATGAACTAAATTTTGATCCAAAAATGGTTAATGATAAACTCTAACTAAACAATTAAGTCATATTATGAAAATTTGTTTCTAACTAGATGATTGAAAAATTTTAATTTTTGGAACCATACACATAAATAAATAAGTAAATGAATATATGTAGAGAGAGATGGGATGTAGGATTTTTATAAGAGATGTCAGATTCTTCTAGTTGAATAAATTATGGCGATAACTATAAAAAAAATATCTCCAAGGCCCAATCAAGTCGGTCCAATAACGCTTGGTAAGGCTCAGAGCCCATCAACTAAAAGGCAGAGTGTGAGTTGGAAGACAAGACAAAAAGGCACATTATTCGATCGGACTGATGGGACGCGCTGTCTTGCTTAGTCCACTAACACAAGTAAACGCCCATGCCTTCACCTGATTCCTGTCACATCGCCGCTTACCTACCCTAATTGCCAGTTATCACGCTCCAAGGTACTCAAGTACCCCTCCAAATGACTTCTATAAATAGACAAAAATACAATGGCTCCAGGTATTGAATATCTGAAATTCTCTCTTTTTACTCTTTCTCTAAAAGCTACTAATTTAAGTTTCGGAGTGCTAACGCCTGGGTCCGACTGGGCACTCCTTACTGCAGGTCCTGCCTTCCGACTGGATCCTCAACTGCCGACTCTCCTTCTTACGGATAAAGACAAATTCTGCTTTATCAATGGCCACATAAAAAAATCGAGAGAACAATAAGGAAGGAACGGAGGAAAAAGAAAGAAGGAAGAGAGGGAGAGGAGGAGGTGTGAGGCAGAGAGCGGGTCACCATGTCCAGCGACAGCTCAACATCATCCTCCACTATGCTGGCCAGCACACCGCCGCCCTATTCTCTCGGTCAACCCCATTCGCTAACTCTATTTTCTTTATTTTTCTTTTTTTATCGTTAAAACCCAAAAACTTCACCTCGTGATTCCAGCCATTTTCAACATCAGATGGTAGTACGACCACCACCGATAGATTCCTAAAGGTGAGGCACTCCTCTCTATACACACCAATCCTCCTTAAATACCAGCTGCAGGGATCAAAGATGGGTATGTCGAGAGCTTTCGACGAAGATTTCGACCAAACCATGCCATATTAGGGTGCGTGATCACCTACATCAAGCTTGTGATGGTTTGCGCTTCAATTGGACAATGATAGCGACTCTCTGGTGAAGTTTCGATGATCGGTGGCCATTGATCTAAGTTTAACTTGTGCAAAATCGAACCAAAATTTTAGAATTCAACTCCAATTAGTAAGTATTCTACTAAACTTGTTTTTTCTCAAATTATAATGGTTATATATGTCCCATGGGGAGGGGTAAGAAACCTTAACCTGCAACGATACCCCGAATTCGAATTTAGTCGGTTTAGTGGAATTCGAATATCGGATGATTAATTCAAAAAAAATAATGGTTATATATGTATCTTAAAACAGTCAAATTTGACAGTTACTTAGAATACTAGGAAGATGACATTTAAATCATTAAATTAGATAGTATATGAGTTAAATTGCCTCGTAATTAGCCAATTAAACTTGTGAATTTACTTTTGATTATTTGAGTGTATTATATAGAAGGATAAACATTAGGAGTGCCTGATTAATTAACTAACTAATTTGATAAATGTAATTATAAACCTATAAAAAGATAGTTGTACGTTTACAAGATAAAATATACTAAATTAGGTATAGTGCACAAAATTTGGCATTTTGCTAGGTTATGTAGCTTGTTGATAATTACTTAGGGTTTTATGTGTGCGTCATCAGTAAATTTCCACTACTTGGGTTAAATTTGGATATTTTTAGTTGCTGATTTAGCATAAACATATATTAGTGTATTAAGCTAATAATGTACATGATAATATTTACCTTGATTAATGATAGATAATATGAATATGCTGTGTAAAAATGTAATTGGCTGGAGATTGCACAGTCTAAAGAACTTGATAAGGATGGCATAAACGAGACTAATTAAAACACGTTAATGTGACTATAAATGAGATAAGATTTTGCCATGTACGATTGTAAATAGAACGAATGATTGAATTTAATTCTATAAAGCTAGGCAAAATTAGATATGTATTATATTTGTATGAATGAATGTTACTATCTTAATTATTAATCAATAAATTGGATAAAGATGACTGGGGAAATGCCTATTTAATTAACTTATTAATATAATAAATGTGGATATTAGGCCATGTGGGGAAAATTTGAAGGGTTGCCTGAATCTAATTTGAGAAATTATAAGAAACTGCTTTACAAATGTTAGGAAAAAGGATGGTTAAATTCTTTATGTATATGCAATATAGATGTGAATTACGCTATATGCCATGAATGTAAATGAGAAAATAGATATTATATTTAGCATGATGTTAATTCGTTACTGGCTACGTGAGTTGCTTATCAAATGTTACTGTAATTGTAAATTCTATTTATATAACTTGAATTTATCACATATTGGTATTTTTATGTTATTGATGCCTATGATAGTATTTATTTTGGGTAACTATAGATAATGTGAGTGTGTTATGTAAAATGTAATTGACTAGGAGTTTAGGTGGCATAAAGAATTCAAAGAGAATCACTTAACTTAGACTATTTAAACATGTAATGATAGTTGCAAATGCATTAATAATCAAAGGAATGGTTTAAAGTTTGAAAATGCCAATATATGTGTAATGGCTAGATAATATAGAAACGTGAAAATTTTGTGAGATGATTAAATTAAAATGTCACAAGGTGCATAATTTTGGTTATGTGATGAAGTATTTAAATTAAAAATATAACTTAATTATGCTGCCTTTAGTAATCTAAATAGAAATTGGAGTAATAGGATAAGATTGTTAGAGAGTATGCCCTAGAGCCCATGTAATAGGGATATTTTTCATATGTATGAATTTATATTCTTAATAAAAGGCATTATTCATTCATTAATGCTATGTTTAAATACATGAGTTTGTAAATCTTAAATTAATAAATGAAGTCCTAGATATTATAAACACAGTGCAAAGGCAATCATGAAAGTGTTCATGATATTAGATGTCTATTGCATGCAAATGTGTTAATATCTGAATATCCCTAGTCATAGAATTAACAAGATAAGGATATTGTTAATTCGGACATACTAGCACATGTTATGCTTCTTGAATGGTTCAAGCAGTGGTTCTCATAACTGTGATTATGGAAGATGATCAAAGCTAACATGTGGATGCTTGTTAGAAGAACAAGTTCATTGGAGACCTGCATAGAGAATCCTCACATGGATATTAAATCTATGTCAGTGAGGAATCTCTTCATAGCGGTTGTGCAAGTATCCTTAGACTTGAGATAACCAAAGTTATCTTAAGTAGCAAGTGGCATACTTTGACTCTATAACTGATTACTTCTAACTAGGAGTAAACATAGTTAGGAGATTAGGTATATCATGACCTACTTGAAGATAGTTGAGTGATTGACAAAGGATTCACCATCCCAGATTTAATAAAGAAAGTTATCTCGCATGATTCTATAATTGCCTTGTTCAGAGAATCTCTAGCCAGAGTAATATGCTAAGATGGATAGAGATTCATGAAGGGCATTTTGGGAACAATGGTTAAATTAATAGAACATACATAATTAGATTTATATGAGTTGACAGAAATCTATACTCAGAATCTAATTGAGATAAGAGTGGTGAAAGGAGTAATTGTACGGTAACTGTTTCTATGGAAGGGTATAGTCAAACCACTTGACTTTTCTGACATTTGGATAGTCATGATGCCTAGCTAGAGGCCAATCATGACTTGTATAATGATGTATCAAGAATATCAATAGGGATTGATAAAATAATTTAAAGGAGTTTAATTCATGTGAGTTTTGAATAGAATTCACAATTACATATTATACTGCCAACATGGACAGGAACCCAATAGGTCACACATATAGAGAAAAGGATAAAATGGTAAAATGACAAGGATAATAATATTTGATATTATTATGAGGGTAGATAAGTGAATAAGATAATAATTAATTAAAGAGTTTAATTAATTATGATCAAGTAAAATTGTTCGCGAAACTTTTGAGAAATATTCTGTAAAACAGGACCTAATTGAAATAATGTATTTTATGATTAATTATTATTGTCCTATAAGTGCTATAAGACTACTATAAGTGTTATAGGACTGATATAATAATTAATAGGTTCATTAAAGGAATTATAAATGGGCCAGAGGAATGAAGTTGGTGCAGAAGCCCTCCAGAAGAAGGCCACATGCCAGCTCCATACAGAAGGCCTTAATGGCCTATTTCTTTGACCAAATTAATTTATATATGTTACATAAGTGTTATGGAACCTACATATCTAATTTGGTTGGATTTGAAATCCATTTGGGTAATTAAATCCGATTAGTTGCACATAGGGCCTAGTTTGTGGGTTTTGTGTATAGTCTTTTATGAAAAGGTTTAATTAGGATTTAATTAAGCCCAAATGATTATAATTAATTCCAGAGGCCCAATTAATAATTCTCCAGCAATTTTAAAGAGCCCAATCTCATTAGAAGTTGGAATTTTATCCTAACTATAAAAGTCCAACTAATGAGAAATTAGGGTTAAGTGATTAAAGACATAAGAAAGTCTTATTCTTCTATTCTCTCTCTCCCTTTTTGCGCCACTCCCTTGCTATCTCTAGGGTTTTTCGTCCATTCCTTGTTCTACACCAATTTTTTGGTTCAATTTATCATTCTCTAGTGTGGATTACTCATTGGAGGTATTCAATTTTGGACACTGTGGTTTGCGACAACCCGATGCGAAGTAAAATCAACTGTTCAACAAAAATCAAAGATGATTTTTCTTATTCTCATCATATAGATATCTTGTGTATTCATGGCAAGATCAGATCTAATGGTTAAAAATTTTAAAATTCCACTTATATATGCGATGAATGTAACCGCTTAATTCTAACATGGTATCAGAGCCTCGGTTTTGCCATGAATATACAATTCTATATTTTTCTGCGGAATAAGTTTTATTTTATTTTGAGTTATTTATTTCATGAACTTTAAAATATCAGATTTAATTGTTCATGAATGAGAAATATTGATTTCTGGTTGTATATGTGATCAAATAAATTTGATGGAAACAAAAACGAAACTTTTGAAGAAAAGTAACTAGGGTTTTGAGTGAAACCCATGTAGAATTAGGGGCTGTTCTAATTTAATTTCTTATGGATCCATTAAAAAAATTATTTAGATGATATTTTATGTGTTTAATATATGATATTAAGCCGTAGGATCAAACGAAATTAAAATCGAACAAGTTTTGGATGAAAACTAGTTTAGTCGAAAAGTTCGATAAATTGGTATTCTTCGTGTGTTCTTGATGTGTTCTTGGTTAGAACTATTTTTAATCTTCTAAATCTGATATATATGATATATTAAAGTGTTTTTAATTAATTGGATTAATTAAAATGGGCCTTAAATTAATTTGATTAATTTTAATTCATTAAAATCACTTAATGGGCTTAATTATGTTTACGGACTTGGTTTAAATTGGTGAATGACTTGGTGGGCCAAAGGAGCTAATTTAAAATAAATATTATAAATATTAATTAAGTTTATTAATAGGTTTTAAGGTTTGGAGTGGGCTTGCCTCATTCCAAAAGGCCCAAATGGTCCAATAGACACAAAATTAGTTTGTGTGTGAACACATTTAGGGTTTATTTTGGTGGGTTTCGGCCTACCCTTGATCTTAAGCCAAAAATTGATTCTTTTAATTATTTAATATAATTAATTAATTAAATAATCAATTAATAATTAATTAATAGTCAAGTGGATTGATTATTAAGGCAAGAACATATGCATGCAAAAAGGTTTCCTAAAATGAAAGTTTTCAAAATGGAAAAAGTTTCCTAATTTGATCACATTGTTAAAATAACTCAAAAGCTTATTTCAAGAGTTAAAACAAAGTTAGTAATCCATTTCTTTATGCATTAGAAAGGCATATAAGGGTGTATGATTGGCATGATGGATAGTTATGGACAAAGCCCAATGTGATTGAGCATTATGCATGTTTTGGCCCAATAAGGACTTTCATGTCCCGGCCACTTATTTTTGGTTTGTATTTCTTTTCAAGTTGTAATATGTAATTAGATTACTTAGATTAGAATTAGAAATAGAGATGGAGACCATTATCAAGGAGCAAGATGGGCTGGATGGAGATCCAACAAGCTTGAAGATAATGTAATTATTTTTCTTGTTTGAATCATGCATACTACCTAGGTGTGACCTTTTGATTTCCCTCTTGGCTCAGGGAAATCAATGTAGTAAAGTCCATAACTATACCATATTTGTATGCTTATATTTATGTGATAGATATAGGATGCATACCAATGTATGCCAACCATGTATGATGAGACTTAACTAAAACCCTCAAAATAAATACTAAGGTATATAAGCCTTTCATTAATTTGAGGAGAACTAGAGTTCTTTATAGTGTGGGTTGTTGACCACAGTCAAGCTCACATTATATCGAATATGTTCAAATCTAATTAAATGGGTCATCTTAGCTAGCCCATTAGCTTGTTGACCACAGTCAAGGTTAATGGTTCTAGAGGCAAGATTAGGGAATGCATATACGATATGCATGCATCAAGAGTTGATAACCTAATAATCCAATAGTTGTGTAGAGACATAATTGGTATAGAGATACCTACCTTTCAAGGGTATGGAGTTTGGCTTGTTGACCACAGTCAAGGTCAAATTACATATCAAGGATTGGATATTGGCCCACTAAGAAAACCATCGATTTTTCTCGGATTATATAGTGAGGGCTATTAATTTGCAATAAAATAGTGGGAGTAAAGTGGATTAATTAAAGACCTTATTAATGCATACATATATATGAACATACTCTTATATCTTTTCTTTTTCACATCTAGGTCATCATCATGAGCACATCAAACATTAATATACGATCAATCTTGGATAACAAGCTGGTTGGCAGCAATTATTATGACTGGATCAGGCAAGTGAGAATTGTTCTCAGAGCTGAAAAGATCCACTATGTCTTGGATAAAGATCCACCACCACTTCCATCAGATGATGTCGTTGATGAGATAAAAGGCATTTATCGAAAATACATGGAGGATAGTGAAGCAACAACATGTCTGATGTTGGGTGTTTGTCCTCGGAGCTTCAAAAGCAACATGAGATGATGGATGCTAGAACCATCGTTTTGCATCTAGAGGAGCTATATTCTTTTCAGGCTAGAACTGAGTAATATGAGATTGCTCGAGCTCTATTTAGCTGCAAAATGGTGGAAGGCACTTCAGCTGCTACTCATGCATTGAAGATGTATGGGTCTATTGAGCATTTGAGTAGACTTGGCTATGTTATGGATAATGATCTATACATAGATTTAATTTTGTACTCGTTGGCTCCAAGTTATGCACCTTTCGTGCTTAACTTCAACATGAATAATATCCAAGTATCCATACCTGAGTTAATCAATATGCTCAAGACAGTTGATGGATCATTTAAGAAGGATCCAAAAGGTGTCATGGTTGTCACTTCTACTAAAGGCAAGAAGAAGAAGAAGAAGATAACCAAGGCGCAGCCAAAGAATGGTGGGATCTCCAAGAAGAAGGCTGCCAAGAAAGAGAATCCCAAAGGAACTTGCTTCCATTGTGGAAAGGATGATCATTGAAAGCATAACTGCAAGGCCTATCTAGATTCTCTCAAGGAGAAAAAGCAAGCTGATGCTTCTACTTCAGGTATTCATACGATTGAATTTAATACTTATTCTATTGCTTCAAAACAATCTTGGGTATTAGATACCGGATGTGGATCTCACTTATGTAATAATCTACAGGGGCTTAGAAACTTTAGAAGAGTTGGAAAGGCAGAGATATGTTTGCAGTCAGCTACTGGACAGAACATCTCTACAATAGTTGTGGGGACTTACTATTTGCCTCTTCCTAGTGGATTAGTACTGGAATTAAATAATTGTTATTATGTTCCAACTTTGTCCAAAAGTATTATTTCTTTCAGTTATTTGATAAACGATTATGATATTTCTTTAAAGGACAAATGTTGTTACATTTTTAAGAACAATATGTTTTATGCAAAAGCTATAATTGAGAATGGTATATTTGTTCTTGATTTAATTAAAGAAGTACATAATGTGGATACCAAAAGAATGAAACATGATAATCTAAATACATCATACTTATGGCATTGTCGTTTAGGCCATATAAATGAGAAACGCATGACTAAGTTGCACAAGTCAGGTAATTTGGGATCATTTGATTATGAATCATTTGATACATGCAAATCTTGTTTATTGGGAAAAATAACAAAAGCTCCCTTTATTAGTAAAGGAGAATGAGCTAAAATGGTTTTGGACTTAATACATTCAGATGTATGTGGTCCAATGACTACACATGCCAGAGGAGGTTATTCCTACTTCATTACTTTCATAGATGATTATTCTAGGTTTGGATACATCTATCTAATGAAATATAAATCAGAAGCATTTGAAAAGTTCAAAGAATTCAGAAATGAAGTAGAGAAACAACTTGGCAAAAGTATTAAAACACTTAGATCAGATTGAGGTGGAGAATACTTAAGCTAAGAGTTTCAGGATTATCTTAGAGATAATGGGATTTTATCTCAATGGACTCCACCATAGACACCACAACACAATGGTGTATCTGAAAGGAGAAATTGAACACTATTAGATATGGTTCGATCAATGATGAGCCGAGCGGACTTACCTAAGTCCTTTTGGGGATATGCACTAGAAACTGCTAATTATGTGTTAAACAGAGTTCCTAGTAAATCGGTTGATGTTACTCCATATGAGATGTGGAATAACAAAAAACCCACGCTTTCTCATATGAAAGTATGGGGTTGTCCTGCTTATGTGAAGAGGACAATGTCAGACAAACTGGATGTTAAGTTTGAAAAATATTTATTTGTGGGATATTCAAAAGAAACATTTGGATATTATTTCTATCATCCCTTAGAACAAAAGGTGTTTGTTTCAAGGCATGCTGTCTTCTTGGAAAGAGAATTTCTCCTACGAGAGGACAGTGGGAGTAAAATTGAACTTGGTGAAGTTCAAGATCCACAAATAGAAGATGATCAACCGATTGAACCCGAAACTGGATTTCATAATGATGAGATTGCAGTTGAACTTGATTACACACAAAATCCTAGAAAATCTACTAGGATGCGTTCTATCCCTATGAGATATGGATTTCACATTGATTCGGATAGAGGGATAACAGTAGTAGAGGACAATGAGCCTACAAGTTATCAAGAAGTTTTGAACAGTTCAGAACATGATTTATGGCTTAAGGCTATGCAGTCTGAAATGGACTCCATGTATGAGAATAAAGTATGGACTTTAACTCAACCACCTGAAGGAATAAAACCCATAGGGTGCAAATGGGTCTTCAAAAAGAAGACCGACATGGAAGGTAATATAGTTATCTATAAAGCTCGCTTAGTAGCAAAAGGTTATCGTAAAAAAGAATGTATTTACTATGACGAAACTTTTTATCCTGTAGCGATGCTTAAGTCTATAAGAATACTTTTAGCCATTGCAGCTCATTATGATTAAGAGATTTGGCAAATGGATGTGAAGACACCTTTCTTTAATGGAAATCTTACTGAGGATGTGTATATGACACAACCAGAAGGGTTCATATTAGGAAATGGCGAAAAGGTATGCAAGCTTCGAAGATCCATTTATGGATTGAAGCAAGCCTTTAGGAGCTGGAACATACGATTCAATGAGACAATCAAAGAGTTTGGTTTCTCATAGAATGAAGATGAACCTTGTGTGTATAAAAGGGTCAGTGGGAGTGAAATTGTCTTCCTAGTTCTATATGTGGATGACATATTGATAATGGAAAATGACATTTCTCTTCTCCAATCTATTAAAATATGGTTATCCAAGCAATTCTCCGTGAAAGACCTTGGAGAAGCATCCTATATTCTGGGAATAAGGATCTATAGAGATAGATCTAATAGGTTGCTAGGTCTTTCTCAGGGTACATATATAGATAAAGTATTGAAGAAGTTCAATATGGATCTCTCTAAGAAAGGGTTTATACCCATGGTGCATGGGAAACACCTTTCTAAGTTTATGTGTCCGCAGACACTAAAAGATAAAGAGAGCATGAATAGAATACCATATGCATCTGCAATTGGTTCTATCATGTATGCTATGTTATGTACACGTCCAGATGTAGCATTTGCTTTGAGTGTCACAAGCAAATTCCAATCCAATTTTGGAGAGGAACACTGGGCAGCTGTAAAGAATATTCTTAAGTACTTGAGAAGAACTAAGGATATATTCTTGGTATATGGAGAGGGCAGTTTGGAAGTAAATGGGTATACAGATGCTAGCTTCCAATCTGACAAAGATGACTGTAAATCACAGTCTGGTTATGTGTTCATAATGGGAAGAGGAGCAGTTAGTTGGAAAAGTTTCAAATAAGAAACAATTGCTGATTCCACGACGGAAGCTGAGTACATTGCTGCTTCGAAAGCAGCCAAAGAAGCAGTCTGGATCAAAAAGTTCATAACTGAACTAGGAGTGGTGCCTAGCATTGTTGATCCGATTTCTTTATATTATGACAACAATGGAGCCGTTGCGCAAGCAAAAGAACCACGGTCTCATCAGCGATCCAAGCATGTTCTCAGACGCTACCATCTCATAAGGGAAATAGTAGCTAGAAATGATGTGAAAATAGAAAGGGTTCCCACAGATGACAATGTGACGGATCCCCTCACTAAAGCACTTTCCCAGATTAAGCATGATCACCATATAAATAGCATGGGTCTGAGACATATGAGTGATTGGCTCTAGTGCAAGTGGGAGATTGTTAGAGAGTATGCCCTAGAGCCCATGTAGTAAAGATGTTTTTCATATGTATGAATTTATATTCTTAATAAAAGGCATCATTCATTCATTAATGCTATGTTTAAATACACGAGTTTGTAAATCTTAAATTAATAAATGAAGTCCTAGATATTATAAACACAGTGCAAAGGCAATCATGAAAGTGTTCATGATATGAGATGTCTATTGCATGCAAATGTGTTAATATTTGAATATCCCTAGTCATAGAATTAACAAGATAAGGATATTGTTAATTCGGACAGACTAGCACATGTTATGCTTCTTAAATGGTTCAAGCAGTGGTTCTCATAACTATAATTATGGAAGATGATCAAAGCTAACATGTGGATGCTTGTTAGAAGAACAAGTTCATTGGAGACCTGCATAGAGAATCCTCACATGGATATTAAATCTATG
The DNA here is from genome assembly GCA_037975025.1 of Excoecaria agallocha. NCBI lineage: Eukaryota > Viridiplantae > Streptophyta > Magnoliopsida > Malpighiales > Euphorbiaceae > Excoecaria > Excoecaria agallocha. Next base: position 62,987,515 of record CM075809.1, on the reverse strand, counting down.
TCAGTGAGGAATCTCTTCATAGCGGTTGTGCAAGTATCCTTAGACTTGAGATCACCAAAGTTATCTTAAGTAGCAAGTGGTATACTTTGACTCCATAACTGATTACTTCCAACTGGGAGTGAACATAGTTAGGAGATTGGATAGATCATGACCTACTTGAAGATAGTTGAGTGATTGACAAAGGATTCACCATCCCAGATTTAATAAAGAAAGTTATCTCGCATGATTCTATAATTGCCTTGTTCAGATAATCTCTGGCCAGAGTAATATGCCAAGTTGGATAGAGATCCATGAAGGGCATTTTGGAAATAATGGTTAAATTAATAGAACATACATAATTAGATTTATATGAGTTGATAGAAATCCATACTCAGAATCTAATTGAGATAAGAGTGGTGAAAGGAGTAATTGCACGGTAATTGTTTTTATGGAAGGGTATAGTCAAACCACTTGACTTTCCTGACATTTGGGTAGTCATGATGCCTAGCTAGAGTCCAATCATGACTTGTATAATGATGTATCAAGAATATCAATAGGGATTGATACAATGATTTAAAGGAGTTTAAGTCATGTGAGTTTTGAATAGAATTCATAATTACATATTATACCTGCCAATATGGACAGGAACCCAATAGATCACACACATATAGAGAAAATGATAAAATGGTAAAATGAGAAGGATAATAATATTTGATATTATTATGAGGGTGGAGAAGTGAATAAAATAATAATTAATTAAAATTTTTAATTAATTATGATTAAGTAAAATTATTCGCGGAACTTTTGAGAAATGTTCTGTAAAACTGGACCTAATTGAAATAATGTATTTTATGATTAATTATTATTATCCTATAAGTGTTATAGGACTACTATAAGTGTTATAGGACTGATATAATAATTAATAGGTTCATTAGAGGAATTATAAATGGGCTAAAGGAATGAAGTTGGTGTAGAAGCCCTCCAGAAGAGGGCCACACGCCAACTCCATACAGAAGGCCTTAATGGCCTATTTCTTGGACTAAATTAATTTATATATGTTACATAAGTGTTATGGAACCTACATATTTAATTTGGTTGGATTTGGAATCCATTTGGATAATTAAATTCAATTAGTTGTACAAAGGGCCTAGTTTGTGGGTTTTGTGCATAGTCTTTTATGAAAAGGTTTAATTAGGATTTAATTAAGCCCAAATGATTATAATTAATTCCAGAGGCCCAATTAATAATTCTTCAGCAATTTTAAAGAGCCCAATCTCATTAGAAGTTGGAATTTTAACCTAACTATAAAAGTCCAACTAATGAGGAATTAGAGTTAAGTGATTAAACACATAAGAAAGTCTTATTCTTCTATTCTCTCTCTCCCTTTTTGTGCCACTCCTTTGCTAGCTCTAGGGTTTTTCGGCCACTCCTTGTTCTACACCAATTTGTTGGTTCAATTTATCATTCTCTAGTGTGGATTACTCATTGGAGGTGTTCGATTTTGGATACTGTGGTTTGCGACAACCCGATGCGAAGTAAAATCAACTGTTCAACAAAAATCAAAGATGATTTTTCTTATTCTCATAATGTAGATATCTTGTGTATTCATGGCAAGATCAGATCTAATGGTTAAAAATTTTAAAATTACGCTTATGTATTCGATGCATGTAACCACTTAATTCTAACAAAGATTGACATGCCAATCAGGGGTTTAGCAATACTGCGTTATAACATATTCACTAGGCTGAATGGCTTCGAGAATTAAGTTCGAGTGTATGAATCCTTGAGCTTTGGACTAAATGGTTCTGAAATCTCGATCCTGAAATGTAAATACCTAAAAGTTTAGAAATGATAAGATATATGTAATGGACCTAATGGTTTCAAGAACTTGATTCTCGTATTTAAAATTTTGCTTATCTAGCTTGATGTAATTCCTCTTGATTATGCTAGGTGCAAGTATGGAAAATGAATAAGTAAATAAAATGTAATTCAATCACTTTAACTAATAAATAAATAGTTTGTGAGATTTGTATTGCTATTAATTTTGTATTATATAATTTGGAATAATTTAATATAATTAAGGATAATATATACAAGTGTGTGTGCATGTTTCACATTACCAAAAGGTGACCTATATTGTATTATCTTAAGTTCACATGCTAAAATGGTTAGTTTAAGTTTAAAAATTATGATTTAATTGTAAATTATGATTCTTTTGCTTATTTTTCGTCTACTAGATATTTTGTTTATACATAACTTAAATTATTTTATAAATTAAAATTGGTAGTGTACAAAGTCTACTTGAATAAATTGTTAATATTTAACTTGAACTTGAAATATTGAAAAAGTAAATTTAGTGGAATACTCTATGATAAGTGTAAATTTAACTATGTTATTAATGTATTTTTAATATGTTTTTATGTTATTTTCATGTTAATTTAGCTGTTTTATTAGCTAGTTTCTTTAATTAGAATTTTAATTATTTAAATGTGTATTTTGGTGTTTTTAGGGACATAATTGAAGAAAAAGAAGAAAAATTTGAAGGACTCAAGTGAAACTTTGGTTTTTGGAAGTTTTAAGGAAGGAAGAGTTTGGATCGTGTTTAATAGAGAGTAGTCACTCCATGGAGTGACTTTCCACTTTATGGAATGGGTCTTAAAGTAAAGTAATCGATATAGTGAAAAATAACTCTACTGAGCTAGGCAATTCAACCAAGCTTGACTCGGCCGTTTCAAAGCTTACTCCACCAATTCTAGCAAATCCTATCTGCAACTGGATTCTGTTTTTCACTAAACAGGAAGTCTTTTGCTAGAATAAGAAGTCTTATGCTAAATAGGAAGTTTTTGTTACAATTGGAAGTCTTGCAAAAATAGGAAGTAGAAGTTGGTTTTGATTCTTCATTTCAAGCTATAAAAGGGGCAAAGAACACCAAGAGAATTCATTCATTGATTCATTCAGAGAGCTTTTTATTGTCTTTATGTAATTTATAGTTTTTTAGTTTATTTTTTCACTTAGAATTTGGAGATTAGGATTGAAGAATTCTGAGAAAACTTTAAGAACAACTGAAGGGTTTATGTGTATCGTTCTTTTATCTTATTTTTTTTTAAGTTTTATGACAATGAGTGAGCAGTTCATTTTCTTTTGCTGAGAGAACTTGAACTCTCATATTTTTTTTTAATGTAATGACAGTTTGTTCTTTAGTTGAATGCGATTTGATTATTTCTTAATTCCCAAGCAGAAATCCTTATCTTGAGTTATATTTATGTTGGTTGTTGATTTATTAAGAAATAGTTAATAATCAACTGCAATATTAGCTTAAGGTATGCATGTTCATAGTTTAGCTAATTTAATTTGATGCATGATTATTTTCTAAAAAATATGATAACTGTATATTGAGTTTAGGTGAATTAAGGCTATGAAGAAGTGAATTAAGAATGAATTGAAGTAAGATTTCTTGAGAAAGGGTCTGACAGATATTTAGTAGTTCATAAATTGGATTTTTATGTTGAGTATTGAATTGTTCTAAATAAGAAAATTTGATACTTAGAAGGATATTCTGAGAAGTTATCTGAATTTATTATTAGTTTTTCATAATCAACTGTGTTATCTTTAATTAAGTCATACGTATAAGAAATAGAGATGGATAGTCCTTTAATGAAAGTCTTGTTATTATTGAATTTTCTTTATCATTATTTGCTTGCTTAAGTTTACGGTTGATTGCATCAGTTTTATTTTTTTAGTTGTTTAAATTTCTTTTTTAAACTTTAGTGTGCTCTTCATTATTCAAAACTTTGGGATTCTTTTTTTCTTTCCACACAAGCTTTCATTTTAAAGATCTAAAATTTTATTATGCTTTCATAGTTTCCTTTGGATTCGATATTCAGGGTTTTAATTTTTTTTTATATTACTAGCTGATCTAGTACACTTATTTAATATAATTAAATAATAAGAAATATAAATAATGCATGATACCCATAAAAGTATAATGTGCGAAATTTTTAGTAGTGTACAGAATTTACAAAAATTTTGTCACAAACTATTGTTTATAGCAACGAATTTTCAAACCATAAATATTTTGTATATTATTATGATAAAATTGTCTTGTGTTATTGTATATCTTAAATTTTATTAGTAGTAAATTAATTTGGCAACAAAAAAAATATTTCTTCATGATTTGTTAAGAGGTAAAATTTTTCTTTTCTTATAGAAAAATATTTGATGTCACAACATATATACTCATTATAATTATTTATTTTTTGTGAATTTTATCACAATTAGATAATTATATGACGATAAAAAATATTTCATCACAATTAGGTATTGAAAACAAAATTTTGACAATCATTTTTTGGAAGGAACAAATTTTATGATAAATAAATGTATCACATAAAAATTTAATATTTTGTTACCAGATACAATTTTATCATGTAACAATTAACTTTTGATGACAATCATATTTTTTCACAATTGGCTATAATAACAGTGTATGAAAAATAAATGTGTAATAAATAAATTTTTTAAGTGATAAAATACAATTTTATCACCTACGAAATTATTTAATCATGAAAAAAATATTATCACCTAGTTTGGGAGAAAAACAATTTAGTGGGACACCGTATTATTATATTATGGCATCATGAAAAGTAATTATCCAGACAAATAAATCTTCACCATTGTTACTCTTATTGTTATGACAAACTTTTATGAATAATTTAGCATGTTGAAAAATCTGTTTACATATTTGTAAAATTGTTACCTATGGCAACGTGGTTTATTTTTCATAACTTTTGTTTCAATAAAAGTGAGTGATAATGCTCAATATTTTCTAACAAACGGGTCAACATAAGAAAAGGCCTAATATGTTAAAAGGCCCGATTTGGCATCAACCCAGCATCTCATGGCCTCTCGCGCACATAACTAGATGAGCACCAAAAGTCCACAAAATGGGATGACCCAATTGGACAAGACAAGCCTTATCTTGTTAAAGACTCCTGACATGTGTCAATGTTCCATCCACCCCCTGCCAAGCATTATGTCGCTATTTGCCTACTCTGACACTAAGATAAACCTTTCAAGTTGTTACCTTTTACCCTTATTTTTAAGGCATGGGATTGGTTATAAATGCTACCAAATCAATCTATTCACTGATGGCAACAAATGTAAGAGAAGTTTTTGTGTAAATTCTTTTCACTTATCAAAACAACTATCATTAGAAAGAATATTAATGAATTTCAGCAGTTTTATGAGGAGTCATTCCATAAGGCTTGAGAAAGATTTGGAAGACTCTTGAAAAGCTATCCACATCATGAATTTCCTATATATCAACTAATGTATATCTTTTATACAGGTGCTAATCAAGCTACGAGATCCTTATTAGATGCAACATTAAATGAAAGTTTTATGAATCAAATTTCTAAAGAAAATTTCTTACTTCTTGATGAAATGGCAATAAATGATGCTTAATGGGAAACCTCTAGGGCCACACAAAAGAAGCATGGAGTACATAGTATAGATAAAATAGCTATATCAGAGGCTCAATTAGAATTGATGAGAAAAGAGCATTTAAAGGAAATAAATGAGCTTAAGGTTTAAAATGCATCAGTGTCATCTAATGGATGTGATATTTATGCAGAAAATCAAAGAGCAATAGAAGTTAAGAATGGGGAAGGATTAGTAGAGGAAGTAAATGCTTTAAACCCATATAGTAATACCTATAATTCGGGATGGAAGAACCATCCTAACTTTGCATGGAGGGAAGGGAACCCAACATCCACTTCTAATCCTCAATCTAGGGCTTCCTTTAACCAAAACTTAACTTCCAATAGTAATAGCCATCCTCCATATCAAAATTAGGTCCAACCCTACTACCCTCTTACATATCAATCACATTTTTATCAACCACCAGGAATTCAAAAACCTCAACCCCTATAAGAAAGGAAGTCTAATATAGAAGAAATGATTTTTAATTTTATGGCCTTCGAAAATTCAATATTACCTAATCAAGATGCTAGGTGAAAATCTCAAGATATTTGGATGAGAAACCAAAAGATATCCATTAGGAACCTAGAAAACCAAATGGAACAATTTGCCAATTCTTTATCCAATAGAACCCAAGGTATTTTTCCATCTAATGTGAATCGTAAATTAAAAGAGAAAGCCAAAGCAATCACTTTGCAAAATTGGAAAGAGGTCTAAGAAGTTGAAACTGGTAAGATTTTTTCAAAAGTGGTGGAACCAACAATGGAGGTAAGTATTTTTAATTCAAAAATTATTGAGGAGGTATCACCTGTTGGTAATGGTAAGGATAAATTAGTTTCTACAGTGCTTGATGAATCTCATAAGCCTTTTCCATCTCTAGCTAAAAAAGAAAAGAATAATGAATAATTATCCAGATTTTTAGATATATTTAAAAAATTGCATGTAAATTTACATTCGTTGAAGCTTTGTTACACATGCTTAAATATGCTAAATTCATAAAAGAGTTATGTTCTAATAAGAAAAAGCTAGAGGGTGTAGCTACGATTCAACTATCTAGAAATTGTAGTGCCATTTTAATGAATAAAATTTTTGAAATATTAGAAGATCCTGATAGTTTTACACTGCCTTGTGAATTAGGAAGGAATTTTGTTGGACATACTCTATGTGATTTGGATGCTCGCATTAATTTGATACCTTATTCAATTTGTAGGAAATTAAATTTAGGTGATATTAAGGAGATCCAAATGACACTACAGTTGACAGTAGATTTATTAAGAGGCTTAAGGGTATTATTGAGAATTTGTTGATAAAAGTATAAAATTTTATATTTTTGATTGATTTTGTGGTAATGGATATGGATAAGTACTACAAAGTATCATGGATAGTAGGATGTGTTGGGTTTCAAATAAAAAATATAAAACAACTTAAACGCATCGGAATTAGAAAACCCACCAAGATCCATACGATCCAATTGAATCAATTGTGAGCGAAAGTAACAATTACTAACCACTTCAAAAAAATATCTTGTAGGTGTTGCCTCATGAGAAATTAACACTCTCTACTGGTATCCACACTCAAACGCATCGAACGAATTTGCCTGGGGTGCTAGCTCCCTTCTATGGCGGCTAGGGTTAGAGAAAACGTTTTTCTCTTTTTTTTCTTTGAAAGTGACACCTCACTTTCTAGTGTGTCTCTTAGGGTTAGAAACCTTATATATCATATGTGTATATATAGGTAGCCTAACCCTAATTAAGAGAGTGAGATAATTTTAGGCCCACATCTCCTATTAAAATAAGAAATACCTTATTTCTTATTTAAAATATGAATTATAATATTAAACTTAATTAATATTTATTTATTTCATTATTTATTTCAAATTTTAAGTTGTTATAAAATAAAATTCAAAATGCTCGAATTAACCCTTAGTCCATTCATAACATTCTATGTATGCGACCCAATAGGTTCATATTTTATTGGTCGTGGGCCCCAGTCCCATCATGGGCCCACAAGTCATAAGCGGCCTCTAGTAAGGCATTATAACTACCCAAATAATATGAATATCAATAATTTGATTTTAACCTAATAGAACATATTATAATCCCTTTGTCACACGATATCTTGTTTGAACATAAGTCATGGTCCATGTCAAACTTATATAATTCAAACATATAATTTCTCAATCACTAAATAGACTGATAATATCAAATGACATTGATCTCATCATCAATTCATTTGAGCATGGCCATGCATTTCTCAATCCTACTTATCGAGGGACCCAATAGATATCTCTCTCATAAGAGAGGGATAAATTTTATCTTGATTATTCATTATCCTCTACATGATTCTCATCATGTCCAATCATAACCTTTATTATTATCCAATTAAAGATAATGTTTAGTTATGTCAAAACATAATGTTCCTCATGTAGGATACTATGATAATATCAGGTCTAAGGATCAATAAAATAACTATTATGAGATCACCAATGACATTAACCCATGTAGTATCTCATAGCGGATCAATCCAATACTCTATTCTCTAACGAGTACCTACAAGTTTGATTTATATCACCATATATAATCATCCCATGATTATCAATCAAACTCATACTAGTTTTATTTATCATTATTTCTTTAATGATAAACAACTAGGGATAGTCAAAATAATATTAAATTATTATTTATAAATATTATTATATTCTAACATGCCAAAATATAATAACATGAAGAAAATCCAATTTTTATAAAATGAAAAATGACATTACATTAAGAACCAAACGTATGGCCTAGGACATAACCACTAACAGGACGATCATTCTTGAACACAGCAAAAGCATTGATAGACGTACATGGGCAAACAATTACTTTAAGATTTAATGAGGAGGAAATAATTTTTAACTTGAATATGGTGACGAAGCATTCTTCTTATGACTTTGAAGAATCTATATGCTTTTATGGATAGTTTTCAAAAGTGTGTAGAAGAAAAGTAAGAGGAAATTTTGTTAAAGGATGAGCTTCAAGATTGCTTAATACATTCAAAAAATAAGGAAGAAATAAAAAAAGCAAGAGGAAGACCTAATACAGGAACTAGAAAAAAGCATAGTGAAGGAATAAAGGAGGATGAACAGTCCCCTCCTAAGGGAGAAAATAACTCTGAACTCAAAACTCTTCCTTCACACTTGAAATATATATTTTTAGAAAGAAATACAAAATCAGTAATTATTTCTTTGCTTTTGACAAGGTTGAAAGGAGAAATATTAGTAGAGGTCTTGAAGAAGCACAAAGGAGCTTTAGGATAGAAAACTTTAGATTTGAAGGGAATTAGTCCCAGTTACTGTACACGTCAAATACTGATGGAGATGGACTTTAAGCTGGTGGTGCAACCCTAGCGGAGACTCAATCCGACTATACAAGAAGTGATGAAAAATGAGGTATTGAAACTGCTTGATACAGGTATAATCTATCCTATTTCTGTACAATATGTGCCTAAAAAGGAGGGTAGACTGTGGTATTTAATGAAAATAATGAACTGATCCCAACACAAACAGTAACAGGATGGAGAGTGTGTATTGATTATAGGAGGTTAAATAGTGCTCTCAGAAAAGATTATTTTTCTTTACCTTTTATTGATCAAATGTTAGAGAGACTAGCTGGAAATAGATTTTTCTTTTTTTAGATGGTTATTCAGGATATATACAAATTTTTATAGTCTCGAAAGATAAAAAAAGACTACATTTACATGCCTTTATGGCATATTTGCCTATAGAAGAATGTCTTTCGGTATTTGTAATGCCCCAGCTACTTTCAAAGATGCATGATGGCCATATTTCATGATTTTATTTAAAAATTTATGGAAATTTTTATAGATGATTTTACTTTACATGATCATGATTTTGATTCATATTTGTCTAATCTAACACTAGTTTTAAAAAAGGTGTGAGAAAACTAACTTGGTCCTAAATTGAAAAAAAAATCATTTTATGGTTAAGGAAGGCATCATTTTAGGGCATAAAATCTCTTAAAATGAAATTGAGGTTTATAAGGAAAAAGTAGAGGTAATTGCAAAATTGCCTCCTCCTACAAATATTAAAGGAATTAGAAGTTTTCTTGGTCATGCCAGGTTTTATCTTCGATTTATTAATGATTTTTCTAAAATATCTAGACCGTTTTCTAATTTACTGCTTAAAGATACTACATTTAACTTTAAAGATGAGTGTTTGCAGGCTTTTAATCAATTAAAGCACAAGTTAATTACAACACCTATCATAGTGTCACTAGACTGAAACTTGCCTTTTGAAATCATGTGTGATACTAGTGACTTTGCAGTAGGAGCAATTTTAGGACAAAAAGGAGAAATTCTTTCACACCATTTATTATGCCAATCACACACTCACGGGAGCTCAAGTGAATTACACCACCACAAAGAAAGAGTTTTTGGCAATAGTATTTAGCTTTGAAGAATTTAGGCCATATCTCATTGGTTCTAAAGTAATAGTGTGGTCAAATCACGCAGCGTTTTGACATCTCTTTGCTAAAAAGGACTCCAAACCAAGGCTCATTATATGGATTTTGTTACTTCAGAAATTTGATGTGGAGATAAATGATAAAAAAACGGCTGAAAATTATATAGCTAATCATCAAGCTCGAATGAGTTCTGATCGAAGGACTAGTGAATTATTGTGACCAGGTTGATGCTAATGGAAATTGATAAGCAAAAATAGTAAAGCTATCATAATGCAACCAATATTTATTCTGGTCGAAAGATCGATGGAAAGTCATTATAATCCCTATCAAAAGATTGGTATTTGAATTGTAACTATCAATAAATAGAGGAAAGCTTAAATCTAATGCCTTTTTAGTCAATAAAATTGATTATAGGCTCAAATGGTGAAATGCATCTTAATGATTACTATGCAAGCGATTGGAATGCAATTATCATGCCAACTGGCCCCACAGTTAAAAGCTGGAAAATAGATTATCTACCTAAAAATAGTCATTGCTTCCCGATTGAAGAAACCAATGAGTTAATACCACCTTGGCAATAAAAGCATCATTTAGATTATTTGACCGGAGGAAACTTTTTCAAGTTCAAGCTAAAGACATCAAGCAATGATGAAAAGCAATAATTAAAGCATCAACTTGACGATAGCATAAAGAAAAATGAGACGATGCAGTGAAACTAGAAATTGGGAATTTTATTGAAATTTCCAAAATACAAAGATACATCAAAAATAAATTATTACAAGGAAAAATACATTCCGACAACTTGCAACCACAAGACCACCTTTTATCATCCCCTAACAATGCAACGATGCCTTCTTCCATTTAGCATAGAAGAACTTTTAAAATGGAGGGGCAAATATAGACTTGTATCTCCTACCATAATCCCTAGTGGTACAAAATGGGAAGTAGAAGAAGGAAATAAAAAAAATGGATCCCCTGATAAAAATCTAAGAATGAAAAACAAAAGGCAAGTAAAGAGGTCAGAAAAACAAAGGGGAATAAATTTCATTCATCTTCCTAAAGTGGAGAAAAGAGGAAAATGAAGAAGGTCCAGAATAATCAGGTGGCTTCATGGGAAAAGATAGAAGAAAAAAGAAAAATAAGAAGAAAAGACAAAAATCCCCAAAGCATTTCAAGGAAGCATAAAAGATGCACCTATTTATAGGAATCCCTAGGAAAAATTGCTTTTGAGCCTTAATGAATGTAGCCACATAGCGACCTCCAATGAATACGAAACCAAAATTGAAGTGTCAAAATTAAAAGGGATAATAAAACTGTCATCGTAAACACACTAGCAAAGTGACAACCATTAAAAGCTGCTAATATTTTGCACCTCATAAAGCAATGTCATTAAGAAGCACGATGACTAAGACACCTGAAATATTGAAGAGCTTGAACAAGTCAAGTATCTAAGTTGACCTATCAAATTTCGATCGTATAGCTGATAATTTAGGTAGAAATCCTTGCCATTACAAGCGATACACAATCGACAAGCAAAAATTCAATCCTCCTGTCAACATTATCACCACTCAGAGAATTATTTAAGTCTCTCTCTCTATATATATATTGTACATGATACATACGGTTATTTATTTGTGTAATTAATGATAGTATTAAATGACCACTAAAGCAATAATCTTTTAATAAAAAATTAGTAAATTAATTTTTTGATGGTTTCATAGAGGAAGAATTTTTATATTGTGCACGATATGAATATTTTTTTTATAAAATTACATTAAAATTGAATAAAAATATCAATGCTATAATAATAATAATAATAATAATAATAATAATAATAATAATAATTATTATTATTATTATTATTATTATTATTATTATTATTATTATGGACAACTAAAAATGCTAGAATCACTTAGTGTATAACTTCACTACTTTAGCTGTTGTTACTTTATTATGCTACAATTTTCTTAATTTTAATTAGGAATGATTGCGGGGCGGGGGCAGGGAGTGCCTCCCCACCTACTGCCCCGTGTAAGGACGGGGCGAGGGCGGGGGTAGGGTGGGGACCGACAGTATTTCGAGAGAAAAATTTCCCTTATCCTCGTCCCGACGGAGATCCCCATCCCCACATAAAAATATTTTATTTTTTAAAAAAATTTAATTATAACTAAAATATAACATTTAATAATTAATTATAATTGAAATATAATATTTAATAATTAAAATATAAATTCAATTACAAATCAAACTAATATAAAGTTTAACAATTGATAAAATTAAAATTAAATATAATTTAAAATTAAATTATATAAATATAATTAAATTTAGTAATTAAATTTCGAAGGCGGAAAAATTTTGGGATGGAGACCATAATCTCCGTCTTCGTCCCGAATTCTAAGTCAGAAAATACTTTTCTCCTGTCTCCGTCTCTATGGGAGAATTTTTCGGAGATTGTCCGTCCCATTCGAAATAGTTTTCTATTGGGGATAGAAATTCTCCGCCCCGTGATCATCCCTAATTTTAATTACAGCAAGTAATGTTTGATTTGATAGAGATTAACTAAATTTAAAAATAAAATGATAAAAGATTAATTTAATCCAAAAAATTTTACAGCTCAATTTAGAATTATCGCGAATTCTATCAATATAATTCATATCTAAAAATCAAATTAAGATCAATCCAAGGATAAATCCATTTTAACAGGTTGGGTCACATATTGACTCTACAACCCGTAAACATTTCCATCCAAATATATGAGATTCTCTTTTCCAATGAGTTTTTATTTTTATTTTTCTATTATTTATTTATTTATTTATTTTCTACAGATGGTTGTTTCTGCTGCCCTATGCGTGCATTGGGCTAAATTAATAGGGGTTTTTACAAAAATATACAGAAAAAAATAAAAATAACAAAAAATACGACCTTCTTTAATTCTTTCATTAATATAACTTTTTAAATTTTTAATATCAATTATACAATTTATATTTTCAAAAAATACAACTTTTTACTTCTCTACTAATTTTTCCATTTTCATTTTCTCACTTTAGCTCCCTCTTCATCTTTCACCATCGATGCTCACTGGCTCTCTCGCTTTAGATTTCCCATTCAGCCTTTATATGATTCTATTCATCATCATTATCCCCATCGACTAGATCTTTCAAAAAATTCCATATTTCATTTTATTCCCTTCGAGCATAAATCAAGCATCAAAAAAGATTTCTACAAAAAAATTCCATGGAAGCTCTCCTCTCGCAGTTCAGCTTGCTATCGGACCAAGCTTTACGAGACAAGAACTTCGATCCAACATCCATTGAAGATTTGATGAAACTATTCGAAATCGAAGCATACATATCATGGGCAGTCGTGGAATTGGAGCAGCAAAATGAGACAGAAGAAGCAGAAAAAGCTATGCAACAAGCTGAGGATTATCTTGATTCTGTTATGGAAAGCACCATGGATGATTTCAGGAGATTTGAAGAGGAAATGGAGAGAATGGCAAAGGCTGAATTGGAAAGCTTAGAAAAAACATCTGAAAGCGCGAGAAAAATGGAAAATTTAATGGAAAAAGCTGCGAAAATGAAAATGGTGAAAGATGAGTTCACTGGCTCTCTCGCTCTAGTTCTAGATTTCTAGTTTTTACGTGATTTATAGGGTCAATGGATCATTTTTTGGGATGAGAAATCAAGTGAAAATGACATGGGTTTTATTGTGTCAAATGTTGCATTCCACGTGTTTGTGAAAAGTATTGTTCCATTTGTTTCTCTTAATCAAAGTTTCTTTTAATTTTCTTTAGATATAAGTAACTCACAAGTAATATTAATAATTAATATTCTGAGTTAAATGTGGGTGCTGCTCTTACATGTCAATTGAGTGGCCAACATGCTTAATTACTTTTTATTACAACTTGTGGGTCCCCAAAGAAAATCTCACTTTACTGATAATATGTTCATATCCGTATCCATAAAATTGCCCACTTAACTAATATCCATGTCTCATTGCACACTGACCCAAACAAGGAAAATTTCCATCTAGTTAGGATTACAAAGCAAAGCATGGGACAGTGAATTGGTGGTTATGAATTATATATGTGTAGAGTTAGTGAAAAGGTAATGAAAGTCAGCAGCCATGCAAGTTCATTTTCAGCTGCCTAATAATAAACCCAGCACTGCTTGAAGATGAGAACTTTGTAAGGCCACATTATTAATTTTGTGGTTGCAAACCGAAAATGAGGGAGAAAACAAGAAACTTGCTAACCTTTCACTGCAACAACTTCCTCCTTCGTGGTTGATCTCTCTCAGTCTCATCTTCGATCTTTTTCTTGGTCAGCTAGTGGAGAAAAGGCCAAGTTCGATGAAATGGTGTGGATCGGCCAAGTTTACATTTTCTTTTTATAGTTGTATCACATAATTTTTTCTATTATTTACCCCTCATTTATAATATTAAACATTAATAGTATTATTTTGGAAATTAATGTAAACTTGATTATAGTAAAAATATAAATTCATTAGTTTTTTAGTTATATTGAAAGTGCAAACTTCTTCGGATGATGTGTTTTTTTTTACCAATTTTGAATGTTAATTAATGCAATTATCAACTATCTTTCAATTATCACGAACGGTTAAATAGACCTTGAAATAAGTCGAAGAAAAAAGAGTAAGATAATAGTTAATATATATAAGCGATAATTCATTATTAATTTGTTTTACGAAATTTGTGTACATAAACGGGAATTTATTTTATTTTATTTTATTTTTTTGAGCAAGAGAAGCGTTTCATAAATTAGAATGAACAGTTAAGATTACATATTGGCAGACACACCAAAAGTAAAACAGAATACAATAGAAAGAAAAGAGGTAGACATGGCACGAATGTTTACCATAGAACTAAACTGAATTTTCTCAAGTTAAGTAAGAACCACTCAAGCCTTCTTTCCTATCCTAGATTTGTTGTTTGTTCCCACTCCCACTCAATTGAGAAAACCAAAATCCAGCATTTTGTCTCGGTCCACGTCATCATCCCTGTTTGATGATAGGTCACTAAAAGATTAAATAATTAAATATAGAGTGGATACATGATTTCTCCACAAATTATTTTATAAATAAAATGGAATAATCTAATATTTAATTAATTCAAAGAGTAATTACTAGTATGCAGTTTCCGTTATATTCAATATTAATCAAAATCTAACCGACTATATTGATCATTAGTTGGTATCATAATAAGGCAAATTTAAAAGAAAGAAATTGATTGTGTGTGTTAATTATGCTCGGAGAATTAATTAACGAATGACTCAATATCAAAAAAATAAAAATAAAATGTGTACAGCATGTATACACAGTGTGTACATACAGCATGAACATACTATGTATTAGCTGTACACACAGTGTGTACATCTAGTACACAGTGTATACTAGTTGTACACACACATGCTGTACACAGTGTGTACATCTAGTACACATAGTGTGTACATGCTATACACAGTATGTACATCTAGTACATATAGTGTGTACATGCTGTACATAATGTCTACATCTAGTACGCATCGTGCATTGTACATACCTTGTATACATACTGTACACAGTGTGTACATCTAGTATACAGTGTATACTAGTTGTATACACAGTGTGTATATCTAGTACACAGTGTGTACTAGTTGTATACACAATGTGTACATCTAGTACACATAGTGTGTACATGCTGTACACAGTGTGTACATCTAGTATTCATAGTGTGTACATGCTGTACACAGTGTGTACATCTAGTACACATAGTGTGTATGTAAGGACTCAAATTAGGCCTTAATAGAATTCAAGGACATAATCCCAATTATTAATGTTTAATCAAGCTTAATTAGATGAATTATTATAAGCTTATATAGTGAAGGATAAACTAGTTGTTTATTTATGTGTGTAATTGAAATAATATTTTAATTCAAGGATCAATTGGGATATAAGTGTTATTAAGTTCGATAATTGTGATAAATGTGTAAGATATATGGTATGAATTTTATAAGGTCATAATTAAATTATTATTGTTGGTTTAATAACATTCAAGGGTGTAATTGAAGTTCAAAGTATTAGTTTAAGGGTTAACTTGTAAATTCAGCATCTTAAAGGTCAAAGGTGAATAAATGAATATTTGAGAGGTTAATTTAAGAGAAAGAATAAGTGATTAGGTTGATTTATAACATGCAAAAAGATGTGGGTTGATTAAAGGACATGCATTTTGTTGAAGGATCAAAGAGGGAATTTTCCTAGCTATTATATAAAGTCTTTTGCTAGTGGAATGAAAGGAAAAACTCTTTGAAATGGTGGTGAACGAAATCTTAGAGAGAGTTACAGCAACTTCATTTTCTTCTTCATATTTCTTAAAGCCATAGATGAATTCTCAAGGTCTTGTTGAAGAGGAATTGTTGCATGTTGTTCAATCTAGATCATTAGTATAACTATAAGGTAATATCCTAACTTATTAGTTCATCTCTTCATCTTCATCTCTTTCTTAATTTGATTGATGATGGATGATTGTTGTTGTATGTATGAAATGATGTAAAGGAGAGAGAGAAGGTGGAAGAAGCAAGGAAAAGGGCTTGCAAGGGGTTTAAGACAAAGGAATTTTCAGCTAAGGTATGGGAATGTAGGTTGTTCATATTGCATGTGGAATTGGTTGCTGAATTTGGATGTAATTTACAGAAATTGAAGTTATGTTTTTTCTGGTTTTTGCTGGGTTTTCGGGTTGATTTTAGAAGAACAGATTTCATCAGTTGTGAGAGTCAGTGCCGAGTCGTGAAGCACTTCACGAGTCATGAACTTTTGTCCGACTCGTGAAGCTCTTCACGTGTCGTGAATCTGCTTCCTGTTAGAGTTGTTGCCGAGTCGTGATCACCTTCACGAGTCGTGAACTTTTGTTCGACTCGTGAAGATCTTCACGAGTCGTGCCTTTGCCTTCCTGGGTCACTAGTGATTCTTTGTCTGAGTCGTGATTTTTTCTTTTCTTCTCCACTCGTGAACTCCTTCACGAGTCATGAGCTTTGCCCTGTTTGCTTCACTCGTGAACCTTTTCACGAGTCGTGAAGTACATTTTTCTTCTCCACTAGTGAGCTTCTTCACGAGTCGTGAGTTTTGCTTGGTTTGCTTCACTCGTGAACCTCTTCATGAGTCGAACTCCCTTCACGACTGAATGACCTGTCTAGAATATTTTGCTCATAAGTTGAGCTATAGAACAGCAAATTGAGTAATTCTTTTTGCATTGAAAAATAGACTTCCATACCTATATTTTATATGAAGAAACCTGAACTTAAATCTGTCCCTAAGTATGCGGAATCTAGGGTTGAATTCGTACAAGTTTCCTAAACTGCTCATAAAAACAGAAGTTACTATTATGTGTCAATTGTTGCTATACTTGATAATATGATTTCTTTAAATAAATTGAGAGAGATATGGGTATATGTGACAGTAAAGTTAATTTGATAAAGCACGTAATATGGCTATCAATGAAGGATTTATATGAATACACATGCATTCATTTGTGTAAATGAATAAAGACTAATGATGAAATATCTAACTTATACATGTAAATAGTTTTGTACATGATTGTCATATGCAAAATTGATATATATATTATACACATGTAACCTTATGACATGAAAGTGCACATTTTGACATGTATTTATGCTATGAAATAAGGACTGCAATAGTATGACCTTGGCATGTGTATATGCCCATATGGAAACATGTTGACATTCTGTATAGCACATGATTTTAATAATGATAAAGATATATATATACACATATATATATATTTGGTAAATATGCTTATATGAGTAAGTCTACTATATGCGAGTGTACCCACAGGTACGTACATCCATGATTATGTACATGAGTGTATGAGCATGAATTTGTACTATGAGATAGAAAATGTTTTAGCATGACCGTGAACATGTGAGATGCTTAATGTGATTTGTGGATTATGTGAACATATAAACATATGTCTATAAATATAATATGATCTTACATGATTGGGTTTGACTGTTGAAAGAAGTCTGAGAGTAATGATTCAAAGAAAATGAGTAAAGTGAAACGTATGAATACGTCTTTACTTAATTGAAATGATATGATTAAGCATATGTGTGGTCACATGATAGCAGGCTAAAATACAGATCTACAGTGCTATAGACACCATTATAGAAATTTTATTAAAGTATATAATGGTAATGTCATACAAGACTATGTATACAAGTGTATGCATCACAGAAGGAGTATCTTGTCATGTGATTATTATATGAGAAAAGTGTATAATTGTTTATGATTAGTGCATATATGTATATGTACTAAAGAAGATGTATATATATATTTTACATGATCATGTATGGGTACAAATGGCATTATATAAGTATAATCTTGACATACGAACTAGCCACATAAGTGAATATGATTACAAGAATAGAATAGTATTACCCAACAGTGAAATGTTCACCGGTTTACAGAAAGTTATATATGAACATGAGTATGAGTACATTGTTCATAGTTATACAAGAGTATACATGTGCATATAAGAATATGAATGAATAAATGAAAGATAAAGTAAATAGATCTTATTGCCTGCGTTGAGTCTAGGAAGTGGATAGATAGGCATGCCTATAAGGGTACCTTGCAGCTGCAAAAACAAACCTGTACCTTCGGGTACCATCGTTCAACCCCGTTTGGGTTGCAGTTCACCCCGTTTGGGTGACTAAACAACTTGTGCCTTCGGGTACCATCGATCAACCCCGTTTGGGTTGCAGTTCACCCCGTTTGGGTGAATAAATAACTTGTGCCTTCGGGTACCATCGACCAACCCCGTTTGGGTTGCAGTTCACCCCGTTTGGGTGAATAAATAACTTGTGCCTTCGGGTACCATCGATCAACCCCGTTTGGGTTGCAGTTCACCCCGTTTGGGTGACTAAACAAACTCGTACCTTCGGGTACCATCGTTCAACCCGTTATCCACCTCTTTAGAATAGTGCAGGCCTTATACCAAAGTTAAGAATAGTTTGATGTTAATTTAAAGCTTTATAAAGCATAACAATTCATAAATTGATTTCAGAATCTAATTTATATGTGAAATTCCTTTACAGCACAAATGGAAATTATGGTATTAAAAGATGTTACAATATACACTTATGCATGATTATCGCATATAGAAACAGTACGTACAGAGTTATATAAATGAACTAGTGCATCACTAATATATAATTATGAACTATATTAGAGTTAGTATGTTCTCTAAAGCAAATGAATATAAGAGTTTATGAATGGGTATTCATGTTGGTGATTGCTTTTCAAATTAATATAGTTGAGTTATATGTTTTCCCTATATTTACTCGTTCTTGCTCTTGATTAAGAAATGATGTATATTGTCTTGTGCATACACATAAAGCATTTACAGATTTACAAGCGATAAAGTTCACATGAAAATGGTATTGGATATAAAAGCAAGCTAGAAATTCTATGTATGCATTGGTACAATAAGTAATTCGAATATATTTCTTGATTGATAAATGATGAACTTTCATAGTACTAATGCCTTGTTTTACTTGCGAATATTTATATGTGAATGTTGATCATAGCTTATATGTGAATGTTGATCATAGCTCATATGTGAATATGTATATGCTTATATTCCTATCTTATATGAAAAAGTGGAAGGAATGACTAAGTATAAACAGTGGTAAAATAATCAATGAATGAATCGCAAGATTAAAGGACAATTATGCTTATATGGTTAATTGTTGAGTATAAGTTATACTTTATAGTTTATAATGTATGCTTGTTGACGACCACTGTGAGTGGTCGTTATCATTTATAGTATTCCCTACTAAGCTTTATAGCTTAGCACGGATTTTTGTTTATCCGTGTAGGTTGGGAGAACAGGACTTTCTTCCAGGTCTGTTTTCTGCAGCAGGTTGGCCAACACAAGTCTTAGAAGATTGATATTAGAGTCTTCTTTTTGTCCTTATGATTTGTAGTTGTGGAAACTCTAAATATGTTGGAAATTTTGTATTTACTACAGATGCTTTGTATATGTAATATTTGATGTTAGTAAGTTGCACCTGTAAGTGAAGCTTCTAATAGTTAACTTTTGGATATCTGTTTAGTGGATTATCAGATGAAATGTTGATAAGCATGCTTGATTAATATTAATCACAGTGTTATAGCTAAGTACAGGGTAAGGGTGTTACAATTAGTGGTATCAGAGCAAAGGTTTAGCCGTTCCTAGGCTATAAGTGTTTAGAGTAATTGTTATATGGAAGTGTTAGTGTGTTGGCCTAATGCAGATATCTTTGTTTTGTTTTGTATAGATTAAAGGTGGATAAATTGAAAGAAACTGGGAAAGAGATCATTAAAGTGAGCAATTCTGGGGCATTGAACTTATTTGTCCCCGATCTTGTGAAAGTAACTCATGTTGAGATGTCTGCTTCTTTATTGGAGGAACTAAAGAAATGCTGATATGATTAGTGTTTGGCTTATAGTACAAGTGTGTTAATAGAATATAGTATAAGTGTGCTAATATGATTTTAGAGAAACAGTATAAGTTGTGAATAAAATCTTTCTTATGTGATGATGTTGTGAGAAATTTGGTTAATTACGACGCTAAGTATACCTGTCAGTGAATCCTTAACAGGCATGGGCAGTTGACAAAACATTATACATGGGATGGGGCAAAAACATATACAGCACACGAGAGAATGCATTTGCATCTTATTGCATACATGAAAGCATCATTTACGCATAAGCATAGCATCAAGCATCATACTACATGTACAGGCCCCGACTGAATAGGAAAGCTGACAGGATATACATTAAGCATAGTAATGATATGACAGTATGATACGGTTGCCCTTATTTGGAGATAAGGTCAAATGAAAAGTGAGAAAAGAAGATGGTAAAGTAAGTATTAGAACATAGATGGTTGTGATAGACATAGAGGTATAGCAATGATAGTGTTGTACATGAGTAAAAGATACAAGTATGAATTTCGAGGACGAAATTTCTTAAGGGGGAGAGATTTGTAAGGACTCAAATTAGGCCTTAATAGAATTCAAGGACATAATCCCAATTATTAATGATTAATCAAGCTTAATTAGATGAATTATTATAAGCTTATATATTGAAGGATAAACTAGTTGTTTATTTATGTGTGTAATTGAAATAATATTTTAATTCAAGGATCAATTGGGATATAAGTGTTATTAAGTTCGATAATTGTGATAAATGTGTAAGATATATGGTATGAATTTTATAAGGTCATAATTAAATTATTATTGTTGGTTTAATAACATTCAAGGGTGTAATTAAAGTTCAAAGTATTAGTTTAAGGGTTAACTTGTAAATTCAGCATCTTAAAGGTCAAAGGTGAATAAATGAATATTTGAGAGGTTAATTTAAGAGAAAGAATAAGTGATTAGGTTGATTTATAACATGCAAAAAGATGTGGGTTGATTAAAGGACATGCATTTTGTTGAAGGATCAAAGAGGGAATTTTCCTAGCTATTATATAAAGTCTTTTGCTAGTGGAATGAAAGGAAAAACTCTTTGAAATGGTGGTGAACGAAATCTTAGAGAGAGTTACAGCAACTTCATTTTCTTCTTCATATTTCTTAAAGCCATAGATGAATTCTCAAGGTCTTGTTGAAGAGGAATTGTTGCATGTTGTTCAATCTAGATCATTAGTATAACTATAAGGTAATATCCTAACTTGTTAGTTCATCTCTTCATCTTCATCTCTTTCTTAATTTGATTGATGATGGATGATTGTTGTTGTATGTATGAAATGATGTAAAGGAGAGAGAGAAGGTGGAAGAAGCAAGGAAAAGGGCTTGCAAGGGGTTTAAGACAAAGGAATTTTCAGCTAAGGTATGGGAATGTAGGTTGTTCATATTGCATGTGGAATTGGTTGCTGAATTTGGATGTAATTTACAGAAATTGAAGTTACGTTTTTTCTGGTTTTTGCTGGGTTTTCGGGTTGATTTTAGAAGAACAGATTTCATTAGTTGTGAGAGTCAGTGTCGAGTCGTGAAGCACTTCACGAGTCATGAACTTTTGTCCGACTCGTGAAGCTCTTCACGTGTCGTGAATCTGCTTCCTGTTAGAGTTGTTGCCGAGTCGTGATCACCTTCACGAGTCGTGAACTTTTGTTCGACTCGTGAAGATCTTCACGAGTCGTGCCTTTGCCTTCCTGGGTCACTAGTGAATCTTTGTCTGAGTCGTGATTTTTGCTTTTCTTCTCCACTCGTGAACTCCTTCACGAGTCATGAGCTTTGCCCTGTTTGCTTCACTCGTGAACCTTTTCACGAGTCGTGAAGTACAGTTTTCTTCTCCACTCGTGAGCTTCTTCACGAGTCGTGAGTTTTGTTTGGTTTGCTTCACTCGTGAACCTCTTCATGAGTCGAACTCCCTTCACGACTGAATGACCTGTCTAGAATGTTTTGCTCATAAGTTGAGCTATAGAACAGAAAATTGAGTAATTCTTTTTGCATTGAAAAATAGACTTCCATACCTATATTTTATATGAAGAAACCTGAACTTAAATCTGTCCCTAAGTATGCGGAATCTAGGGTTGAATTCGTACTAGTTTCCTAAACTGCTCATAAAAACAGAAGTTACTATTATGTGTCAATTGTTGCTATACTTGATAATATGATTTCTTTAAATAAATTGAGAGAGATATGGGTATATGTGACAGTAAAGTTAATTGGATAAAACACGTAATATGGCTATCAATGAAGGATTTATATGAATACACATGCATTCATTTGTGTATATGAATAAAGACTAATGATGAAATATCTAACTTATACATGTAAATAGTTTTGTACATGATTGTCATATGCAAAATTGATATATATATTATACACATGTAACCTTATGACATGAAAGTGCACATTTTGACATGTATTTATGCTATGAAATAAGGACTGCAATAGTATGACCTTGGCATGTGTATATGCCCATATGGAAACATGTTGACATTCTGTATAGCACATGATTTTAATAATGATAAAGATATATATATACACATATATATATATTTGGTAAATATGCTTATATGAGTAAGTCTACTATATGCGAGTGTACCCACAGGTACGTACATCCATGATTATGTACATGAGTGTATGAGCATGAATTTGTACTATGAGATAGAAAATGTTTTAGCATGACCGTGAACATGTGAGATGCTTAATGTGATTTGTGGATTATGTGAACATATAAACATATGTCTATAAATATAATATGATCTTACATGATTGGGTTTGACTGTTGAAAGAAGTCTGAGAGTAATGATTCAAAGAAAATGAGTAAAGTGAAACGTATGAATACGTCTTTACTTAATTGAAATGATATGATTAAGCATATGTGTGGTCACATGATAGCAGGCTAAAATACAGATCTACAGTGCTATAGACACCATTATAGAAATTTTATTAAAGTATATAATGGTAATGTCATACAAGACTATGTATACAAGTGTATGCATCACAGAAGGAGTATCTTGTCATGTGATTATTATATGAGAAAAGTGTATAATTGTTTATGATTAGTGCATATATGTATATGTACTAAAGAAGATGTATATATATATTTTACATGATCATGTATGGGTACAAATGGCATTATATAAGTATAATCTTGACATACGAACTAGCCACATAAGTGAATATGATTACAAGAACAGAATAGTATTACCCAACAGTGAAATGTTCACCGGTTTACAGAAAGTTATATATGAACATGAGTATGAGTACATTGTTCATAGTTATACAAGAGTATACATGTGCATATAAGAATATGAATGAATAAATGAAAGATAAAGTAAATAGATCTTATTGCCTGCGTTGAGTCTAGGAAGTGGATAGATAGGCATGCCTATAAGGGTACCTTGCAGCTGCAAAAACAAACCTGTACCTTCGGGTACCATCGTTCAACCCCGTTTGGGTTGCAGTTCACCCCGTTTGGGTGACTAAACAACTTGTGCCTTCGGGTACCATCGATCAACCCCGTTTGGGTTGCAGTTCACCCCCTTTGGGTGAATAAATAACTTGTGCCTTCGGGTACCATCGATCAACCCCATTTGGGTTGCAGTTCACCCCGTTTGGGTGACTAAACAAACTCGTACCTTCGGGTACCATCGTTCAACCCGTTATCCACCTCTTTAGAATAGTGCAGGCCTTATACCAAAGTTAAGAATAGTTTGATGTTAATTTAAAGCTTTATAAAGCATAACAATTCATAAATTGATTTCAGAATCTAATTTATATGTGAAATTCCTTTACAGCACAAATGGAAATTATGGTATTAAAAGATGTTACAATATACACTTATGCATGATTATCGCATATAGAAACAGTACGTACAGAGTTATATAAATGAACTAGTGCATCACTAATATATAATTATGAACTATATTAGAGTTAGTATGTTCTCTAAAGCAAATGAATATAAGAGTTTATGAATGGGTATTCATGTTGGTGATTGCTTTTCAAATTAATATAGTTGAGTTATATGTTTTCCCTATATTTACTCGTTCTTGCTCTTGATTAAGAAATGATGTATATTGTCTTGTGCATACACATAAAGCATTTACAGATTTACAAGCGATAAAGTTCACATGAAAATGGTATTGGATATAAAAGCAAGCTAGAAATTCTATGTATGCATTGGTACAATAAGTAATTCGAATATATTTCTTGATTGATAAATGATGAACTTTCATAGTACTAATGCCTTGTTTTACTTGCGAATATTTATATGTGAATGTTGATCATAGCTTATATGTGAATGTTGATCATAGCTCATATGTGAATATGTATATGCTTATATTCTTATCTTATATGAAAAAGTGGAAGGAATGACTAAGTATAAACAGTGGTAAAATAATCAATGAATGAATCGCAAGATTAAAGGACAATTATGCTTATATGGTTAATTGTTGAGTATAAGTTATACTTTATAGTTTATAATGTATGCTTGTTGACGACCACTGTGAGTGGTCGTTATCATTTATAGTATTCCCTACTAAGCTTTATAGCTTAGCACGGATTTTTGTTTATCCGTGTAGGTTGGGAGAACAGGACTTTCTTCCAGGTCTGTTTTCTGCAGCAGGTTGGCCAACACAAGTCTTAGAAGATTGATATTAGAGTCTTCTTTTTGTCCTTATGATTTGTAGTTGTGGAAACTCTAAATATGTTGGAAATTTTGTATTTACTACAGATGCTTTGTATATGTAATATTTGATGTTAGTAAGTTGCACCTGTAAGTGAAGCTTCTAATAGTTAACTTTTGGATATCTGTTTAGTGGATTATCAGATGAAATGTTGATAAGCATGCTTGATTAATATTAATCACAGTGTTATAGCTAAGTACAGGGTAAGGGTGTTACAGTGTACATACTATACACAGTGTGTATATCATGTATACACTGTGTGTATGTATTATACACAGCGTGTACATCTAGTGCACACCGTGTGTGCATTTAGTAGTCACCGCATATTTGACAATAATGTGTGGATTTATCCAACATTCGAATATAAATTAAAGTTCTAAATGTACGAGAAAGCGTGAAGAAACATTTTTATTTACAACCATTGATTTAAACTTTAAAAGTCCATGCAGATTAGAAAAGCATCAAATTGCAAAATTAGCCTTAGTCCAAGGAAGGCGATTGCTTCAATGGGAAACTCTTTTGCATATCATATCCTATGAAAAACATTGGTTTTGGATAAAAGAAAAAAATTAAATCTATTTTATGAAATAAAATCCAAGAGGAATTTCTTACTGAAATTTTATAATATAAAGTTAAATAGGAAAGCAACAAACACATGCCTTATACCATGTTTTCATTATTATTTTTTGAGCACGTCAATAGTCTCCGTTTTATTTATTTTGCATTGATTAAAGGATATATATATATATATATGCTTTTCTTTTTATATTTTGCATTGATAGCTGTTATTTTTTATACATTGATTAAAGCAACAAACACATGCCTTATACCTTAAAGTTTTTAGAGTTTTCATTGAGTCGGTGAGTTATACCTCCTCTAAAATATGCTCATCTTTAACCTAATAACCATATTCTCTCCTATTTGTTATTCTCAAGAAAACATTAATTTAGACTAAATAAACACATCACATTCTATATAAATTAGCAAAAAGAACATATGAGCAAGGAAAAGAGAATGAGAAAAAACCTTGCAAGGAGAGAACAAAGTGAGCCTTGAAAGAGGAGCATTCTTGTCTACATCGTTAGCTAACTTGATTATTCTTTCATCAGGGTCATAACTTCAGTTGTCTCCTCGTCATATCCTTATTACTTGTTTTAATTGTTGCATTGGGTTCATTTCTGTGGAATATCTTGCTTCACAATAGCCCTCAGATTTATTGGCATTTACTTCAAAATTAATTTCTAACAAATAATTGTTATTGATGTTTATGATCTTCTACAGTTTTAACATTTTAATCAATTTATATATAAATACTATTCATAGAATTTAAAATACTGCTTGCCAAGGATCCAGAGGCTAGAGATGTATGTATTAGGAATCAAATTAATTTGCAGTAAGTCGATAAAATACAGCTTCAAAATTCTATGTCAAAACAAAAATCAACACTCAATAATATTCTCGTTTTCTAATGTTTACATCTTTCTCTTAACCTTAAGCATCAGAGTGTCCATTTTCTCTTTTACATGTTTTCTCTTGAGACCTATCATCGTGGTGAGTAAATTGCACAGAAAATTTATCAATTTTGTATTCCAGTAATTATTCTTATTTTGGTTTTCTCTTTCATATTTTCTCAGTTATTGAATCTGCATGTACGAATTAACAATTCAGCCAAATTTAACTACATTTTGTTTCTTTAAATTGAATTCATAAGCACCTTTTATTTGCATGGAAAAAAATGCAGGCAATAAACAAGAATCACTCTGCAGTAGTTCAACCAGACTAAAGCAACAGTTACCATTTAAGTGATAAGCAGCAAAAGAAAAAAAGAACATAAATTTATTAAAAAAGCAAAAAAAGAAATGAAGTAAACAAAATTACCTAGAGTTATTATTGTTGATTCTAGGGGATGACCTAGGAGCAGAAGACTTGAAAGCTTGACCACCAACTCTACCACAAGATTTAGCAGCGGAAGCATCGCCA
The DNA here is from genome assembly GCA_037975025.1 of Excoecaria agallocha. Classification (NCBI taxonomy): domain Eukaryota; kingdom Viridiplantae; phylum Streptophyta; class Magnoliopsida; order Malpighiales; family Euphorbiaceae; genus Excoecaria; species Excoecaria agallocha. The sequence continues at coordinate 62,960,417 of CM075809.1, read as the reverse complement.
ACAGACCCAAGAGTAAGAACCTCAACTGCCAATGTCACTATTGCTAGCTTTTCCAATTGATTCTCATGTTTTCTCTCAATCAAATCCCCAGAATTTCATTAACCCAATGCAAGATTAAACCAATAAACTGTAAAATTGAGATTAAAATTGTAAGTACCTGGAGCAAGAATCAGTTTTGAGATCATCAGGTGAGTGCCTGCAAGAGATAGCGATAGAGATTGGGATCTTAGCTTTGGGGTTTTGGATACGTAGGGTAAGAGCATTTGTTAAGAAACTTTGTTGAGATGATGCTATTGACATTTTTCTTTGCTTCTGTTTATGTAATTGGCTTAAGGAAGCAACTTTGCTATTTACAAGTTCATATACAAAATTGAATAATAAGGAGGAGGAGGACAAAGCTCATGAGACTGGGAAAGGAGGTTTTTGTTTCGTATAAAAAAAGTTGTATTTTTGAAATTAAAAATTTAAAAAGTGAGATTTAGGATAGATAACAAAAATGGGTTGTATTTTTTGAAAAAAGTGATAAAAATCTGGCATTTGAGGTAATTTCCTCAAATTAATATGAGTGGTTAAAATTCTTCAGCCCCTCTTAAATGCACAGCCGGGATTTGGGTGTAAACCACCGAGCTCATGATTTTTGCTTTTGACCTTTTTACCTATCAGATGGGAAGTATGCAAATATGTAAAGATTGGACAAAGAATTATTAGAGAAAACGCAATATACTATTTGGGCAACTCCCTTTTTTCATTATTTGCTATGCATTTCATTTGTTCACAATAATGTACGAGATTGTTTTTTGCAGCATATTTTTATTTTAATAAAAAAAAGTAAACGAAATCAAATAAATTGATCTAAGATCTAATTCATATGATCAAATCACGATTTAATCTATTTATAATTCAATTCATTTTAATTTAATTTTACCTATTTATTAAGTTTACTCCAATACATTGTCCATATGCTTTGCATGTAAATTATTTATAATTCTCATGACTTATGAAAAAAGAATGGGTAAATTTTTTATAATTAAAATATAAATAATACAACATAGTTATATCTAAATTTATTTTGATGCATAAATCTAGTTATTTTATATTTTATTTAGATACATTATTTAATAAAGTGAAGGAATGTGTGTGTATATACTATCATTATCTTATATATAAAATACATCATCATTAATATATAAAAAATTAATATTAATGCAATATACCATAAATTTATGAAACGTAAGATATAGCCGTCGTTCGCCACATTTAATATGCTATTATTGATGGAAGGAAACTCAAGTTTTCCAACATTATTCAATGCAAGTCTCTGTGAATAGTCCCAAATACAACAAAGTCTTTATTATAAGTTTGTTTAAATGTCAGTTACGTGTTTTCAAACTTAATTACTTTATTTTACCTTTTTACAATACAAGATTTTTTTTCTTTTTTTTGTACTAATATAAAATATTTTACTTTTTTAGAATGAATCCTTTTATAATTACAAATTGTATTATTTAATAAATCTATCAATTAAATGTCCTGGATTATATTTATTAAAAATACAAAAACAGAAGATTATTAAACTTTAAAAAAGTTTTCACCTCACTTCATACACTTATATATCGAGATATAATACTTGATGTATTTGGACAAATTAATTAATATAAAATGATGGTCCAATTAATTTTTTTCATAATACATATGCTCATAATTGATATTTCTGGAAATATCTAAAGAGAAAATTTGAAGGGGAGAGTGATATTCCGATCGGATCAGATGGTCAAGTGTCACCTACAAGAAAGAGAGAGTATCCGGTAGAATTAGGATAAGCACTCTAATACTTAAGTTGACAAGTTTTTTGGAGAGATAAACTATAGAAAGAGAAGGTCTCAAAATGGCATTACCTGAAACCCTCAAGCATGATGCTATTTATAGTGAGTTTTGGGTGATAGGTACCTTAGGCACTCAAGTGCACAACCTAGCAGACTCGTGCAGATGGTGGCTAATTGAGACAGGCAGGTGGTATATGTCAAAGGACGTGACAGGATGGGCGCTGCTTGGGGTTTCAGTCGACAAGACAAGATTTGACCCACATGTCCAATTGGATTGACATCCCTAGGCAACTTGGCTCGGCTAATCATGAGTTTGCTCTCTTGCCTATTGGGCAGTGGGCTTTGCAGTATCTTAGGCTGGATAATAATGAGTATTATCATTTATCCCCCGTTGAGGAATCTAATCAGCTTGCGGTGGCAATCAAATTTTGGCGGTAGGATGCTGAAACTTCAATTTTGAATTTGAATCTTGAGTGACTTTTCGTGTGCCCAATAATACAGTTGTCACATCATTAATGGTAGCGTTATGCTAGCTGCACCATTAATGATGACTTTTGGTTTTGCATATTTACCGTTTGGATGACCATTTACCAGCTTACACTTAGTGTGTATTTATGGGGCATTCTCTTTAAGCGTATCTGGCTTGCTGAGACTTGGTGTGTGGGCATTCTCATTAAAATGCCTTTAGCTTGCTGAGGAAGCTATCTTTTTGCCTCAAGAGTTTTTCATTTTTTGCAAAAATTCTTACCTTTATGTTATTGAGATCTTCTAGAGCTTTTGAGAGTTCCTTTGAAGTTTTTCAAGTTCCAACATTTTCTTTACCAAGTTTTTGCTAAAATCATCAAGTAAGATCTCATTTGCTTGTATGAATTTGAATTTTATTACTATTTCAAACTATGGTTCTTCATCTTCATCGTCATTATCTTTATCATCATCATTGCTTGACTTTTACTCTTTAATCTTGGAATTTGTTTTTTAGGAGCAAATCAAAAATACCTTTTTTTTATCCCCATTCCTCTAAGAATGGCTTCCAATAGTAGTAATCTAATGAACTAGATACTGAATTTCTTAGGGCAAATAGGGAGAAGGAACCATAAATAAAGCATTCCAAGCTTGTTGCTTCCCATATGAGAGAGTTGAGGGAAAAATACAATCTTTTTTAGGAGATAGAGACTTTAGCCTGCCCAATATCAATGTCCATTTTTTATGGTCCGTTAGGAGAAAATAAAAATGAATGGTTCATCTATCATAAGGATAGCTTAGATTGTGGCTTGCGACTTCCTCTCCCACCTTTCAAGACTAGTATTCTCTGGGGTTACAAAATAGATCCTAATCATATCAATCCTAATGGGTGGAGATCTATAATTTGCTTTAAAATAATCTGTAATGATTTAGGGATTACTCTAACACTTGAATGTTTTTCTCATTTCTTCTATATCTTTAATCGGGTGGAGGGCCAGAGTATTACTTTAACAGTAGAAACCAAAGGAATGGTATACTCTGATGCCGACTTACCTATAGAGGGAAGGAATCATAAGCGTCCTCTATACTTCAAGGCTCAGGTTAATGGTAAGCACATAGCATATGTAATTATGGATGATGGTTCATTGATTAATGTGTGCCCCTTAGTGGTAATTTCGGCTTTCGGGTTGAATAAGAGCATGCTAAATAAGTTTGACCTGACTATCTCTGCCTATGACAATTTTAAAAGGCAGGCTACTGGGACATTTAAGGCTTTAGTGAAAATAAGGCCTATTGAAAATGAAGCTGAGTTTTTTATGCTCCCTATCCTAGCTAATTTCTCTGTGCTGCTAGGAAGACCATGTTTCACAAGATAAAAGTTGTGCCATTTATGTTGCATCAGATGATCAAGGTTATGTGGTCACTATCAAAGCTGTAAAAAAGAACCAAGTGTCTATGCTTGAGATAGCCAAACAATCATTCAATGGGTTTCATATGTTAGTTATCACTAAGGAAGAAAAGAAGAAATTAAGGTTAGTAAAATTACTACTAATTTATTTTTTACAATTAGGTTATGTAACATATAGAGAATGCATGATTGTGTGTGAGAATTTGAAATTGATGATTAAATAATGAAATTGTATGATAAATATGTGAAATAGTGAGATCAAATTGAAGAAAACTTATTGATATGTGCATGGAATAATTAGGCCATATAAAGAAATATTAAAGAAATAATTGTGTTCTTGGTATTATATTGCATAATTGGAAAAAATATGGCTAAATAACTATGAAAATGAGTATAGAAGTGAAAGTAGGAAGAAAAATAATGATTTTGTATAAGAACTTACCTTGGCCGAATGGTATCTAAGTGTATACCTAAGTAATTTTGATGAAACTTAAATTAAAATGCATGAAATATTTAATTAAGCATTTTTAGGATAAATTGTAATGAAGAAAAGAATTAATATGTGATGGAATACTAAATGGTCGAATGGTATACCTAAGGTATACCTAGGAAAATTTGATTATATATTAATTACCATGTATGAAAAATAAATCTAAGCATGATTATAAAAACTAAGATGAATAAATGCAAACTTAAGTATGCATGTGTGATGGTCGAATGCTTCTAGATGGGTAAACTTGTATATATTTGATTATTATTTGATGACAAGTGAATTATGATTATTATTGGTTGGAAAATATAAGAAAGGTATCATAACTTTTATGATTGTTATGAGAAGAATGCCTACTTTGGCATTAAGTATGAATTATGTATAATTGATGCATTTTGCCCATAGGAATTAGTAAAGAAACCTAGTTATGTGTTGTAGTTGGCTAGCCATAGGAACACCATATATTATACCACAGTAACAAGTCATGGTGACTTACATAGTGGGCCAAAGGAGGTTTCATACCAAAAAAATGAAGAAAAAAATAAGAATGGATATGACTATTTCAGACCTTAGGGTCCATAGTTCCACACATCCGTGTTGCTTGTGTGGTTTCCATTGGAATACTAAGGGCAAAATAATGGAAATGGTAAGTTATTTAAATAATGAATAAATTAAGGAGTAAAATGAAATTATGTGAGAAAATAGTGAATGAAGTGTAAATATGGAAAACTATGTTATTAAATTAAAAAACAAGGACTAAAATGGCAATTTAATGGAATGAGAGTATATTTGTAAGTAAAGCAAGCATTAAGGAATCAATGGCAACTTGGTGGTAAGTTGAGGAGACAATTAAGAGTTTAAAAATAACAATTTGGTGAAAATAGGGTGAAAATGGTATAATTGGAAAGTTTAGGGACTAAATGGAAAATTTGACAAGAAATATGCATTTAAAGAGTGAAATTGTAATTTGAAAAGAATTGAAGCTTAAATGAATTAAATTAAGAAATTTTAGTAAATTTGAGAATAAATTAGATAAAATATTTATTAGTAAGTTAAGAAAATTTAAATAGGAAAAATTGTGAATAAATTAAATAAAGTGTTATAAAAGGATAATAATTAAAAAAGTTAAGTTATGAAAATAATAAATAAAGAGAGTTATAAAAACAAAGGATATTTGTGTGCTTGTATGAATTTATGAAATATTTTAGCAGAATGGCCACTACTGAGCAATTTCCCCAGCGTTTAGTTTTATTTGACTGCATATAGAGGATTGGATAGGTAGACGAAGCTAAAGTAAGAAGAAATTGAAGGAAGACATAGCATGTACATGAAGGATTCATTTTTTCTGAAGAAATTGAAGGAAGACATAGCATGTACATGAAGGATTCATTTTTGAGAAAGATGTATTTGTTAGATAATTTATTTCGGCTTGTATAAATATATGTATATATGTAGGAAAATTTTGTGGGTTATATATATATGAATTGATTTAAATGTCGTGTGTGAAATTAATAAATTAGGTATATTATGCATATGATTGTACGTAGTGGATATGGGTTACTTGATGGATGAGGTTGATTTTAGAAGTGCTTGTGTTTCGTTTGAGTCTCGAAAGAGAAGAATTGATTATTGGAAGTGTTTTATTGAATTTTTGCAGGGGGCTAGGGTAATATTGCAGTCATTATACTGCTCTAATTTTTGCTACTATAATAGTATTTGAACAAATGAATAGTATATTTAGCGACAATAGCAATAATATTGCATGTTTGATTTAATTAATTGAAGTTGAATATTATGTAATTGAATTTTGAAGAAATATTTGGTAATATTACAATACCTATTGCCATTAAGAGCACACTCCAATTACCTGGACCAAAGTCTGGGTATAGGGTATTATAATAATAAAATGATAGATATTCAAAAGACAATAAATGAGAATACAAGGATATGGATGAGTGCATTAATTTTCTTTCACCAATATGAGAATAAAATAGTCTTGCATAATTATTATGACTGATAGATAGGCATTTTTGGTATGCATATTGGCTTAGCATTGATATGTGCAGGTTTATAACCACTAAAAGGATGTAATCTTATTCAACTATGATATGAAACTTATAAGCCCACGTTTATGTATGTGCTCTTATTTTTATTCTAAAAAAAAACTCTTGCTAACTCTTAATTTGACATGATGGGACTAGACTTATATTTGAAAGTTTATTGCATACAAACACGCATGTAACTTAAAAATATACTTATGAAAGGTAAATATGTGATGATACTTTGAGATATTAATATAAGAAAATGCATGCAAAATGAATACATGTGCGTAGATGATTTACATGCAATTACATTGATTATAATTATTTGTTAGGCACATGTAAATTTTTTACATGAGCTATATGGTGGATAAATAGACATGTCTATAATATTATAGCACAATTGTTGCAGTTTGACACCAATAGTGTTCATTCTTTAAGACTATATTAGAGTTTGATACTTTTAAGTATTCATAGCATCCATTATCCACACTCACTGAAAAGTGTAGGCTAAATGATTTAATGTAATAAAGAGTGTGTGTGTGTGTGAAGCTATAGGAGATTATAGATATTGATAAAGTGTACAGTAAAAAGTATAATGTATATGATAATACAATAAACAAGTACTCAGACATAATAAATATAGAAACATGTGCATCGCATGATATATGATTTAAACATGAATAAAATGAATATGTGAACTTGGCATGTGATATGTTCTCAATATTTGATATTGAAAATACTTAAATGACTATATTTAAGTAAAGATAATACATAAGTTCAACGACCACATGAAATGAAAAAGTTGCTACAGAATTAAATTAAGTATGCATGTCAGACGTTAATGTGACTCGTGAATACTTTGCCTTATGACTTGGATATGTGAATTTTGTATGGTTTACGAATTGATTGTGAAGCTATGGTCTAGAAGTGTCTAAATGAACTAAAATCATATATATGAAATTAAGATATGTAATAATAGTAAAATCAATGCAAGCCATCTATTTAAAAGAATAAAGTTCATGAGATTTTAATAATGTGATTTAAGTACTATATAAGATTGTAATGTATGCATTTGTTTGTGATATGTACTAAAGTAAAATTTATACATACATAACTATATAGTTAGTTTAATCATGCATATTAGATGTATGTTTAATTTGTGACCTAAGTTTTGCATGAATATATAGGAGACATATAAATGGATTGAACTAATAAAAAATAATAATTTTAAGTATGTAAGTTAAACAAAAAATATGATACATATCTCTTTAGTCACTTTAATTCTATTGATTACATATTTATAATTAATATATGGTTTAGGTTTTATATGGCAATAAATGGCACACAAGGGAGTATAACTAGTATAAAAAATGATTTAGGGTAAACAAATTATTAGAACATTGGAAGAGAATTATTGTATGATCTAAAAATTTATCACTTGCATAATACTTTGTAATGCTTTGAACATAATTTTCTATAATTGATATGATTTTATTACGCACTTAACTACATATTCATACGTGCACGTGTTATTGACAATTTTTATGAGAGGTCATCCTGATCATTTAGTTCCCCACTAAACTAGTCAGTTTAGCACGGATTTTTATTCATGTAGCTTCAGGTGGAGATAATCAATGTTAGGGATAATCTGCAACTATTAAGGGCTAGCACAAGAGCAGATTTTGAATTTATAGGTTTAAAATTTTGTAATTTTGTTAAAGATATGTAAATTAATAGTTGTGACTTTTTTTTTGAATTTGTAAAATGAATGGTAAAATTTTATTGTAATGATGCATAAGTAACTTAAAACATGAATTGAAATAGTAAATGATATGAAGTAGCATCCAAAAAGGGTAATCCAGAAATATCACATAAGTAAATGGCTTGACTTGAGAAAGTATACCAGTGAGTAATTGTTTGAACTTTTAAGTTAACATGCAATCTGATACGATATTTATATGCTTGAGATTAGGGTATTACACTAATATCACCAGAACTTACAGCATTTAGAGAAAGAACTCCATTGCTGCTAAAATAAGCTTCAACCTAAGAGAAAAAGTAATTGTCAAGATCTATTTCTTAATAATGAAGAATACAACACAATCCCTGTATTTGTAGTTGGGATATATATAAATATGAATTTTTTAGTTTCAAACCAAAATACCAAAAAAAAATTCAGAACCAAAACATATCGTTGATTTTATTGGGAACAGATCTAGATATTTTATTTATAATCGGAGCAAAAACTGTATTGGATTGTATCAAACAAAATTGGATCGAAAAAACCAAAATTTATTGACTATTATATATAATACTAATAATTTCTATATGAATATTATTTATAATTTCTATTCTACCTTTATTATATTTAACTTTATAACTATTTGTATTCAACATCTTAATGCACGAAATTAATATAATAATAAATTCATAAATTAAACTAAATATTTTAATTATTAATAAGATAAATTTAATTATTATAATAATTGTTATATCTATATAATACATAACTAAAGTTATTTGAGTTTAATTTAATTTAATTTAATTTACCTTTAATATCACTCAACTACTAATTTTTTCTTTCATGAATATTTATATCAATATGTAAACTAAACAATTTAGTTTTTATTCATCTTATTAATTAATTTTTTATTTTTAGTGTCACTAAACAAGTACTCAAATATTTTTTGTACAACACCTATATAAATTATAAATTAATAATGTAAAATTATATAGTTACTATATATAATAAAATTTTACCAATTAATATAATTATATGAGTATATAAATACAATACCAATTAATTTCATTTACTTTTAGTTAGGAGTGAGCAAAAAATTCAAAGATATGGTTAACCATAAATTCGATTCGAAATTGAATGAATTTTTTTTATTAACCAATTTGATGGATTCATTTATAATTTATAATTTTTAATTTTTAAATTCGATTAACTATTAGTACATAGTTAATCGTTTCATATATATATATATATATATATATATATATATATATATATATATATATATATTATTTTTATACCTTAAAAAAATCCTATTTCTTTCTAAAATTTACATAAAATAATACTTAAATTATATTTTTATTTTTATATCTTAATTTTTTTATATTTTTCTATTAAATTTATATGATATTTTAAATTAAATTTATATTATGTCATTCTACTTAATTATATAGTAATATTTATGATAAATCCATCTCCAACCCTTTAAACTTGTTCATTAAGTTCATTTTGATATCTAAATTATAAGAATGATAGAATAAAACTCAAACTCTCAAATTTCGATATTTTTAAAAAGAAAAATTGATGTGACAAAATGCGTGTAATACATGACATGAATAATTGATGTTTTGACTCGAATCAAATCGGATTTGAACCCAATTTAATTACAATTACCTTAAAACCAAAAATTATTACCCTAAGTCCCAATTTGCTCGATAATTTTGTTCTTCCCTCCCTCTTCTATTCTTTTCTCACCCAAACACCATAACCGGAGTCTCTTTGGCCGACCACCGCTCAAAACCTCCATCACCAACCAATTTCCTCATTTAACAGTATGTATATGTAACACCCTAATCCACTAACCATGGACAATCATCAATCATCATCATAAACCTAGTAAAGATCAGGCAGAAATAATACTAATAATTATAGGATATGCCATAATTACATGCCATACTAAAATAATCAAGCTTATGGATAAATAATCATAACATAAATGGCCTTCAAGTATCCTAAAATCCTTAAGGCAACTGCATCTTGCCCGATCCTTTGGAGCTTATCTTGAAACTCAAATGGATAAACACACCCGTGCTAAGCTATAAAGTTTAGTGGGAAAAACAAAACTCTATGGATAATCTTTTATAATTAGAGTATATCTAAAACTTTCACCATATCATAGAAAAACATATGAGTCATGCATAATGCTTATTTCTCAGTAAACATTAAAAAGGAGTCCTCAAACCTTACTAATGAATACCATTTTTATAATAATCTAAAACTTTGTGTGACTCATCTCATTTCCTGAAAGCTTATCCATTCATTAATTTTGCTATCATCTTACTTTTTTTCTTCTTACATTAATGTAAATCAGGCATCTTATAGTCCTTTTATTTATGAGTATAGAAATCATAGTTATTAATAGTACCAATTTTCCTCTTAATACATTAAATCACATTGTACACATAAGATAGGCATTCAACATTAATTCATAGTATCCGGCATACTTAAGTCATATAGTATCTATAGGTAATCCTGGTAGGCATGATTACTTCACATATATCACACAATTCTCATATTTGATTCATAAACTTTATATCCTTCATGTTATCTTAGCATGGTAACTTAATTCTCTTACAACATCATTTTTTGTCGTGCATTGCACTTGATTAAATCAATGTTATCATTGTGCATTCATGCGTGGAAACATTTATACATATATATACAGACTAATAGGGGTTGAATGTGATCACAAAGAACAAGCATTACTTGCTATGATTACCAGATAAAGTCTCCATGTCACATGTATGCATTTTCATAAAAAGAAAGTACATGAAATTTAATGTACATGTTACAGTCCATATATCTTCTAGTGCAATATTGTACACTTTAGGGTCCATATATTCTCCATGGAATCCCATCGGTGGAATCAACTCACACCGGCACTCACACGGGAACCTTTCTCAATAATGTGGGACATCTCAATCATATAATACGAAACATGACATTTCATTTCATAAAAACAGTTTATAGTCGAAAGGAATTTAAGACAATCAAAACAATAGGTCATTAATCATGCTTACATTACATAAGTGGGGCCATTAGTGCATGTTGTTCTTTATCTTATATACATTTTATCATCATTAATAGCCTACCTAAGTACTAGTTCAAAAGGTGGATAACGGGAGCAATGGATACTTGAAGGTATTAAACTATGGATATCCGAAGATATCAAATAATGGACCCAAAAGGGCTCAAACAATGGTTCCAGCAAGGAACAAACTATGGACCCAAATGGGGTCGAACAATGGTTCCATTAAGGAACAAAACCCAAACAGGGTCAACTATGGTAGCTGCAACTATATCCCTCTAGGCATGCTTATCTAATCCACAACTGAACTATGACCCGCAGGGTTAACCATTTAAGAACATCTTTGATTCATCATTTTCTTTGTTACTTAATACATCATTTGGCTTCAAGCAACAATTCATAAAGAATGCATATTATTCTTATCATACATCAATGTTGAGCTTTAGGTTCCATTACACATGAATGCAAGCCATGTCATCACATAGTTGCATCAACATCATGCATACATATTGTAGAGGATTACATGATAATGCAAACACAATAGAATATTACTTCTATCGATCCATCTCATCATGCTGGATATTATGCATGAAGCCAATGAGGTGATTATGGAAGTATAGTTCTTGCAACTAAAAAGCTTCATAGTATTATATGCATGTCCATATGTGTGTGTGTGTGTGTGCGCGCATATAAAGGCAACTTGAATCATAGCAGTACATACCCTATATGTACTCATATCTGATCACATAATGAGTCAAACTACTCATCATAGCATGGTAGCATCAATTATAAAACATTAAATTACATAACTCATTGATAATTATCAAAGATGTACCTTGTTACAATTTGCCACGAGCAACTTTCCCATATTATCATAACTCACATCAAAATATAATTATTTAAAGCAATACTCATGCATTTATGATCCATATAGTAGTAATATGCATAGGTTATCTTACAATTTAAAGGTCAACACTTGTTCATATTTAGTCCTTTAATTCACTTCAATGGTCTATCAGATTATAGACAACAAGTTATATACTTTAACATAATCATATATATTTCAATCCTCTTACTTGTGTTTTATACTCAGGTAAGTTATGTGAGCTTATTTCATCTTAGTCGTTAACACACTACGGATGCTCTTGTGCCAATCATAATGTATTATAGGCATGAGCAAACAGATAAGCAGGTTATTACACATTACTGCTAATCATTAATTTTTCTTATGATCTTGAGTGTAAACAAGCTTCTACGGTTTCATAATTTAACATAAAATGTGATGTCTCACTTCTTTTAACTTGGACATGTAACCTTGCGATTATTCTCTTATTATCACTCGGTTATATCATAGTATTTTGGACAGAACCATTCCTTGACCTAGTGCATACCTTATTCAAATTTTATAAGACACATTGAATAACATGTCATTTAAGTTACTATGTTGCCTCATGCTCTTCTTAGTTCTATGCTCTTTAGGCCTTAGCATATCTTTTAACAACATAATTCATATTAACATTGCCATGCGCAAGTCCCTCTAATTTAGAGTTCAAGTGAACGATCATTTCTTAACTCAATGTGTTTAATTACCTTAAAACTTTACACTCTTTATATATATATGAAGGTTCCTCCAATTAAGTGATCATGCTTTATGCACCTCACAGGTGACTTTGGGTAACTTACAACTTAATTCAATCTTCTTTCTATTAAAATAACATTTATGTCTTTGAATTTCTATAATAATTCCTATTATATTCATGCCGTTCTAAATCATATCTTTGTAGAATTTAGCATTAGAGATAGACTTTCATAATCTATTACTTCCTCAGTAATCAAATAACATATCAACCTTCACTTAATAACCATTTATCATCAGTCATACTTACTACTAGTCCATTTACCTTAATTCTTGCTCTCTTAATGATATTATGGATCATATAATACTGTGTTTAATATCTAATTACATGGCTTAAATCTTGGGATGAGAATATACTCAAATGAGTGAAAAGAGTACATATAACCATGCCATGATGTGGAGGGGAGAAAAGCATGCTTGGCCGTGCATCTAATGAACAAAATGCAAAGGAAATCCATAAGCGACCGTGCATTTCATAGAAAGAAAGGCCAAATGGCCGTGCAAGGCAAGAGGAAAAAGAAGTAAGTGGTCGTGCACTCCAAAAAGGAAAAAGGGGTGAGTGGTCGTGCACTTCAAAGACAAAGGCCATAAGTTGTCGTGCATTCCAAAGAGGGAAAGGGGTGAGTGGCCGTGCACTTCAAAGACAAAGGCCATAAGCGGTTGTGCACTCTAAAGAGGGAAAGGGGTGAGTGGTTGTGCACTCCAAGGACAAAGGCCATAAGTGGTTGTGCACTCCAAAGAGGGAAAGGGGTGAGTGGCTATGCACTTCCAAGAAGAAACCACATGAGTGGCCATGCATGCCAAAGAGAAAAGGCAATGAGTGGCCATGCATGGGAGAACCCAGAAACCTGATTATATAGAACATGAATTTAACTCCCAGATATCACTCCTCCATTAACTTAAATGATCAACTAAGTTTCAAATCATACAATACTCATCAAAGCTTACTAGATTTATTCTATAAACTCATCAATGAGGGTATATACTAGAAAAGAGGGAGAACATATACAGTAACAACTCATAAACAATTCCCGTACCTGATATTCAAGCTTCATCTCCTTCCAAATCCATAGATCTAGCTCTCTCTCTTTCTTTTCCTTATACATAAAGACAACAAACATAACTTATCATCTCTCAACAACCCTAAGATCAGAAATTAAACATGAAAGAAGAGATCTATGGGAGGGAAAATATTGCCTTTAAGTTAAAACACCAAAACCCTAGATTTCCTCTTCTTCATCCCGTAACCTCATGGGGGGAGAGAGAGAGAGAGATCCCCCCTCAAAAGCCGATCTTTACATCTCCAGAAATCCCAAAATAATTAAGTCGGATAAATATCTTCCCAAAGAAATTCCTAATATACCCCTATACACTTTAATCTCCTAAATTTCCTTTTCTTGCAATTTAACCCAAAGACTTCTAATTTAATTTCAATTACATGCTTCCTTAAAATTACAACTTACCCATATTCAATTATATACATGCTAAAATTACCAAAATACCCCTCTTGGGACTTAACCTCGATAATTAGAAAATGATCCAATTTTGCCTTACTTAACAGTAATCCTCATTAATTAACAATAATTCGGTTGGGGTCATGATTGGGGCCTCATAGTATAGCTTCTTTATTTAGTTTTCACTTTTGCTAATTTCATTCTTCCATTAATTTAAGTTGGTGTTGATAGTGAATCTGAGACCACACGATGACGTTGATGGTGATGTGCCGAATGAAGGAGAAATCATGGACGATGAGGAATCTTCAGGAGAGAAATCGAGTAGTACCAACCATATCCTCTTGAGCATCAATGGATGTTTTGGTTGGATAATCCATCTCCAAAATCCAAACGTGCTAACTAGGGAAACTCTAGTGTTGAGGAGTACTGGAGGTGATCTCCTCCTCTTTCATTTTGATATTGTAATGACAACTAGTCTCTCATCAGATGTGCCAATTTGATATTATTCTTGGGCCAAGTATGATATCATGGCACCAATGCAACCACAGATTGAGAATCACTTGCAGCCGCTTTCATTTCCAATTGGGGTGTGCATAACTTTCACTTGTAAGCACTGTTGGGAATTATCAGTTACAAGCATCTCATACATAAGCGAAATTTAAAATTTTTTTAACCAATAGATCTGATCTTGACATGAATTTACAATATACATATTAATGGGAATAAAAAAAATCACCTTTGATTTTTGTTGAACAGTTAATTTTCCTTCTCACCAGGTTGTCACAAACCACAGTGTCCAAAGTTGAACACCTCCAATGAGTAATCCACACTAGAGAAGGATTGAATGAACCAAAAAAAGAGGAGAACAAGGGCTGGCTGAAATCCCCTTGATGCAAGCAAGGGGGTGGCGGCTAGGGTTGAGAGAGTGAGAGAAAATCTTTTCTTTTAATTGTTCACATAAACCCTAAAACCCTATCACTTGGATTTTTATAGTTAGGTTAAAAATCCAACTTCATAATAGGATTGGGCTCTTTCAAATTGCTAGAGAAATATTAAATGGGCTTCTGGAATTATTAATAATTTATTTGGGCTCAATTAAATCCAATTTAAGTCCTTTCACAAAAGACTATGTACAAAACCCACAAACTAGGCCCTTTGTGCATATACTTGGATTTAATCACCCAAATGAATTCTAAATCCAACCAAATTAAATATGTAGGCTCCATAACACTTATGAAATATATTTAATTTATTTTGGTCCAAAAATTAGGCCTATAAGATCTTCTATCTGTAGTTGGCATGAAACCCTTCCTCTTGAGGGTTTTTGCGCCAAACTCAATCTTCTAGGCCTCCATTATTTTCTCCAATGGATTTGTTAATTATTATATCAGCCCTATAACAATTATAGTCCAATAATAATTAATTATGAAATACAATATTTCAATTAGGTCCATTTTACAGAACATTTCTAAAAAGTTCTGCAAACAATTTTACTTGATCATAATTAATTAAACTCTTTAATTAATTATTCTCTTATTCACTTCTCTATTCCCATAATAATATCAAATATTATTATCCTTGTCATTTTACTATTTTATCCTTTTCTCTATATGTGTGTGACCTATTGAGTTCCTATCCATATTGGCAGTATAATATATAATTGTGAGTTTTATTCAAAACTCACATGATTTAAACTTCTTTAAATCATTTTATCAATCCCTATTGATATTTATAATACACTATTATACAAATCATGAGCGGCCTCTAGCTAGGCATTATGACTACCCAAATGTCAGGAAAGTTAAGTGGTTTGACTATACCCTTCCATAGAAACAATTACCGTGCAATTACTCCTTTCACCACTCTTATCTCAATTAGATTCTGAGTATGGATTTCTATCAATTCATATAAATCTAATTATGTATGTTCGATTAATTTTAACCATTTTTCCCAAAATATCCTTCATAGATCTCTATCCATCTTTGCATATTACTCTGGCCAGAGATTCTCTGAACAAGGCAATTATAGAATCATGTGAGATAACTTCTTTTAATAAATCTAGGATGGTGAATCCTTTGTTAATCACTCAACTATCTTCAAGTAGGTCATGATATACCCAACCTCCTAACTATGTTCTCCTCCAGTTGGAAATAATCAATTATGGAGTCAAAGTATACCACTTGCTACTTAAGATAACCTTGGTGATCTCAAGTCTAAGGATACTTGCACAACCATTATAAAGAGATTCCTCACTGACATAAATTTAATATCCATGTGAGGATTCTCTTTGCAGGTCTCCAATGAGCTTGTTCTCCTAACAAGCATCCACATGTTAGCTTTGATTATCTTCCATAATTATAGTTAAGAGAACCACTACTTGAACCATTCAAAAAGCATAACATGTGCTAGTCTGTCCGAATTAACAATGTCCTGTCTTGTTAATTCTATAACTAGGGATATTTAGATATTAACACATTTACATGCAATAGACATCTCATATCATGAACACTTCATGATTGCCTTTGCACTGTGTTTATAATGTCTAGGACTTCATTTATTAATTTAAGATTTACAAACTCATGTATTTAAATATAGCATTAATAAATGAATGATGCCTTTTATTAAGAATATGAATTCATACATATGAAATACATCCCTATTACATGGGCTCTAGGGTATACTCTCTAACAATCTCCCACTTGCACTAGAGCCAATCACTCATATGTCTTAGACCCATGCTATTTATATGGTGATCGTGCTTAATCTGGAAAAGTGCTTTAGTAAGGGGATCCGCCACATTATCTTTTTTCGACCATTTCTATTTTCACATCATTTTTAGCTACTATTTTCCTTGTGAGATGGTAGCGTCTGAGGACATGCTTGGATCACTGATAAGATCGTGGTTCCTTTGCTTGTGCAATGGCTCCATTGTTGTCACAATATAACGGAATTGGATTAACAATGCTAGGCAGCACTCCTAATTCATATATGAACTTTTTGATCCAGACTTCTTCTTTGGCTGCTTTTAAAGCAACAATGTACTCAGCTTCTGTTGTGGAATCAGTAGTTGTTTCTTGTTTGGAACTCTTCCAACTAACTGCCCCTCCTCCCATTATAAACACATAACTAGATTGTGATTTAAAATCATTTTTATCAGATTGGAAGCTGGCATCTGTATACCCATTTACTTCCAAACTGCCCTCTCCATATACCAAGAATATATCTTTAGTCCTTCTCAAGTACTTAAGGATATTCTTGATAGCTGCCCAGTGTTCCTCTCTAAAATTGGATTGGAATCTGCTTGTGACACTTAAAGCAAAAGCTACATTTGGATGTATACATAACATAGCATACATGATAGAACCAATTGCAGATGCATATGGTATTATATTTATGCTCTCTCTATCCTCTAGTGACTGCGGATACATAGACTTAGAAAGGTGTTTCCCATACACCATGGGTATAAAACTTTTCTTAGAGATATCCATATTGAACCTCTTCAATACTTATCTATATATGTACTTTGAGAAAGACCTAGCAATCTATTGGATCTATCTCTATAGATCCTTATTCCTAGAATATAGGATGCATCTCTAAGGTCTTTCATGGAGAATTGCTTGGATAACCATATTTTAATAGATTGGAGAAGAGAAATGTCATTTCCTATGATCAATATGTCATCGACATATAGAACTAGGAAGACAATTGCACTCCTACTGACCCTTTTATATACACATGGTTCATCTTCATTCTGTGAGAAACCAAACTCTTTGATTGTCTCATTGAATCATATGTTCCAACTCCTATAGGCTTACTTCAATCCATAAATGTATCTTTAAAGCTTACATACTTTTTCACCATTTCCTAATGTGAACCTTTCTGGTTGTGTCATATACACATCCTCAGTCAGATTTCCATTTAGGAAAGCTATCTTCACATCCATTTGCCAAATCTCATAATCATAACGAGCTGCAATGGCTAAAAGTATTCTTATAGACTTAAGCATCGCTACAGGAGAAAAGGTTTCATCATAGTCAATACCTTCTTTTTGACGATAGCCTTTTGCTACTAAGCGAGCTTTATAGGTAACTATATTACCTTTCATGTCGGTCTTATTTTTGAAGACCCATTTGCACCCTATGGGTTTTATCCCTTCAGGTGGTTGAGTTAAAGTCCATACTTTATTCTCATACATGGAATCTATTTTAGACTGCATAGTCTTAAGCCATAAATCACATTCTGAACTATTCAAAACTTCTTGATAGCTTGTAGGCTCATTGTCCTCTACTACAATTATGCCTCTATCCGAATCAATGTGAAATCCATATCTCACAGGGATAGAATGCATCCTAGTAGATCTTCTAGGATTTTATGTATAATCAGGTTCAACTGTAATCTCATCATTATAAAATTTAGTCTCGGGTTCAATCAGTTGATCTACTTTTATTTGTGGGTCTTGAAATTCACCAAGTTCAATTTTACTCCCACTGTCCTCTCATAAGATAAATTCTCTTTCCAAGAAGACAGCATGCCTTGAAACAAACACCTTTTGTTCTAAAGGATGGTAGAAATAATATCCAAACATTTCTTTTGGATACTAGTTTGTCTGACACTGTCCTCTTCACATAAGCAGGACAACCCCATACTTTCATATGAGATAGTGTGGGTTTTTTTTATTCCACATCTCATATAGAGTAACATCAACCAATTTACTATGAACTCTGTTTAACACATAAATAGCAGTTTCTAGTGCATATCCCCAAAAGGACTTAAGCAAGTCTGCTCGGCTCATCATGGATCAAACCATATCTAATAGTGTTCGATTTCTCCTCTCAGATACACCATTGTGTTGTGGTGTATATGGTGGAGTCCATTGAGATAAAATCCCATTATCTCCAAGATAATCTTGAAATTCTTGGCTTAAGTATTCTCCACCTCGATCTGATCTAAGTGTCTTAATACTCTTGCCAAGTTGCTACTCTACTTCATTTCTGAATTCTTTGAACTTTTCAAATGCTTCTGATTTATATTTCATTAGATAGATATATTCAAACCTGGAATAATCATCTATGAAAGTAATGAAGTAGGAATAACCTCCTCTAACATGTGTAGTCATTGGGCCATATACATCTGAATGTATTAAGTCCAAAACCATTTTAGCTCGTTCTCCTTTACCAATAAAGGGAGCTTTTTGTCATTTTTACCAACAAACAAGATTCACATGTGTCAAATGATTCATAATCAAATGATCCTAAATTACCTAACTTGTGTAATTTGGTCATGCGTTTCTCATTTATATGACCTAAATGACAATGCCATAAATATTAGGTATTTAGATTATCTCGTTTCATTCTCTTGGTATCCATATTATGCACTTATTTAATTAAATCAAGAACAAATATTCCATTCTCAATGATAGCTTTTTCATAAAACATATTATTCTTAAAAATGTAACAACACTTATCTTTTAAAGAAATGTCATAATCGTTCAATAAACAACTGAAAGAAATAATACTTTTGGATAATGCTGGAACATAATAACAGTTATTTAACTCCAGTATTAATTCACTTGGAAGAGGCAAATGGTAAGTCCCCACAACTATTGTAGAGATGGTTTGTCTAGTAGCTGACTGTAGACATATTTCGGCCTTTCTAACTCTTCTACTACTTTTAAGCCCTTGTAGATCATTACACAAATGAGATCCACATCCGGTATCTAATAACCAAAATTGTTTTAAAACAATAGAATAAATATTTATTTCAATCATATGAATACCTAAAGTAGAAGCATCAGCTTGCTTTTTCTCCTTAAGAGAATCTAGATAAGTCTTGCAGTTATGCTTTCAATGACCATATTTTCCACAATGGAAGCAAGTTCCTTTGGGATTCTCTTTTTGGCAACCTTCTTCTTGGAGATCCCACCATTCTTTGGCTGCGCCTTGGTTATCTTCTTCTTCTTTTGCTTTTTGCCCTTAGTAGAAGTGACAACCATGATAGTTTTTGAATCCTTCTTGAAGGATCCATCGACTGTTTTGAGCATGTTGATTAAATCAGGAATGGTTACTTGGATCTTGTTCACGTTGATGTTAAGCATGAAAGGTGCATAACTTGGAGCCAACGAGTACAAGATTAAATCTACATATAGATCATTATCCATTACATAGCCAAGTCTACTCAAATGCTCAATGTACCCATACATCTTCAATGCATAAGGAGTAGCCGAAGTGCCTTTCACCATTTTGCAGCTAAATAGAGCTCGAGCAATCTCATATTGCTCAGTTATAGCCTGAGAAGAATAAAGCTCCTCTAGATGAAAAATGATGGTTCTAGCATCCATCATCTCGTGTTGCTTCTAAAGCTCCAAGGATATAGCACCCAGCATTAGACATGCTACTGCTTCACTATCCTCCATGTATTTTCGATAAGTGCCCTTGATCTCATCAATGGCATCATCTGATGGAAGTGGTGGTGGATCTTTATCCAAGACATAATGGATCTTTTCAGCTCTGAGAACAATTCTCACTTGCCTGATCCAGTCAGAATAGTTGCTGCCAACCAGCTTGTTATCCAAGATTGATCGTATATTAATGTTTGATGTGCTTATGATCATGACCTAGATGTGAAAAAGAAAACATATGAGAGTATGTTCATATATATGTATGCATTAATTAGGTCTTTAATTAATCCATTTACTCCCACTATTTTATTAAGAATCAATAGCCCTCACTATTTAATCCGAGAAAACCCGATGGTTTTCTTAGTGGGCCAATATCCAATCCTTGATATGAAATTTAACCTTGACTATGGTTAACAAATCAAACTCCATACCCTTGAAAGGTAGGTATCTCTATACCAATTGTGTCTCTACACAACTATTGGATCATTAGGTTATTAACTCTTGATACATACATATCATATATGCATTCCCTAATCTTGCCTCTAGAACCATTAGCCTTGACTGTGGTCAACAAGCTAATGGGCTAGCTAAGATGACCCATTTAATTAGATTCGAACATATTCGATATAATGTGAGCTTGACTGTGGTCAACAACCTACACTGTAAAGAACTTTGGTTCTCCTCAAATTAATGGAAGGCTTATATACCTTAGTATTATTATGAGGGATTTTAGTTAATTAAGTCTCATCATACATGGTTGGCATACATTGGTATGCATCCTATATCTATTACATAAATATAAGCATACAAATATGGTATAGTTATGAACTTTACTACATTGATTTCCCCGAGCCAAAAGGGAAGTCAAAAGGTCACACTTAGGTAATATGCATGATTCAAACAAGTAAAAAAATAATTACATTATTTTCAAACTTGTTGGATCTCCATTCGGCCCATCTTGCTCCTTGATAATGGTCTCCATCTCTATCTCTAATTCTAATCTAAGTAATCTAAT
Organism: Excoecaria agallocha; assembly: GCA_037975025.1. Classification (NCBI taxonomy): domain Eukaryota; kingdom Viridiplantae; phylum Streptophyta; class Magnoliopsida; order Malpighiales; family Euphorbiaceae; genus Excoecaria; species Excoecaria agallocha. The sequence goes on along the minus strand of CM075809.1, from coordinate 62,938,864 downwards.
TACATATTACAATTTGAAAAAGAAATACAAACCAAAAACAATTGGCCGGGACATGAATGTTCTCATTGGGCTGAAACATGCATTATGCTCAATCACATTGGGCCTTTGTCCATAACTATCCATCATGCCAATCATACACCCTTATATGCATTTCTAATGCATAAAGTAAAACATATAATGGATTACTAACTTTGTTTCAACTCTTGAAATTTACTTTTGAGTTATTTTGATAATGTGATCAAATTAGGAAACTTTTTTCAATTTGAAAACTTTCATTTTAGGAAACCTTTTTGCATGCATGTGTTCCTGCCTTAATTATCAATCTATTTGATTATTAATTAATTATCAATTGATTATTTAATTAATTAATCATATTAAATAATTAAAAAATCAATTTTGGGCTTAAAACAAAGGTAGGCCGAAACCCACACAATAAACCCTAAAGTGCTTTCACACACAAACTAGTTTTGTGTCTATTGGACCATTTGGACCTTTTGAAATAAGCCAAGGCCACTCCAGCCCTTAAAACCCATTAATAAACTTAATTATAGTTTATAATATTTAATTTAAATCAGCTCCTTGGGCCCACCAAGTCATTCACTAATTTAAATCAAGTCTGTAAACATAATTAAGCCCATTAAGTGATTTTAATGAATTAGAATTAATCCAATTAATTCAAGGCCCATTTTAATTAATCCAATTAATTAAAAATACATTAATATATCAGATATATCAGATTTAGAAGATTAAAAATCGTTCTAAACATGAACACACCAAGAACATACCAAGAACACACGAAGAACACCAATTTATCGAACTTTTCGACTAAACTAGTTTTCAAGCAAAACTTATTCGATTTTAATTTCTTTTGAGCCTATGGCTTAATATCACATATTAAACACATAAATTATAATCAAAATAATTTTAGAGTGGATCAATAAAAATTTAATTTAGAACAGCCCCTAAACTTTATATAAAAATAAAACCCTACACGCCATTCACAATGACTCTTTTCTAAAAAGAATCATTTTTTTTCGTTTTATATATTTGATCACGTACATCCAGAAATAAATATTTCTCATTCATGAACAATCAAATTTGATATTTTAAAGTTCATGAAATAAATAACTCAAAAATAAAAACTATTCTGCAGAAAAATATAGAATTGTAGATTCATGGCAAAACCGAGGCTTTGATACAATGTTGGAAATTATCGATTACATGCATCTCATACATAAGTGGAATTTAAATTTTTTTTAACCAATAGATCTGATCTTGACATGAATTTACAATATACATATTAATGGAAATAAGAAAAATCACATTTTATTTTTGTTGAACAGTTGATTTTCTTTCTCATCGGGTTGTCGCAAACCATAATGTCCAAAGTTGAACACCTCCAATGAGTAATCCACACTAGAGATGGATTGAATGAACCAAAAAATGAGGAGAACAAGTGCTGGCTGAAATCCCCTTGATGCTAGCAAGGGGGGTGGCGGCTAGGATTGAGAGAGAGAGAAAATCTTTTCTCTTAGTTGTTCACATAAACCCTAAAACCCTATCACTTGGATTTTTATAGTTAGGTTAAAAATCCAACTTCATAATAGGATTGGACTCTTTAAAATTGTTGGAGAAATATTAAATGGGCTTCTAGAATTATTAATAATTTATTTGGGCTCAATTAAATCTAATTTAAGTCCTTTCACAAAAGACTATGCACAAAACCCACAAACTAGGCCCTTTGTCCATATACTTGGATTTAATCACCCAAATGAATTCCATATCCAACTAAATTAAATATGTAGGCTCCATAACACTTATGAAATATATTTAATTTATTTTGGTCTAAGAATTAGGCCTCTAAGGCCTTCTGTCTGTAGTTGGCATGAAACCCTTCCTCTGGAGGATTTCTGTGCCAAACTCAATCTTCTGGGCCTCCATTATTTTTTCCAATGGATCTATTAATTATTATATCAGCCCTATAATACTTATAGTCCAATAATAATTAATTATGGAATACAATATTTTAATTAAGTCCATTTTACAGAATATTTCTAAAAAGTTCTGCGAACAATTTTACTTGATCATAATTAATTAAACTCTTTAATTAATTATTCTCTTATTCACTTCTCTATTCCTATAATAATATCAAATATTATTATACTTGTCATTTTACCACTTTATCATTTTCTCTATATGTGTGTAACCTATTAGGTTCCTGTCTATATTGGCAGTATAATATGTAATTGTGAGTTTTATTCAAAACTCACATGATTTAAACTTCTTTAAATCATTTTATCAATCCCTATTGATATTTATGATACACTATTATATAAATCATGAGTGGCCTCTAGCTAGGCATCATGACTATCCAAATGTCAGGAAAGTCAAGTGGTTTGACTATACCCTTCCATAAAAACAGTTACCGTGCAATTACTTCTTTCACCACTCTATCTCAATTAGATTCTGAGTATGGATTTCTGTCAACTCATATAAATCTAATTATGTATGTTTTATTAATTTTAATCATTGTTCCCAAAATACCCTTCATCGATCTCTATCCATCTTGGCATATTACTTTGACTAGAGATTCTCTGAAAAGGCAATTATAGAATCATGTGAGATAACTTCCCTTAATAAATCTGGGATGGTGAATTCTTTGTCAATCACTTAACTATCTTCAAGTAGGTCATGATATACCCAACCTCCTAATTATGTTCACCTCCAGTTGGAAATAATCAGTTATGGAGTCAAAGTATACCACTTGTTACTTAAGATAACCTTGGTGATCTCAAGTCTAAGGATACTTGCATAATCGCTATGAAGAGATTCCTCACTAACATAGATTTAATATCCGTGTGAGGATTCTCTTTGTAGGTCTCCAATGAACTTGATTTTCTAACAAGCATCCACATGTTAGCTTTGATTATCTTCCATAATCACAGTTATGAAAACCACTGCTTGAACCATTCAAGAAGCATAACATGTGCTAGTCTGTCCGAATTAATAATGTCCTATCTTGTTAATTCTATGACTAGGGATATTTAAATATTAATACATTTGCATGCAATAAACATCTCATATCATGAACACTTCATGACTACCTTTGCATTGTGTTTATAATATCTAGGACTTCATTTATTAATTTAAGATTTACAAACTCATGTATTTAAACATAGCATTAATAAACGAATGATGCCTTTTATTAAGAATATGAATTTGAAATACATCCCTATTACATGGGCTCTAGGGCATACTCTCTAACAAGCACTTAAGGCACTTGAAAAAGCTAAGATTCTAATGGATTCTTTTAGTGGTTGCGATCGGAATTGCGATGGAAGAGGTTTGCATGTTTATCTTATTTTTTATTTTCACTTCTTCTAGTTTCTAACTTCTTCTAATAGTAACTTAAAACATGAATTGAAATAGTAAATGATACGAAGTAGCATCCAAAAACATGAATTGAAATAGTAAATGATACGAAGTAGCATCCAAAAAGGGTAATCCAGTAATACCACATAAGTAAATGGCTTGACTTGAGAAAGCATATCAGTGAGTAATTATTTGAACTTTTAAGTTAACATGTAATCTGGTACGATATTTATATGCTTGAGATTATGGTGTTACACTAATATCACGAGAACTTACAGCATTTAGAGAAAGAACTCCATTGCTGCTAAAATAAGCTTCACCCTAAGAGAGAAAGTAACTGTCAAGATCTATTTCTTAATAATGAAGAATAAAACAAAATCTATCTTTGTAGTAAGAGTGTATATAAATCTGAATTTTTCTATTTTAAACCAAAATACTAAAAGAAATATTCATAATTGAATTGTATCATTGATTTTTAACTTGAACTGAACTGAATTGTATCGTTGATTTTATTCGGAACAGATCTGAATATTTTATTTAAAATCGGAGCAAGAACTATATTGGATTGTATCAAACAAAATTGGACCGGAAGAACCAATATTTATTGATTATTATATATAATACTAATAATTTATATATAAATATTATTTATAATTTCTTTTCTACCTTTATTATCTAAATTTAACTTCTTAACTATTTGTATTCAATATCTTAATGCACGAAATAATATAATAATAAATTCATAAATTAAACTAAATATTTTATTTTTTAATAAGATAAATTTAATTATTATAATAATTCTTATATCTATATGAATATATAACTAAAATTATTTGAGCTTAATTTAATTTAATTTACTTTTAATATCACTCAACTACTACTTAATTTTGTCTTTCACAAATATCTATATTAGTATGTAAACTAAGCTATTTATTATTTAATCATCTTATTAATTAATTTTTTATTTATAGTGTTACTCAACTAGTACTCGTATATTTTTTGCACAACACCTATATAAATTGTAAATTAATAATGTAAAATTATATAGTTATTATATATAATAAAATTTTACCAATTAATTTAATTATATGAATATATAAATATAATACCAATTAATTTCATTTACTTCTAGTTAAAGGTGATCAAAAAATCCAAAAATATGATTAACAACAAAATCGATTCGAAATCAAATTGATTTTTTCGGTTAACCAATCCGATGAACTCAATTACGATTTTTAATATTTATTTTTTATTTTTCATTACTATTTTTATTTTTAAGTACCGATTAACTGTTGGTATATGGTTAATTAGTTTATGTTTATATATATTATATTTTTATTTTTATACCTTAAAAATTTTTCTTTTTTTTTTCTATTTCTTTTTAAAATTTACATAAAATAATACTTTAAAATATACTAAAATTATATTTTTATTTTTATACCTTAAATTTTTATATTTTTTTATAAAATTTATATAATACTTTAAACTAAATTTATATTATGTCATTCTCTTTAATTATATCCTAATATTTAGGATAAATCCATCTATAGCCCCTTAAACTCGTTCATTAAGTTCATTTTGACACCTAAACTATAAGAATGATCGAATAAAATTCAAACTCTTAAATTTTGGTATTTTTAAACACAAAAGTTGACATGAAAAAATGCATGTAATACATGGCTTGAATAATTGATATTTTAACTCGAACTGAATCGGATTTGAACCCGGTTTAATTACAATTACTTGAAAATCATAAAATTATTTCCCAAAGTCCTAATTTGCTCGATACTTCTATTTTTTCGTCTCTTCTCTATTCTTTTCTCATCTAGACACCATAATCGGAGTCTCCTTGGCTGGTCACCGCTCAAAGCCTCCATCACCAGCCATTTTTCTCATTTAACGGTATGTATAGCTTCTTTATTTAGATTTCACTTTCTCTAATTTCATTCTTCCATTGATTTAAGTTGGTGTTGCCAGTGAATCTGAAACCACAAGATGACATTGATGGTGATGATTTGGATGAAGGAGAAATCGTGGATGAAATCGAGTACTACCAGCCACATCCTTTTGAGCATCAATTGATGTTTTGGTTCGTTAATCCATCTCTAAAATCCAAACAAGCTAACTGGGGAAACTCTACCATTGAGAAGTGTTGGAGGTGATCCCTTCTCTTTCATTTTGATATTGTAATGACAACTATTCTCTTATCAGATGGGCTAGTTAGATATTTTTCTTGGGTCAAGTATGATATCATGGACTAATGCAGTCAAAGATTGAGAAAGCACTTGCAGTTGATTTCATTTCTAATTGTGGTGCATATAATTTTCGCTTGCAAGAACTTGAGGCACTTGAAAAATCCAAGATTCCAATAGATTCTTACGGTGGTTACCACCAAAATCGCCATAGAAAAAGTTTGCATATGTATCTTATTTTATATTTTTGATTCTTTGACCTAATGCATGTAATTGTGTTGTGTGTTCCTTGCTTGTTTATAGTCTTAATTTATAACTTTTCCTTTGAGTTGTTTTGCATTTGTGACATTTTTTGGGTTGAAGACTATTAAAAGCCCATCTTATGTAAGCTGAATCCCAAATTCAGGCCCTGTATAACTTTAAGAAAGGAAAAAAAAGAAAGGAAAATAGAAGATTAGATGGGAGGAACAAAAAAAGAATGGAGATAGAATGAGAAGATAGAAAGATAGTAAGAGATTTCAGTTGCATAAGTGTTATTCTTTCATAAATTTTACATTCAGAAGCAAAATCCATTTTATCATTAATTAGCCATAGTGTATTGCAATACAATTGCTCCTATCTCTGTTCATTACTACTTGTTACAAATAACAAAATCAGAATCTTCAAATAATGAACTATTAAAAAAATATCAAATTCTAGAATATCAATTCCATGATAGCTCCTAGAATTTAAGTTTCTTCCATTCTCTCCAACTACTTGTCTATCAGTATTATTAGCTTTTACTGACCTTTTTGCACTATTCCCGCTCTTTGGTGCTATTATTCCCTAACTAAATCTTGATCTGATCATCCAATATTTTTCATTGAAAATTCACCATACTATTACTACTTAGCATCCATGAGAACTATACCTATATTCAATATGTAACTTTATAGTAACCATGATAATTTTGTGGATGTATTGATTTTAGATCATTCATTTTATAACTCTAGAAAAGGTACTTGTAAGACCTAATAGTTGATGGCCAAGATATCTTGACTTGATTCCATTATCATTAATAATAATACCACATAACATCATTGTATTATAAGTTTGTTTATGTGGAATTATGCATGATAAATTTTGTGATGGATCTAATTTTTTTTGTAGCAGTTGACAAAGTAGAAACTCTGATATGATATAAATTTAGTCTGGTTTTTGAGAACTCACATATAGAGGATTATGTCACCGAAAAATTCTTTCAATCTCTTGTTTTTCGTAGGGCAACTCTTTCTCCTTCCCTCCTCCCTCCTCTTGTCTCTCTCTGCTCTATTTTTCATGATGAACATTGCAATCAAAGTTGGGATTCAGAAATGGTAGCATGCCTTTGTTTTCTAAATTTATAAATATTTACCTTAAAATATAACTTTTTTTCCTTAAGCTAAAAATTAAAATTAGTTTATTAGGGCAAATATTGAAAGAGTAGAGTTAAAGATGATTAAACATATTGAAGAGGTTATAAATAATGAATATTGCAACCAAGTTTTTGTAGGAACCATCCCTATGGTTGTTGCTGCTCCAAAAATTCAAGAGTTTGCCCATGTACCTAGTTTACTTTCACATATTAAGGAGCTAACAAATGTTGAGTCGATTGCAAAATCTATGAGATACCTTGCTGGAAAATCCAAGTGCATACAACAAATCATTGAGGTATAATTGTATCATGCGCTTTTGAACTTTTGCTGGTACTGGTGCTATCCTTATGGAGCCCAATTCTTGTGTTCTTACCCTGATAATTTCATTCAATTTATCAACAAAAAAAAAGATCAGCGAGAGATATTAAAAATTTTCATAAATGAAATTTGCTGATGGAAAATAGATTGATTTTTCCATTGGTAAATTTAAAAAATCCATTTATTTATCATAAAAAAATATCAGCAAGAGATATTAAAAAATTCATTAATAAAATTTACTGACAGAAAACCAATAGATTTTTTCGTCGATAAATTTAATATGACACTTGTCATCATATCATTTATTTTTTTGTCAAGTCAGCGCATTTGTAACCCACACACACCTGCAATCTTTTTCACCATGAATTTGTATTTAAAAGCGTGAAAATTTAATAGTTTAATTGTTTATTCGGTCATTCTCATAGTTTAAGTATCAAAATTAACTTAATTGATAAGTTTGAGGTGCTAAAAATATGTTTACCCTAATATTTATGTGTAGTAACTGATTAACTTTTATATATATTATTTTTTTTTATCATATATTGATGTTCATATTTTGCTTAATAGCATTTAATAATATTTTTTTATATTTTACAGTTTATGTTATAATATTTAATATTATTTAAAATTTTATTTGACTTAAAATCAAGCATATTAATTTTTAAAAAATATCAAATCTATTTTATAATATTAGCTATTAATTTATAGAATATGAATTTTGGCTAGTAATGTAATGGCCCATGAATCACGGATCTTATAAATAGTACTTCCCGATGATGAATAGTGCCATTCGAGGTCCACTAGACCCATAAAATTTTTTCTTCACCATTGAAAATTAATATTTATGATGAGTCCAATGGTATGATTTGGACTGAAATTAAGGTCAAATAGGTCTCCAAAAATAAAAAATAAAATAAATAATGGGACCGATAGAGTTGACCGAAAATTTCGATTGGTTTGAAAATATTTCACGAAATTCATAAAATTATTTTGATTGTACTGAGTCACTAGAAATTATGTATGTGAACTTTTGGAAGGGTAAAATGAATTTTTTGAAGACTTTGAAAATTCAGTTTTTAGACTGACAAAATATGTATTTGGGTCAATTTTTATATCAAAATGATATCGGATTGACCCAAAATTTTAAACATGGCTTAATCAATATTTTTAAGAAATTTTGATCTAATTTTTATAAAAATTTAACAACTAAAAGTGTTTTTGCCAATTAAAGAGTGATAAATGACATTTTAACCCCTTAACACTTAATTAACCCTTTTGTCTTAAAGTGGTAGGAATATTAAATATAAAAATTGGACTTTGGCATCTTGAATTGCCTGGAACTCCCTTCTCCTTAATGTTATAACTTCTTCTTTTTTCTTCATTTTTTTTAATTTGCAAGCTTAAATCCTTAGAATTTCTACCTCTAATTTTAACCAAATTACCTCAATTTGCTTTTCCTCTATCTTTGGTTACTTATAGTGGTGAAAGAAGCTGGAAATAACTCATTTCATCAGGTGAATATTTGGATAAGTTTGTGGAAAATTGATTTTTTCTTGATAATTTTGTTAATTAACTGTTGATTATGATTTTGTGTGTGTTATTTAGTTGATAAGTGATTGAAATTATGGTGAATTTTTTATATAAAAATTATGCCAATAGAGAATCAAGGTGAGGAAAACCAACCAATCAAAGATAAGGGCAAAAGCAAGATTATTAAGTGATTTAGAGTGAGATTTTGTAAGTGAATCACTCTAAACCCTTTAATTTCATATATGTTGTATATATAATTATGAAAAGTTTAGGTTAATTATGGATTAAATTTAAAATTGAGCTTAGAATTGAGAAATTTGAGATTAAATGAATGGAATTATGGCATTTAATTAAAATATAGACATACCTAGTTTAGGGGGAAATTTTAGGCCATCATTAAAAAATTAGGGACCAAAATGTAATTTTTATGGACTAATTTAAAATAATTGAAAACTATGTGGTTATATGATTATTGTGATTAAATTGAGTATAAAATACAAATTTAAAAGGAAAATTGGCAAAATGTAATCGAATAGGGACGTTATACATCGGTCTAAATCAAGAAGATCCTATATAATAGGTTAAGAACATTCTACTTATATTATTTATTATTTACTATTTATCGTATTACTGAACTAAACTATATATACCGTTAATTATAGTGGGTTTATGAGATTCACGTCCCGTGTATCCAATCTTTGGATTTCTACTAGGTCGTACTAGGGGCGTATTGATAAAAAGAATAAAAAATAACATAAACGGGATGAAAAATGAAAGATAAAGGATAAAGAGTAATTTAGCTAATATAGAGACTAAACAGTAATTTTACGTATAAATAGTGAACCAAAGGAGTTAAATGATTAATGTAATAGCATTTCTATAAATAAAGTAAAGATAAAGGATATGACTGAAATTTATTAAAAATGAAAGGAGTAAACCATAAACATATTAAAGATAGGGAAGAAATAAATGGAATTGTAATAGTAAGAAAGGATTTAATGAGTGAATAATTGTGTATGAATCAAATAGCCTTACTTAAAGAAATTGTATGATAATTGGTATTTATGAAATAATAAAACTGATTCTGATATAGATCGATTTTGATAATGCATATTGATTATTACTGTAATATCATAAATTGATAATGATGCATCTATATAAACTATATTATATTGTAATGACGGTTTGCCCTCAATATCAAATGTGAAATCTAAAATTAGGATGTACATGGCTAGCCATAGGAACATTACCGTAACCGCAATAGCAAGTCATGGCGACTTGCATAGTCGTAACATTGATATGGTTCCACAACTATATTGGAGTATTTGGAGGAAAAAAAGAAAAAGAAAAGAAAAAAATATATGTATAATTGATAATACTGGAGTACTGGGATCCATGTGATCCATCGTTCTGTTCATCCTATTCAATGATATACTTCCATGGTGTACTAGGGAAAAAAGTGTAAAATACTAAAATGTAAGAAAAAAGTATAAAGGAACTGGAAAACAAATGAAATTAGGGTAAAAGTGTATTTTGAAACTTCAGGGACTAAAGTGAAATTTTACCCCTATAGTGTGGAACAAAAATGAAAAGTGATAAAAATTTGAGAATAAAACTTGAAAAGTCGAAATTAAGATTGAATTTTCCAAGTAGGGGTAAAATAGTAATTTTATCGATAAAAGTGACATTTAGAATTTAATTGAAAAATTTGTGTAAAAAAATAACTATAATGGAATTAAATGAAGAAAAGGGAATAGTAAAATATAATTATGAATAATACATAAAATAGACCGCAGTGAAATTCTAGGATTTAAGATTTTATGTTCACCATTATGTATTTTAGTACTTAGCATGTGGTTTTGTGTTGCACATAAGGCATAGAGATTGAGCTTGAGCTAGAGAGAAATCAGTGAAAGAGAAATCCAGAATTTTATATTTTTTTTGGTTGGCATGTATATAAGTATGATACCGAGTAGGATGGACATGCATAGTTTTAATGATTGTATATATTTGTTTAGAGATGGACTGAATTTGTACATATCTTACACTATAAAGGAGTTTTGATGAGATTAAACGAAGAATTTATATTGTATGTATATACATATACAATTATGGTAGTGACTATAGTACTGTATTGGCTGATCTTGCGGAGTTTCTTTCTATATTATCGGAAGTCGGGTTGGATGTGTGTGATTATTTGGGAGTATTTTTGTAAGAATTGTAGGAAGGTAGAATTTGGATTTCAGCCGTTATGCTACCCAATTTTTTGAAAATTTAATAATAATTTATGGATCACCGTAGTATAATGTGACACTGATACTTAGACCAATGTCCTGTTATCGGACATTACAAGTAAAATATGTTGTTTTGTGATTTTTATTTTGAATTACATTGTACATTTGAAATTGAATTAAATTTTATCTAATTTATTTTATAATTTTGTGTTATAAATTTTAGTAGTTAACCAAAAAATATTTATTAACCAAATTGAAAAAATAGAAACTGATAGATTGGTTAACCGAATGTAACAGAGTGACTAATGATTAGTGATTTTAAAGAACCGATATTAATAGACTGGTTAATATTTTTGTTGATATATTGGTTAACCAATTTATACTCACTTCTACTTCCAATGTCATTTAACTAGCGCTCATCTATTTTTAGCATAATACTTATATGAATAATTGAGAGTGTATATTAATAATATAATTATATATAATAAAATTTTACCAATTAATGTAATTATTTGAGTGTATAATTATTTTACCAATTAATTTCATTTACTTTTAATGGCACTCAACCATTACTCATTAATTTTTAACACAATACTTAAATGAGCATGTAAATTGAGAATGTAATTATATAGAGTTATTATATATGATGAAATTTTAGTTTTACATTTAAAAATGATAAAAGAGATTAAAATTAATTTTTTTAGAGAAAATTAAGAATTAAATTAGAAAGTTTTTAATAAGGAATATTGTTTTGTTTTTAGTTTTGGGAGGGAATTAAAAAATCAATTTAAGGTATTGATATTTTTTAAAATATTAAAAATTAAAGTTTTTGAGTTAAAAGAAATAAAAGCAAATTCATTGGTATGGTGAAAACTTTAGACAAGTTTAGAAGTGATAGTGCTTAATATTTTATGAATATATAGGCCAATAAGAAGCAAAAGCCCAACTAGCTAAAGAGGCCAGAATCACTGAAAGGCCAATGCTATTCTACCTCAGACACACTGCCAGTGGCACACCAAAATCCATCTCACTGGAAAGCCTGATTGGCCCTGATGGGCTATCTTATCTGTAGATGTGCTTAACACACGCTACCGCTGCTTGTTAAAAATCACATCGCTTCCACCTACTCTAACAATAGAGAATAGGCCTCTCAAGTGGATTTCCCACTCCTATAAATATCATGTTCGTTTCTAAAAATATATACTCAAAACATAACTCAATATGTTTTCACACTCTCTTTCTAAAAGTCTAAAATTAACTTAAGCTTTGAAGAGTTCAAGCCTGGACCGACCGCGCTAGCTTTTGTTTTGCAAAATTCTCATCTTGACAAGTCTGACCACTCTCTCCCTCCAGCTACACACCAATATAGGTGGCACCTATATATCCCCCACATATGACTTATTTCTTTCTAAAAATCCACGGATTATCATTTGGTGCTTTCATTGAGAGTTGATGGTTGAGCAAAAGGTACCTAACTTCTGTGCTATTGGGAGAAATATGGACTTACAACTGTAAAAATAAAATTGAAGCACAAAACTCCATGAAAGTCTTTAACACTATGTGGAGGAACTCTGAATGGAGAATCAAAGAGCAAGGCTCCATAAAAGTCTTTTAAACCATATGGAGAAACCTTAGACGGCAAAAAGAGAAGGAAAGAAGAAAATGGCAATGACCTTAAGGCAGAAGAAAGATGAAATAATTGGCTTCAAGGCTAAAGAAGGATGAAACATCCTTTTCCCATGATAACACATAGAGGCACGACAGGCTTCACGGCTCCCCTATCGAAAGAGATATGGAGAAAGGAAGGGACCTGACTCTATTACCTCTACGCATGCATAAGTCGGTTCAATAGCCTGCCAGTCGAAGCTTAACACCCACCTCTTAAGCTCCAAGGGCAAAATGAGAAGAGTTATGAAAGGGAAAATCCAACTAGCCTAGCATAGAGAAAGATGTGGTTGAGCAAGGCTCTCCACTCTTCCAACCCCTCAGAATCGATCGATAAAATTCCAAACTATATTCTTTTACCTTCAGACAAAAGAAGTCAAATGGCATGTGCCAAGCCTATGCCTAAGTCGATGCATAACTACCGCCTAAGATGCCCATAACCTCCTCACCAAAAAATACAAGGAGGAACAGTAAGGCAACCCTACATTCCGCTGAACCATCTGGCAAGATGAAAGGAAAATACAGCAAAAATAACACGCTTATCTCTTCACTCACCAACATAGATGGAGCATCGTAGAAGACTATAAAAAGCCCTGGCCTGTGGATGGGGATAATTGGAGAAAAAAACAGATAGGAAAGGAGAAAAAGGGGTCAAAGAAGGCCTTATAAATCTCTCCTCTGATGATCAAAGGTGCCTCCTCTAACATGAAACATGCCAATATAACCAAAGATACTTAACACCAATCGAAAGGTTAAGGAATCACCACCCCTAGATTGATATGTTCCCGATCAAAAGTAGTGGAACAACTAATAAATTCAAAATAAAGATGTAAAAACACCTACGTAAAGATAAAACCCCAATTGATTGATGTATATCCCTATCATAGATGTAATTCTAACCCAAAGGTCGATAAGTAAGTTATTAAAATTCCAATTGAAAGATTGACACTTGAAATATGCAATCATTGCAATTGCAATTGAATGATTAATGGAATCAATTACAGGCACTCGAATAACACAAATTCAGGATGCAATTGTCATCTTAATAAAAAAGATCGATCAAAAACCCAGTTACTCGCTTACGGCCATTTGTCTCACTAATCAAATAGCTGAATTAGTCATGTTTGTCCCTCCATCACTTGATTAAAAAAGAAAGCTAAAGCAAAATACTAAAAGTGTAATGCTCTCATTTATTAACATTTTATTTACTTATTATTCTATTAAATTGCTTGCCCAAAAACATATTTTTACATTTATATATCACATGACTAAAGTATATTTACAGAAGAATTCATTACATATATTCCAAATCCTTTACATTAAACATTTACAAAAAAATTTACTCTATGCTAAAATTAGTATTCACTTGCTAACCTCTCTAGTGGCCGGCAGATGTTGACTTGACTTGGCACTTATACTTTACACCTGTATACCTACATGAAAAAAATACCTGTGCTGAGCAATGGCTCAGTGGGGAGTAAATAGTGCAATTGACTTCTTGTCAAAGTCTCAAAAGCAAATATCACAATAACATATCTTTTTATATTACGAAACACATACACTTATAATATCATTAAGAGACATATTGAATCAACAAAGCATTTACACTAATAGGAACTTATCAAAGATTATCTCTTTAATGGCTTTCCACTACTAACATTCTTTGTCATATCTGAACTCACATACATACATCATTATAGTTGCATATATTAAAAAAGACTTCAATGCAATTTTCTCATTTCACTTTATTGTTCAATGAGAAGCACTATCACTATCAAGAGGCACTGAAATACTTCCACTATTTATTACTTTTCATTATTCACTAATCAAAACACTTTTATTGCCTGAATTTCCATAAATGGTGGATACGAGTACAAACACTAGATACTGGTGAGCAGTATCAAATATTAGACATATAAAAGTCTCGGGTCACTAGATACCAAAGGGTATTGAAACATTAATCACCCTTAGGTAACAACACTAGTAGTTAGGATCACTATCCCCTTTATAGGCATGCCTATCTATCCACTACTTTGTGAAATTCAGGCCTCAACAAGTCACTAATCACTCAAGAGTATCATATTTGATACATTTTGAATCATGGCATCAATATACTCAATATAGCATACAATCATTTCACTATATCATATCATTCTCATTCAAGTACCTAAAAGATACAATACATTATGCTTATCATTCATCCAATGATACATGAAATGGCTAATACCATTATTCATGTTCATTCATGCTTTATACTCATTTTATATCACTTATTACTCTTATTTTTACACTTAAAACACTCTAAAAATATTTAGGAAGGTCCAGGTGTGCTTTAGTAACAATTTGGGAACTTAAAATAAAGTTTAGAAAGAGGTAAAGAAGGCTCACAATCATTAGCTTATACCTGCTGATCGTAACATAAGTGTCATTTGGTTCCATACTAAATTTGACCTATCTCACGGTTAGTACCAAAATAGTGTAGATCATGACCTAGGTTATGGAAGGGGGTCACAATCATTAGGCAATACCTGTTGATTGTGACATAGGTTCCATTTTGGTTCTGGATTGAAATTTGGGCTATGTCATGGTCAACATAAATTTTTTGCTGACCGTGAGATTTATTCTACCTAGAGGCAGTTTTCCAGTCTCAATGTGTTTATCATTTTTAACCTAGAAAATGATATTTTCTAGGAAAGTGGTCTTCTACAAAGTTCTTCCACTATGTCTCTAGTTTTTAAAATATAAAAATATCACTCAATTCTAACCCCTAAATCACAAGATATCAATAAAACATCACAGACTGCTCCTACTAAAAGGGTAGTAGACATCATTCAATTTTAAGTTAAATTTCAAGGGCTTTAGAGACATATTCATGTATTTATTTCTTCTACAAAATTGTAGATCTATAGCTTATATTTCATTTTTAACTAGAAATATATTAATCAGAAAACTATGGAAAGATTTATACATTTTACACTAAAACTGGTTCATATGAATCCTAAGCAGATTTCCACTACTTCACTTTTCAAGACACAAATCATCTTTCTTTTACAACAAAAATAGTAGAAATTATTTACATCATCAATCATAAAGTAATTATAGCATAAAAACCCACTTGAATCAAATAAACATATAGTATAAGGAAGAAAAATTCCCAAACCTCAAAAGTTGGCCACTTTCACCTCCTAAAACTCTTCTTTCTCTTTCCCTTTACTCTTGCTACTCTTTCCAATAGCTATAACAAACTTCACTCAATTTTTAATCAAAATAACACATACATATACTAAAGAAAAGAAGAAAAAGGTTTCTCTTTACATAATCCATGCTTAATCACCTTGTAATTCTCTGAAACCAATCAATATTCAAACACTTTATCAACAAAAACTTGAAGGAATAGAAGACATAAAGTAAAGGAAGAAAATGGCTAAGATTTTTGGCTAGAGAGTGGTTGGCCATCTCAAAGAAAAGAGTAAATTTTCCCTTTCTTTCTTGATTCATCCCTCTCCTTCAAGAAAAGCACATGCTTATTTCTCATTGGACCACTTATTTTCTAAGGCAAATTACAATTTACTCCTTCTTATATGAATTCTTATAATTGGCATGAAACTTATAATATAAACTTTTAATCAAGTCATTCTTTCTTCACTTGCAATATACTTTTACCCCTAAATTAGCAAATTTATAAAATTTTCCTTTATATTTACATTAATTTCCATTGCATCCCAACCACATTTATAAATATTTACCATTGTATACTTAGGGACATTACAAAAAGCAATAAGCATCTACATAACAATAGTAAAAGAAAAAGCAAAAGAAGCATGACAAAACAAAAAATTAGAAATCTTATTTCCAAAGGTATAAAGATACATGAAAAGAAAATTTCTTTACAAGGAATATTTCTATATGTACAAATTTGCCACCATTAGGTTACCTCTCATCATTCCTCACGACTTTGCAGATATCTCTCACTTACGGCATGTTGAAATCCAAAAAATAAAAAAAATCAATTGTGCCTTTAAGAGAGAAAGCTACAAAAAAAAAAGATAAGGGATAAGGGCTAAATGACCTGCTGTGGCAGGTGATACCATGGTGGAGAACCATCCAGTAATTCATTCATTTTTCTAAAATAGAAAGAATCCAAAGGTATAAAAGGTTCAAAATTATTAGCCAGATCCCTAAAAGGAGTAGGGAAAAAGAAGGAGAAAAAGGTCCCCGAATGAAACATTTCTAGAAAGGTAGGAGTTTCAGAAAAGGTAGGCGTATCTCATAAGGAAAAGGGGATACTCATATTTATCCCCAAGAAAAACCACTTTAAGGGCATTAATAAAGGTTGCCACATGGTAGCCCCCAATAAATATGGAGTGCAAATTAAAATGTCAAAAGAAAAAAAAATCCATCGCAATAAAGGTATGGAGAATGAAGTAGTAGCCATGCTCCATGAAAGGATGTTGCTCAAAAGCAAAGGAAATTCGAAACAAATGCTTAGTCTAGCCAAACAAAGCCCAATTGCATGACTAAAGCTAGTTGGCAACACGATAGAATGGATTGAAGTTTCACACGGCTTTCAAAAAAATAATTCCATCTCTTTAATGAAGAAAAAACATAAAAGCTCATCGATAAAAGGAGAGTTCATAAAAAAAGCGATCGCACCTAGCGGGAAAATGAATAACCCATTTCTACAAGACCGATCGCCTTGAAAAGCACTAAAGAGAAAAGCTAGGGGATGGATTAAAAAACTAATTGGTTTGACCGAACCTAAAAATTCCCCCGATAAGCTCTTAACTAGGAATTCCCTCAAAAAAGGAAAAAAAAAAGACAAAGGCAAGAAGATGCAAATAAACGATTGACAAAAAAATAAAGTCAGATCTCTAAGCCCTAAAACAAATCAACAAGATGTCAAAATGGGTCCCATTTTACCCGATAAGAAAAGTTCGACAAGATACTAAAAAAGAAGGTAGGTGCCTCATAACAAATAAACTCGTAAGAATGGTCCCACAAAAGCCAAATTAGGACATAATAAAATGAAAATAGTGTTAAGCCCATGTAAAGGTTTAGTCTTAGAATAGGACAACCATCTACAAGCTATTTTGCTCCTTCAACAAAAAAGTCTGCATATTAGCCAAAAAAAATAAAACAAAGTCGAGAAGCATCGATAATGAAGGTAAAAGGCCAAAAAAGCCCTATGGTCAAAGCGATCATCTTGAACCTACCCTCTCGAAACTTTGTAATGTTGAAGATGTATCTCAAATGAAGAAAAACTCCATCTACTGAAATAGCCAAGTGAGATATGAGGGTGACCATGATGGGCTAATTTGAAGTAAAAAACACTCAAACTCACTTAAAAAGAAGCCAAGATGAAAAAACAAAACAACACGAGCTGAACGTCCAAAGCTCTCAAAGTATTAGAATTACAACTCGAGCAAGCAAAAATCAAAGTCAACCTATAGTCCAGGAAGAATGATCATTTATGATAAACTCCATAGAGAAATTCCAAAAGTTTTATAAAGGAAGAAAAGTTGAAGTGCTTTACAATCGAAGCGCTCAGCCTAAACCAACTATCAAGATACATTCCATTCAAAATTAATAAATCCTGAAGGAAAAGGTAGCTGAAGAATCTGACTTGTACATAAAAGATAACTGTTTGGATGAAAGTAAAAGCCAAAGGAAGAAAAATTGAAACAATGCAATTCGAAGGCCATCAAAAGCACAAGTCGGTAAATATCCATAAGAAAGCTTTGGAATAAGAAATGCTCGAGGAAGTAACTAAGCAAAAGTATATGCGCTCCTAAAAAGAAAAGGGAAGAGACCTAAGCATACATGGATGATTATAAAGGGGCTCACCTTATACAAATAAGATTTGCACCAATAACCGAGAGTAGAAGAATGAAAAAGACAAGCTAAGAAAAGCTTTAAATAAAAGCCAATAACCCTTTAAGAGGATTCCATGGCACCAAATATGCCTACTAAATCGAGGAAGAAATTGATCAACAAGTTTACAAAAAGAGCAACTTCCTTTTGTCAAAGGGCTAAGGCAAAAAGTAATAGAAGTAGGATCGATAAAAGCCCAAAGACAAATCGATCGATTACCCATGGTTAGCTCCATCTTCTTGGAAGAAGTCTAGACAAGCAGAGCTAAAGATAACAAAGGGTAGAGACCACGTCCAAACTAAAGGCAAACAAAGGAATTTAGAGGGGATAAGCCATTGAATGACAAAGAGAAAACAAGGGCCCCGTAACAATAAAAACACAAAATACGGCCCAACAAGGCATAAAAGGGAAGCCAGACCCAATTAAGCTGCATCAAAAAGCTTAAGGAAATAAAAAGTAAACTCTACCCTTTCTTAAATTTAAGCTAATGTATTTCTTTCAAAGAAAAGCAAGCACCACCGCGAATAGGAACCAAGGTAGAAATAAGCAATATCACCATAAAACTACATTGCAGGAAAACTTAAAGTGGAAATCATAAGAGATGATTGCAACCTAGAAAGCATAAGAAGCATGCTTAAGGAAATAAAAAATGGCTAAAGAAAGAATGAAATGTTCATAATAGTAATCATCTGAAAAATAGGTGAAACTTTCTGTTATATGTATATGCACTCCCTCTTTTTCTTTTTTGCAGGAATATCCAACAATAAGAACAAACAACAAGGAACATCCATAAAACATTAAAGAAGTGTAAAAGCGCAAAAACCAAACAAAATGAGGATAAAAACCCGCTTGACGGGATATCACAAAAACTTGAAAAAGCTAAAAAAATGAACTTAACCTACAAAGCAAGGGGTGCACAGATTGCAAATAAAAGCTCTAAGGATATAAAAACTACCCTCAAAAAGGCACCAAATGGGATAAAAAAATGAAGCAAAATGGCAAAAAACTGGCCCTCAAAGAAGGCACGTCTACATGCAAACTAAAAAATCAAAATGGATAGGCAAAAAAGGTCATCCGCTCATGTATTACCCGAAATATCTCTCCTAAATAGGCTCTCACAAATATGCAGCCACCTTACAAAAAATGTGTATCAATCTAAAATCCGTTAATAGCTTGATCTGTCAATAGAAGCATTGGATGGGGGATAAATGATAGTGCTTAATATTTTATGAATATATAGGCCAATAAGAAGCAAAAGCCCAACCAACTAAAGCGATCTGGTCATCAAAGGCCTAATGTTATTTTGCCTTGAACATACTTCCAGAAGTATACCAAAATCCATCTGACGGGGACAGCTTGATAGCCCTTAATGGCGTTATCTTATCTGCAGAGTGCCTGATACACGCTACTGTCGTTTGTGCTTCCACATACTCTAACAAAAGAGAATGGGTCTCTCAAATAGACTTCCCACTCCTATAAATACCAGGTTCATTTCTAAAAACATATACAAAGAAAAAAACTCAATATTTTTTCACTCTCTTTCTCTCCCCCTAAAAGTCTAAAATTGACTTAAGCTTCAGAGTTTAAGCCTAGACCGACCGGGTTAGCTTTTTTTTTTACAAGATTCTCATCTTGATGAGTTTAACCACTCTCTCCCTCTAGCTACACGTTAATATAGGTGGCACCTCTAAATCCCTCATATACGACTCCTCTCTTTTTGAAAATCCACGGATTATCAACAACTTTTTTATTTTTAATTTCAATTATGATGGAGATTTTTATTTATTGTCATGGTTGAGATTGCTAGACTTTTGACTTTAGAGTTATCAACTGAAAAATTTATATAGTTTGAATAAGATAATTATTATATTTGTATAAATTTTTAAATTGTATATTTAATGTTTAGATTTGTGTTTTAATTATTAACTTTTTTTCTAATTTTTTAGATATTGTTTAAAATTTTAAAATCAGTACAAATATAATTTTGAAAAGATAATAAAATATTAATTTTCAAATTTTATACTTTGACTTAGATTTTAATTGTATTTGTTTTATTATTGTGTAGGGCTAAGAAAAAAAAATCAAAAAAATGATTCAAAATTGAACCAATTTAACTAGTTTTAATTTTTAAATATTATTAATTTTGGTTATCGATTTCGATTCTAGTCTGATAAGTATGAATTTTAGTATGCTTCTTAATAAGTTTTTTGTGGGCTTAGTGTGTTAATTTAGTAGTATTTAGGTTAATTTAATGTTTAATTTGTTAAGTTTGCAATTTGAGGTCTTAATTGAGAAATTTGGTATTTTTAGATGTTTATTTGAAGAAAAAGGAGAAGTTAAAGGACTAGAGAGGAATTTAGCATTGAAGAAAGTAAAGAAGAAATAATTGAGGCAATTTTAGTGTAGTAGCCAAGTACTTGGGGAGTGAATTTCTTCATTTTATCAAGTGAGCATTAACACTCTAACGAATCAAAAAAGGAGTGATGAAGGAGTAGATTCCACTCTACTAAGTCAAAAAAGAGTGATGAATGAGTCATGAAGAAGTAGTAGTGAAGGCACTCGGTGGAGCATTTCTTCACTCTACCGAGTGGGTGTTAAGGCCAAATTCCAGATATGTTATTCAGTGGAGTGTGATTTTACTCTCCCGAATCAAGGTCGTTCAATCATTTTGGAAGTCTTTTTCCATCTAACTTAAGAAGTATTTTGCTATCTAGATTAGAAAGTATGATGCTAATGAAACTTCCCATTTGTTGTATATAAAAAGCGATCAAAGCACCAAATTAGGGGAGGAAAATAGAGAAAGATTTTATAATAGCGTTAGAGTTCATCAGTTAGCTAGTTTATTTTACGATTCTTTTATTGCTTTTTAGTTAGTTTTTATTATTAAACAAAGGCTGAGAGATAGAGGTTTCTGCAGAATTCTACAGAAGTTCTTGGTTCTTAGTATTTGTATCTTACTTTTTGGTTATTTTTAATTTTTCAATATGAAGTGTGAGGAGTTTTCTTTTACTGTTGCTCAAGGATACTTGAATCATTAACTCTATATTGTTATGACTTAATTTATGCTTAAATTAATACGAGTCTTGATTATTTCTCAGTTTTGAGCAAAGTCTTGTCTTTAGTTATCTAAATTTTGATTGTTAACTCATTTAATTATTGGTTAATAATTGATTTTTGGTTATAACCATTGATATGTATGTTCTTAGGTTAATTTATTTGTGTTTATTCATGATTATTTTCTAAACTAGATATAATTGTGTGTTAATTAAGGTAAGTTAAGATTAAGAAGAGTTAAAACTAAGAATAGATGAAAATTAAATTTGCTTCAAAAAGAGTTTAATAGACATCTAGCGGGTTAAAATCAGATTTTAATGCAAAATATTGGATTTTTCCTAACAAGATAGGTTTAATGCTTAGAATGATATTCATGATTTAGGTTATCTTGTTTTATTCATCTGATTTCTTCATAATCACTTGTGTTCCTTTTTAATTAAGTTATTATAATATAAGTTAAGGTGAATAGTCATTTAATGAAAGTTGTCTTTAATATTGATTTTTACCAATTTTATTTACTTTCTTTTAGTTCAATTGTTTGAGACCTTAGTTGTTTGCTTAACTTTCTATCTTTAATTTAGTTAAACCTTCATTATCACAACTTTGGGATTTCTCTTCTCTCTCACACACAATTTCATTCTAAAAATCTAAAATCATTCATACATACACAAGTTTCTCTTATGTTCAATATTTAGGGGGTCATAATTATATTTTCCTTTATTACTAGCTGATCTAGTACACTTATTATCGATCATGGTCCACACTTAAAAAATTGACGCTTTCAGGTAACCGATCGATTTACTATTATTTTCAGTTTTGGTTCATTTTTTGGTATTCGATTTCATGATTTTGATATCGGTGATTAACAATTAACTGATTTATATATATTTATATATTATATTTTGATTTTAATGTCTTAAAAATTTCTATTTTTCTCTAAAATTTACATAGAGTAGTATTTTACTTATATTTTTATACCTTAATTTTTTTCTATTTTTCTATAAAATTCATATAATTCTTTAAATTATATTTAAATTATGTCATTTTTTAATTATATAAAATAATATTTATATAGAGTAACTGATTAACTTTTATATACGTTTTTTTATCATAATATATTAATGTCCATATTTTACTTAATAACATTTAATTATTTTTATATTTTAGAATATATTTTTTAACATTTAATATTATATTTTTTCTTACTTAGAATTAAGCATGCTAATTTTCAACATATCAAATTTATTTTATAATATTAGTTATTAATTTGTTGAACATAAATTTTGGCTAGTATATTATATTTATTTTATGATTTTTTTTGAATTACTTTTTCACATTTGAAATTGAATTAAATTTACTTATTTTTTATTTTATTATTGTATGTTATAAATTTTCATAATTAACCGAAAAATATTGATTAACCAAATTAAAAAAATAGAAACCGATGGATTAGTTAACTGAATGTAATGGATTAGTCAGCATTTAATATTTTAAAAAATGATATTAATGGACTAGTTAATCGGTCTACATTCACCCATGTTATTGTGTATATTTATTTTGTAAATTTTTTAAATATTAAATTATTTGAAATACTGAATTGTCTTATACTGTATTTTTAGTAACGAAAAAAGTGAAATATATCAAAATTTTTTTAAAAAAAATTGTTTTAAGTTATTTCAATTTTTTAAAACAATAACAATATTTAATTTTTAAAATATACAAAATTTCAAAATAATACATAAATTTATAAATTGTCAAATTTTACGGGACGATATACACATTTAATTTATTGTAGTAGAAAATACATTTAATTTATTGTAGTAGAAAAATAAATAAGGAAGAAAAAGAAAAAGAAAAAGAAAACAAAATAATGTTAACTTGTTTATAATAAATACAACAAAAAGAATGAGTCATAACGAACTCATGATAAGTGTCTCAACTCGCAACTTAACTCAGTTTCTTATTTCTCAAACTCGTTCCGAACTGTTCAACATAGGAGTGTACATGGTACGGTACAATTTAAAAAATTAAAAATCTCCGTATTCTCTTAAAATTTGGGATATTTTAAAAATCAAGTATTGATATTATCTTGAAAATTCTAAATAATTTGGTATAATTCTTTTATTTTTTCGGTACTAAACAATACAGTACAATAGAATTCGGTACTTCGGATAATTCAATATTTTTAAAATTTTTCAAAATAAATTCACACAATAATAAATACAAATACAATTAAAATATCTTAACAAGTATAATTAAAATTTAAGTCAAAATACATTACTTAAAAATTAACATTCGATAAATTTCCTCTGCATTATGCTAACATTGATTTCAAAATCTTGAGCAATATCTAAAAAAATAACACAGATTTTAAATAATTAGATCACAAAATAATATATACATTAAATATAAAATTTTTAAAAAATTACGCAAATTTAATAATTATCCGATTAAAAATTTTCAAATTCTTCGATTGGTTCCTCTAAAGCCAAAAGTGTAGTCAAATCTCAATCAGTTTTGGCAATAAATAAGAATCTCGGTTGTAATCAAAGTTAAAGAACTTCTAAATTTATCTAAAATCATTCTTTTAGTGCTAAAAGAAGATTCTAAAGTTACATTTGAGTACTGAACAACCAAGACATCTCTAGTAAGCTTAACCAAAATTGGATAATTTGACTCATTTATCTTCCGTCAACTTAAAATGTCAAAATCAAGAGAATGTTTTACTAATTTATCAATCAAATAAGCATCCAAATCTTCTTGAGATACTAATTTCGACTGCATTATTTTTTCTCATTTATATTAAAATAAGCAAAAAAATTTAGACTCATTTATATTACTAAGTCCCATGTTCGAATCTCGCAAAAGGCATATTTGTTGTTGTTTTTTTTTACTTTAACATTTTTTCTCATTTTTTTACTTTAAAAATTTTGTTTTATTTTTTTTTACTCTACAAAAATCTAATTCATTATTTTTTTACTTTAATATTTTTTTTGTTTTTTGTTTTTTGTTTTCTCATTTTTTCAGTTTAAAAGTTTTATTTTAATATTTTTTGTACTTTACAAAAATGTAATTCACTAATTTTTTTTACTTTAATATTTTTTGTTTTCTTAAATCTTTTATTCAAATCTTTTTTTACTTAACTAAGTGGAGGCAATTTTTTTTACTTAACTGCAAATCAATGTAATTATTATTAAAATTAAAATTACAAACTCTTTCTTTAATTTTTCGTCGAATTGGTGTATCTAGTAGATACTATTTAGTATCTACCCAATTTCTTTAGCAAAGGAGGCTAGCATTACGCTTTTTACTAGGAAAATATATAATGATATATATATTTTTTGATTACTTATATTTGAATCTAAGGTTTTTTCATAATTTTTAATATTTATGATTTGTTAATCGAAAATGAAATAAATGTTTAATTAAATTAATTTTTAATTTTGATTTTAATAAGCAACATTTATTAATTTAACGTGTTTTTTTATTAAATAAATAATAGAATATATTTTGATTACTTATATTTGAAGTACCTAAAAAAGTTACCAAATAAATCCTTAATTTATTAAATTCCAAAATGAGGCATATTCATGAAAAGTTTCCCTTTAATGTCATTAATGTAAAAAATTGAAATTCATATTATACCTTAGGAACAAAAAATAAAAAAGCAAACCGACAAACTAATTTTGTATACCTTGCCCTCTAATTTTGACGTCTCTTAATATTTTATTTCACCTATGGATTTTTCAATTATACTGTCCCCTTAATTTGCTAACTTATACTATTCAAACATTTGACTTCTTTTAGCTATTAAATTCCAAATATGTATAATTGTATTTTCAATATAAATCACTTAATCTCCTTATTTTTTAATATTGTGTCAAATTTCAAATATGTATAATTTTTTATTAAAGATTTTTTTAAAATATTATTTTAGTAGTATATTTTTTAATATAATTTTGATTTGTATTTCTTATGGACATAATATAATAAATTTATGTATATTATTTTAATTTTAGTTATTTTAAATAATTTTATTTTGTTGAATATAAATTAATTTAATTTATAGATCTATATAGGATAAAAGTCCAATAAAAAAAGCTTATATTGATCCAAAACTGATTAAACCAAACCAAACCGACCGAAATTAATTTGATATATTGGATTTCAGTTTTAAAAACTTTGATTTTTTGTTCGATTTTTTTAATTTAAAAAGTTTGATTTTCGGTGTATTCGGTTCGATCCAAAATCGAATCGAACCGACTATTTGCACATCCCTAGAATTGGCACTTACAAAGAAGACAAAGTGGGGAGGGAATTATATAAATTTGAAGATTCTTTTTTTTATAATTGACACTTTGACAGTTCATGAATTATTATTATTATTATTATTATTATTATTATTATTATTATTATTATTATTATTATTATTATTGATAACAATCGAACTCATAGACCGGCTCAGAGGTCCAGTATCAATCGAGCACATAGCTCCATGAGAACCCGTGAACCAACCAAATGTTCGAGCTACCCGGGCTCTATAATCGGGCCATAGCTCGATTAAGAACATATTCCGAAAATAGCTCCACCATGACATACAGACAGTTACCAATAACCCACGTTTTCCTCATGAATCGTCAAAAATGGATTAGTGACCGAAAATAACGGGAAACTACTCCCATTACCTCCTGTAAAGGTGCTAGTTTTTCTATAAAAAGAGAAAAAATAGGTATGAAATGGTTACTTAATTTTTTGCCAGTAGTTCTTACTCTTTTACATAGAAATTCTAACTTGACCGTCGAAGACTCCCTTATCAGAAACCTACCGGTCTTTGTTTATTCTTTTGCAAGTGATCACAAGGAACTTGCTTCGTATTCCACTTCGTACAGCCCATGGCCTTTTGTCCAATGGAGGATTGACATATTGGGTCCTTTCCCTCGAGCGAAGGGGCAGCAGCGATTTTTGTTAGTGGCGGTAGACCACTTTACCAAGTGGGTGGAAGCCGAGCCACTTGTAACCATCACACCGGCAAATGTCATCAAGTTCTTGAATAAAAACATCATCATGAGGTTCGATATCCCCCACTCAATTATAACTGACAATGGCAAATAATTTGATTGTCAGGCTTTCAAGAATTTTTGCTCAGAGCTAAAGATCCAGCTAAACTTCACGTCAGTCTATCACCCACAATCCAACGAAATGACTGAAGTGACAAAAAGAACTATCTTGTCCGAACTCAAGAAGCGGGTCGAAGATGCCAAGGGCTTATGGACCAAAGAACTTAACAATGTGCTAGGGGCATACCAGACATCCCTTCGTGCAGCAATAAGGTTAACACCCTTCACACTTACATACGGTATTGAAGCGGTTATCCCTTGTGAGATAGGAGTACAAGGCATCCGAACATCTTCTCCTGATATAGAGAATAGCGCCAGCCTCTTGTATAACTTAGACCGGCTCGAAGAAAGCAGGGAGCTCGCCCAAATACTGTCCGCAGCTTACAAATAACGCATGGCGGCTTACCACAACCGTAGGATCAAGCCAAGGTATTTTCAGACCGGACAGTTTGTACTAAAAAAGGCGGTGTTGGCTCAAATAGCAGTAGGAGTTGGCAAGCTATATCTCAATTGGGAAGGGCCGTACATTATCTTAGAAGTGAACCAGAATGGAGCATATAGGCTAGAAGATGTCACCGGTAAATGACTCCCGCACTCTTGGAACAGACTCAACCTCAAGCCGTACTATCAGTAGCTCATCATTCTTCATGCCATAACAAACCTTATGTTTCTGTCTGCTGAACCGAAGTCTA
The DNA here is from genome assembly GCA_037975025.1 of Excoecaria agallocha. NCBI lineage: Eukaryota > Viridiplantae > Streptophyta > Magnoliopsida > Malpighiales > Euphorbiaceae > Excoecaria > Excoecaria agallocha. The sequence goes on along the minus strand of CM075809.1, from coordinate 62,911,425 downwards.
ATGAAGGACATATTCTTTGCAAAGTGCTTAGCAAACATATATCATGATATAAGGGCTTGGCATTATTGCCAAAAATGCCTAATCATTTATGTAAGTTCGGCACACTTCGCCATAAAACTTGCTAACGTATAAGACTAACTATGCCTATGTCTAAGGGCTCGGTATCATCGCCACAAACACCCGATCATTTAAGTAAGTTCGGCAAACTTCACCACAAAACTTGCTAACGTGTAAGGCTAACTACGCCTATGTCTAAAGGCTCGGCATTATTGCCAAAATTGCCCGATCATTTAAGTAAGTTCGGCAAACTTTGCCATAAAACTTGCTAACGTGTAAGGCTAACTATGCCTATGTCTAAGGGCTCGACATTATCGCCAAAATCACCGGGTCATTTATGTAAGTTTGGCATACTTCGCCATAAAACTTGCTAATGTGTAGGGCTAACTACGCCTATGTCTAAAGGCTCGACATTATCACAAAAAATGCCTGATCATTTATGTAAGTTCGGCACACTTCGCCGCAAAACTTGTTAACATGTAGGGCTAACTACGCCTATGTCTAAGGGCTCGGCATTATCGCCAAAAATGCTCGATCATTTATGTAAGTTCGGCACACTTCGCCGTAAAACTTGCTAACGTATAAGGCTAATTGTGCCAATGTCTAAAGGCTCGGTATCATCGCCACAAACACCCGATAATTTAAGTAAGTTCAGCGAACTTCACCACAAAGCTTGCTAATATACAAAGATAATTAAACTCATGGCTCAGGGCTCGACATTAACGCTAAAAACGCCCGATCATTTAAGTTTGGCCATGGTTAAGTACTTATGTCTAACTACGCTTGTGGTTAAGTATTTGGCATCTTCGTCAGGATCACACTATCATTTAAGCAAGCTCGGTGCATATCACCATATAAATTGTGAACTTTTTAGGCTAACAAAGCTTACGGGGGAGTGTCCGGCATTTTTAGATTCTTGGGGTCGGCGTATTAAATGCAAGAGGCTGTTCAGTTAAACTTTCGGGCACTCGCCCCGCCACTCACGGGGGTACCGTTTGTTCGAGAAGGCACGTCAAACAAAAATTAAAGACTTAGAATAAAATGAAAATTTAAATCTTTATTCATTTAATTGCTCAGTTACAAGGATCTAGTCTTCGTCTGGATAAACACCATCCAAAAAAGAAAGATCTAGTTCAGGGTATTTACCCCTTACAACAGATAAAATTTTGGCACTAAATGCCATACACTTCTCAGCCAGTGCCTCACTTGTAACACCCTACTCTCTTTCATATATTCGTACAGAATATATAGTGATACCAGACAAATACACGTGTATCTCTAATAATCCAAACTCATTTACTAAAACAATAATAGCTCTGATTATAAAAATACCGGGCATTAAATATAATATTGATCTACCTCAGTCTATGCGATCCCACTATCTTTATGTACATGCCGATCAAAATTTCTTCTTCATATCTCGAAATCTTCTGTTCCTGTGTGCAGTCAACAATCGCATGCTAAGCAACTATGTGCTTAGTGGTGGATACAACTACTCAAAATTTCATTCGATTAAATTTTTATTTCCAATTTTTATTATCTTTATTATATTAAGCAAATCCATTCATTTGACTAACTTATCCCTAAAATTTTCATTATTATTTATTGGTCCTTGTCTACCTCTTTATTTAGATTGTCCTTCTTTTATTACTTTATTTAGAATTTCTATTTTGGTTCACTATAATTTATACAGTAAATTTTTACTAGTCAGAGTTCATTAGTTGGAACATTCCATTTCTATTTTCTTTCTAATATTCTTTTCTCATTCGCTATTTAATATTTTGTCGTATCGCATTCTCCTATTAGTTTCTCTTTTCCTCTTATACTTTCGATTAGGTACTTATTTTTTACCGTCTTACAATATAAATTTTCTTGTCTAGTTAAATCAATATTTCGTTAATTATTTACTCAAAACTGTTAATTTATCCTTCGTTTCTCTTTGAATATTTCTCACCATAAACATATTATTTTCTTTTTAATTTGTTCCTTAGTTTCATTCTTTGGTCCATTCCACAATTTCATATTTTATTTACTTATTTTTATTCTTCCTTTGACCATATTATGATTTCATTCATTATTTATAGAAATTCATTCAAATTCTCTCTTTTGATATTAGTTACAGTTTAATAATCAAATCATCAATTCTATTTATTTTCGTTTTAAGTCATTTGACCTTCATTACTTGTCTTTATCTTTATTATATATTTTTCTTGTTTGATTACATTTCTTTCCTCATTAAATAGAAAATCACAAATCAAATCCTTGTAATCTCCTTCTATCATATAACTCCATAATTTATTCTCAATATACTCATAATTTACTTTAAATGTCTTTATCACTTATTCTTTCTAATTAATTTTCCAATTTCCCTGAAATTGACTTTTTCTTAACTTAACCAATTTTGATCACAATTTTAACTGGTTTAACTTCCTTTATCCTTTAATTTAAATTAAGTGAATAAATTATAATTTAGATCCTAAAATTTCTCTCATGACGATGAATTACATTTTGATCCTTAAGATTCTTACTAATGATGATTTTATCCGTCTTAAATTTGATTTCTCTAATTGCTATATTAATATTTCAATTTACTATTTTCTCTAATTAACTTACATTTTGACTCATTTGGCTTTATTTGACTTTTATTGATTTTTCAATGTACAAATTACATTCTTACCCCTTTCTGTCTTAATTAGCCAATTTAAGTTTCTTATTACTCTTTTTGGTCAAACTAACCAATTTACCTTTATTTTATCACGTAATTACAGTTTTACTCTTACTGATCATCCCATTGACCTTATTTTCCACATTATTTATTATTTATTTATATTTATGGCATCCAAATTATCCTAACTATTTTTTTATTTCAGTTTCATACAAGATTACCATTTTGCCCCTAATAAAATTCATTGGAATTGCAACGAGCTGGATAAATGGGATATAATCGGGGGATTCAGTTTTCGAAACCATCCAATTCCCTTTAACAATTTTCTCAATCAATATACATAATTTTTCTATTAAACATATGCTTTTCTACACACACACACAGATATATATATATATATATATATATATATATACATATGCAGTTGCGGATTCAGCTCTCGGAGCCATACAATCCATAACTCAATTTAATTGCATACACATATATATATAAATGCAATTGTGGATTCAGCTCTCGGAGACATCCAATCCACAACTCAATTTAATTACATACATTGGAAGAGCTCTCGGAGCCATCCAATTCGGCATTACATATCAAGGCGCCGCATTACAAGTTCCCTAATTGACATGCCAACCTTATCCGATTACCCTAATTCCTATCTAATTTTACTAAGGGCAAATATAATATCATCATTAAAGACATTAAATAGTATCATCTACATGTATTAGCATTATATATATATCCATGGTATCTGTCATTTTCCTTATCTTTAATAACTTCATTTTATTATTATTTCTTCTTTGTTCCATCAACAACATCATTTACTACTGTAGGCACCGTAGTACTCTACCTTACTATTTTTCAACTCAATTTATGAACTATTCTTCTTACATTAATTCACAACATTATTAATTTATATCAATTTATTTCACCCTTTTGTTCACTTATATGTATAGTCACACAATGTCACATTACTGTACATATATACATGTATCTATAGTGCATCTTATGTTAATAAGTTTATTTAACTCGAATTATTCTAATTATACTTCTCTAAATTAATATAACATATTATATACGTAAAGTACTATTTAACATCAATTACTCACTTCATATACCATTATATACAATTCGACTAATATATAGTTTTTAGCACTCACGAATCTCTTCATACTTTGTTTTATGCCATTTATGTTTCTAACATCAATGTATATTAGTATATATATCGATTATCACTTAATTTATTTTAATGTCTTTTTATTAACTTCAAAAATATCATTATGTTTTATATATAATTTCATACCCATATATTATCTTTAACTAAATTTCATCATAACACATATATTTATCACTAGAAGGTTATATTTATACTTAATTCCTAATAAATCACCATATCTCAATTTAGGATTTTCATGGGCATTATTAGGCACCAATTAGCTTTCCAACTAATTACTTAATTTCTTCTCCTATTCCCATCTATTTCATGTTATCTCACTAATTTCTATTATTATCTCAAATTATTTCTCATTAATTCCTAAATTCATCTACTTACATAATATAAAATTCACCATAAAATTCAAAATTAAATGAAATTAAGGGTAGTTTGTATCCACATACTCGTTAGCGTCAATCTCCGCATTTTTCTGCATTTTGTCATCCTTGGGCTCGCCGAATCGGTCGCCAGAGCTTTGCCGGAGACTCGTTGAAAATGCACCGACAATGTCCACTTGAAGATCCAAGCCCGAGGACTCCACGGTGGGTGGTCACGCGCCCAATGGCCACCGGAGTTTACCGAGATCTTACCCGAAATGTTAATCTCTTCCTTGCTCCGATATATCGGTTGTCGATGAGTGAAGGGCGACGGAAGGTGCCAGAATGATCACCTTTACTCTGGTGACTCGTCGGTACTATCAACCTCCTCAACCGCCGTCAAGATCACCGAAAAATAAAGGAGAGAGAAAAGAAGGATAACCACGGTGGTGGGGAAGAAACCGGAAGGAACGGCGCCTCAACAGGGACAACGGCGCTAAAGAGATTGGAGGACAGGGTGGTGGTAGCCCGAGCCTCCTCACCGACGTTGTGAGCGGTGGTGGCGTGGCCATTTTTCCCTTTTCTTTTTCGTGGTCTGCTCCACTATTTCACCTTTCTCTTTTTTTTTATTTCCTTCTTTCTTCTTTTTTATTTATACCACACATTCCACACCTCATTTTAAATCCCACCTTTTACGTTTTTTTTTTACCCACTCAACTCCAAAATATCTTCACTCTTAAATATGAAATACCATTTTTGCCCCCAATATTTTGCTCTAATAATTATTAAATATTCCACTCTTATCCCTTTTTTCAAATTATATCCCTTATACCTCATATATCATATAACTAATTAATATCAATTAATTAGCAATAATGTCATTTAATCACATACATCCTACTAGGGTCAAAACTGCATTACATCACTTCCTTCTCATCTCGTTCGGCTTTTCGTTTCTCCCATTCAACCTCCTTAAGCCTTAGCTACTCAACTTCAGCCCTGAGGGAGGAATTGGACCCCTTCTCTTAACCTAAGGCAGCCTCCAATTTAGCCGCCTTCAGTATAACTTCTTCGGCCTGCTCTAGAGCTTTTCGAGCTTTCACCTCGGTTTCATCCATTTTTGATCGAAGAGCCCTAAAGTTCAAGTCAGCATGTCGGTGCTTAGCTATAAGATCATTCATCTTTGCAATCGTAGCACCGAGCAGCTGGAACCCCTGCCAAACATAAAAAAGTCAAGCAATAGTCGAAAAATGAAAACCACATAATAATCTGAACTACTTACCTCAGTTTGGTGCCTTTTCAAACGATTGGCCAAGTTGTCGTAGCTCAACGAAGCGAGAAAACTGACCTCATTCGGCACGCAAGAGGTAACATGCACGAAAGTGCTGAAGTTTGGGTCACTGGAAGAATATTTGTTCCCCTTGGCTTCCCAAAAATTACGAATCTCTGTGAGCAGCGAGCGAAGATCCTTCGGTTCCTTCTCAGTCTGGCCTTCGGGCTTAAAGGGTGAAGCAAGCTCGATCTCAGCAATCGAAGTTCCAGCAACTTCAGTAGTTGTTGGCATTGGCTGAGCCGAGGGAGGGGGAGTCGCTACCACTTCCTCAGCGGCCAGAGGCATGCTCAAAGAACCTTCAATGAGCTTTTGGCTCTTTGCCCTCATGATTTCGGTAACTCAACTCATCTTCCTTATAACTGCAAGGAGAAACCAAATTAAAACACAAAATCAGTATCACCGGACAACGGAATAAAATATGTTACCTTTTCTTTTTGGAGGAAGTGGTCCCGAGCTATAGGGATCCAACAGATTCCGTAAGTCCCATTTATCCATGGCCAGTTCCCTCCAGTGGGTGAGGATGAGCTCCTCCTCATCGGATAGCTATAAGTTGTTGTCATTCTGATTCACGAACCTTCCCCAAGTTATTCGAACTTGAAAATTAACCCGAACCCGTTCCACCAAGAAATAAAGATCTTTCCACTTCTTCAGGGACTCTGAGTTCCCAATAAAAACTCCATAGCCTATCCGAGCCTGAATGTAATTGTGGTTTTTGGTTCTTGCTCGAATACCGACCACGTGGATTGCCCGAAACAGGTTTAGTTTCAATTCTATGCCCTATTCCACCGCCCAAATCTGGAGTGCGGTAAGAGTCCGCTAGGCATTGGGATGAAGTTGTCCTATGACCATGTCGAAGTACTGTAGCACGCTCACTTCGAAACTAGTTAGAGGTAGATGGATGCCAGTCTCCAGCTGTGCCCTATAAATTGCCGTCTTCATCGTGTTAGTGAACTCAGTGTTCGTCCTTTGTGAGGTGCTCGGTTTGCTGGCAAAGTAGTCCAGTTCAGAGGTCAGTTAAGCTAAGAGGGAACTGAGCTCCTTTTCCTTAACAGTTGAACTTATACTCTCCACTCTCGATAATCGGCGTGGAGCCTTGTTCTTGAAGGAAGTAATAGATTGGCCGAATTCGAAGGACCGGCTTCATCTGAAATTGAATTCCAGCTCTTACCAAGAGCGCTACCTGTGGGGGCATTTCTACTGTCCTCTACTCCTCCACTCGAAGCAGTTGCCGAGCTCATGACAAAAAAGTTAAAATAACAGAGAAAGAAAGGAAAGAAGGAAGAAGAGAAGTGAGGGAGGACAAACCTGATGAATATGGGTGAAAGCAGAAGGAAGATTGACAGAGAAGAACAAAAACTTCGAAGCTCCAAACAACGGATTCAAAGACGATGGATACAGAGGAAAGAAAAGATAGAATGAAAATCGAGAATGTGAACAGCGAAAGGGAAATGGAGATTAGGAGATTGTTTATATAGGAAAGCCCAGATGGATCTAGATCATACGCGTGGCAATAGATCCGAGCGTGGAATAATGCATTAAAGGCGGTGCACCATAACCAAAGCATTTTTAGCCGTTATGCACGGTAAAATAGGAGGCCATAATGACCCCCAATAAATGCACTCACATTAAAGCTGACGTTACCTAGCTAACTTGTAGACAAACAGGCAGAGTTAAAAGCCGATCCCCCCTGCACCAAAATGATCCAATTTCGCATGACTTTTGATACCGAACTCTAAGATAGAGCTCAGTAAACACTAGCTCACTCGGCCCAGTCGGCGGGAGCTTCGATCTCATGACACTAAATATGTCTATTAATCACTTATCTGCCAACCACCGACATAAATGTTGCCAACTGGGGGGGACTTATGATAATAATCGAACTCATAGATCGGCTCAGCGATCCAGTATCAACTGAGCATATAGCTCCATGAGGACTAGTGAACTAACCAAATGTTCAAGCTACCCGAGCTCTGTAATTGGGCCATAGCTCGATTAAGAACGTATTTCGGAAATAGCTCCACCATGACGTGCAAACAGTTACCAATAACCCATGTTTCCCTCGTGAATCGCTGAAAATGGGTTAGTGGCCGAAAATAACGGAAAACTACTCCCATTATCTCCTGTAAAGATGCTAGTTTTTCATATAAAAAGAGAAAAAATAGGTATAAAATGGTTACTTAATTTTTTGCCAACAGTTCTTACTTTTTTACATAGAAATTCAAACTTGACCGTCGGAGACTCCCTTGTCAGAAACCCACCGGTTTTTGTTTATTCTTTTGCAGGTGATCGCAAGGAACTTGCTTCGTATTCCACTTGTCATCAATTATTATTATTGTTGTTGTTGTTGTTGGGAAATAGTCGAATTACTGCTGGATGAAACAAAAATAAGAAGTCAATTATATGGCCAGTGACAGTTAGCTGGCTGCCCTACAAGACATTAAGATGAAGTGACGCGCTAAAATGCATAAAATATTTATAAAGTGAAGAAAAGTTGGAATTTTTTTAATAATGTATTTTTTAAAAAAAATATAAAAATAGAATATATCAGAAATAATTTACGAAATTGGGATGATTTCAAAATCATTATGACAGGTAGCAGTTTTAGATTATGGGATCAACATGAAAAAATATGATTTTTCATTGAAATCACTGCCAGTCATAGCGGTTTTGTAACGTCCCAACCTAATAATAATAATAATAATAATAATAATAATAATAATAATAATAATAATAATAATAATAATAATAAATAGGAAGAAGTTGGTAGGAAAAGAAAGAAATGTGTGGTTTAAATGAAATAGAGGAAAGGAAAGAATCGGGTCACAAATTGAAAAAAAGAAAGAAAGGAAAGAAGTGGAAAAAAAAAAAGAAAAAGGAAAGGGAGAGCAGGGAAGGGGAAAAGGAAGTGGGAAGGAGGGGAGGCGATGCTGGCCGCCGTTGCTCATGATGCCGGCGAGGCTCGGACCATCGCGCCACTGCCACGCCACCTCTGATCATCCCTGCAAGCGTCCTCCTCCTCCCGTGGCGTCATCTCCTCCGTTTCTTCTTCCACACCACTTTGGCTCTCCTTCTTTTTCTTTTTTTTCTCTTATTTTTCGGTGATCCCGATGGCGGTTGAGGGAGCTGATGGCACCGGTGGGATCCCGAGAGCCAGGCACTTCTCTAACGTCCTTTACTCCTTCTCTCTCGCCGGTGGAAGGTAGATCGGAGAGAAGGATTGACCGACGATTTTTGTTAGATCCCGGTCAACTCCGACGGTCATTGGGCGCATGACCACCTACCATGGGATCCCTGGGCCTGGATCTTCAAGTGGATAGCTTCGGTGTATTTTTCGATGAGTCCTCCGGCGATCGGTCCGGCGAGCCAAGGATGAAAAAATGCAAAAAAAATTCGGAGATCGAAACTAACGGTATGTAGATACAAACTACCCTTAATTTCATTTAATTTTGAATTTTATGGTGAATTTTTATATTAGGTAAGTATATGAATTTAGGAATTAATGAGAAATAATTTTGAGTTAATAATATAAATTAATGATATAGTATGAAATAGATGAGAATAGAAGGAGAAATTAAGTAATTAGTTGAAAAGCTAATTGGTGCCTAATTATCCCCATGAAAATCCTAAATTGAGATATGGTGATTTATTAGGAATTATGTATAAATATAATATTTTAACGATAAATATATGTGTTATGATGGAATTTAGTTAAAGATAATATATGGATATGAAATTATATATAAAACATAATGAATATTCATGAAGTTAATAAAAAGACATTAAAATACATTAAGTGAGTAATTGATATTAAACAGTACTTTACGTATATAATATGTTATATTAATTTAGAAAAGTATAATTAGAATAATTCGAGTTAAATAAACTTCTTAACATAAGGTGCACTATAGATACATGTATATATATACAGTAATGTAACATTGTGTAACTATATATATAAGTGAACAAAAGGGTGAAATAAATTGATATAAATTAATAATGTTGTGAATTAATGTAAGGAGAATAGTTCATAAATTGAGTTGAAAAGTAGTAGAGTATAGCACTATTGGTGCCTACAATAGTAAATGATGTTGTTGATGGAACAAAGAAGAAATAATGATGAAATGAAAGTTATTAAAGATAAGGAAAATGACAGATACTATGGATATATATATATAATGATAATACATGTAGATGATACTATTTAATGTCTTTAATAATGATATTATGTTTGCCCTTAGTAAAACTAAATAGGAATTGGGGTAATTGGATAAGGTTGGCATGCTAATTAGGGAAAATTATAATACGGCGCCTTGATATGTAACATCGGATTGAATGGCTCCGAGAGTTGAATCCGGTGTATGTAATTTAAATTGAGTTGTGGGGTTGGATGGCTCCGATAGTTGAATCCACAACTGCATTTATTATATATATATATATATAATATATATATATATATATATATATATATATATATATATATATATATATATATATATATATATATATATATATATATATATATATATATATGTATGTAATTAGATTGAGTAGTGGATTGGATGGCTCGGAGAGCTGAATCCACAACTGCATATGTATATATATATATAAATGTATATATGTGTGTGTGTGTGTGTGTGTGTGTGTGTATAGAAATATATATATAGTTAATAGAAAAATTGTGTATATGGAATAAGAAAAAAATTGTTAAAGGGGATTGGATGGTTTTGAGAACTGAATCCCCCGATTATATCCCGTTTATCCAGCTCGTTACAATTCCACTAGATTTTGCTAGGGGCAAAATGGTAATCTTGTATGAAACTGAGATAAAAGAATAATTATGATATTTGAATGCCATAATTGTAAATAAATAGTAAATAATGTGAAAAATAAGATCAATGGGGTCAGTAAGAGTAAAACTATAATTACATGATAAAATAAAGGTAAATTGGTTAGGTGGACCAAAAAGAGTAATGAGAAACTTAAATTGGCTAAATAAGACAGAAAGGGGCAAGAATGTAATTAGTCAAAAAATTAAAGGACTAAATTGTAAATCTACCATCTTTGAAAAATTCAAAGAATCAAAATGTAATTTGTATATTGGAAATTCAATAAAAGTCAAATAAAGCCAAATGAGTTAAAATATAGGTTAATTAGAGAAAATAGTAAATTGGAATATTAATATGGCAATTAGAGAAATCAAATTAAATAGACAAGTTAAGAAGGATAAAATCATCATTAGTAAGAATCTTAAGGATCAAAATGTAATTCGTCGTTATGAGAGAAATTTTAGGATCTAAATTGTAATTTATGCACTTAATTTAAATTAAAGGATAAAGGAAGTTAAACCAGTTAAAATTGTGATCAAAATTGGTTAAGTTAAGAAAAAGTTAATTTCAGGGAAATTGGAAAATTAATTGGAAAGAATAAGTGATAAAGACATTTAAAGTAAATTATGAGTATATTGAGAATAAATTATGGAGTTATATGATAGAAGGAGATTACAAGGATTTGATTTGTGATTTTTTGTTTAAGGAGGAAAGAAATGTAATGAAACAAGAAAAATATATAATAAAGATAAAGACAAGTAATGAATGTCAAATGACTTAAAACGAAAATAAATAGAATTGATGACTTGATTATTAAACTGTAACTAGTATCAAAAGAGAGAATTTGAATGAATTTTTATAAATAATGAATGAAATCATAATATGGTCAAAAGAAGAACAAAAATAAATAAATAAAATATGAAATTGTGAAATGGACCAAAGAATAAAATTAAAGAACAAATTAAAAGGAAAAATAATAGGTTTATGGCGAGAAATGAGCAAAGAGAAACGAAGGATAAATTAGCAGTTTTGAGTAAATAATTAACGAAATATTGATTTAGTTAGACAGAAAAATTTATATTGTAAGTCAAATAAAAATAAGTACCTAATCGAAAGTATAAGAGGAAAAAAAGAAACTAATAGGAGAATGAGATACGACAAAATATTAAATAGCGAATGAGAAAAGAATATTAGAAAGAAAATAGAAATGAAATCTTCCAACTAATGAACTTTGACCAGTAAAAATTTACTGTATAAATTATAGTGAACCAAAATAGAAATTTTAAATAAAGTAACAAAAGAAGGACAATCTAAACAAGGAGGTGGAAAAGGACCAATAAATAATAGTGGAAATTTCAGGGATAAGTTAGTCAAATTAATGGTTTTGCTTAATATAAGAATGATAATAAAAAAATTAGAAATAAAAATGTAATCGAATGAAATTTTGAGTAGTTGTATCCACCACTAAGCAACAATGTTGCTTAGAATGCGGTTGTTGACTGCACGCAGGAAAGGAAGATTTCGAGATGTAAAGAATGAATTTTCGAATGACATGTACATAAAGATATTGGGATCGCATAAATTGAGGTAGAATGATTTTATTTTTAATGCCTAGTATTTTATAATTAGAGCTATTATTGTTTTAGTAAATGAGTTGGATTAATAGATATTTGTGTGTATCTGTCTAGTATCGCTATATATTATGTACGGATATATGAAAAAGAGTAGGGTGTTACAGGTTTCATACTTGAAACTGCTACTAGTCATAACAGTTTCAGTGTCAGTGTGTCAAATACTAAAACTGCTATGACTGACATCGATTTCAGAGAAATAGGTGGGATCCGCATTTTAAAATATATTATATTTATTAGTTTGAATTTATTTTTCAAATAGGGTGTTGTAATTTAATGGTAAAAATATGTATATTGTGTTCTATGAGGTTATAAATTTAAATTTTATTATCAACATTATTTTTTATTTTTAATATTAAATATATATTGAATATTTGAATCATCAAAATTGATTTAATAGTAAGACTCTATTCTATTATCTAACTTACAATTAATTATTTATAATAATCTTTGTAATTTAATTAATTAAGATTTTATAATTAATTATTTTAAATAAATAAATAAATTCAATTTATTAGTCGGCTAATTAAAAGAAATTCAATTTATTTATATTTAAAATTACTTTTTATAATATTAACAAAAATTTTAATAACTTAATGGTTATTTTTTTATCACAACATTATAAGAAAAAAATTGAGATAAATATAAAAAAATATTTTTTTATTTTTATTTTTATTTTTGAATTTATTTTTTTTATTACAACATTCTGAATTTATTTTTTATTTTTTTATATACTATTGTTCATACTATATTTTCAATTTTTTTTATAAAATAATTGTATTTTTCTTTAAAAAAACCCTTGAGTCTTGAACCAATTGGCATTTTGGCTCGATTTCGGTCCGATTCTGAAAACATCAGACCAAAGTATGTCCCTTTCGAATCCAACTCTGTTTTTTCTTTCTCTAATTCTTTTCTTTTGCTTTTTCTCAGTATTTTCTTTTTTGCTGTCTCTCTCAATAAAGAAAGACACAACACCAAGCTTACAGATGCACAATCTTCTAGGCTTAGATTTGGACCGTTAAAAGAAAAGGTATATATTTTTTTCTTATTTGTCTCAATTTTTTTTCTTATAATGTTGTGATAAAAAAATAACCATTAAGTTATTAAAATTTTTGTTAATAATATAAAAATTAATTTAAATATAAATAAATTGAATTTCTGTTAATTAGCTGACTAATAAATTGAATTTCTTTATTTATTTAAAAAAATTAATAATAAAATCTTAATTAATTAAATTACAAATATTATTATAAAAAATTAATTATAAATTAGATAATAGAATATATTCTTACTATTAAATCAAATTTGATGATTCAAATATTCAATATATATTTAATATTAAAAATAAAAAATAATGCTGATGACAAAATTTGAACCTGTGCCCTCATAGAACATAATGTACATATTTTTGTCATTATATCACAACACCCATTTTGAAAAATAAATTCAAACTAATAAATATAATATATATTTAAAATGTGGATTCCACCCATTTCTATGAAATCGCTGCCAATCATAACGATTTTAGTGTTTGAACACTAATACTGAAATCGCTATTACTGGCAGTGATTTCAGGTCTGAAATCACTGCGGTGCTTAGTGATTTTCAGTGAAAAATTAGATTTTTTTTACATTGATCTAACAGTTTGAAACCATTATGTGTCATAACGGTTTTGAAAACACCTCAATTTTGTAAATTGGTTCTAAAATACTTCATTTTTGTAATTTTTTTTAAAAACAAATTATTAAAAAAATATCCTAGAAAAGTCAGACACATAATAATAATAATAATAATAATAATAATAATAATAATAATAATAATAATAATAATAATAATAATAATAATAAAACAAAGAAACTAATAAAGAAAATATAGTCTTTAGATTATTATCGGAATCTATGTTATTGGTGTTCCGAGGCCAAACACCAAGCGGAGGAAATAAATTACAGAAAGAATTCTTAATAAACTAAGCGATATTAATTTCTAATTAGAAAAACCTTTTAAAGTCTTAAAGATGTAAAATTTATCCAAATAAGAAAAACTATAAGTTAGATAAATGTATAGCTTTGCTAAAAATTCAACATTTTATTTATTTATTTTATAAATGTAAAGATAAGGATAATTGATTAGAGAAAGGAATTTTCTGAGCCAGACATGATCAAAATATTATTATTAATATATATTTTGAGGATAATAATGAGTTTGCTAAATGGTAGCATTCACTTTCACATCATCACATGCATGCAATGGCAAATTTAGTGCAGTAGCCAACTGGCTTGATTGCAATCAACTCTTCCTGTGAAAACTGGATATTTCATGAAAACTATGTATGGATGGATGGGTTATAATTTGAGTTTTTTTAATTTACATAGACTGGATAATTCATGAAAACTATGTATGGATGGATGGGTTATAATTTGAGTTTTTTTAATTTACATATCTATATGAATATTTTTTAAAAAAAATTAAATAATAATAGAAAGATATTAAAGGTATATCAAATTAAATATAAATTATTTTAGTTATATATTCGTATTCAGGTAGATAAAATAATTATTATAATAATTAAATTTTTATTCTTAATAATTAAATTATTTAGTTTAATTTATTAATTAATTATTATTTTAATTTTATGTATTAAAATATATAATTTAAATAATTATGAAGTTAAATTTATGTAGCACATATAGAATAAAAATTATAAATAAAATTTATATATAAATTATTAGTATTATATATAATAATTAATAAATATTAATTTTTTCGGTACAAGATAATTCGGTACAATTTATTACGATTCTCTGTTCGTTTTTAAATAAAATCTTCATATTTATTCTAAATAAAATTAACAGTACAATTTGGTTCTAATAAAAAAATTAACGGTATAATTTAATTCTAAATTTTTTTTCTTTTGTATTTCGATTTAGTACAGTAATATTCAGATTCATATATACTCTTAATTTAACATCAATAATTATAAATAAATAATTTAATTGCAAAAAAAAAATCAAAGTTAAATAATAATTGTGGAAAATAAAAAGATACATTAATGACTTTTTATCCATTGATTAAATAGTTGCTGTCACCCGTACAATCTTGAATCGAATGAAGAAGGCAGACGAGAAAAAAGCTCCACATAAACGTCAAGACTTTGTTCAAAAGAACAAAGAGAAGACAAGCTGTGTGTTTGGGTTATCCTTAATCCCAAAAGACATTACAAACGATGGGCTTTAACATAATTAAGGAAACAAGATATTTGATTCGTACTAATCTTTTTCACTTGTTCCTTATGTTCACTGTATCACATGGAGAAGTCGAAGAAGCAGTTGGGTATGGTTACAGAGTTGACTCAACTGGAACTGATGCCTCTGGAAAACTTTTCAAAGCGACTCTTAAACTCATAAAGAATTCCTCTACTTATGGTCCTGACCTTCAAAATCTTAATCTTCTTGCCAGGTAAAACGCTAACTTTATCTATATTTGCACTCCCTGCTACTTCAGCTTTCTCTTATATTAATCTAAAAACAATTGGCAGATTTGAAACTAGTGATCGTTTGAGAATTCGAATATCAGATTATTAAAAAACCCAAAATCCGACCTGGTTTTCACCCTCTACGACACCACTCCTTTTGGGTTCTCCGTCAGCCGCCTTTCTTCCGGCGATGTTATTTTCAATGCCTCGACAGATCCGTCAAATCCTGGCACTTATCTTGTATTCAAGGATCAATACATCCAGTTCTCCTCTTCTCTTCCTAAAGAAAGTTCTCTTTATGGGCTTGGAGAGCACACAAAGAAGTCGTTTAAATTGGTTCCCAGTGATGAACCGCTTACTCTGTGGACTGCTGATATCGGCAGTGCAAATTCAGATGTTAATCTTTATGGGTCTCACCCATTTTACATTGACATTAGATCGCCGTCGCCTGATGGTAAGGTTGCAGCAGGAACTACTCATGGGATTTTGTTGCTTAATAGTAATGGAATGGACATAATTTACACAGGAGATAGAATTGCTTACAAGATAATTGGTGGAGTTATTGATTTATACATTTTTGCTGGTCCATTGCCGGAGCTGGTGCTTGAGCAATACACAGAACTTATTGGTCGACCTGCTCCTATGCCTTATTGGTCCTTTGGTAGGTGTAATATGTTAATGCATAAATCTCTGAAATTAGAATGTATCTGCTATTGCATGCTTAAGCATAGTTGTGAAAAATTGTCTGCTATCAATCTCGCATTGCTTTAACCAAGTTATGCTCTGTGCAATTTGTTCTATTGATATGGAAAAGTTAATCTGTTGGGGAAAATATGAAATGGGTTGAAGCAGTCTCTTGTATGTCGATAAAATATTTGAAAAGCTTCAATCTGTATCTTTGTAAAAAGCCGCCGGGTAGTTCTGATCATATGACCAAAGAGTTGCTTCACTTACAAAAATTTCCTTTTAAACTGTGAACATGAAACTTTAACTTGATCGACAGAGGCAATGCTTCACTCTTGCTTGTTAATTCAGTGTTTCTTGTATTGTTGTGTGTGAAGGATTTCATCAATGCCGGTGGGGTTACCATAATGTTTCAGATTTGGAAGGAGTTCTTGCTGGCTATGTGAAAGCTGGTATCCCTCTTGAAGTAATATGGACAGACATTGATCACATGGATGGATATAAGGATTTCACACTTGATCCTATTAACTTTCCTTTGGAAAAGATGCAGAAATTTGTCGATGCCTTGCACCGAAATGGTCAGAAATATGTGCTTATCTTGGATCCTGGTATGTAATGAATTGAGGTCTTTTCCTCTGAAATTCATGCTTACCACTCTTGTCAATAGAACTAAGTTCACTTCAATTCTCCATAGGTATCAGCGTGAATGCATCATATGCAACTTACACAAGAGGAATGCAGGCCGATATCTTCATAAAAAATGATGGCATTCCTTATGAGGGTGTGGTGTGGCCAGGATCAGTACACTATCCTGACTTTCTAAATCCCCTTGGCAGCTTGTTTTGGAGTAATGAGATTAAAACTTTTCGAGATCATCTACCCTTTGACGGTCTTTGGCTTGACATGAATGAGCTATCCAACTTCCTAGATCCTTCTCCCACATCATCTTCTACCCTCGACAATCCTCCTTACAAAATTAATAATGCTGGTGTTCGACGGCCTCTTAACAATAGAACTATTCCAGTGACATCTCCGCATCATGGCAATTATGTGGAATATGATGTTCATAACCTGTATGGCCTTATGGAATCAAAAGCTACTAATGCAGCTCTAATTAATGTGACTAAAAAAAGGCCATTCATTCTTTCAAGATCAACTTTTGTTGGCTCTGGCAAGTACACTGCACATTGGACTGGTGACAATGCTGCCACATGGGATGATTTGGCATACTCTATCCCTTCTATTCTGAATTTTGGATTGTTCGGAATTCCAATGGTTGGTGCTGATATATGTGGGTTTGCACGTAACACAACTGAAGAGCTCTGTCGTCGTTGGATTCAGGTAAATTAATGGCTTCCTTATTTTTATAAACATTAGGAAAAAGTTTAGTTTTTGCTGTTTACACTCATAAAAACGATGATCACATTAATTTCGTTTTTGGGTCAATTCCTTAGAGATTATTCTAATTTAGTTATCAAATGACATCATATTGAATTGTTCTGAGAGATCTTAAAACTTTGTTATGATGCAGCTAGGTGCTTTTTACCCCTTTGCAAGAGACCATTCAGCAGAGGACACAACACGTCAAGAGCTTTATGTATGGGACTCTGTTGCTGCAGCAGGAAAGAAGGTGCTCGGTCTCCGATACCAGCTACTTCCCTATTTCTACACCCTCATGTATGAGGCACACACTAGAGGAAACCCCATTGCAAGGCCTTTATTCTTCTCATTTCCCAAGGACGTCAAAACTTATAAAATCAGCTCGCAGTTTCTAATTGGCAAAGGTGTGATGGTATCACCCGTGCTCAAGCCAGGAGCTATTTCAGTTGATGCATATGTCCCAAAGGGAAATTGGTTCGACCTTTTTAACTACTCGCATTCACTCAGCGTAGATTCAGGAAAGTACATGAAACTTGATGCCCCAGCAGATCATACGAATGTGCATATACGTGAAGGAAACATTTTAGCGTTGCAAGGAGAAGCTATGACAACTAGAGATGCTAGAAACACAGCATTTCATCTGCTAGTGGCTGTCAGTAGCCACGAGAACAGCACCGGGCAAGTGTATTTAGATGATGGGGAGAGTGTGGAGATGGGTGTAGAGGTAGGGAAGTGGAGTTTGGTGAAATTCTATGGTGAAATCGTAGGAACGATGGTGAAGGTTAGATCAAGCATTACAAATGGAGAATTTGCTTTGGCACAAAAGTGGTGTATAAGTAGAGTGACAATCATAGGATTGAAAAAAGCTAAAGAGTTCATGGGGTATGAGTTGCATATTGGAAATGAAACAAGGAAAGGAAATTCAGATGTAAGAACAAGATTTAGTAACAATGGACAATTTGGTATGTTGGAGTCTGAGATTTCAGGTTTCTGTCTTTTTCTAGGAGAAGAGTTCCAGTTAGACTTCAAATTTAGTATGTCAGAAATGGTATCTGTTGCTTAGGTGGTTTTGAATTAGAATGAATAAAAATAAGAGGAGATCAATTGCTGCTGCAATTTGGAATTTATTTTGCTGAAATGGTGGATAGATAAATGCAACTGGGGTGGCAAAGAATCACTTCTGTTATTCGTCTCTAAATTTTTATTCCAATGATTAAATGGTATATATAGATTATTTAAGGATAATTTACATAAATATCTGCTTGTATGTATTGTCATGAGTTACCTTTAAAAGGTGCAGAGCATAAACGGTCTGCCATGTTGAATTTTTAGTGTGATTTAAAGTGTTTTAGCCAAAATAACTTTCTATACAAAGATTATATAGTTTAAGCGTTTTCTTATTAAAAAAAAAAGTCCTTTCTATCATTATCGTATAATTGGGGAATATAATTTCAGTAACCTGCAGTGTAATGAAATAAATGCAATATTATTATAGTTAGTGCGCTATTGCCCAATTAAACAAATAGGAAATTTCTAAAAAGGTCTATCATTTCGAGGAGAAGTAGGAAATTTATATAGATGGAATAAAGCTTTAACATTCTGTTTTTGCTACTGTTTAGTGGCGACTGACCCCTAAGCAGTTTGCAGGGCTGTGATAACAAACTAGCATTTACCAGGAGATTTTTTTAAATAATATATTTTAAAAAAATATTTGGTGAAATGAAGCATGTAGTTCGGATGGAAGATATAACGGTTTGCTGCATCATTATATCAGAATCAGCATCAGCATCGGATCCAACGACGGGTAGCTGCATCATCCATAACCAATAATTGTATTAACATAATTGCATCATTATAATTCCTGCTTTTTTTTTGAGAAATTATTTTAAATAATGTTATTTAAAAAAAATAATTTCAAACACAAATAATGCAGGTTTAATTAAATAATTTCAGAAATTAATAACAGCATTGTATATATTGAATTTTTTTTTTTAAAATAACATTATTTAAAAAATTTCCAAAAAAAATCAAGAATTATAATAATGCAATTATGTGTATATAAAAGCAAGAATGTCATTTAAAAATCATAGGAAATAACGTACCAAAGGATTAGGTGTTTATTAAATAACAATAATACTAACATAGCTCAAAGGCTGCCAATGTCTCCTCTTTTGGACTTAATGCCTTCAAAATTTTAATAGCTTGTTTTATTATTATTATTATTATTATTATTATTATTATTATTATTATTATTATTATTATTATTATTATTATTATTTTAAACATCAATATTTAAGAAGAAGAGCCAAAGAAAGTCAGTTTCTCCACTGTTCTCTTTAGTCTTTACCAATGTCTTCTGTTCGGACATCAACTCCATATGCCAATTGAATAAAAAATTAATTAGTTGGACTGAATTAATTCGAAATATTTTTTAAAATATATTTATTTATAAAAAATTAAAAATATGATATGTCATTAATCATTAATCTTCATCTTCATCTTTATCTTTATCTACATTTTCATTAACTACTTGAATTAAATCATGCTCCATATATCGCCTCCATCATCATTTTTATTATGTTTCTACCATTATGTTCTCATAAATCCAGAAAAAAAGGATATTGTCAACTACATTTACCAATAAATTTAATTATAATTACACTATAAATTACATTTATTATTTGCATAAGCCTGGCATGAGGAAACAACAACAACAAAGCTTTTGCACCTATATATTTTTATAATATATGAACACCATGAGTGAGAATTGGAATGACCTAGAAAGTGTTGCAGTAACCACACAATTGATCTATTAATTTCTTCTTAAATATATAGGATTGGCTAAGATTTTGAAGAAGTATGACAAGAGAACTGGTGGGTTATTGAGACTGCCATTTATATAGAAAGTATTGCAGCAACCACATAATTGATCTATTAGACTGTAAAAAGAACTAGAAACTACCTTAACTAATCACAAATTTCACAAAAAGACAAAGATGAAGCTAACAATTTCACTTATTACTACTTTATTAGTGATAATCCTGGAAATAACATTTTTCAAGGCCCAGACAGTCGGTCCACTATACCTAGCAGGGCCCAAAACCCATTAGCAGATGAGCCCAAAGTGCGAGACACAAGACAAAGATAGGGCCACGTCATGTCTGATCGGACTCATGGGACAGTACGCCTCAGTCAATCTACTGACATAAGGCAAAGCCCATGCCCCTCACCTACTCCTTATCATCTCACCACTCACCAACTCTAACAGCCTATTATCACATCGCAAGCACTCAAGTACACCCCTCCTTCTTCTTATAAATAGCCCAATGCACAATGACTTCATGTATTGAATATCTAAGAATCTCTTTCTCTAAACACTCTTTCTAGAAAAGCTACTAACTTAAGCTTTGGAGTACTAAAGCCTAGTCCAATCGAGTTCTCTTTCTTGCAGGATCCAACTATTCGATCGGGAGCTACACCTGTCGACTCTCATTTCTTAGATAAAGATATTTTGTATTTTATCATTTGGTGCTCTCGTTGAGAGGTATAGCAGATTCAAGATATAACAAGCACTCAGCTTCCCAAGAATATGATCATGGCAGCAATAGCCAAGGCAGATCTAGGCCCTCAGGAAGAGGAGAGAGATCTCCCAGATCTCCAGCCAGAGGGAGCCTTCTCCCAAAATTTAATGATGCCATTTTACAACAGCCAAAGAATACCCCTATTACTGTCAAGGATGTGCGTACTATTCTTAGTGACTTCACTAAGAGTATTGTCCAAACAATTAAAAAGGAAAAATGCCTAGAACTTCTAAAAGAGGCCAAGAAATAGATTTCATGGACAAAGACCTCAGAAGAAGGAGAAACAAGAAAATCTCCATAAACGAGCCACGAGGCCACGATAGTGGAAGAATGAAATTCAGGACCTCAAGAAGGTATGACAAAGTAAAGGGGACAATATCTGCTGGTAGAGACTTCACCTACTTTTCTAGCAAGTCTTTCACATCATCCATCGGAGATGACCTATCTTTTATGTGCATATCTAACCGCAGTCGCTCCAGAAGATCCAAAGAGGAGTTCACCTCCATGGCCATGAGTAGGAAAGATAAGTGGTTCAATAAAAAACACAAGTAGTTTGGCTTGACAAGGCCTAAAAAAGGCATATTTGAGGGGAACACTTGTAGAAACATTGCCTCCCCATTTTACAAGAAGATAATAAAGTCTGAACTACTTTTCAGGTGGAGAGACGTAGTGATGGATAAGTACACAGGTAAAGTTGATCCTACTACTCATCTTGCGAAATATCTGACTAAAGTGTAGGTTTACACCTATGATGAAACGATCATCTGCAAAATCTTTCCCACCACCCTAGGAGGAGATACTTTGAATTGGTTCCATAAGCTCCCTCAGGAATCAATCACCTCTTTCAGACAACTCAAGAAGCTGTTCACCATGCGATTTATTATGCAGACATAGGTGTTGAAGTCAGTAAATGACCTGTGCAATCTTTATTAGAGAATCGATGAAAGTCATAGAGAATACATTGATAGATTTCAGGCTACAATATCGGTGGTGAGAAATGTAAGCATGAAAATGGCGATGACTGCCCGGGCTGGGAGCATCATTTATTGTCCATTCTTTGAGTCAATAACAATGAGATCATCGATAAGCTTTTTTGACCTGATGGAAAGAGCTAGACAATACATCCAGTTGGATGATGCCCTAAGGTCCAACAGAGGAAGAAAGACCAATGTCATGGATAGATACAGTATTCAAACGGGCAAGCATTCAACAGAACCCTCATATCCAATCAGATAATAAGGAGTCCGGACAGGGTCACCATCTTAAGGAACCTGGGTAAGCAAAAAGAGATTGAAGAGGGAATATTCGATCGGTATAATAATTAACCGGCTCGGGCCTTCACTCCACTCAACTCCAGCCCTACCCAAGTATTGTTGTAGATCAAAAAAAAACATAGGAGAGTTAATTGGCCCAGGAATATGTTCGAACAAGCAAAAAGCAAGAGGGATCATAGAAAGTATTATGAGTTTCATAAAGACGTTAGGCATACAAATGACTAGTGTTATTCCCTAAAGAAGGAGATCGAACAACTCTTACAAAAGGGCTCCCTCAAAAGATTTATTGGTCGAGCTAGAGGGGAAGGCTCCTGCAGATAGCCTGACGATAGGAGAGATGCCTTTTGGTCAAATAATGATGACGAGCGTAACAAGCCAGATCCATACAGGTAGTATGTTGGGGTCATAATATGACAGTGATAGGGTTATTGCAAGGGGATGATCTCTCCGAGTAAAAAAAATGGGAAGGGCGTACTCACATAACCTTATGGGTAAAGCAAAATCAGGTGCAATTATTTTAACTTGGATTCCTCACGAATTTATTGTATCAAATTTAATGCCCTCATAGTCTCCTGTAATAGGGACTAGATTACCAGTCTATTTTGACATCATCTGATTAAAATTAAGGAATTATTTTTAAGTGTTCAAGGCTATAGTAAAAAAAAAGTATGGCCTAGCAACATGCGATAAATTGTCAGAAGTTCTAACACTTTGATTTCCTCTTGCAAAACGAGTATCACCTCAAAGCAAAGACTGGCCTAAAGATAGGTACATGTCTAAACCTATGAATTTACTATTAATCGATAATTAAATTTCTAAACTCCTTCTCCAGCAAAATGATCAATCTTCGCCAAAGCGCAGATTGAAACCTCCTACCATCGAGAACGCGAGATGAGGGCCCCAGTGCCCATAGATCTCCTACCCAATCAATCAGTATCTTTCAACTGCCTAAGTATGGATTGGATCTCTTTAATTCCAATCGATAAAAATCCCAGTCGATGCAATTAATTCTGACCGATGAAAATTCCGATTGATGATCTCTTTAATTTCAATCGAAGAAAATCCTGATCGACACAATTAATTTCGATCGACGAATCCTAATTGACGATCTATTTAATTCTAGTCGACGAAAATCTCGGTCGAGGTAATTAATTCCAACGGATGAAAATACCAACTGATGATTTAATTTCAATCAGTATATCAATATGGGATAACTTATCTGCTAGGCTCAATGCAGCTGAAGATGCAAAAGTTGGAATCCATCTATCTCCAGGTTATGGTATAACTTATCCGCTAGGCTCAATGCAACTGAAGATGCAAAAGTTAGGATCCATCTATCTTCAGGTTATGGTACAACTTATCTGCTAGCTCAACGCAACTGAAGATGTAAAAGTTGGCATCCATTCATTTGTAGGTCAAGCTCCTCTTTAGGGTTTGATGGTTTTTTTGAGCTGAAAATACAAAAATTGTGCAACTCCCCTTGGTTCATTCACTAGGTTCGACGTCAATTCTGAACCGAAAATACGAGGGTTAAAATTTGAATTAACAAATTCTCCTGGTTTAAAGGTTATGCAACTATTGCAAGTTGGAATGCATACTCGATATATGAAGTTACTCGCTAATATTCAAAATCAATGCAAGGCCAAAAAGTCACACGATGTTTGATCGGATATTGTTTAAATCATAACTCAAATCGGACCGACTGAATATATTTATCCAATTAGATCGGATGAATCAATCACTGGTTTTACGAGTTATTGATTACGAAGCTTCGAATGCTTCTTCAAATTCAGGAAATATTTTATTGATTTTATGAGAAGCCATACTTGAAATAAAAATTGTAAGAAGACATATTTGCAAGAAAAATAATAATAATACATTCAAATGGTTAAACTTTACAAGTTACAAGATTCATCACTGACTTTACAAAGAAGAAAAAAGAAAAACCTATGTTTCTATGTTTACAATTTCTATAATTGCAGAAGCCTCGATTGGAGTAGCAGCAGGTTTTACAGTTTGCTCAGAAGCAGGCTCTACCTCTACCTTAGTAGGAGGTAAAAAAGACTCAATGAGCACTTCAAAAGCATGCTCTATTGGCGAGAAGGCAGCAGCTTCAGACTCAACCCGTGCACCAGGGTTAAGCTGGGATGACGTGGGGTCTTAAGGAGCCCCCTCTTCATTGTCACTAGATGGAGGATCGGGCAAAACATCTGGGTCCTTCATCTAGCTAAGATCGACTTCAGAAAAATATTGCCCGACTGCATAGATCAATCGAGTCAGTAGCATCCCTTGGTCTTTATCCAATTGATCAAGGAGCTCATCTTTTTAGATGGAAAGCTCCTTCGCTATCCTTTCGACCCATGCCACCGCTTTCTCCGTCAGAGCAGCCACCGGGGAATTCTTTTCGGCTCAAAGCAAGTTGTGCTCTGACAAAGCTTGGTCCCATTTTTTATTGGCCTTGGCATGCTTATTCTAAAGAAGTTTGTACTTGGCATCGAGCTTGGCTGCCTCCCCTTCAAATCTTTCATTAGGCACTCTCGACAGATTGGCATGCAATATTCCTCTTTAGAATATCGACCTTGCTCTATCGAGCCCTCAAATCCTGGGCATGCCGAGCAGCCTTCCTCTTCAGCCTTTCTACCTCCGAACTAAGGGAGAGGGACTCCTTTTTAGCTGTATCAAAAAATTTTTTTGCCTCCCTCCATTGCTGAACGACATCCTCCCATTTTGCTCTTAAAAATGTCATCATACTGTGCATACACAAGCCTCTTTTTATTAGCTAAAAGGGAAAACAAGGAAGAAAGGAATAGTCAGATCAGGGTAAGAAGAAGCACAAGTTAGGTAAATTGAAATGAGAAAGAGAAAGACAAGTTTACCTCTAACTAATTCTGCTGGAATAGGCTATGCACCCAAGCAAGCAATTTAGGTTTCGTCATTGCCTTGAAATCGCATTCTTAAAGAAGATCCTGGCAGATGAAGTTGGACATGACTCTATTATTCATAAACCAATCATTTTCAAAGTGCTCCTTCAAAACATCATCCAGAGAGGAGTCTGCCTCTTTAAAGTTCTTCCCACAGCCCACAGAGTGGACTTGCCTTGAGTAGGCTTTTTGCCTCTCGCGATAACCTAGGCATCCACTGCAGCGACTAGATCCGCTATTTTTTTAGAGTTGCTTTCTCAACCCATTTTTTGACAACCTCATCAAGTTCAACAGCTTTTCTTTGGGTGCCTTCCTTTAGAAGTGGGATGCTGACTGAAATAGCAATAGGCGATGCCTCATTTGAGTTAGACTTATCGATCAACCACTACAGTCATCTTGGTAGAGCTCGACTGTCTGCAACAATCCAGAGAAAAAGCCCCAAGATAACTAATGAAGGGTGGGAGATGGGCGTAGTAGCAGTGGCAGTAAAAAAGAGAGGGCCACTTGTTGGAGCTTTCGGAGCTTGAACTTTCGAAGAAAGCACGAGCTTCCTCTTCTTTGTTTTTCTCTCCTCCTTGGCAGCCCGTTCAGCCTCCCTCTTTGCATTAGCTTGATTGACTAGTTGCTTAGCAACATTATCTCTTTTGGCCATTGCGCCTATAGCTGCATTACAAAGATAAAACAAAATAAGTATCTTTTTCACCTAATTTATATTTCATGCACATGCAATGCATGATTGTCAGTGCGCACTTTGATGGAATATGACATGGCATTTATGTGATGATCATGCAACAAAAAAATAATAAAATTCGATCATACATGCCATACAATTCCATAACAAGAATCGAAACATGCAATTTTAGGGTTTTAAAACTTACAACTTTAGATACACTTCAAGATTTGATTTTGATGATGACCAGCAACCAAGAAGGATATGTCAGCCTTAGATCTTCACCACCAAAGCCAAAGGAACAACCTTTATGCCACTCCTCTCTATGTTCACACACACAATTGCAAGCAAAGCTTAAAACTGAGATTGCTAGCTCTCTATTTAAGTATTGTGTAATGGCAATGGATTGAAGCTACAAGATTTGATCTTGCACTTCTTTTAGGTGCTATTGCTACCCAAGAACACAAGAGAATGAGGAAGAACCCTTTCTCCTTGTGAATTCGGCCAAGACAATTTTTGTGTGAGAGAGAGAGAGTTTCACGCCACACACCCCTTAGGGTTTTTTTTTATTTACCAATATATATCATTTAATTTTGTAAGTGATAATTCTGAAATCTACTACCTCAAGATAGTTAATTTAGCCTTAATCACTTCCTAAAATCAAGTGACATATATTAATTCAAACTCTTTTGAATTAATTTGAAATAAAACATAAGACATTTTAATCAAATTAATCACTTAACTTGGAAACAAACATGTGTCGAAATTCCCTTGTTATTTTATCTTGGAATTTCAGCTAGGTCATCTCCTTTTTAAGTGTTTTAATCAATTAACTTAATTAATATAAGATAATTAATTAATTAAAATTAAACCTTGTGGGCCGAATCTCTCTCTCTAATAGATCAAGGTCCATTTAGCAATTATAATGCCCATTACATACATTAATTTGACTTTAATTAAAAGCCTAAATTAATGCCCAATACTTTATTTAAATATTTTAAGCCCAATGCTTTGTGTGCGATCCTATAGGTCCATTTAATGTTGGCAATGAATTAATCAATTAATTCAAAGGCTATATATATTCTCTAGCAAGATATTATAGCATTCTAAATTAAATGAAAATGCATATGGCATTTAGTGACCTAATGCAATTTTGCATAGTCTCTTACCCATAAATATCAGAATTTATATAAGGCATGGAACTAGTCATCCTTATATATATTAATTCCTTTCTTGATATTCCAGTGACACTGAACTCTCAGATAAATAATGATTACTCATTATTTCATCTCTGTATGGCCATACACTTCTCAGTTCACTGATCAAGTGGCCGATGATATCTTTCTCTCTTATTGAGAGGGGTAATCCCTTCACTTCTCTCATGCTCTCTAACATGAATCAATGTATACCCAAGCATACCCATACTTGTCACTCTGTTACGAGCACGTTAGGTGTATGTCAAAGTACACAGTAATTCATAAAGAGTTCATAGAGATTTTAGGTCTAAGAACTCCGATACAAAACTTGTATATGAGAAATACTTATGACTTGTATCATGTAGTGTTCTCATGAATGGATCGAATCCAGATACCATGTTCTAAACATGTATCTATGATCTCTGATTGACACTCTTATCCTTATGATCCGTAAGAAAGAACTCAACTTATCAGAGAGAGCATACTAGTCTTAATTCATTGTTATTCCCATAACAATGGCTGACTAGGGATATTTAGAATGAAGTCTCTATTTTTTCAAGGTCTTACAACCATGTGCCTCACACATGATAACTTAAACTGAAACAACATTCTTGGATAGTTCTATCAATTGATATGCACAGGAATAAAATAGATAAAATAAATACCTCATTTATTAACTAAAGTGTTTTATTACAATTTATTGGGGCTAGGGCTTACACTAACACGCTTCTCCCTCATTCCAATTATAATGCTCATGTTCTATGTCCTCACTAGCATCAGAGCTTGAAGACCCGACCAATATCCCTAAGAGATAGTTAGGGTTGTAGGGTTTTTCTTGCCTTGGCACAATGCTCATCAGTTTTTTGATGTCGCTCTCATATATGGATCGACCAGTAGCTTGGTCTTTAAGAATGATGGCTCCATCTGATCGAATTAGTGATACTCCAAATCCACCTACCATCTCTACCAAAAAGTACCTTTCTTTGAAACCCTTCATGAAGGATGGGATAACCAATAACTTCCTTTGCGGTCTGCTTGTAAAATAATACTCCGTTTTATCATTTCGGCCTGAAATATAGAAAAGTAGGTGAATAGGTCCAGCGTTGGAGCCACCATCTCTATTTTGTAGAGAATCTTGAAGCAGGCCACTGTTCTTCACCCGTTCGGATGCAATTGATTAGGGAAAATTATGTAACCTTTAAGAATTGCTATCTCAAAGGCACCGAAGGGAAGCCTCAATCCTATTTCCAAGCTCCAAAGATGGCAAATGAACCATTCATTCCTCTTATGCTCAAAAGGCCCCTCTGTCATCGCCATAGAGTTTGGGTAGGCCATCATAGAGACCTCTGCGAGGAGATCATATTGGGAAGGAATTTTAGCCATTTCCTTCTCCATTAGTTTCGAAGGTTGAGCTACAGCCTCATGGTCCTTATATACTTTAAAAAAGCTCCTGTCTATCGATTGGTTGCTATTAGAAGCCATCTTTCTTGGAGAAGGAGAAGTAAAGAATATAATGAACGAGAAAAAAATCAAAGGCAGGTAAATAGAAATTATTCACTTACTTGGGTAATTTTACAGGAGCTCTAGAAAATCTCTAGAATCCAAAAGCAAAAGTTCGTAAAAAATTTTAGCAGAATTTCGGTGAGGATTGCTTTAAAAGTGAAGAAAAATTGCTTTAAAGTTACCTATTTATAGGCAAAAAATTTCTAAAATACTCCAAATGTCTCTCCACTGAATGGCTGCCACGTGTAACAGAGCTGTTATTACATTATAGAGAATGAAGCATCACCCTCGACATGTGCACACTACATTAAAATACAAAAATAGCTGTCCAAACTGAACACACACATCTCCTCAGATGAGCGCCTTTTAAAATTCAAAAATCCCACCAAAAAATATTATTCACCTGATCGGACCTTTTTGAGGGGGGATAAGTGATAATCCTAGAAATAACATTTCTTAAGGCCCAAATAGTCAGCCCACTACGCCTGACAGGGCCCAAAGTCCATTAGCAGATGAGCCCAAAGTGCGAGTCACAAAATAAGGATAGGGTCAAGTCATGTCCGATCGGACTGATGGAACAGTATGCCTTCGTCAATCCATTGACATAAGGTAAAGCCTATGCCCCTCACCTACTCCTTGTCATCTCGCCGCTCACCAACTCTGACAGCCAGTTATCACATCGTAAACACTCAAGTGCAACCCTCCTTCTTCTTATAAATAGTCCAATGCATAACAACTCCAAGTATTGAACATCTGAGACTATCTCTCTAAACACTCTCTCTCTATATAAAGTTATTAACTTAAGCTTTAAAGTGCTAAAACCTGATCTGATCAGGTACTCTTTCTTGCAGGATCCAACTATCTGATCGGGAGCTACACCTGCCGACTCTTCTTTCTCAGATAAAATTAGTATTCAATTCTTGCAATTGCTTAATCAGAGAATAAAAGAAAAACAAAAAAGAAATGTCAAAAATTACACAACTTCAAACTATATTAATAATATAACTAGGAAAATTATAATGATAAAGAAAATCTCCACCTTAAAATTTGACAAAGAATTTCAATTCTCAAAATTAAAGAAAAATATGCAATAAAACTTTTTCACAATCAATGAAAATCCACCATTTTTATAAATATGAAGGAAAAAAACTATACAATTAAAAATCAAAGCAAAGTAAATTAAAAAAGAAATAAATTAAAGAAAATGAAATTAGAATGGAATATATATGATTACAATTGGGAGCTGCCCTTGTGTTGGATGAATTAGTCCAGCAACATCCTTTCTTATTTTGTTTTTTAATTTTTAATCTTTTATTGGTTTCTCTAAAAAGATGAAGGTTTGCTATTTAAATTTCTCAATGTAGCAGTGGTTAGAGTTTGAAAAAATCTCTTCTTAGCTCATTCAAATATAGAATGACTAAGATTAACAAAATTTTAAGCTTCATTAATCACTAAAAATGAATAGATTATAGAAACAAATAAGGTAACAAAGAGAGAGAGAGAGAGAGAGATAGAAGAGTCTAAAAAGTTATAGAGAGAAAAAAAAGTATGAGTAATTTTTGAGAGCATAAGGTTTGAATTTACATTAATATTAGCGATCAAAAGTACATAGTGTACTCCTTTTGAACCCACATTCTCCTAATTTGATTTTTCCATACAGTCACTTCTCTTTTCCTCCTCTTAATTTGCTATATTCTATTCTGAAATCATTCAATCTTTACAATTCATCTCTCCTATACCCATTATCTAATTAAATAAAAGAAAATAGAGTTTCTCAAGTACATTTTTGTTTTCAATTATATACAAATTAGAAGCTAGCTAGTTAGTATGAAGCAGAACAAAGCATGGGAAAAATTAGAAATGGTAGCAAAATTTAGTTGTGCAAATAAAGTCTTAAATGCTTAAAGTGCGTGGGAGAAATTAAAGTGTGCTAAGATTGGGACACCATTAAAGAAAGAACCTCACCAAGAAATTCAAAGTGTGCTAAGATTAAGTTATAATAGCCTTGATCAGAATGAGAAGTAATCGAATATAGGTAAAAAAAAAAAGAAATCTACATAGTTCTAGTGTAGAAACAGCACCTAAAGAAACACAAGTTTCGCTCAGGTGAAGAAGAAACGAAGAATAAGTGAGAAGATAAGGTGACTACATGAAATGAAATGGATGTAGAGAAGGGAAATCTAGGGATTTAAGGAATTTTTCCTCAAAATGCAGCATTTTTGGGTTGAACCGAAATCCGATCCGAGTTGCTGATTATCGAGCCAAATTGATTTTTCTCGAGCCAAATCGAGTGTTTACTCCATTCGATTTTCATATTGGATAGACTCAAATTGATGGCCGCATCACGGTTTAATCGATCCAACTAGTTGAGTCAAACCGAGTTAATAACCATAGTCTTTACCCCTCGCACGTGCATATTCATATTTCCCATTCCACTCTAAGAAACACCCAACTAATCAAATTAAAAATCCAAAATTATGTTAATACAATTGTTGGTTATGGATGATGTAGCAGGTGGCTGTGTCTTCCATCACGAGACCCGATGCTAACTCTAACACAATGATGTATCAGATCATTACATTTTCCATCTAAACCTCAGATTCGTAAATAGCTTTTAACGCGCTCCATTTCATCAAATATTTTTTTAAATGCATTATTTAAAAAAAATCTCTCACATTTACCACATTTGATAAGGATTAAAAAAAATTAAAATCCATCCTGGGTTGTCTGAGAGAGAATTTTTTAAATAATATTTTTAATAAAAAAATTTCGAGTTATAAGCTTTGTAAGATTTTATTTGCGAGAGTCGGGTTTATTTTAGAAAATGCAGTATTTTGCTGCATCATCCATCATCGACTGATGGCCCATCTGATGCGCTACAGAGCATCGAAAGAAGCAGCCTACTGCTGCATTGTCAGTGAAATTTCGATAGTGACGGAGGACACATTGGTCCGCTGTGTGTTCTATATGTCATTTGGCATCCACGTGACCTTCTCAAGGACATGTGAATTCACTTCGACCATCGAGAAAGGAGTAGTATGCTTAGGCTTCTTTTTCTTCTTTTTCATTATACTTATTCATTCTAAAAATTTAAGGGGAAAAAACCAGCACTAGCACCAAGACTCCCAAGCTTCCTCTCCCAATTTTGCTTCAAATAATCTATTGGAATATTTTTTTTGCTGCACATATTGGAAAGATTAATTGAGTTAATGTCATAAGTTTAAGAAGGAGAGTATAATGTTTTTGTTAGTTTTTTAAACAAAATTGATAAATATTAATTTGTAATTTGTAGGTATTTGTTGTTGATAAATTTGAAGAAGCAAAGGAAAAAAGGCAAGTTATAACTCTTTATTTTTTTAATGTTATACAATATATTATAATGCTAGTTTTTAGAATAATAGTTTGATATATTGTGGGAAAATTAATGTTAATGCTAATTAAAAATTAGGGATGAGAAAAAAAAATCGAAAATATGGTTAATCGTAAAACAGGTCCGAAATCGAATCAATTTTTATGGTTAACCGATTTGATGAACTTGGTTACAATTTTTAATTTTTACATTTTTGGTTAATGGCTATGGTTTAAGTTTTTAATTACTGGTTAACCATTAGTTTACGGTTAATTGGTTCATATATATATATATATATATATATATATATATATATATTATTTTTATATCTTCCATTTTTCTCTATTTCTCTATAAAATTTACATAAAATAAAACTTTAAAATATATTTAAATTATATTTTATTTTTATACCTTAATTTTTTATATTTTCCTATAAAATGTATATAATATTTTAAACTAAATTTATATTATATCAATCTCTTTAATTATATAACAATATTTATATATAGTATACAATTAAGTTATATATATATATATATATATATATATATATATTGGTGTTCATATTTTACTTAATAGCATTTAATTACATTATTATCCAAAATTTTATTTGACTTAGAATCAAATATAGTAATTTTCAATAAATATCAAATCTATTTTATAATATTAGCTATTAATTTATAAAATATAAATTTTAACTAGTAAATTATATTTATTTTGTAATTTTTATATTAAATTACTTATACACATTGGAAATTGAATTAAACTTTATCTTATTTTTTTATATAATTTTATGTTATAAATTTTAATGGTTAACCAAAAAATATTGGTTAACCAAATCAAAAAACCGAAACTGATGGACTGATTAACCGAATGTAACGGACCGGTTAATGGTTAGTAATTTTGAAAAATCGATATTAATAAACTGGTTAATTTTTTGCTTATGGACCGGTTACAAGATCATCCCTATTAAAAATTGATTATAAGTTACATTATATTAAAATTTGTGCTTAATTTGTTTTTAAAATAAGATAATGTTATTTTTTTTTAAATGCATTTGGCATTAGTTTTGTATGTTGTATATAATTAATTATAGGTTTTTGTTATATATATTAGTTTTATAATTTGTTATTGAATTTAAATAAACTAAATGCATTATCATACATTAAATTTGTGTACAATATATGAGATATTATTTTATGACTAAACATAATTGTGTTACTATGTAATTTATTAGTTTATTTTATATAAATTATAATGTTGATCCCAAAAAAGGGCCGTTATTTGATTTATTTTCACTTTAAAAATGCATTAATTATTGTAAATTATTTTCTAATAAAATAATATATATTTTATTAATATAAATTAACATCATATTTGTTTTAAATGTCGATGCAATAATGTATATTATTGCTAAAGTATCAAAAATTCATGTATTAAAATATTATAGAAATTTTTTTTATTTGTTTGAAAATATTCATATTGTTAGGAAAAAATTAGTGAAAAAAGTGAATATTTTAAAATTAAAATATTGAATTTAAATAATGATAATAGTATGGTTTAAAACAATATTAGTTTTGTTGCCAAAAACATCTGATATATTTATTTTATTTATATATTATATGATAAATAAATATATTATAATTATGTGAAATTTGCTTATTTTAAATTTACAGTTAATTAGTAAAATTTTTATTTTACGTGCACAAGTAACACATGTTGGTAACTTTGCACATAGATTATTAAAAATATGAAACCATTTAGAAGAAAAGAATTTTTTAGTCTAGGCCCTTACATTGATGACCTTTTGACTTTGAATGACAAGCACCGAGCCGATGCTGTTTGGAGCAGAATTGTAGGTTTATTTTAAATTTATCATTAAATATAAAATATATAGTAAATTATGTTTATCATATATATTTGTCTTATAATTTTATTTATTTCAGATTAAACATGATGTTCTCTTTGCATATAGAGCTAGTGTTGAGGGTCAGGGTCACTATAGAAACATCGATGAAAGGATCATACCTTACCTGCATTTATCAGGTTTCTCTAAGGTGTCCTAGATCGGTGCTATGAATGTTAATATAGACCTGATGACTACTTTTATTGAGAGGTGGAGGCTAGAGTCACATACTTTTCACCTTCCTGTTGGTTAAGCTATAATTACTCTAGAGGATATTCAGATACTCACCGGCTTGCATGTAGAAGGACATGCTATTACATGCCATTTATATTAAAACTGGCCTGATGTTTGTGCTCGGCTTGTAATTTTACAATTATGATCCTAATAGAAATGCGTGTAATTTGATGATATTATTGTTAATTAATTATTAATTAATTAGTTACATGATAATTAGGGTCTAAAGGAGTAATCAGTAATTGTGTTTGGTGAGTTGTATCAAAATGGTTAAAGTATATTTAAGAATAAGGATGTATTTGAAAAGGGATAAGAGTTGGGATTAATTATTGTTAGAGTAATAGTTAATTGGGGGCTAAAGTGGCATTTATTTTGGATAATTTATTTTGGACATTAGTTGGCTAAGAGAGAGAACAATTTTAGAAAGGAAAAAGAAAAAAGAGGAGAGGGAAATCGAGATTTGAGGGGGAGGGAGAGAATGGAGGGAGGTTGTAACACTTTTATTATATCAGTCTTTCCAATTTAAGCATTTCACTGGATTTTTTTTCTTTCTTAACTTAAAATTCATAATCTTAACCCTTAATTATACATTAACAAAAAATGCTTATCCAAAAATTCATATTCAAAGTTTACCTTATCGATAACCTATAACTGTCAAATTTACTATTTATTTTGCAAAAATTTTACAATATAATGGCTATATATTGAATTAGCCCCTTGAAAATCAGACAATAGCCACAACCCTTTAGAGGCATAACAGTTTACAACCACAATATGCATCTCATTCATACATTCTCTATCACATCTCAATCATACACAAGATATCTACTACTAGTAAAATTCATATACAAATATACAATCCAAGTACTATTACAAATCCATTTTAAACTTCAAATATTTATAGTAATATACAAGCTAAAATAAAATATAGCTTCAATCCTTCAAAATTCTTCGTCCTTGTGTAATGTTCCAGGCCACATTCAGAACCTGCATGCAGTAAATTTTACGTGTTGAGCATTAAATATACCCAATGATGACAAAAAATTATAAAATTTTTCAAACAAGCATAATTACATCAAAAGTGCAAAATTTCAATTTTTTTTATTAAAAAGCATTCTTTTCTATTTTTAGCAGTCTTTTCACCTTAACACTAAAATTTTGGTAAACTTTTCACTTAAGTCCTTAATTTTTCAATTAATCATGAAAATGCCCTATTTGCTATTTAATTACAAAATTGCCATTATTTTAATTATTTTCACTTTTAATTTGATTTTTGGCATATAAAATAATTAATTGGGCTTTACTTTATTTTTTTTATGTAAAATTATATTTTAGTCCCTGAACTTTATAAAACTTCATTTTTTGGACTATTTGGATGTTAAATTACCATTTTACCCTTTATAAATATTTCTTAATTATTTTTACTCATTTAACACACTTTTTTTAAAAAAATTATAGTTATACCTCTAAACTTTTAATTCCTTTCAATTAGGTCCTTTTTTCACTTTTAGTTATCTTTTATATCTTTTTAACTTATTTTCACATTATTAACCCTAGTACAATCCCGGCATAAATTTTCAGATCGAATATATGGGATATGAACCCCACAGAACCATATACAGACTGAGAAATAACCTCAATGGACCATTTCTCATAGAACAGATAATCGAACAGATAGATACTACAGAGATCAATGATCTTACCATAGCAAAGCAAGTCGCCATGACTTGCAGCATAGTATAGGTATCCCTATGGCTAACGAATTATATCATAAGTTAGATTTTAATTGTCTGACTATTGCTAAAGATATAATTTCACTTATTTTTAAAATATTTATCAGATTTTTGATACTTTCAGTAGTCCTTTCTTTTTAGACAGTTGGTCAATTATTTTTTTAGTATTTTTTACACAGTTTGTGAATTAATACATTATAATTCACCATTTTCTCATCAATTTATGAATTAATTCACATTAATTCAACATTTTTACCTTAACATTATAAAAATTCTTAACAAAAATATTCAATTAATTTTCATAAATTTTATAAAAATTCATGGACATGTTATTTCATGTTTATAATCATTTTAAGGCTTAAAAACATCAAAATACACAAAATGCACACTACTTTCCCCTAAGAAAGAATTCAACCAACATAAGAAGTCCATTATGCATGTTCTTTAAAACTTATTCAACATTTTAGTAAGCTTATTTAAGGTTCAATTACACTATTCTAATGTCAATTTCAAATATACATACATTTACCAAATTTTCCCTAACTTACCTAAAGGAAAATCATGCTAAATAAAAGAAAATAGTTGGATTTGAAGCCACTAACCTTTTTTTCTTGCCTTAGCCTTGCCTAGACCTCCTTTTCTTTTCCTTTGGCTTTGACAAATTGACCTTCACCTTATGTACCTACTATGTCCGATTATAGAACCCATCAACACCTTATTTTTTTGTTCTCTTTTGCTAAAATAAACATCATAAATGAAATTTAGGCACCCAATAATATTAAGAAGCACCCTTAAACAAATTTAAACCCTTATATTTCTCATACTTCAATTTGACATCTTAACTTTCTTACTTGATTTTCTTAGCTTATCTTCCTCTAATAACAAGATAGAAGTTTGATTAAGCAACTAGAGAGGCATAATAATCTTTCTTATGCTTGGATTGAAAGAGAATATAAGAGAAATCTTGAAGAAAAAATGAGAAATGGTGTCTTAAAGGGATTTCAGTTGAGAGAAAAAAGAAGGGAGCTGAAGGAGATAATGTAAGCTAACCAACTCTCTCTCTTCCAGTAGATATTTAAGGTGGCTAAATGGGTTGGGCTTTGGTCTAACCCAAGCCCACTAAATAAAGCCCAAAAATCCAAAACAAGCCTATAAAGCTATTCTCCTATAATTCTCTCTCTTTCCAACTTCAAATCACTCTAAAAATGATTCCATCATTATTATCACATCAAAAATAGGTTGTAAAAAAATTTCAGCCATATTAAAATTTATTTTTGATCTGGTTCAATTAAATCGATCCAATTCAAAATTATCAGTGTTACCTAAAATTTTACTTTTTGCTATCAAAATAATCTACACATCATTTTAGGTATATATTCAAATTTTGGTAAAATTTAGACTTCATTTATTATTTTTAATGATTCGATCAAAGTATGGTGAAACTAATTAATCTAAAATCAAACCGCTCTATTTTCGTATTTTAACTTTTGAAGGTCTATTTGATCTCAAAATTACTTTAAATTTTAACCCCGCATGACTTGTAATCAATATTTTTCGATAATCAAATAAAATATTTTTTATCCCCTAGTATATTTTTCAGCCCGAAAAAAATACCGTTTACTATCAAAAAATATTATTCACGACTAACCCGATATTGAAGTTATTATAGAGGTGCTCCCACCAATCAGTGATACCATCGCCGGTGGCTCTTGCTCCCAACCTGCCACTGCCTCATTACATCATCACTTTATCCCGTCGTCACTAGCACTGAGCTCCTTCTTCCCTCATTCATCTCTCTTTATCGTGACTTCTTCCTTCCTCTCCGGTGATCGATAACGGCATCTAGTGACATGACTGGCATCGAAGACACCCTAAGGTCAAGATTGTTCCTTAGGTGCTTATCACTCCTCATTCGTCGACAGCAGAAAGATCAACCACGGTGGAACAGGATGTTACGGCTCTGATTTTGACCAAATGCTATAGTGTTAGGGCATGTGAATGTCACCTGGCGGCTATCGATGGTTTCAACTACTAACGAGTAGCTTTAATGCATCTTCGATGAGGTTCCGACAAAGCTCTAATGACCAGTCCAGTGAACATAATAATTGGCAGATTGAAGCAAAAATTTTGACTATATATATATATATAGGTATGGGATACCGAAATTTTCTCTTTGAAATTCAGTTAAGTAAATTATTGGAAATTATTGGAAATTGAATGTATTTTGGATTTAAATGTTTGTCTTGTATGCATGTATTAATAGAGTATAGGAACTAGGTTTAAATTGAATACTATATTGTGGGATTGTTACGAGAACCATTTTTCTCTTCTTGTATGTATTTTTTTTAGGAGATTAAAGGTTTAGTGTTGGAATTGTAAGTGAGTAGCTAGTTAAATTTGTTGCATATGGATAATTTGAGTTTTGATGGTTTAAATAGGTTTATTTCAAGGCTTAAGGATTTGTAAAATTAAAAGATGCTTGAGATGAAGAATGAATAGATAACTTAATTATAAAAGTGTTGTAAATTTGCCCAGTTAAGTCATTGATTTAGTTTTTGTTATCATGTATGATTGAACTTATTATAAAGGGGTCATGAGAATTATTAGTAAATACTAATGGCATGTAAGAGTTATTGATAGATCTTGGAGATATTAATTGACAGCGAGCTTAAAATGTGATTTTAGTACAATTTCAATTGAAACTTATGATATAAGTTGAGATTTAATGGATTGTAAATTTGAGATTTGTCTAAAGATACTTAAAGATAAGATAATATTTAAATGATTGAGGTTTAATGCTGGAAAGTGAAAAATGGTGAGTTATTATAAGCATGCTTGATGATCTTAAGAAGGAAATGGAAAGTGTAGGTATGGTTCTTATTTTGGGTGACAAAGGAGCACTTAGTTGAGTGCCATAATCACTCAATCGAGTGATTGGCTACACTCCTGAATGGATGGTCATGGTTTGCCCCATCTTTTTCCTATTGCGCTATAGACCTCAACCTTACTGTATATTCCTATGAACTTGTTTTGATATAGTTTTCAATACATTATAAGTAATATAGCCCCTTAATTACTCAAGCTTGATATATTTATATCTAATGGCATAAAATATAAGGAATTATCGTAAGGAAATGGTAAGGATAAACCAAGTTGGTTATGGCATAGTCTTTAGAATTTGGAAAGTATGGTTACCATAAATATTGATATAGTATTGTTTTAACTTACATTCTTAAAGTTTCGGCCACATCATGTAGTAAGAATTCACTCTGTTATTGTATTAGGAAAATAACATTGAATAGCTATTGTTTAAGTAAATTAGTAATCATCATGATCTAATAGACCATAAAAGAGAATTATGGTGTCATAATATGGAGCAAGTGAAGGTGTAGTTGGTATAGTAGCAAGTTATTAGTATAAATGTAATAAAAACATGTAAAGAATAGAAATGCCTTAAAGTATAATGAATTGAGAAATACTGGGAAATACTTGCCTTTCTTTGTTAATCTTTGTTTGATTCTTGAATAACAAAAATGAATATTACTATTATAAATGGAGTAGACATAGTGGTATGTTTATGCTCTTATGGTATCATGAGAAAATGAACGGTTAAATGTTATACACTTACACATGTTTGCTTTAATACATAGGTGTTTTAAGATTATGCATCTAGATATGTTATTATGATATTAAACTTATATGTATGTATAGACGCTAAGATAATATGAAATGGTATAGGAAGATATTGATCTCAGATTTGTAAACACAATGTGGTAATGTATAAACTACCATGACTAGTATAAGCATTGCCAACATATGGCTTTAAAATCATATTGTTTGCCCTATGACAACATGCAAAATGAATGAGTATATGTGCACTGATTGGTAAGAAATTTAAGGACCTCTCTTGCATTGTCACCCTAAATTTATTTCTACACAGTGATAATCATATGATTAAATAACAAAGTAAAGTATAGATTGATAATGGAAAGAGGTTTTTGTCTGCATCTGTGTCTAGGTTGTGGATAGATAGGCATGCCTATAAGGGTTACTTGTAGTGGCTGCTATTGTTTGACCCTGATGGGTTTTCTGATTTCATACCTTTTGGTGTGTTTTGGTATATTTGGATACGTTTTGATTTCATATCTGCAGATATGTTCTGGTATCTTCAGGTACATATTGATTTCATATCTTCGGATATGTTCTGGTACCTTCAGGTACATATTGATTCCATATCTTCAGATATGCTCTAGTACCTTCGGATATGATTTTTAGCCCGTTATCCACTTCGTTAAAATATGCAGGCTTAATTCAAGATAAATGAATTATTATATTGAACTAAAAGATAATGAAACTTGGTAGTTTTGAAACTGATTTTCATAGTATTATTCTCTTGCATGTATAACCCGGGTAATAAAGTGGAGGTTATAGTAATTTCTAATATGTGATACTTTAATGTTACATATGCATTCTGACCCATAAATTATAAGCATAAGTTGTACATTACAGATTTATCATCAGTAATCATATTACTACTTGTAGTCACATGCTAATTACTTAATCCGTTATATATGCATATCTGTATATGACTTTGTCACAAATTACTGCAAAGTATATGGTACAATATACTGCTATGTGACATATAGTTTAACATGCTAAGACTGTATTGATGACCTTAGGATTATGAACATGAGTGTGATTTCAGAGTACATCCTGTAGTTTGAAACAGTGTGATATATATGAAGAAATCATGCTTAGTAATATCTTCTTTGGCTTAATCATTGATGGATTGCTTGCAAGGTTATTTAGTCCCTGTTTGCCTAAGTTACACTACAAGAAAATTAGCAAATAGCACCGAAAATTAGCAACCGAATTTGTTGATTATTCCTTGCTAATAAAAATTAGCAATGAAAAATAGCAATGGAACATTCGGTTGCAAATTTGACAGTTGGTATTTTTAGCAACGGAAATTATTTTTCGTTGCTAAATTTAGCAACAGCTTTTAGTTTTCGTTGCTATTTTTAGCAACCAAAAGAAATTTCCGTTGCTATATTTAGCAACCGAATAGAAATTTCATTGCTATTTATAGCAACCGAAATTAGTTTCCGTTGCTATTTCTAGCAACCGAATTGAAGTTTCGATTACAAAACTTAGACAATATTATAAAAAAAAATTGCAACGGAATTTTCTTCTCTATTCCGTCACTAAATTATTGTTGATTTTTTACACAAAATTTATGCAAAAGCCTATATCCACCGATTGAAATAAAAGTGCACCTGCAATCCATTCAACACGGACCCTAAAATGCATATAATAACTTACATAGCTTTTAAGAAATATATTTAAATGTCTCTTTTGTTCTGTTTACAGAGATTCTAATTTGGCAGCAATCAGAATTAGGTTAAATTTGTACTCAATTCTCCCATATCATTTTTACTGAGATTCAAGCTACTACATCAATTCTCCCAGATCATTTTTACTGAGAGTTTCACTATTCATCAAGTTATTACATCAATTATTCGATTTACTTTACATCTTATGGGTCACATCCCACATAATATAATGGGAAAAATGCATTCAGAAACACGTAGACTACAATATATACTATTGGCAATTCTTCAACAAGAAAATTGCATCATATATATATATGCAAACCCAATGTCACTACTTATACACCTTTGTTGAATAAATGAAGTATTCTATTTATTTTTTTACATTTCTCCATATCTCAGTTTTCCCTCACATTGAATCATACTTCATTGTTATAAAGAAGGATAGTTATCCAGCTTTCTAGCTTATCATTTCAATCCCTCTTAGCATGCATTTTCGAAAGAAATCTAGGTAAAGGAAAATAAAAAACTATTTTGCCTCAAATCCAAGGAAGTCCAATAAGCTAATAATAGTTGGCATTGACAAACTATTTAAAGAAAAATATTCAGTTATTTTGCAGTGCATCAACTTGGAGTAGGATAATTATTAAGAAAGAAAGCCTAACCTGCAACCAAAAAAGCCTCTGTTTGCAGATAAACCAGAAGGATGTGATATCTTCAAAATGTGATGCTTTGTTTCATCAATTAACCTACGCAAATGGAGTTAGCATACCAGATGTTAAGCCACT
Source organism: Excoecaria agallocha (assembly GCA_037975025.1). NCBI lineage: Eukaryota > Viridiplantae > Streptophyta > Magnoliopsida > Malpighiales > Euphorbiaceae > Excoecaria > Excoecaria agallocha. Next base: position 62,869,362 of record CM075809.1, on the reverse strand, counting down.
AAATAGATAGAAAATTGCAAAACATTCTTCTAAATTTGTTCATTGATTAGCCTGAACAAGGAATCTCACTGAATTATCTAAAAACTACTATAAATCTTAGTTTTGTTAAATCAATAGCCCTACAGCTAAAAATTATTGCTTAAGATAGACATACTAGATCCTTTCCTATGTATTATAAGGAGGTTACCTAGGTAAAGGAACAATGCCTTGGTAAAAAACCCAAATAAATTATAACTGAATGTACAGACTAATGACTAGAGATGCAAGACAGAAAATGATTCATGGAACCTACTTATGTGGCAAAATCTTTCATTTGGCCAAAATAGAAAACATGCAGCGAAATAAGTTTCTTGAAATGTGCTTGAAAGTTATTCATCACCCCTCACCAGATGATACTCCATATGATGGGACAGTGAAACCTATAGCTATAAAATTTATAGGAACAAACAAGCTTGATTTAGGTTGAGAAGTTAATAGGGGTTTCAAAATAAGTTAGTTTGAGGAACTTATAATGCAGAAAGAAAAGGTATACTGGAATTCCAAATTAAAATAAAAAGAAAACAAAGAAAAGAGAGAATCAAAACCTACAATAACACGTAGATGTTGTCGTGCAACTTCTAAAGAAACAAAAAAGGTGCAATTAGCCATCGAAAAATCTCCATGTTACCACTAAGAAAACATTAAATATATGCTAGATTCACAGATATGCAATACTTATTTTATGAGGATATTAAATAGATAATACAAACATTTATAGTTCTTTGACCAGGGAATTCCAAATCAGAACCCAAAACAACAATAGACAGACAACCATGACCTGTATGGATGATGATGTTTTTAGTTAATTTAGTAGGCTAGAATAAAAAGTGTCACTCAATGGATAAGGGGAAAAAATAAAAAAATAAAAAGCTAGATAGAACAAGCATATAACTAAGAGGAGGTTTGATTTATTCCTAGGGATAAAGGCCAAATATACCCATGTACCATTTGAAATGATCACATTTTCTTGAATATTATTTTTGGTAAGAAAAAAAAGCCCTTAAGTGACAAAAAGGTACAATTTTACCCCTCCAATGGCAAAAGTGTGGCAATTTTCCCTTCTATGATGTTCATGTGTTAAGAAAGGGTAAACTTAGAACTTTTTGGCATTTGAAAAATGAAAAATCTTTAAGGAAAGTACGGACTATTTCAAATGGTACATGGGCATATTTGGTTCTTACCTCTGTACTAGTACATCAATTATCCTAGATCATTTTTACCGAGAGCTTTCACTGTTCATCAAGTTATTACATCAATTATTCCATTTACTTTATAGCTTATGGGTCACATCCCACATAATATAATGGGAAAAATGCATTTAGAAACACACAAACTACAATATATACTAGTGGCAATTCTTCAACAAGAAAATTGCATCAATACATACATATATATATATATATATATATATATATATATATATATATATATATATATATATAATATGCAAACCCAATGTCACTACTTAAGCACCATTGTTGAATAATTGATATGATAGCAGTTTGTTGAATGCTGAATAAAGTGATTGTAAATTTAAAAAAATGAAATCAAATTTGGAAACAAAATGAAAATTACTGAAGAAGCCACATGTAAAAGGTGGACCAAAGAGAGAGAAAATCTAGCAACTACATATGTCCACAGCATTATCACCGAGCACTCACTCTCCCCTCTCTCAGACAGTTGTGCAATTACGCCTGCACCCATTTATTTATTTTCATCAAATTAATTACACACTAATTAAAAAAATGAAATTCTTTTGGGATTAATTAATTAATTAATCTTACCAATAGTCATTGCAGGAGGAAGAGCATACTGGAGTAGTAAAACAAATTGATATAATGAATCTGATCCCACCATTCCTAAAGAATATGCTCCTTTAACTATGCCAATTCCAATCACTGGCATCAAGACATAACGTATTACTATTACTCCAATTATCAACCATATGCTTACTCTCGATTCTTTTAATCCTGTAACTTATTATTATTTTTTTATTTTCTTTTTACTTTTATTAATTCACTTACTAAATAAAATAAGACCATATTCTGAAAAAAATCACCTTTTATAAGGTTTGCTCCCACATGAGGGTCATGGATGGAATTGCAGCATCCCTGCATGCCCATTAACATAACCATTATTAATTATTAATTAATTTTTACTCAATTGCAATGAAATTAATTTATACACACACACACACACATACCCTAGCAAAGATGCAAAACTATCAAGCACAAGAAGAGGAGCACCTGATTACCACTTTTCGAATTGGTCTTCAAATAACTTCTAATATAGGCTGGAATTATATGAATCCATACAATAATTTACATAAAGAAAGAACCTACAAAGGAAAAGGAAAGCCAAACAGTTTGTATTTTCAAACCTGAAAAAATGAACTCCAAAATAAAGTACTCATCTTAAACATACAATTCATTGTAACAAAAGAAAACCCTTCCTAAGCAACTAAAGTAATGGAATATAAATCCCATTCCCAAAGTATCAAAAGAGTTAAGAATTGCACCATCCAGGTAATTAATTTCATATCAAAAGACTAAGAACTGCTTATGGTGAATATTCAGAGTCGCCAACTAAACAAAGTGTAATTTTATAAAGGTCAGCTTTCCACTTAACAATTAGCATCCTCTGTGATGTTTTGTCCAGCACTCCAAGAAGTTCTTTTGAGCATACTGTTTCATGAATTACAATTGCTTTGACCAAGATAAAGCTTGTTTTCCCAAAGCATTGGCAGAGGTAAAAAGCTTAAATAGGCAAATTAATTAATAACAATCCACCCAATTTTAGATAACCGATATTCAAACTATAAGCTACCTACTTATTACACCACCCATTTAGCTCAAAGCTTAAAAAAACGTTAAATTGCAAGCAATAAAATCTTAGACCAGAAGAAAAAAAGGAACGAAAAGACTATTATATTTCCACCAAAGCAAAAAGAAAAGATATTTCAGAAAGCATGGTTAAAAAGATTCATCATTTTCGTTTACCATACACTTTATATTTGATATAGTACCAAAAAGCTTCAATTTCATATGCTAAAAGCGAAGCACATTTCTTTCTCTCTATTTTGTAACTAACCCACAAACAAGTTCACTCTGCAAATAAATAATACAATCAATGTGGTCTTCCAACACAGAAAAAATAAAGTAAAATTGATATTCTATAAACAGCTAAAAGACAATCAGATAACAAATTCCCAATGTTTAAAGAATAGGATTCAAATTAACCAACCTCTTAAGCAGCCGAGTGCTTGCCTTCACACTCAGGCCTTTCACTGAAATTCTTTGATGGATACTTAGCAGTGACCATCCCAACTTCAATCTTGTTTTAGAAACAATAAAAAATTAGACAACCAAGAGCAATCCAAAACCTCTCTCTTCTCTGTCACTGAGAATAGAACTGTTAACTCAATTAAATGAGAACCAAATGGAATAAATGTAAAGGAAAAAAAGGCTAAAACCTCTACACCAGTATAACCACTGGCCCTAAGAATCCAATCTTTGCTGCACCAAATGAGGAGAGATTAGAACAAATAGATCAGAGGATGGTAACCCATCTTTTCCATGAGCTATCAGGTTCCTATTATACCAAATAGAGTAGATAAAAACAGCCAACTCATGAAACTAAAAGCTGGTTAGTTTTCAACCCACCTTAACTAACCAATCTGCTGGGTATAATGCACAAGAACTAAGAACCAATTCACCAAAGCACGTAAGCTTTCGAAAATTAGAGGAAAAATTACAATCGTAAAACACATGGACCACTGATTCTATAGTAGATCGACATAAAACACAAGGAGATAAAAACCCACAGTGCAAAGGAGAAGAAGTGATCGGCGATTGGGATTTAAAAGGCAAAAAAGAAGAAATGAGCAATTGGGATTTTCTTAGCCATAACATTTAACCTATTGATTTTTTTGTCATGTATAGACTAAAGCTGGAGACACTGCCAAGGGATGGAAGAAGAAGTCAGATCTAAGAGACACAACCCAGTCAAACCAAAATCTCAAAACCCAAACATAAACTAGGACAAAATATCTAACACACCTAACCCAGAACGACAATCAAATCCAAGAAGAAGAAAAAAAAGTCATTTATTGCAGATTTAAAGGTACCGTTCAATCAAGATGTTGCCTTCAACATTTGCAAACAATACCGCAAGTATCATGATCTTTGGGTCTCATTTCCTTCCTTCTCTATTATGTTTTCTTCTGTAAAGAGGTACTGGAATATATTTGCCGTTAATTATTGTATTAATTAACTCATTCAAAAGACCGATTGTTCAAATGCTTTGCAAGAGAATAACGAATTTGCATACCATCATGAAATTGTCATCTCTTTTTCTCTTTTGTTTCTTCAGCAAACCAAACTCAACTAATCAAATCCACCTCAGATCTGCACCATATTTCTGTTGAAAATCTTAAAAATCTGAGACAGAGGGGGGCAAAAACTAAGGCAGAAAGCGAGAGAGAGAGAAGGGGGGGCTGGCGAGTGGCATAAAAAGAAAAAAAAATAAAGAGGCAGCATTTATACCTAAGGCTAATTAAAAATAGCAACGAAAAAATAATTCTGTTGCAAATTTGCAACCAAATTGTTTTTCGTTGCAAATTTAGCAACGGAATATTAATTCGGTTGCTATTTTAGCAATCGAAAAACAATTATGTTGCTATTTTTTATAGAAAATAAAAATTAGTAACGGTTAACTAATTCCGTTGCAAATTTGCAACCAAATAGTTTTTCGTTGCAAATTTAGCAACGGAATACTAATTCGGTTGCTATTTTAGCAATTGAAACAAAATTCCGTTGCTATTTTTACCTTTTTGGGACACAAATTTTTCACCTCTTTGAGACCAAAATAGGAACGGAAATTTTCTTCCGTTGCTATTTTAGCAACAAAATTTAATTTCCATTGTTATTTAGCAACGAAATTAATTTTTCATTGCTAAATTTCGTTCCAAAATTTTTTTGCCATATAATGCTGCCATATTTAGCAACGAAAATAGCAATGAAAATTATTTTTTATTGCTAAACTAGCAATGGAATTATGTTTCCGTTGCTAAATTTCATTCCAAAATTTTTCCGTCATCTAATGCCACCATATTTAGCAACGGTCATAAGTTTTCGTTGCTATTTTTTGTTGCTATATTTTGGCACTAAATTTTCCCTATTTTTTTGCAACAGAATACCACAATTTTTTATTCCGTTGCTAAACATAAAAAATTCAATCAAATTTAGCAACGAAATTATTTTTCTGGCAACGAAAAACAAAATTCATTGCTAAATTAGCAACAAATTTAATTCCGTTGCTATTTTCATATTCTCTTGTAGTGTTAAATGACCTATTTTCCTCTTTTATGTTGTGATGGAATATTGAATGTATAACTTTGTACCTTATGTAATTGAAGGCATTTAACTAGAGTTATATTCTATAGAAACCTAAAAAAATTTAAATTTATAGTTTATGGAATATGAAGAGTTATATCTATACTGGTTAATCAAAAGAAAAGGCTTCTAACAAAAGAGATGTTAAAGTGTAGAAGCAGGATGAGTTCACCTAAGGCTTTGATTTACTATAATCTTTGTATCTCTACTGATGTGGTGAGCAAATAGGATTACTGTTAAAATTTATGCCTGTGCAAGTTGATGATTCTTGTCAAGAGAATGCCTCTAGAATACGTTGTTCCCCACTAAACTTTATAGTTTAACACGGATTTTATTATCCATATAGGTATTAGGATAGGCTTCATTTCTAGATTGATAGCTGTAGTGGCTAGACAAGCAGCAAAGAGAAGGTTAATAAGTGTGCATTTCACCTTTGTCGTTTCATAGTTATGTTGAAAGGTATATATATAAATGTTATATTATTTTGGAGTATTATATTTGGCTAGAGGTCTTATATGTAATTATAGCCTTAAGCATTATTGTTTATTTGATTATTGCATGATTGATATCTGTATTGGTGGTTATGTATATCTGGTGATTGTAAGGTATTACATGATTGTTAAGAATTGTTCCTTCATAAAAAGCAATTAGAAGACTAAAATTAAAAATGACATGATTGACTTAACATTTGTCACTTTTAGTAGATACAACAGATTACCAGATACAATGCTTTGCCTATGTATGGATCCTGCATTGTATTGGTTGACTACTATGTGCTAGCCAGGTTAATAATTATATACATTTGATGTTCTTTCTACTGTTGGAAAATTTTGTTAAAGTTGGTGATTGTAGTTGGGGATCAACAGTTTTGGCTTAGCTGTATAGGGAGTTATGCCATTCAACTCGACCAAGTACAGGTGGACTTGGCGGGTATCATCAAATAATCCAAATGTTGATATGGAAAAGACTCCCTCAATTTTGTCCACCCTTTATCCATAGAGTTGTTCTAAATCAGATGAGATCGTATGGTTATAGATAACTTTTGTTTATTATATTTAATGTTGAAATATTTTTAGTTTTATTTGTTAAAAAATATGCGGACAAGTTATATATTTATTATAGAATAGGTGGTGATTTGGATTTAAGAAAAATTAATAATAAAGATGTTAACAATTTTTTAGAGAAATTGGACTTGCAGTGCTATAATAAAGTTTTTTTTAAGGCATGCTAAATTATTTAATATCATTACTAAAAAATAATTATTTTGTAACAATATTTTGATGATTACTAAATTTTTTTGTAAATGGATTGAGAACCTTATAAAAATGTCATGCACTTATTGCCAGTTTTTTGTGCTAGTGCACATAGAAGTTGGAGATATGTTATCCCACTAGTATGTTTTCATATTATTGAGTGACACCAACCTAATAGGTGTTAGAGACAATTTGGTTTTGATCAGCTAATTTCATCCCCTCTGTAAGATATGGATGCATTGCATTCTATTGACTTAAGGGGTAGCTATGTGCAACAGTCGGTTCGATTTAATAACTGAACCGAACCAAAATAACCGATAACCAGAGTTTGAAGGATGTGTCAAATCGAACTGAATCGAAATATATGAATAATCGAACAATAACCGAATCAATTTTTTCGATCGATTCGATTCGGTTAACTAAAAAAATCGAAAAATTAAATCTATTTAAAAAATTATACCTAAAAAATTATATAAAATTACAAATTATAAATACTAAAATAAAAACCAAGGTGATTAACACATAATTATTCAAAATAAAAAATTAAAATTAAAATCACACATTTTGTCCTAGAAATAGTCCAATATATTCATAAATATTAGATACTCACACCAACAAAAACAAATTAATATAAATAAATACATATGCCATTGCAGGCAGCAAGCAAAACTGCCATCTAAATGCTAATTAATATTAAAACTCATTTAATATATATAGTCATCATCAAAGATCGTGTAATTTCCATTCCTCCTAGCTCTTTCCTCCCTATCAGCCTGCAGTAGAAATTTGAAGTTAATCACGTATTAATTAATCATGAAATAATTAAGTAAATGTTGTATAGATAAATAATTACCTTGGTCATAAGTCTCTCAAAAGCTTCAGTGCCATGCTCTTCCATATATTTCTCAACAGCAGTTAAAATGTCATCTTGTTTTTTAAATGGATTTTTATTTCTAGGAAGATACCAGATTTTTTTAGCACTGCACTAGGGATTCATATAGAATGGTCTCATAAAGTGCTAATACACATAAGTTGCGCCATTAAAATGTGGTGAAACTAACCAACATGTCAGGATCAGCTTAGCTAAAGGCCAGATGGGTAAACTGCAAAATTCAAGTAATTTCGAGTATAGATAATCAAATCTTAAAATCTATAATTAAAAGCTTAACTAATTATATACCATTTAAGTAGTTTGGAAAATGTAAGCTCGAATATTTGTGAAGCATATCATGTAAGATTAACTTTTTGAAACTCCATTAATACTTAAACAAAGTAGAGATGCACACTTACAATGTGTAAACAAGAGTGACCAGTGGCCTGCAAAGCCAAATACTTAGTATCAGTCAGAAAACAAGCAAATAATTAACACCATGCTTGAAGAAGAAAGAAGAAGAAGAAGTTACAGAGCAAGAACATCAAAATTTTTAGCCACAACTTGGAGAAAATTATTGTTGGAGCCACCCATGTTTTGGTATTCCTGTTCTTGAGCAGAGCACTGAACTTTCTTTTTATGTCTATTTGTTTATAAGATGAGAGTGAGAGTGAGTGGAAAGAAGATGAAAATTATTAAAAATAATTATAATATTTATTCTATAGGAAACTTGCAGATACTATAAATGACTTACTCTTAGCATTTTCTAAAAAATTTTTCCAGATTTTTAGATTAAATTAGCATATTCTATTTTTATTGTATTTTTCAGAATTACTCAAGTTTTTGCCTAAATAATAGTTTAGGAGAACACATACACTCTGACATAAGTTAGATATTTGCACATTAGTTTGATAACACGTTAATTTTCTAGTACATGGACGATGACATGTGTATATAGATTAGTTTTTTTTATAAGCTAGAAGGATTTATTCAAAACAGAATTAAATAGAGTACAACAATTAAAATCAAAGCAGAGCAAAGCTAATAGTATCAAAGCGGCCTGCAAAAAAAGGTTTCTGCAGAATATATAAAAACTCCTCCAAACCAGAGAAAACCAAAGAAAGCCAAACATAAAAAAACCAGAATCAAAATTGTTGGAAGATTATAGATTTCATCTTGATATCCAATTACAAATGATGAGATCCAGCAACAGACATAGGCGTATTTGCCCAAATGTAAAGAAAAAAACTAGTATGTATAAAAAAAGGGACTAAAGAAAATGTAATTAGATCAAATCAATAGAAGAATCAACAGAACCACACCAACAAAATCCATCAATAAAGTGGTGGAATCAACATATGTAATGTTGATTTATAATCGTACATTGGACATACATACACAATAGCAAATAAAAAAAATTTGTAACCCAAATCAAGAATTACCTCAAATGTAATTAAATCAATCAATAGAAGATCAAGAACTCGATTTTACCTTTGCAGCTTTAAACTTCTTGCTCCAAAATCTCTTGCCTTTAGTTAGACTTGAAGTAAATGAAAAAGAAGAGAAAGATGAGTATGTCCAAATCACAAAAAAGTTAGAGCTTTTCATTATTTTTAGAACTTTTAGAATCTCAAGGATCGGTGTAAATGAAGAAGAAGAGAAAGCTGAGTATAAACTAGAACGGTTATGGATCGGTGGATGCATACCTTAAAACAAGGATTGGTGGCCGACGAACTGCTGCTCTGACGATCGAAAGGTAGGGGGCGAGGCAGCGACTGTGATGTACAGACTACAGAGAAAATGGTTTAGGGGCTTAGGGAAAAAATGAAACACGTTATGCTTACTGAGTTATTGATATACCTAGGATATAATGCTAAAAAATCAAAACGACGTAGTTTAACTTAAAGTTTGGTCGGTTCGATTTTTATGCAATTTTTATCTTCAAAAACCAAACTAAAATAACCGAATATTCTTAAAATTTCAAATCGAAATAGAACCAAAAAATCAAAAAATCAAACCAAATTAAAAAAATTTATTGGTTTGGTTCGATTTTTTTTGTTTTAACCAAAGTTTTCTCACCCCTATAAGGGGATATGTAGATAAAAATTGGGAAATGAGATTTACAAATTTCATTTTTGAGTGACACAATATAGGCATCATTGGTTTGCACAAGGTCAAATTCTCAGTTCACCATTTCATAGTAGAATGAAATATATGCAATGGTATATTGTGAGGTCGGAGCTACAACAAGGGCATAGGTATATACTATTATCATTATTATCATTATTATGATTGTTGTTGTTGTTGTTGTTGCTGTTGTTATTATTATTATAAATATTATTAATGATTAGAATTAGTTTTTTTTTGTTATGTAGGCTAATATGCTACTAAACGAATATTCTATAGCAACATTGGTTCATCATCCACTAATAGCGATAGTATTCATTTGGCATCAGAAGATATTTTAGGTGTTGTTGGTGTATATGATAGGACATCAACCAATTATTCTCTTAAGCCTGTACCTGATCTTGTAGATATTCTACCATTATTAGTACCATATGAAGATCGATGTTTTAGGTGTAATAGGAGAGATATGGCAGAAAGAAGGATGACTGTTGATTCTATTTCTATTCATCCCCGTGTGCACCAAGTACCCCAACCAATAACTTGGCCATATATTGCTAAAGATACTTTTAGCTTATTAAGTATGCCTTCATACCATCAGCCTTGGCAGCATGAAGCTGCAGTAGGTCATTCTGGATATTTTAACCATCTGTAGTTGGTCCATCTGGATATTTTAACTATCAAGCTGGGCTATATGGATCTACTACATCTGGGTTAAATGTTAATATGAATGTAAGCTTGTTTGAAGGAGATGTTACACCATACAACATTTATGGGCAGAGCACCACTATGGTACCACAAGATTATTTTTTTAACGAAATTTTTGGTGGTCTAACTATTTTATGTACTTAAAATTTAGCAAATCAACCACTGTATAGTGAGGGATACAATGATCCCAACCCATACAAGATGGATCCGGATACCCCTACCCATAGTACCACATCTCGTAGATGGAGATGTTAAATAGGTTGCATTGGTGTAATATTTGAATATATGGTCAATTGCGAGTTGTTATTTTATTTTTACTTTAACTATTTTTCATCAATTACTTAAATTAAAAAAACATATAAGTAAATATATTTAATTTTTTAAGGCACAAGTTAATAAATATATTAAAATTATAAATGCATAACATATTACAAGATATATTAATAAATACATGATTTCATAATTTATCCACTAAAATATTAACTAAATGATCCAGCATCACTTTTACATATTTTTTTATTATATCCGACATTTCAACATTTACTGCATCGTATTGCATGACCGCGTTCATACCTATCCATCTCATTATGAATGTGCGTTATTCTCGATCGACCTTTTTTCCTTACCAATTTCATATCACATTTAGTTTTGGAACATAATACTGTAGCCAATATGCTCTATGGTGAATAGGTTGAAATTCACCCTTATGGCATTTAAGTGACTCAGTAAGACTATAACAGTTGTCAACAAATTGGAACATATTAATATTTCTATTCATACATGCTGCGATGACATGCATAAGGTATTTTAGTTCCTTAAAACTTATCACACTCACATTTGTGCTTCTCGAAGCTCAATACATATATGTTTTGCTCAATGTTGACTTGTGGTGCTCTGCTAGCTATCACCTTGAACAATTTATAGCGACTATCATAGCGGACTACAATATGTTCTCTAGCCTTGTTAGCCTATTTGATCATAATTTCAAAGCATTTAGGAGTGAAGCATAATACTTTATCCATTTTGGTCATGTAGAAACCCCTCTTATTCTTAAAAAAAATTACTAAGCGGGTTATATACTTTTAAATCATCATCATAAACCAACCCATCTTGATTTATTCTCAAACTCTATAATCGCAAATACAATTGGAAATAACATGTCATTACCGTCAATAGAGCTGGCTATATCATAAAAGCTATGGAATTTTCCTATTAAAAATGTGCCACTGATTAAAATAATCAGCATAGAATGAGCCAACCAATCAATAATGAGTTTAAAACTCCAAAAAAACTCTTTAAAACTGCTTGACTGTTTGGTCTTCAGTATCCTATAGCAGAAATCGTAGACAGTTCCTGGACTATAATCTTGTAAAGCAAATAAAAAGGCCGGTAACCTCTCAAATGATTCAACATAGCTGCCAAAAATAGACTATAAGGCTCCCATCTTCCTATGTCATACCTTAGTGTACGACACCTCAAACTGAAGTTGTTGCTTAGTAGCAGCAATAATAACATCAACAGGGAGAATTGATTTTTTACTTACCATGCCCACTATGCAATTTCAAATCATTTTAGAGCCTAACAATATGTGATCCAATAAAAGGTTGCCACTTAGGCATGAATATGGCCCTTTAAACCTTGTAATAATCTACAACAGACTTATTCCTTTCTTTATTGCTCTTAACCTCCATATACAGCCACTTTCAGACTGTGCACACCTAACAAACCAATAGTTTAGCTTTGATTCAACCACTCTGAAGTCAATATTCCTCATTATCAAGTAATTTTTTTTTATAGAAGATTTGACTTCATCCATACTATTAAAAACCAAACCAGTTGATAACTCAAATACACTATTCCAAATTTTAAAGTTAACACCCTCGATATATCAACTTGGTATGCTTTAAAGTCAATATCCGTATAATGCTTAGATGAAAACATAAAATTACCTTGTCCTATGTCACCACTTTGATGCAAGGATGCTAATGGACTAACATACTGTGTATTTTTTAATCCATAGTCATCATCAAATTCAGAGCAATCACTTCCTGAATTCATGTCTGCATTGTTGGCTTTTGGATCGTCATTAGGCAATATGTAATCATTATTAACTGCAACATCTTCAAGATCATACTTGTCACCCAAATTAATAGCCGATTCTTTACCACAATCCACACCAGTGTTTCTAGATATGTGATCTTCTAGTAAATCACCATCTCTTCTACTGATAGGCTGCCAATGCTGATTAGAAGCGGCATCTGCTATTTGCAATGCAGAATGACACTGATTTACATCTTCAAATTATGAAATCGAGCTTCTGTGCCTGACTTTTAGAACATGAAAATTTGAACTTCTTTTTCTCACTTCTGGGATATGTGATACAAAATGTCATTAACCTATGTGCTCAACATTTTACCTTTGCTCAACTGGTGTGCTCATCATAAAATTTATGTCTGTTGAATGACTTTTTGATCTACTTCCAAAGATTGATTTACTGAAAAAATTATCAACCCTTTGACTATAAGATCGCCTAGGTTGACTCATACAAGCAGCATGAATATGGCTTACTGGTGTGTATATATGATTGTATCTTGAATCACCAAATGCTTCCCGTCTAATTGAGTCACCATCCTGTCAGCTGATAGATTGTCTTGGCTGATAGGAGAAATATCTACCCTAAATTGGAAAAATATTTCAATATCTTATCGATTTACAGACTATCTTGGCTAACTAGGACTAATGTCATTTATACAGAATTATTGAGGTGTCTCGAAGTTTTCCATTTGAAACTCTTCATTTTAACCTAATAACCGCAAGGATACGCATGTGTATTGGATCCTGCAATACCTTTTGTAACTACAATTATTAATTCCACCAAATTATATTGTTGATATCTCCTTAAATTGTCATATATTGCATCTACGTCATCATCATCTGCTAAATCCACCACAATCTAACATAATGATCATTTGTTGTACAATGAACTTTTGTATAAAATTCTAGAAATCACATCATTGATAGATAAGCCCATTTTAACATGGAATTTATGACATAATTCAGAAAGAGTTAGCTTATTTTTTAGTCTCAATCTCATTGTGATTACATTAGGATTGGTTATGTCATAATCAAAGCCTGACACTTCATAACATATTTTTCATCCCGTGTGCAAATGAAAATCCATATACGTTGACATCTTCCAACTTCCTAAAAGTCAAAATAATACTATCTTAAATTTTCTAAACCATGATGTTTAGAATTATATATTTCATAAATATATAAAACAAAAAAATATTAATTTGTATATTTTTAAATTTTTTAATTGATTTATTCCAATTAAAATTAAAAAATATTAATTCTAAAATTTAATATAACTATCATTAAAATTATACTATAACAAAATCATAAATATATTTCATAAATACATTTACATTTAAACTTTAATAATATACCATTATTGTCACTAACAAAATTATTGTCACGTCAAATTTATTAATAAATATATTATTAATATATTACATAAATACTAAATATTCATTCAAATTTATCAAATTTTATGTAAATTTATATGACAATAAAATAAATATACTAAAATTAATAACATACCTATTTTCAGTAATTACTTTAACTGCGTTCTTACTATTTCCAAATTCACAACTTACTCTTGCTTTTAAATAAATAAATTAAAAAATAAATGTCATTATACCACATATATAAATAATATATTAAATCATAAATGATCGAATGAAAAATTTTATCTATTTCAGCCAAAAATATTGAAAATATAATAATAATAATAATATTATCATAAAGAAATTCATCATGCATGAATTAATTATTGGAACTTTGAGCAATTAATAAATAGTATAAACTTCAATGTCGATTGCTTTGGATGCAAAATTAATTTCAGCATCCGAAGCTTATATAGACGTTTGGTGTAAAAGTTTTCAATAGGATTATCTTAGGAATATATGTCCAAAATAAAAAAAATGCAACAATGTGGAGTGTCATCAGGTGAGTGGCAGATAATATTGACAACGCAACGCGTAGCTGTATCTTCTAACATCGTCTGCCGATAGCATCTGACACAATAATGCAATATTGCATTGCATCTTCACTCAAAAATTTAAACCAGCAAATAATACCTGATATACCTCATTTCAATAATTATTTTATTAAAAAATATTATTTAAAAAAATTCCCCATTGTTTGAATTATAAAAAATTTTTACATATGATTTGTTTTTACTATAAAAATTCTTATTGAGTCCTACTAGGAATGCTCACGGGGTAGGGCGAGGGCAGGGAAGGAGTCCCCACTCCCCGCCCCATGCAATGTCGGGGATTCCCCGTCCCCGCCTTTGCTTGGAACACGGGGAGAAAAACCCCCAGTCTCCGCCTTGCGAGGATCCCCATTCCCCGATGAATTCCCTAATCTGCCCTCAATGAATCCCCAATTCGAATTAAATGTGTCTTATAAATTATATTTTATTTGTTTAAAAAATTTAACATAAAATTAAAATACAAATTTTAATAATTAATAACTTAAAATAAAAAATATTGCATACCATTTAAATACAAATATTTATAAACATCCCATACAATTCAAGTTATAAAAGAACATTCATTCATTAACGATTAATAACTTCACTTGGTATATTTTCATCCCATCGTATATCAGCCTGAAATATCAATTAATCAAATATAATAAATTACTTATATATTTATATATAAATTGAAAGTAAATTGAAATTGATGACAATAGTTATTATTATAATATTCAAAATAAATACATTTATAATTTACCTTATCATCTTCATCCATATCTTCAATCATTGTGTAACACTGTAGATGAGCAATTGAAAAACCTAAAAGTATGAATTATTATTTATAAATTATTATTATTATTATGAAATATAGTCAGAAAAGCAAAATTAATAGTTAAATACAATTAAACAACCAATTTTCACATACCTTTACTTGAAGCTAATATCCAGTTTTGTGTAAACATTAATGCTTCAACCGATGTCAGCATGTAGTCTATTATGATGAGTACTTATAAACCTTCCACATGTACGGAGAGCTGATTCAGATGCCACCGTGTATGGATATCGGGATTGCCATAACATATCGTGTAAGTAATTGCAATGTGGGATACTTAAGAGCCAGTTTTCACCAACTCAATACATCAAAATCATCTTTAAGTGGATACAATTTCTCTTCCAAATAAAGGTCTAATTCAATGCGCATGCTATCCCTTTCAAACTCAGAGGAAGCAACAAATACTTCAAATTTGCACATACAAGATGACCCTATACTATGACTTGATGATTAAGAAGAAAAGCTTCTTGATAATTTAGATACAACACCATTTCCACTTGACTTCGAATTTGATGAATATAGATCAACCAAATTATAACAAGATTTTTTTAATGTTTTCAACCTCTATTTTTTCCTTTCATCTCCATAGAAAAGAGGATAATAACACTCCAACAATTTGATCTTTTACCTAGGATCCAAAATAATCACCATACTCATAACATCATGAATTTGAGACCAATATTTATCAAAAATTTCAATCATTTTGCAAGTTATAGCTTCAATATAAGGACACCCACAAATAATCCACTACATCAATTCCATCTTAATTTCACACACTTTTGGAAAAAAAAAGATTGATAGTAGGATATTTTGTCCCAAAAAATATTTCAATGACATTAAAAAATATTTTTAACTTCTCACAAATTTGAGCAGCCATTTCCGACTCTTCATCCATAGGCAAACATCTATAAAGAGGCTCCCTTTGTTTTAATCTTTTAAACACATCTTTGTAACTAATAGCCACATCAAGCATCATAAAAGTAGAGTTCCACCTAATCTTACAATCTAAAATCAAATTTTTAGTACAAGAAACTCTCAATTGACGGGTTATTTCCTCAAATCTTTCATATCTTTTGGGAGTAGCACCCCAAAAAGCAACACTATCCCGAACCTTTTCAATACAATCCTCGATAATGTCTAAACCATCCTCGATAATCAAATTTAAAATATGAGCACTACAACGCACATTTAACAATTGTCCATCCAACCAAAGTCTATTAGATGATAATTTGCTCAAAATCATATTAAACATTGCATCATTTATCGAACAATTGTCTAAAATTAATGCAGACAACTTGCCATCTAGATTCCAATCCATTAGACAATTAGACAACACATCACAATGAACATCGGCTGTATGTGAATATGGCACATAAATGAACCTAATAAAAAATAAATTAATATTTAAAATAAATTAATATTTAATATAAATAAAAATAGTACCTAATAATTTGACTTTGTAAAGTCCATAAAGCATCAATAAAATGTATTGTAACGGCCATAAAACCTTTCTTTTGGTTGGACGTCCATATATCAATTATGATTGCAACTCGGCTATCATTCTTTCTAATCAGCTTTATAATCTTTTCTTTTTCTTGTTTAAATAATTTCAGTATATCTCTTCTTACTGTATGCCTATTCATCTTTTTGAACATTTGTTCAATAATTTCAAGAAATCTTATAAAATATTCATGTTCAATCATTGCTAATGGATATTCATGCACAATAATTGTAATTACCAGATCTTTTCGTGCAGTTTCTTCATCAAAGGTGTACGTCCCAATTGAAACTCTCCCTTCATCATCTATCTTAGATTTCAAAATTGCTTGTTTTATATATCTATTCTTTCTCAAAGGACATGATCCAAACTAATCATGTAAATGCTTAGTATCATTTTTTGTATTGCCTCCTAGTTTCTTTCCACAATAATTGCATATTGCCTTCCAATTATCATCAATCTTTTGCCTCTTAAAGTGATTCCACACAACTGATTTTAAATGACTTTTAGAATTAAGATTTATTTTTTCACTTTCATTTACAGGATTAGCATTACTTGATTCAATAGGAGCCTGAGAGTCAAATTGCACCCTAGATTGTTCACTACTTTATTGTTGATTCATTGGTTGTTTAATGGATTGTTCACCCTCATCCATAACATCACAACTACTGCATAAAACAAATAATGAATAAAAATAAAGAAAATAATAAATTGATGAGCTCTTAATTGCAGTTACAATATTTTTGGTAATCAATTTAATTTGGCAATTGTTCTCTACTTATTTTTACATTATTTCCTATCTAAAATTTATTGAACTATACCATATTTTCAAACATACTAATAATAATTATAATTTCATGCCATATTATAACGCATTTTATTATTGGTTCATGAATTTTTCTATGGATCCAGAACTTGAAACCCAAATTGATGTCTAATACAAATTACTAAAGCCAATACTGCCTATAATAGTATTGTTCTTATTTCGTTCTTAAACTAAGGTGTCATCTTTGTAGTTGACTAGTAATTGTTTAAATTACAGTGTTATCAGTATATCCTCTACTTTCAAATTGCTCGAAAGAGGATCCCCTTCTAATTATAATAGTCTCACCCGTTTAAATGTTTGTTTTAGCCATTTATTTTTTGTTACTTCACAGTGGATCTTATCTCTTTTGTTAAAGTTGCAACACTATTAACTAACATGCCTCTCTTAATTAAATACTATTAAATACTATCTTTGCATTGTCCGAGTTATATCCAATGTGTACCTAAGAACAAAGAATCCCCAAAACCAACCATGCAAACAACAAAATCAACTAAGATAACTGTCATTCCAAAAAATGACAGTTCATCAAGACAGAAGCAAAAGCATAAATAACTGAACAGGGCAACCTCTCTAATAAGCAAAAAACTAATTACATAAAAGACACATCATTTTCATTTAATACACAAAAAAGACAATGAAAATTAAAAGAGGAAAATTACCTGGAGAAAAGCTAAAAGATTTTATCGCTTTGCAAATTACAGGTCACCCGACGCTAGGAGATGATCCACTGCTCCCCAAAAGAATAACTTGGTCGGTAGCCACAAATCAGAAAAAGAGTCATAAATCAAAACAAAAATGACACCATCAACCATCATCCACACCTCAATAGAAAGATCAAAGAAGAAAATCATGAGGGTACTCTAGATGCCAGGCAAGAAAACAACAACTCACCATATAACAAAGAAAATTTAAAATGCTTAAAAATAAAATTAGGAGTTGTCGGGAATGCAAAAATTGAAGAAACTAATTTAAGAAACAAATATAAGAATTAGGAGCAGTTATGATTTCATCCATATAATTGATATAGTAATAAGAAAAAAATGGAGAAGGCATCCACCGAAGTACCTATAGATCTAGTGAGAAAGTTGTTCAAATGCCAAAGATAATACCACATAAACTATAGATTGGGAGATGAAGCTCCGGTGAGAACTGAGGAAGAGGGATTTCTTTGTGTGTGTATGTGTGTGTGTGAGAGAGAGAGAGAGAGTGGAGATCCCTGTGTGTGCGAGAGGGAGAATAGGAGAGACGACGAGGGAAGAAAATGAAGTGAGTTTAGGATTTAATTTTGGAATTGATAGTGTATGGAAAAATACGTAAATAATTAGAACATTAGGATAATAGAGTAATTTGCAATGGGATCGGAGATCCCTACGGAGCGAATATCCCCTTTTTCGCCCCCGTCCTGAAATTCATCTCGAAAATTTTTTTATTTTCATTTCCGTCCTCGCAGAAAAAAGATCGGAAATTTTATATCCCATTCATTTCGGATTAGATTCCTACGAATATCAAATTTTTTTCATTCCGTAATCATCCTAAATTCTACTGCTTTAATGGTCCGTCGTTAATGGCCCGATAGAGCATGTGTTACAATTATTGTTAAAAGACGCCTTTGGTCGGCCTAAGTATGATCAGATGTGATGCGATGCATGTAAAATTAGGCCACTGGATATCAAGAGTGAATTTTGATACAATAGATCAAATTCGCATGCACTGTACATATAACTGTACCTAATTACTTCTCCCGTGAATGAGATTTGATAGAGTGATGTGTACGGTGCAAGCAAATCTGAACAATTGGATCAAGTTCACTCTTAATCCAACAATTTATATTCATTTGCATGCACTGTACTCCTGGGGCGGAAGCTTTCTTTCGGTATGCTTAGGTCTATCTTTGATGAATTTTCAGCTGCTGGTGATAGCGTGTGACGTATGTGACCAGACATGCCATTAAACAACGCATACGACGCATTCTCGTTAAATCCGATATAAAGAAACCACATTGCAAACTCAAATTAAAGTACATATAGGAATTCAATTAAGAATTTTATTAAAAAAGAGACCAAATGTAAAAAAATAATAATAAAAAAATAAAAAATTATAGATCAGAGACCTAAAGACGGATTTTGCTATAAAAAATTATTAATTCGAGTTCCATAATGAATAATCCAATTATTTTTTCCTACATAAATTTTCAAATTTAAAAACAACAAAAATAACAAATAAAAAAACGAAAAGAGTATTTGAAACCTTTCTTTTTTAATCCTTTAAATTAGGAATGTGCAAAAATCGAACTGATCTGATGCATTCGGATGGAATTAATCGGATTAATAGGATTAGTTCGATTATTGATATGTAACTCGTCATGTGTTAATTAGTTAGTGGAACTTTGAGCAATTGATAAGTAGTATAAACTTTAATATCGATTGCTTCGGATGCAAAATTAATTTCAGCATTCAAAACTTATATAGGCGGTCGGTGTTAAAGTTTTCGAAAGGGTTATCATGGGAATATATGACTAAAATGGAAAACACAACAATGTGAAGTGCCATTGGGTGAGTGCCACACAACATTGACAATGTAGCGTGTGGCTGCATCTTCTAGCATGGTCCGTTTACAGCATCTGATACAATAATATAATATTGTGTTATATTTTCATTCAAAATTTTAAATCGATAAATAATACCTGATATATCTTATTTTAATAATTATTTTATTAAAAAGTATTATTTAAAAAAATTTCGCATTGTCTGAATTATAAAAATTTTTTACATATGATTTGTTTTGACTATAAAAATTCTTATTGAGTCCTATACTTTAACGGTCACTCATTAATGGCCTGTTAGAACATGTGTTACAATTATTGTTAAAAGACACCTTTGGTCAGCCTAAGTATGATTAGATGTGATGTGTACGATGCATATAAAATTCGGCCACTGGATATCAAGAGTGAATCTTGATGCAATAGATCAAATATGCATGCACTGTACATATACTGCACCTAATTACTTCTCCCGTGAATGAGAGTTGATAGAGGGATGTGTACGGTGCAAGCAAGTCTGAACAATTGGATCAAGATTCACTCTTAATCCAACAATTTATATTCATTTGCATCGTGCACCTCATCTTCTTCTTTCTTCCACCGCGTTTTCCATTAGCGCCGACCACTGCAATTCTTCGATTTCTCCATTTCCCGTCACAATTTTCCAGCCTGTCATCATTGCAATTCATCTACATGCTCTCCATCACCACCAAAATCTTTCTTCTTCTTTTTTTCATTTTCACACTTTCTTTATCCTAACCAAGCTTTTAAGGTCATTTTTCGGTGAAATTGACAGACTTCTAGAAGAATGGTGGTTTCCGACGTACTCCTGGTAGCGGAAGCTTTCTTTCGGTATGCTTAGGTCTATCTT
This sequence comes from Excoecaria agallocha, assembly GCA_037975025.1. NCBI lineage: Eukaryota > Viridiplantae > Streptophyta > Magnoliopsida > Malpighiales > Euphorbiaceae > Excoecaria > Excoecaria agallocha. Next base: position 62,848,363 of record CM075809.1, on the reverse strand, counting down.
TGATGAATTTTCAGCTATACAATTGAATCTGATTTAGATAAGTTTTGTGAACCATATATGTCAATAATATATTGTTATTTAAATAAAGTCGGTTGAAAAAGAAATAAAGTTGTTAGGATCGATGCGCTATTTTTGACAATAATTTAATGACAACAATAAAAAAATAGTCAAAATATAAAGAAAAATAAAAACACACAAAATTTACGTGATTCGGCAATGTGCCTACGTCTACGGGAGAAGAGGAGCAAAAATTTACTATGAATAAATAATAATACAAGTGAAGTATCTTTCAACCCAAAATTCAAATACACCCGCTCAGAAAATGCTCTTTTAATTAATTAGAGCATTAATTATGCAACTCTCTCAAAATTTTTTATGTTTTGGTGTAAATGAAGGAGAAGTCTTTTATAGGCAAAAATGGGTAACTATTATGCCACCGAAATTAATGCTAATTTCGGTGGTCTTTGACTAATCAACAAAGCCAACAAAAATTTGCTGCGTTTCTTTGACTAACATTTTTGGTGGCTGTACTTCTTGACCAAAAAGAAAGAAAACAAAAAACAAAAAACAAAAGCACAAGCAAAAGCAAAGAAACAAAACAGTTTTCTTTGACTAAATTCAAGGCATCCTTTTACAAATTTCCACCTTGACTTGAATTTTATCCACAATGAACTTAATTTCACCTTCTCCAAATAAACTTAAGTGTTACGTACATACTCCGATCAAATCCAAGCAATGCTTGAACTTGGTAGTAGGAAGAGACTTTGTTAACATATCCGCTGGGTTGTTTGCAGTAACAATCTTTTGAACTAAAACACTTCCTTTTGAGATAATATCACGAACATAATGGTACCTGATGTCAATGTGCTTTGTTTTTTCATGAAACATCTGGTCTTTAGTTAGATGTATTACACTTTGACTATCGCAGAAGACAACAGTCACCTGATGATCTGAATTGAGCTCATTGTATAAGCCTCTTAACCAAATAGCCTCTTTGATTGCTTCAGTCATTGCCATGTATTCAGCTTCTGTTGTAGATAATGCAACTGTAGATTGCAATGTAGATTTCTAGCTGACAGCACTGTTATCAAATGTAAATACGTAGCCTGTCAAAGATTTCCTTTTATCGAGATCTCCTGTATAGTCAGAATTGACATAACCAACTAAACTGCTATCACCATTACTAAACTCCAAACAAGTATCAACTGAGCCTTTCAAGTATCTCAAAATCCATTTCACCGCTTACCAGTGAACTTTACCAGGATTTGCCATGAATCTACTCACAACACTAACTGCATGAGAAATATCAGGTTGAGAACATACCATGGCATACATGAGACTACCTACTGCACTGGAGTATGGAATATGATCCACGTATTTTTTCTCTTCATCTGTATGTGGTGATAGTGTGGCTGAAAGCTTGAAATGAGCAGCTAACGGAGTACTTACAGGCTTTGCATCTTTCATGCCAAAACGCTTCAGAACTTTCTCAACATATTTCCTTTGAGTGAGGAACAACTTTCCTGCTTTTTTGTCCCTCTGAATCTCCATCCCGAGAATCTTCTTTGCTACTCCAAGATCTTTCATCTCAAACTCTTTACTCAACAGAACTTTCAGCTTTTTAACTTCAGAAGTATCCTTTACAACAATCAACATATCATCAACATATAACAATAAGTATATGAATGACCCATCAACTAACCTTCTGAAGTAAACACAGTTGTCATAATTACTCCTTGAAAAATTATTGCTGATCATGAAGGAGTCAAACCTCTTATACCACTGCCTGGGAGACTGCTTAAGGTCGTATAGAGATTTCTTCAGCAAACAAACATGGTCCTCCTTGCCTTCATGCCTAAAGCCTTCTGGCTGTTGCATGTAGATTTGTTCTTCAAGCTCACCATGTAGAAAAGCAGTTTTGACATCTAACTGCTCCAATTCTAAATCATACTTGGCCACCATTGCAAGTAATATGCGAATGGAATAATGTTTTACAACTGGTGAGAAGACATCATTGAAATCCACACCTTGCACTTGTTTGAACCCTTTTGCAACTAAGCGAGCTTTGTATCTTGCTTCTTCAACACCTGGGGTGCCTTCTTTTTTCTTGAAAATCCATTTGCAGTCGGTAATCTTCTTTCCTTTTGGTGGTCTAACGAGCTCCCAAGTACCATTCTTATGCAAGGACTCCATTTCTTCTTGCATAGCTATCAACCATCTATTTGAGTTAGCTCCTGAAATGGCTTTTGAATATGTGGATGGTTCTCCATTATTGTTGATCTCCTCAGCTGCGGACAAAGCATAAGCCATCAAGTTTGCATAATCTTTAAATTTTATTGGCTTGTTTATTTCTCTCCTTTCTCTATTTTTGGCAATAGAGTATGATTGCTTTAGTTCAACTGAATTGGGCTCTGAATCACCTTACTGAGAGCTGGATGGATGTGAATCCGACTGTGAGGTAGAAACTTGCTGAGCAGGATAGTCTGTAACATCCATCTCCTGCCTCTGACTGGCCTCCTCCTGCTTATCAGAACTGCAAGGTACCAAGACTTCATTTTTTGAGTGAAGCATGGAACCTTCGTCAAATGTGACATCTCTGTTGATTATCACTTTGGATAATTTGGGACACCAAAGTTTATATCCCTTTACCCTTGATGGATATCCAAGAAAAATGCACTTCTTCGCTCTTGGTGCTAACTTGCCATCATTGACGTGCATGTATGCTAGGCAACCAAAAATTCTCAATTTTGAATAATCTGCAGGTTTGCCAGACCAAGCTTCTTTTGGAGTCTTGAAGCCAATTGGAACTGATGGAGAACGATTGACTAAATAGCAAGCCGTAGAAACAGCTTCAGCCCAGAAACTCTTTGGTAATCCAGCATTTGAAAGCATACACCGTGCTCTCTCAATAAGAGTTCTGTTCATGTGTTCAGCAACTCCATTTTGCTGGGGTGTCATGCGAATTGTGTGATGCCTCACAATGCCTTCATTGTTGCAGAAGTCATTGAACTCTTTTGCACAAAACTCCAAGCCATTGTCTGTCCTTAGCCTCTTTATTTGCCTTCCTGTCTGCTTCTCTATCATGGTTTTCCATTGCTTGAATGTGAAAAATACCTGATCCTTGTGTTTGAGAAAATAAACCCAAACCTTCCTCGAGAAGTCGTCGATGAAGACAAGCATGTATCTGGCATCACCTTTTGATGGAACTTGTGATGGCCCTCAAAGATCAGAATGGATGTAATCCAAAGTACCTTTGATTGTGTGGGTACCTGTGCTGAAACTGACACGTTTTTGCTTTCCAAAAATATAGTGCTCGCAAAAATCAAGCTAGCCAGTATTTTATCCACTCAAAAGACCCTTATTGCTTAACAAAGTCAAGCCCTTCTCGCTCATGTGGCCTAGCCTCATATGCCACAGTTTGGTGATGTCAGTTTCAGACATTTGAGTAAAAATTACAGCGGAAGCTCCTGTAACTGTGGCTCCTTGCAGAATGTAAAGACTTTCAATCTGTCGAGCCTTCATAACCACTAGAGCACCTTTGCTAATTTTCATGACTCCACCTTCACCTGAGTATCTGCACCCACCAGCATCAAGGGTGCTCAGAGAGATGAGATTCTTGTTCATATCAGAAACATGACGAACGTCTGTCAAAGTTCGTATCACGCCATCATGCATCTTGATTTGAATTGTGCCCTTGCTAATAACTTCGCAAGCTGCATCGTTGCCCATCAAAATAACTCCACCTGCAAAAGATTCATATATGGAGAACCAATCCCTATTGGGACATATGTGATAAGAGCAACCTGAATCCATAATCCAATCATCTTTGAATATGCACCTTTCACTGTTAGTGACTAAAAGAACATCAAATGTGGACTCATTTTCAGCAACACTAGCTTCGGCGTATTGTTCTTTTATTTCTTCATTTGATTGTTTATTTTTCAACTTATAACAATCAGCCTTAATGTGCCATTTTTTATGACAATAGTTACAGATCAAATTTTTATGTCTAGATTTTAACCTAGACCTGCTACCGCCTGAATTCTTATTCTTAGGCCTTCCTCTAGCAACAAGACCTTCTGCTACATTATCACCTTTACTACCGACAATCCCTTTATCAATTATAATTTTAGAGAGTAAAGCTGTCTTAATCTCAGCCAAAGATACGCTATCTTTTTCATAAATTATTGTGTCCCTAAAACTTTTATATGACTGTGGTAGTGAATACAACAATTTCAAAGCAGCATTTTCATCATCAACTTTAGCACCAACATTTTCTAGACTTACTAAAATTGATGTATATTCTTCAAGGTAGGTTTTAATAGAAGTACCTTCCTGCATTTGAAATGTGTAGAACCGCGTCATGTGGTACAGCTTGTCAGTCAGGGTTTTGGACATGTACAAGGACTCCAACTTCGTCCATAAGCCAGCTGCTGTATCTTCATTGATAACCTCATGAAGAACTTCATTAGACAAACATAGCTGAATTGTGGAAACTGCCTTGTTAATGATCTCCTCCTTCTTTCCTTCAGTCATTGACTCTGGCATTTTATCCTTTCCCAATAAGGCTTTCTCAAGCCCATTCTGAATTAAGATGGCACGCATCTTAATCTTCCACAAAGAGAAATTTATGTTGCGAACAAATTTCTCAATATCAAATCTTGTAGCTGCCATTGCTTCAAACACGAACTTCAAAAATAGCTCCAACTATTCCACGTGAATAGTAACTGTACACGTGAATAGTAACCATATGAATAGTATCGTATAAATGAACAGTAACTGTATGGATGAACAGTTACTGTATGGCTGAACAGTACTATATACGTGAACAGTATCCAAGGAACTTGGCTCTGATACCAATTTGTTAGGATCGATGCGCTATTTTTGACAATAATTTAATGGCAACAATGAAGAAATAGCCAAAGTATAAAGAAAAATAAAAACATACAAAATTTATGTGGTTCGGCAATGTACCTACGTCCATGGGAGAAGAGGAGCAAAAATTCACTATAAATAAATAATAATACAAGTGGAGTATCTCTCAACCCAAAACCTAAATACACCCGCTCAGAAAATGCTCTTTTAATTAATTAGAGCATTAACTATGCAACTCTCTCAAAATTTTCTCTGTCTTGGTGTAAATGAAGGAGAAGCCTTTTATAGGCAAAAATGGGTAACTATTATGCCACCGAAATTAATGCTAATTTCGGTGGTCTTTGATTAATCAACAAAGCCAACAAAAATTTGCAGCGTTTCTTTGACTAACATTTTCGGTGGCTGCACTTCTTGACCAAAAAGAAAGAAAACAAAAAACAAAAACAAAAGCAAAAGCAAAGAAACAAAATAGCTTTTTTTGACTAAATTCAAGGCATCCTTTTACAGAAGTGATGGTTAACATATATTGATGAGAATGTATTATTGATTTGGAACATGAAACTGATCTAGACAAAAATTTTCTCATTGATTATTAGTTAATTGATTTGGATGTTTCAATTTGTTGGATGCAATACTTCAACTCCTGTTGAATGTTTAATCTTGATGGTGACATAACTATGTCTTTCCAAATTGAGCCACTTGCACAAGCTGGATTAGGAGACTTGTAAAGCTCATAAATTGAGTCTGCATCCTCATTCAACCTTCCAACTCTTTTTAGACAATCTATTTCATCTGGATCAACCAGTAGAGTCTTGTCTCTTTCTTTCCATCCTATCAACTGCATGATCATTCATTGTTTTGTTACTACTTGATTAAGAGATTGAACAATAATTAAACAAGAAAATAATATTGAATTTGAGTGAATACCTTAGGCGGTCCTTCAAGAGCATTGGTGCAATACAGTCTAGCATTATCAACTAGTTGGCAGTACGTTAGGAATGCATTTGCAAATCTTTTGTGGGATTTCAATTGTGATTTCACCCTTACTGCTCTTCTACATAGTATGGCTCTCCTGTAGCATGCATTTGGATGTGAATCTTTTGACAATGGCAATTATCCTATGCTTTTATGACTAGTAAAGCAATTAAACCTAAAATGTAGGACTTAAAAAGAAAAACAGTACCTTATGCCTCTTACAACGGCTAAATAAGCATCACAAACAACCCCAACAAGCTCAATCCTATAAGGTTTTCTCTTTTTCCATCCATCAATTAATTGTTGTTCTTCATCTTCAATTTGGTCCCAGTAATTCTCAATTATAGTTCCATCAAGGCCTACCTTGTAACCTACTCCCATGCGATAACGTTTGCGATGGACATTCCTGGCCATTGTTATTGTTTGAACAACAAATGGTAACCAAGATAGCGTTCCATCCATTATCACATCTCTCCCTTCATTCAGTGCTGTCACCAAGAGAGAAGATGCTGCATCTGTGGATGATTGGTGAACCTGTTTCAAGAACAATAATGATATTAATCTTTAAGGATGGATGGGTTATACAAGGCACAGCAGTCAGTACATGCATGCACAGCACGTTTACAAATATAATTAATTAAGATGGAAATTAAGTGTCTCACCAATTCAGCTGTCTGGATCATACCGCCATGTCCTCTGGAACTGAGTGCTCTGTAGATGACATCTGATTCTTTGAAGGCATCTGCCTCGATAATCACTGCATTTCCCGCTGCTCCTGCCCAGAATGGTCTGCTTCACATCATAAATTGTTAGCTTAGCCAAAACAGTGCTTAGGTTATTAAAAAATTTCTCTCTAAAATTTCGCCACTTAATAGATTAGCTCTTAAACTAATCGAGTTTTAGATTCCTTCTGAACTCATTAAAAGTGTTAGATCATTCATATAGAGACACGTGACACTTTATGAAACGTAAGTGAAAACTACGCGTTAATAATAAAAATAGATAATTTGATATTTTTAACAGATTTAAGAGATTAATTTAATATTTTTAACAGTATATGAATGGTATTTATTACATTTTAAATAAGTTTACGAGACTACTGTGACATTTGGTTAGTTCGGTAATCTAATAAAAAAAGATAATTTGGAGTGCCAATTATGTATTAACAGAAAAAAGAATAGAAGAGTGTGGTTCTTACTCTTTGAGAATATCCTTGAGCACAGTACTCTTACCAGCACCCATTCCACCACCCATGAAAAGGAGGACTGGACTTCTATCAGCATGTGCAACAGGTGCCATCACTTCTGTACACCTTGACTCATCATTAGATGCTATTCCCATTGCTTTCATTTCCTCCACCAATGTATTGAATACCCTTGCTACCTTTAGGTTTTTTGTCACCCTCTCAATACTCAGTTCCCTGTATTTTTCCCCATTCAACCTCAAACCCAATTAATATCCATAACTAAAGTATCTATATTTATTTGTATTGCTCACCTTGTTGCTGCCATGACAATGCTTTTGAACTTCCGTTTGGGTTCATCAGCACTCAGCACCTGGTGGCAAGAAAGCAACAGTATCATCGCACCAAAAAGTACCCTTGGCCTCGCTTAATACATCATCCGAGCATTACTATGTAAGATCTTTGTGTCTTCTGTACTTAGCAACTGAGATTTAGATGTGAATGCATGATCAGAATTGGATGCTTTTTAATTACCTGACGAATGAGGAGATCGGCATGGCTCCAGTGAAATGCAAAATAGCTAAGAATGCACCTTTCAAGCTCTTCAAGGAGCTTCACAAAAAGCGAATCAGCTTCAAGTTCATCTGCAAAGTAAGCATATATTTCTTCCTCACACCCCTCGCTGTTCCGAATGTATTCTGCGGCTATTTTGCATAGCTGCGGACATTCTCTTCTATCTTTAAATCCCATTTGCCTAGCTGCACATTATTATCCATATCTATTTTAAAGTCATGTATCGTTTTCATTATGGGTTAAAAACAAAAAGGACTTGACTTTGAGTCTAGCACAAATGCAATGCTAACTTGTGAGCCAAGGATTGTTCAATTCGTACTTGACATTGGCACTCTTGACCCTTACCATTTTCTTTTAAAAGAATAATAAAAAAAGAAAATGATTAAATTTGTTTTACATTAAAATTGAATCCTGGTTATTAGATCGGTGTTTAGACATCATGATCATCATGATATTTACCTACATAATGAGGAAACCTTTCAAGTTTTTCACTTTTGCCATCCTCCTTTAGCCTTAAACGAGGGATAATCTTTCGATACTTGTTTTGGCGTAGGCGATAATGCACTGCGGCTGCAATGAATAAGCCAATCGAAGAGGCTACAATGATCTGTGTGAAGGTTGGTTTGCTGTTATAATCTGCAAATTTGGACTCAAATTTTGTTTCAATCGAAAAATAATGCATGATCATCAAATAAATAAAAATAAAAATCAATGTAAATTTACCTCTCAGCATGTCTGAGAATTCGCTAGCAAGAACTTTTGTGTTTGAAGATTGGAAACAAATCTGCCATTGTTTTTGCTTGGTGGAATGATATCTCCGTTTTATTTGCTTCCAGAAACCCATAAAATTAACATTTCCCATCACCACAAAATTCAGTTTCACACGTGTAAATTAGCTTTGCCTTGTGTTCAATTTAGTAGCATTTACTTTTGGTTAATTTAGTGGATGAGAAATTACATAGAATTTGTAACTAAAACGCATAATAAATTAATAATGCAATTTCATATGTACAAATTTTAAAAGCATCATTATATATATATATATATATATATATATATATATATATATATATATATATATATATATATTACATTAATCCATTACTCTTTAGAGAATCTAATTGATTTATCAATGTTATATATATATATTACATTAATCCATTACTCTTTAGAGAATCTAATTGATTTATCAATGTTATTTTGTTGGAATAGTAAGAAGATTGAATTTATTTAAACGAAATTGAAGGTTTAATTTTTGTTTCGTGTGTGAAATGCATGTTATTAAAAATATTGTTTTCAATTATAAATTTAATAATATTCGATTCTAAATTAGTTCATCATGTAAATTTTCTTAAAAAAATCGCACTAGATACAAGCGTCATAACAAAAAGAGTGTAAATTATTTTATTACATAATCCAATCTTGGTCAAATTTTCTTGTTTTGTAGTTAATCTTTCCCCCCAATATTACATAATATATGCAAGTATTTTACCAGCTTTCGCACTTTACATTGTTTCTTAAACACATTTCTTCTACTGGCGCTTATGGAAAATGCGCACACCTATTTGGAAATCCTCAATTTCACTTAAATTAGCTCAAATACTAATGTGAAAGTGACACTCCATGCCAACTTTAAGTACCCAAATCAAACTTGAAGATATAAAAATAGTGCATCCATGTTTTAAGAACACCATAATAGGGCTTAGATGAAAAAAAAAAAAAAAAAGAGAAGGTCGTAAGCTTTTATTCTTTGGGGGGTCTCATTCATTTTCATTTATCTATTTCTTATATACATTGAGAAAGCTTATAAAAAGATAAGGGAAAAAGATTAAAATTGCTCTTAAAACATTGAAAACGTTTCATATTTATTCTCTTTCTATTCGGTGATTGATTTAAATTTGCTATTAGAATTACTGTAACTCCAAATAAGTAAATGGAAATACGTATGACGGACTTGTTGAAAGTATATAAACTTGCCATATTTGCATGTAAATTTATAACGTATTTTAACTCTTGAAACAAAATTAAAATTTTTTGCCATCAAAAACATTTTTCATGTTGCTAGAAAAATATTTTCTATTTATTTACCCGAACTTTGGTTATTTTGATAAATTTACCATTACAAATTTTACCATTTTTTATAAAAATTAAAATAGGATGTCAATTTACAGTATGAATATGACAAGTTTATATGCTTGAATTAGATTGTCATATGTGTTTCCGTTTACTTATCTAAAGTTTCATTATCTTTCGGTAGCAAATTTGAGCCGATTACATAATAATGAGAACAGAATGTGTGCCAATTTCAATACATACAGCAAATTTGACCTAAAATATACTTAAAGGGTAAACACTACCAAAAAAACTGGTAATTAGCGACGGATAATTCCGTCGCTTATTACCAGAATTCCATCGCTAAATTTAATTAGCAACGCCTCGACTAACAGTCGCTAAAAGCCCAGTCGCAAATGTACTAGCGACGGAAATCAAAATTAGTCGCTAATTTATATTCATAATTAGTCGCCGAATTATAATAATATTTAGCGACGAAAATGTCCGTCGCTAATTATTTGTTTATTGCACAATAGCGACAGTTTCTGTCGCGAATCCGTCGCTAAATTATTGCATAATTTAAGTTTTTCTTTTAATCTCTTTTTAAATTTTCATCCTGTACACTGTAAAAAATAATCTTATATTATAAAATTCAAATATAATAGATGCAAATATAAATAATAATCTTATATTTTCATATATATAATTTGTAATCAATTCATTACAAATACACAGTAAAACCTAAAATACAATGCTTTAAATTAAATTTATACAATCAATTTTCCTAAAATTAATAACAAATTAAATCTTTACAATTTCCTATCAAATATAGAATTAGCTCCTAACTAATATTATTATAGTAATATACCCTAAGCCTAAATACAATCCCTCTCCTCGTCTTCTTGCTACAATAATGGACACCAATAATTATGTCGACAAGAAACTAACTGAATCCATGGATGCAATAATGAACACCACACACATAACAAGAGCCATATTCCATTTGAAGATACTGCACAAAGTATAGAATAGTATTTTAGATGTTTTGGCAAATAAGTAAATTATAATAAATACATTCTGTTAGAGAGCAAAAACCAAAGCAAATACTTGAAAGTAAATCCAAGCTTAGGTCATAAAGCTTACAAGAGAAAACACAATAACCAGTATTTGCACTACTAAATCAAGACTAGAAAAATTGTCATGTAAATATCAACAATTTATTTCATGAACATCTCATACACAGTAAAACAAAACACCTGCAGTCATCAACATCATAAAGATTAAGGCTCCAAACAGTAGGCTCATCAACATCATAAAGAACAGACACATCTGAAATAAAACACACCTCTGAAGCATTTGTAGTGGATGACTTGGGGTGAAATGACACAAGCTTGCCTCCAAAGCCAAAAGAAACCCCACCAGGACGTTTATACCATTTTGGAGCTTTTAGCTTGGCTGCAAAAAAGATAATCATAAATGAAGAAATATTATAGGACCTATGAGAGATAACATTTCAAAAAATTATACAAAGGAAACAAATGTTATAAAATAAAAAAAGAAAAAGAAATAAAGAACAAGACAAGACATGAAAGGATTCGCAACGTATGTCAATAGAAAAAATAAAGAAGGGTAATTTCACTTTTCTTTTTCAGGACAGGACACAATACAAGAATATTAATTTCAGCAGATTTACATTTTGAAGGAACTTGTCCCATCTTTCATCCATGGTGAAATAGTATAGGGAAAAGCATTTACTTAAAAAAGGGGGAGAAAAGACTTTTTTCTTTTACGAGTTCAAAAAAAATACAGAAAAAGCAGGATTGGAGCAGTTGCTGATGACCTGTAGTAGCCTGTTCCTGCTAGCAATAACCAGCAGCTACTGATTACATGTATAAATTAAAATTTAACTTATTTAGTGCCAAAAAGCTAATGTCAAAATGAAACAAAAAAATTTAGTCTAATCACTGGCCCAAATAAACATAACCAAGTTCTTGTCACATATCATTTACAGCCAAACTTTAAAAAGCACAAGGAAGCTGCAAGTTAATGGTGCAAATGCTTGCAACAAATAAATAAATTGAAAATGCTGCCTAGTCAACATTACCTGTTCCAAAATCACTCTCCCCATAAACATACCGACACAACCTTGCACAATCAGATCCACAATTAAGAGTTTAAACTAGTTTTTCTCATATCAGGAAAATAAATTATCCCGGATGCATTAGCATATTATCAAGAGAATTGCAGAGAAGGTTATAAGAAGTATTCAACAGAATTCATCCACTCATCCTACCCATTCTTTCAGGTCAACTATAATTACATTCTAAGCCACTGACAGAAATTGTTTGGAACTTGTATAGAATTGCGCTGGACTAAAAATGCATACACAGAGAATGAATTTACACCTCAATGTTGTAAATGCCAATCTTTCCATCAAAAGAAGATGCTGATATAACTCCGGGTATCTTTGAATACCAGTGTACATCAAAGTTCCAGTTGAAGCCCGCAGGCAATTCACGGACAATCTATAGAGAATTTGAAAACAAAGGGTCATCAAAATGCATACATCGCACTTAAACAAATACATAACCAAAAGTCTAATGACAGAAAATGCTAAAGAAGATAGCAACAGACTCGCCTCATAAAAAATCAATTAGTGAACTGCATTACAGTGACATTAAAAAAAATTACATACCTCATATCATCTTTTGGACAATGGCCAAGATTGCCAGATATATCATAAATCACACCTTCAATTTATTAGCAAAACACTAAAGAATGCTTACATGTTCTTTTCTAATGCATCCGTATTTGCTCTGCATCTGCGAAAAGTAAAATAATATATAATCACAGCACTGAAAGGCAAGTCAAAAGAATAAATAGATTAAAATTGTTTATCATTGGATTTGATTTTCAATTTAGTATTCTAGATTGAGCTCATAAAGGTAATCCAGAAATAAAGAGGAAAACCCGATTGGCTACTAAAAACCAAACAGCAAAAATATAAGAAAGAAAGAAGAAAAAAAGACATAAGTAATATGAGCATGTGCAGAGAATCCGACCAAACAAGAAGCACAGAGCATTTGGCAGGTGATTGTCTTCATATCTTAATAGTGAAAACAAAATAACAACACAACAAAATTATTGTCTATCAAAAGATCTTCAAAATGCTCATATGAACATTCTAGCTCAGTCGACTGCAGTGTTTCACCTCTGGCCACATCCTGCTCTTTCACAAATTAATGGAGCTATAAGGACACAATGTAAAAGTAAAAAGAAGGAATAGAAAAAGTGAATGCAAAACTGATTAATATTTCTTGGACATGAATTTAATTTAGACTTTAGCAGCAGATGGCAGTTATTCTCCACCGAAATAATGAACAACTGGCATTATTACTCTTTTCCACCAATATCAAAGTTTATAATACTGCAGATTAAGGGGCTAAGTGGCAAACAACTTAGATGACTCCTATGTCCTAGTAAACCACATGCTTTTGGAGTTAAGTATCATGATAACAATCCGAACCACAATACACAGATGGTCGAATGATGCATTATGGTGGTTATATAGGAAAAGCAAAAACTCATTAATTAGTTTCTGTCAGTCTGCTCCCAACAAGTTGTGAAAAAAGTACCTTTTTTAAATTCATATTCAAAATAATTACACTAGTATAAAATTCAGCAAGACTAATGCCTATTGTAGGTTCCATTAATTCCAGAAAAGAACCCCAGAAACAAATAAAAAGATCATTTTATCTAGATGCACAATAACCCCACACCAGTTCCAATTCTACCAGACTAGACATAAATACACATCAGAGTAAATTAGACAAAAAATAATATCTTAAGCAATTAAATATTGATAGATTTACCAAGAAATAGAAACCAAGCAATCCAGTACTCACCAAGAGAGAGTCTAGAGTCCTTGATAAACCAAAATATGCAAGGAACTTCATCGGACCAGTGATCGGATCTTCGTCGGAGCTTCGTCGGTGATGGTTTGACACTACTACTCTATAGATCGGGATCCCCCGATTCCGTTTCCAGTGGTCACGCGCTCCAACGCTGCTATGGTCGGCCAAAATCTCGCAAAAATCGTCGGTGGCTTTCCCTATCCGATCTACCAATCACCGGCGAGTGAGGAGCGACGGAAGGCACTGAAGAATACACCTTGCCATTGGGAGTCATCCGGTGGTGGTCGTGACGCTAACCGCCATCGTGGCTCGTCGGAACGGATGGGAGGAAGTGGCGGCTTGAGATTAGAAAACGGGGAAGAAGGAAAAGAAGAACGTCAAGCGTTAAACGCCGTGATCGGTGTGGGGTGGACGTACAGGGAGCGACGTCGACGAGGCGATCGCCGGTGACACACCGCGCCCCTAAACGGCGGGGTCCAGCTCCTTCCTGTTCGCTCTCCCCGATTCTCCTCTCTTCTTTTTTTTTATTTACTTTCTTTTAATTTTGTGGCCTCAAAATGCCGCATTAAGGCTTTTACGTTGTTTTTAATTATTATTATTATTATTATTATTATTATTATTATTATTATTATATACTTAATTTAAGTTATGAAAATTATAAATTATATCTTTTTATTTTTCAAAAAATAAAAATATACTACTCTTTTCATTCACAAATAAACATTATAATAAACATAACTTTTTATTTTTATTCCATTTATTTTACGAAATAAGGGTCTACCACCACTTTATTTCTAAATACATTTTTTTTCTATTTACTAAATATTAAATATTAATTTAACTTCCAAAACATAATTAATAATTAATTATAAACTCTTAGAATTGTTCATCCAAGCTATAATTAATTCCAGCCTGCTTAATCTTTAAGATTGATTTTTCAATTAATTAAAACTGGATTATAACCTGTGTGAGAAGCAAAATTTAAATTTTTAAACCCATTTATCTTACGAAAATCTTTCCAATGAATTCAACTTTACTTATTACTAGTTACAAGTTAATTTAGACCTTCACAAAAATGTCCCCAAAAGCTAAACACCTATAAACCTACTGCATAATTATAAGATCCAGCAAAAATAAAAGGCAAAAATGAAACAAACTGCAAAAAATCCAACTAATCACAACAATGCTTAAACTAAACAAAATGAACCTGGATGCTATCTTTTGTTGATCGAGTGGGAAGAAATTGACAAAAGGCGCAATATTTTCAGATCTTAAAAACTAATCTTCAACGTCCAAAATTAACAATAAGGAATTTCGAACGTACTCACCAAAAATCAGGCCAATCTAACGACAAATGATTTTCTGATCGTTTTCGTATACAAAACTGATCATTACTTAAAAAATCCAGAAAACAGCCCCTTTTTTGCAACAAAAATTGAACTTACAGACCTTAAAAACTAATCTTTACCGTTAAAAATTAACAACAAGGAGTTTCGAACGTACACACCAAAAATTAGGCCGATATTAAAATTAACATTAGATTTTGGTATAATTGATAAAAAATTATTATCAACTTATAAAATAATTTCTAATTTTCTGTTACAAAATAAAATATTCATTTCATATGGTCTATATTAAAATTACTTAAAACTATACATAAATCATGTGAGTGAAATTAAAAAAATTATTTCTTAATTTATTTGCGACGGATTAGCGACTACATCTTTTCGTCGCTAATTGTATTACTGTAACAAATTACTATTCATAAAAAGGTGTTATATTTTCCCTCCAAAATTAGCGACTAAAATTTTCGTCGCTAATTTTTCTGGAACTAATTTTATGAATAAAAAATTATAAACTTAGCGACGGAAATATTCGTTGCTAATTTCGTCGCAAAAAAGGCTCGTATACTTCCCCGCCAATAATTGGCGACTGTTTATTCATTCCATCGCTATTTTGTCGCAAAAAAATAGAAAATATCCTCTCCAAGACGGAATTGTAAAACAGTCACGAATCCGTCACTAAATTTGCAACGAAAATAATGCCGTCGCTAAATTTAGTTGCTAATTTGCAGTTTTTTTTAGTGAAATATGTATCATTTTTAATATTTTAGGATCAAATTTGATAATTTTTCCTAAAATTAACATATACTAAAATTAAAAGAACAAACAGAAAGTTTGAGAAAGAAAACCTCTGCTAGGGCATAAAGCTTCAACAGAAATCTTCTGTTGCAATCACAATCTTTAATTATGTGGCTCACAACTACCTATTCTCTTTTTTACAATAAATATTTACGTTGTTTCTCCAGAATATATACAAAAATGAAGAAGAAGCTGAGAAATAACTTGGTTTGAATTTGACAGACGATCTGATTCAATGTAAAACACAATCCGAATTACAATCCATGTAACTATCACCTATTATTAATAAAATAATATAAAATATTATTATTATTTGTTTGGAATTTTATAATTAAATGATTATAAATATAATATATCTTCTACAATGTGTAAAATGAGCTAATAAGAAAATGTTAAAATAGCAACAAAAACTAATTATGTTGCTAATTTAGTAATGAAAATCAAATTTCGTTGCTAAAATTGGTTGAAATTTTTATATTTAGTAACAGAAATAAAAATGGTTGTCTTCCGTCGGTAAAAATAAAGAAATTTTTTAGCATAAAAAATAGCAACGGAACGCTTACACCATTGCTAAATAAAACATCAGCAAATGACGAAAAAATTTTGGGACAAAAATCACCACCAAAAACCAAATTCCATTTCAAAAATATCAACAAAATTCATTTTTTATTGTTATTTTAGCAACGAAAAATAATTCGAAGCTGAATTGCATTAAGGTAGGTTATTTAGCAACGAAATTCCATTTCCGTTGCTAAACTATCCAAGGAAAAAAATTTCATTGCCAAATAAATAACTTTAATACAATTTAGTTTTGAATTAGCAACGACAATATTTTAGCAATGGAAAACACATTCCGTTACTATTTTTGAAACGCAAAATAATTTTCGTTGCTGCTATTTTATTATTTGTCCTAGGTATAAATAGTTCCCTTCAATCGATGTTTTTCCTTCCGTTCCAGCCTCACCGTCTTGCTTCTTCCTCCTTGTCCCTCGCCCTCACCCTCTCCCTCGAAATTATTTGCTCCTTCTTCACTGTCTTGTTCTTTTTGCCCATCGGATTTATTTTTTGAGTGGTTGAACAAACTTGAGAGGAATAGTTTTTCTCCCTTGGTTCACTACAGAGGTGTTTGAATGGTGGTTTTTGATTCATTTTATTTTGTTACGAGTAGTTTTTGTTTATATATATGTATATATTATTTATTTATGTATATATGTATGTAGTTTCCAAATCTATTCGATCTACTTGTGTTTTGCCATTTCCATTTGGATCGCTGTTTTTAGTTATGGTTGATGTGGCTAATTTTATTGTTAATCGTGTAATTAGGGATCAAAGATGAGACATCAAACTAAACCATCTTGAAAAGGGTAGAGAGAGAAATTTAAGATATGGATCTCCAACCAGCGTCACGGCTTTATAAAATAGTAAAAAGCTCATATTTAATTCTTTTCTATTTAGGTTTTTCTTTTTCTTTAATTATTTTCTCTCCTTTTGCTCGGCTTAGATCCGGCTTACTTAGATCCAACCGGCCAAATTCTCTCTCCTTCTCATTTCAGCTGCGATCTCCCTCCATTTTTTCCCTCTTTCTTTATTTCTTTTGCCCTTCTCTGGTAACTCTAGCTTCTCTATGAATGCTTCGGCTTCTAGCTCAGAGAAGGAGGAAGAGAAAGAAATAAGAAATCGGGTTCGATCAGTTGTTAATTTCTATCACTAGCTACCCAATTGGAAAACTTTCCCCAATTTCACTTTCTGACTTCAAGTTCAAGTAATTTTTCCCATTTTTCTGCTTGTTGGAGAAGAATTTCCACTGGTGTCGCTGTTTTATTTTTTTCATGAATTTTGGGGCGGTAAGTAACAACTTTGCTACTGACTAGTTGATGCCAAAATGTTTACTTTAATTATTGTGTGCAATATATATATATATATATATATATATATATATATAATTGGAAATTTATTGTAGATAGGTACAGTAAGTGGGAGAGCTGCGAACCAAATGGACTGGGAATTTCTTGTGATGGAAGTAAGATTGCACTGGGGGCAGCAAAAGGATTAGCCTTTCTTTATGGTGGTCCAAAACCAGTTCTATACAGAGATATTAAGACTTCAAACATTTTGCTTGATTCAGTATGTGCTATTAATGAAATGATAGTTTTTGAATATTTTCTTAATTTGAATACCAAGTATAAATGATCTCTTTGGTAGGAATATACTGCAAAGCTTTTAGATTTTGGTTTACCAAAAGCTGGGGCTTAAGGTGACAAAACTCATGTTTCTACTTGATTTGTTGGGACCTATGGCTATGCTGCTCCGGAATATGTGATGACAGGTATCTTTCATTGTAATTCGTGGTTTTGATTTCTTTTTGTGAATGAATAATCTGAACACTTAGAGGTATATATATTTAACTCAAAGCCTTTATGTACTATTGATGATGCATTTCAGAATTATTCTATCATGTGACAATAGTCTTACAGCATAGGTTTAGCAATTAAAATTTCAGTTTCCTAGTTCTGATGCATTTGATTTAAATAAGAGCTGAAATAATAGTTAATAGTTATATTTCTCCAATAGGGGGAAACTTCATGACTGTAAATAGCATTGGGTACTGATTTATATGAAAAAGGCAGAGGAAATGCTGGTGGTGGTATGGGTCAACTCCATAAATAACTTGAAATTATTTTAACTTCGAAGTCTCCTGAATTGTTTGGTGTAGTTGATTATCATAAATTGGGACTATTATTTATTCATTTATGTTTTTCATGTACTTAGTTATAATCATGCAGACAATCATTTAAATAGACTTTTATATTTATGATATGGTCTTGGAAACTTGATATTCATTTGATGCTTAATCATTTAGTTAGTCTAGAAAGAGACTTCAGTATCTTGTTTTCGATCTGTGGTTAGCGCCTATTTTTTCTATTTCACTTCAATTTATTATTTTATTTTTCTTATTTATTTGGTCTTCAAAATTGATTGTATTCACATTAGGGGCTGCATTTCCATTACAAGTGCTGTTAAGAATGAGTGAGAGAGAGAAAAAATTTTTTATTGTTGTTTTAAATCTTTTTCTATCAGTTTTAGGTTTCCTTTCCATGTCAATAAAGGAAATAAGGAACTACCTTTTTGTTAAACTAATCTCTCAGGTAGCATAACTTTTTTTTTTGTACTTCGCTCTAAATTTCTGTTATTACATGTGGAACAGTGTGTAGATAGCCATCTGGGTAGTCATACTTTTCCTATGTTTCCACCTTCTATTGCTTTAGGATATTGACTAGTAGTTGCTTTTTCCTTCCACCTTGTCTGCATTATTTATTTTTTCATTTTAAATAAACCTTGTATATCGTTGCAGTGCTTTCGATATTTATTGGTGCAAGTTTTTACTTTGAATTATTTTATAAGAAGTTGTCAATCATTTGTTGAGGATGCAGATGGTTCTAGGTATATAAGGTAATTCTCTCTTGTTTGAGGATGGATCCATTTGCAGAAAACTTGTCATATGTGACATATATGTATATATTTCAACATCCCTATGCATGTTTCAAAAGTGTACTACTTTTGTCTTTGTTAACTAATTTTTTCATATTGAGGCTTATGTTTTTGATCCACCTAGCACTGCTCGTAATGTTATTAGCATCTTGTTAACTTTTATGTTTCTTCTCAACTGTGGGATCAATTTGTGTTTTCCTTGTCTCTTTTTAGATCTTTCAGATCATGCCATTGATTTGTAAAATCTTGATATATTGTGGTTATGGATGATGAAAAAGAAGGTTCTTATTTTGGTTTTGAAGACTTTGGCATTATCGATTTAAATTAATTTTCAGAATTAAGTTATGAATATTGAATTGTGAATTGTGAATTACGGGAAGCATGTTTGTTAGTTTAGTTGTGGATAGGCTGGTCATTTATTTATCATTTGCAGCCTTTGTGGCTGAATTAGGATGGCATTGGTAAAAAATAGATAAAGTCAGCTTATATCAATCTAGGTACATATGGGTAAAAGATCTCAGAGATGTGGCAACAAGAAGCAATTTCCACAGTTGCCATTGAGAATGAGATAAAAATTTGCAGAAAAATATAGGGATTTGTAGTTCTCTATTGAACCCAGGTTTGATTTGTGATTTCTTATTTAATTCATTGTATCAGATAATTTATTGTTACTTATATATATATATATATATATATATATATATATATATATATATATATTGTTACTTATGCTTCTTATCTAATTCATGGCTATTGGAATCATTGCCATTCTCCCATCTCTCTCTCATTTTGATTCTTATACATTTCTTGTTGCATTTAGGTTATTCCAATTGGCACATCTAAAAACCATCTGAAACTTAGTAATTTAATCAACTGATTTCTATTTTATTTGGTATACTCTTACTTCAAAACCAGTTCAACAACCACAATCTCCAACTCTCTTTTCTGTTTCTCTGTTCAAGATTAGGTATCTTTTTTTTTTTTTAATTTTCTGGCTCTTTGTTTATCCTTTTCTGTTTTGGTGAAGTTAATTCTTTTAATATGGGAGAGAGAGAAGTGGTGAGAAGAAGGGATTAGTTAAATTTTGATGCCGATCCAGTTGATCTATATATTTGTTGTTCCAAATTTCCATTTTGTTCTTATTTGTACAACCCCTATTCCTTAATTTTCCTATGATAAATAATTGGATTACCTGATTAATTGTTGATTTTATTCATATGGGATTCTGATTCATATGTTGATTGCTTGATTAATTATTTTGATACAGATAGGAGAGGTTAGAGAGTCTTTTATAGGCCTCTTATTGGGCGGATGGAGAAAGGTAGGTCTGGTGGGGTTATATTAATTAATAAGTAACAAATTAAAATTCTAAATAAAAAAGGAAAAATGAATAATAAAAACAAATAAATACTGAAAACTTGATATAACATTAATTGCATCCTAAAGGTGGGTCTAGTGGGGTTATAACATAAAGCCATTGATTAATTTAGACGACATTAAATGTTTTTCATATATTAGAAAATGAATATGATTTCTATTACCTTTATTTTGCTTGGCACATATTTTTCTACTCAGCAATTAAGAACCCACTAATTATTCCATTGCCAGCTTAGCCATTCCTTAGGTTTTTAATCTTCTTCTTGATTTTCTTTCTTGCTTTTTCTTTTACTCTTGAATGAGAGTTTAAGAATCAAGATTATGCATTTGATACTTTCTTTCAGGGAATCAGTTATGCTAAGCTTGCTAGTCTACCTCTTATAGTGGATCTTTGTGAGTATCTTTTCATTCTTGATGAGTTTTTTATTGTTACTTTCTAATCATTTATATGTTTTTAATTATTTAAAATATTGAATATGTAGATTCAAGCTTTATTCCACCACTAGTATATGATGTTCTTGGAAGCTCAAGAGACCTAGTAGTAGGTCCTATTTCTATTGCTTCTCTTATAATGGGATCAATACTTAGACAAGAAGTTTCACCCACTAATGATCCTCTATTGTTTCTTCAACTTGCTTTTTCTTCTACTTTTTTTGCTGGTTTATTCCAAGACTCTTTAGGATTGTCAATGTACTGCCACTTTCTTTCTTTTTCCTTCTATCAATATTCACTTTTTTCACTTGCCACCAGAATGTTTACTCTTTTTACTGGCTAATATTTGGAAATAACTACTTTAAATATTTGGAATATGATATGCATTTTAAATATTTAGAGATGGAAGGTTTGTTATGATACTATATACTTACATTGAAATTTGTATTTTCAGGTCATGGTCAAGAAGATGCTGTTGTTGATGACACTAAAGCTGTACTACCTGAAGGTAAAACTTATATTTGACAATATACTATATATTTAAATTGAATAAGCAATGGCTTATTTTATTTTCATATTGTTTTACAGTAAATGAATTAGATTTTATTTTGAATTAACAATGGCTTAATTTATTTTCATGTTGTTTCACCGACTTATATTACATGAATTGCATAATAGAAATGTTAATATGGATTTAACCTTATTTTTTGATATCTTTAAGATTCTTACATCTACTTTTAGTATTTCACAATTAATTAATTAACTGCTTATGCCCACTATAATTAATTAATCATTGTTGAGTTACAGTTCATAATATATATGGATATTGTGCACCAGACTATGCAATGGCGGGTCAGCTGACTTTTAAATCAGACATTTATAGCTTTGGAGTGGTTCTCTTGGAGCTCATTTTAGGCAGGAAAGCGATTGATCAAAGGAAGGATTGGAATGAACAGAATCTTGTTGCTTGGGTAAGATAATATTTGGCCAGTCACCGTGTGATTTAAATTAGTCCAAGATGTTTGTTTTACTTGTTGAAATTAATTGTTCTATGATTAAACCTCAGATTGATGTGGGTTATGAATTTATTGCAGTTGTTCTTTTCAATGGTTTATGAATGGGTTCTGTTCAGATTATTTCCAACTTTGGGACATGTATTTTGCTTTCTTGTCAGTTTTATGAAGCTAATCATTCTTGAAATCATTTATTTATGACTGACCTTGATCACCCACCCAACTCAATGGCTTTAGTAGATTCCGTTTTTTTGCAATATAACATTGGCCTTACTGGTGTTGTCAGTGTTCACAGTTTTCTATATTTGCAATGTTCTTTTATATCTTACTTGTTCCTATGCTGCAGGTGGTTTAAGAGATTGAGTCAGAAGCAAAGTTCCAGAAATTTCTTGGATCAGCTGGTAGGTTTCTGGCTTTCATACATATCTGTAACATTGCCATTTGGTGGAATATATATATATATACTTTAAATAAAATGCTAATATGCAATATTTAATGTTAAGATTAATAGATCATAAACATACTTCTCGCCAGTTTTGCATGTGCAGCCTTCTTAGAGCACAAACATGACATCTTCAATTCCTTATGCGCTTCCATCAACGTGGATATGAAACTATAAAATTCAAGACAAAAAATCTTGTCCCTCAATTTCTAACTTTTTTTTTTTATTTAAATTTTCATTTATTACTTTTATTAGATTTTATTGAATACTTAAATATTTATTTTATTGATTTGCCTGAAATTTTGTTCATGACTTTTGATTTGCCTGAAATTTTGTTCATGACTTTTTCTTTGGTGAAATTTGTTTATGGCTTTTCTATTTATCCAATTTATTACTATATTTTATGATGACCACCGACCATTTTGCTATTTAATTTGTTGATAAAAATTAGGTAACAATATTTTTCCAAAATTTATACTATCCATTTCATTTATGTTGTTCCATTTTTATTTTGCAGGGAGATAGACTTGAAATCGTTGTCTTAAATTCTTCTGATGGATTCGTCGGGACTATATGGAACTCAGAAAAGATTGATTTGTCTGAAAATCTTGCTGTAAGTCTTGGAAGAAGAGTTTCATAATCCCTTGGTTGGGACTTATTAGACAGTGGTGTTACAACTATTTCAACATTTTCATCTTGTTCAGTCACACTTTTGTATCAAGTCCAGATTGAAGATATGCATTTCGTAGTTATAAATGTTCAATTACGATGCAAATTATGTTTTGGGATATATGCATTTGATATTTGAATTGGCAATACTGTGAATGAAAAAACTTTTAATAACTAATATTTGTATATTATTCTCCTTATCTTAAATTTTAAGCATCGTCCACTTTTAATTTATTTTTTTTATTTGTTTTTGAGACTTATAGATGGTAATGTAATAGTTTGTAAAATTTGATTATTTGTGCTTGGTTAAAGATTGTTCAGTTAAAAAATTGTAATAATTTTTAGGGACAAAATAGCGACGGAAATTACCGTCATGATATTTTTTATTGGTGGGTCAAATTAGCAACGAAAAATGAATCTGTTGCTATATTTAGCAACAGATATGTGTTTCCGTTGCAAAAGTTATTAGTATTTTCTGTTGTAAAATTTAGCAACAAAAATGTTATTCCGTTGGTAATTTTGATC
Source organism: Excoecaria agallocha (assembly GCA_037975025.1). NCBI lineage: Eukaryota > Viridiplantae > Streptophyta > Magnoliopsida > Malpighiales > Euphorbiaceae > Excoecaria > Excoecaria agallocha. The sequence goes on along the minus strand of CM075809.1, from coordinate 62,824,703 downwards.
AATTCACCGAATCTTACGTTGGTTGGATTTAACAATTGAAATTGAATTCCATTGCAAAATTTATCAACGGTATTAGTATTTTCGGTTACAAAATTTAGCAAAGAAAATTTTATTCCGTTGGTAATTTTGACCAATTCACTAAAACTTATATTGGTTGGATTTAACAAAAAGAATTGAAATCCACGAAAATATTTTTCATTTTTTTTCGTTGCTAAAAAATAGCAACCGTCAAATTTACAACCATTGATTTCATTGCTAATTTGCGTTGCTATTTTTTATTAGCAACAGAAAATTGACTATTTCTGTTGCTAAATGGTTTTTTTTTTCTTGTAGTGTTATATGATTTGAATTAGCTTACCATATGTGTTTCCGTTTACTTACCTAAAGTTTCATTATTTTTAGTGGCAAATTTGAGCCGATTACATAATAATGAGAACATAAGGTGTGCCATTTTCAATCCATTAACAACAAATTTGGCCTAAAATATACTTAAGGGGTAAATATGTATCATTTTTAATATTTTAGGGTCAAATTTGATAAATTTTCCTAAAATTAACATATACTAAAATTTAAAAAACAAACAGAAAGCTTGAGAAAGAAAACCTCTGCTAGGGCATAAAACTTTGATAGAAATCTTATCTTGCAATCACAATCTTTAATTATATCACTACGAGAAAACTGTCAATTAGCGACGGTTTCATTTTCGTCGCACATTTTGCGACGGATTAGCGACTGTTTCATAATTCCGTCTTGAAAAGGATATTTTTTATTTTTTGCGACAAATTAGCGACGTAGTTAAAAAACAGTCGCTAATTATTGGCGGGAAGTGTGCGTGCCTTGTTTTACGATGGAATTAGCGACAAATAGTTCCGTCGCTACATTTTATAATTTTTTATTCATAAAATTAGTTCCTGAAAAATTAGCGACGAAACGTTTAGTCGCTCATTTATGAGGGAAAATTTAGCGCATTTTTTTGCGACGGTTTAGCGACAAAAATTAGTCGCTAATGAAATTTTAGTCGCTAATCCGTCGCAAATAAAGTAAAAAATAATTTTTTAGAAATTAAAAATTTATTTTATAACTGAAAATTAGAAATTATTTTATTAGTTGATAATAATTTTTTAACAATTATACCAAAATCTAAATTTATTTATTTAGAAAAATTGCATTTTTAATAATAATATTAATAACCTAATTATTAAGATTATTATATATTTGCGTGTTCAAGATTAATAAAAATAAATATTTATAAAAAAGTAATATAAAATTTATTATTTCATTTAAAATAATAACAAAAAAATTTGTAATTTATATTTAATTTATAAAATTTAAATCAAATATAAAATTATTTAAAATCCAAAATGTTTAAATAATTAAAATACTCTTTAAATCAAAATAAATTAAAATATATGCAATAATAATAATAATAGGGAGAAAATGGCTTTAAATTAAAATACTCTTTATAATAAATTATAAATTAACATAAATTAAATATATGCAATAATAATAATAGTGAAAAAAAACTAAATGAAAATAAAGAACAAAAGAAAGAATAGCTAGGTACAGCAGAAAAAGTTAATCGTGGCCTAGCTTCGGTCGAGGTCCAGTTGAAAAACTTGAGGGCATTTGGATGCATAATGTCACGATTTTAAGGCTAATTTATTATTTAGTTGAATAATACAATAGAGTTCAATCCAAGACTTAAACTAATAAAAGTCAAAATGAATAAATTTTCTAATTTAATTTCTTCAATTTAATTTCTATTATTTTTCTAAATGAATAAATTTTCTAATATATATATATATATACACACACACACTTTTCAATTTTATTTCTATTATTTTTCTAAATGTTCAAAGCTCCATCTAAACTCATCCTTACCATTTAACTTCACTACAGCGATTACCTAATTGAGTGTTATGGAAAACTGAGAAAACTTATTGATTTGAAAATGGAGAAATGGCTTTGAAATTCTAAACATGGCCAGATTAATATTAAGATATTAAGTTAAGATAAATAGAAAAGGTGATGATAAAAAGATAAATGTATAGGCTATTTTAAACGGTGAAGATTAGTTTTTAAAGTCTGTAAGTTTAGTTTTTGTTGCAAAAAAAGAGGCTATTTTCTGGATTTTTTACATAATGACCAGTTTTGTATGTGAAGAAGATCGAAAAATTATTTGCCGTTAGATCGGCCTGATTTTTGGTGAAGATGTTCGAAACTCCTTGTTGTTAATTTTGAATGGTAAAAATTAATCTTTAAGGTCTGTAAGTTCAATTTTTGTTGCAACAAAGAGGCTGTTTTCTGGATTTTTTTACGAATGACCAGTTTTGTATACGAAAATAATCGGAAAATCATTTGCCGTTAGATTGGCCTGAATTTTAGTGAGTACGTTCGAAACTCCTTGTTGTTAATTTTGGACGGTGAAGATTAGTTTTTAAGATCTGTAAGTTCAGTTTTTGTTACAAAAAATATGTTATTTTCTGAATTTTTTACATAATGACCAATTTTGTATGTGAAGACGATTGAAAAATCATTTGTCATTAGATCGGCCTAATTTTTGGTGAGTACATTCGAAACTCCTTGTTGTTTATTTTGAATGGTGAATATTAGTTTTTAAGGTCTGTGAGTTTGATTTTTGTTGCAAAAAAAGAGGTTATTTTCTGGATTTTTTACGTAATGACCAGTTTTGTATACGAAGAAAATCGAAAAATCATTTGCCGTTAGATTGACCTGATTTTTTGTAAATACGTTCAAAACTCCTTGTTGTTAATTTTTAATGGTGAAGATTAGTTTTTAAGGTCTATCCGACCCAAATAATCATAATAACTCTATTTGAATGTCTAATTCAGATCGAATTATTTGATTTATGTGGATAGAGTTAGATTTTGCACATCCTTAAAGACATTGATAGACAATAGAGTTCAATCCAAGACTTAAAATCTTTCTTTAACGAACCGAAATACCAAAAAAAATTCAGAATCGAACTGTACCGTTAATTTTTTGACTGTAAGCGAACCGAATTGTATTGTTGACTTTGTTTGGAACGGATATGGATATTTTAATAATTTTTTTACATATAAAATTTAATTCAAATCATTTGTATTTTATATATTATTATTAGTAATGTATTATATGAATTCTTAATTATTTTTAAAAGATAATACTTTTTTATTCATTATTTCAAAATATAAAGTAATTTATTTAAAAATATTACATTTTTAATATTAATAATAATAATAAACTAATGATTGCAATTATTATATAATTACAATATGAAAATTAAAGAAAATAGATATTTATAAAATAGTGATATAAAATTTATTATCTCATTTAAAATAATAATAAAATATTTTATAATTTATTTTATTTTGTTAAAATTTTGATCAAATATTAAATTATAAGAAATTTTAATTATATATAATTACTTAACTATCATTGAATATAAAATAATGAAAATTAATGAAAATTCGTAGGATATTTTAGTAATTTGAAAATATTAACCCTACCTATAAAACCTTATTTTTCTCCCCTGGCTCGCTACTCTCACAGCTCATATTTCCTTCTCTCATACCCCTCTCTCTCCTTTACATTCAAATCCCTAAATTTAAAACCCAAATTCGATCTCCTCACTTCGCGCTCTTCTCAGCTTCTTATCTAATATTCTATTATATATTTGTTGTTTAGATGGAAATACAATCTGATCTTATGGATGCTCACATGTATGCATTTAAAACTACTGTAAGTCTCTCTTACAAGCACAATCTCATAAATTCTTAATGTCTCAAATGGCACTGAAGAGTATTGGTGAGACTACCCCTGGGATAGAGAACTTGTTTTGACATTTGTTTAACGTGAAATTGCCTGTAATCCTGGTTGGGTGGCTGTAGGTGGACCTCATTGTATGCTTGGGGAAGGTTCACAAATGGGTGACAAGTGTAGCGTGAAGTGATCTGTTATCGGTCGTCACTATCGGATAGGTTACAATGTGAAGGTAAGATAATTTTTCGGTTTTCAATTTGTGGCTGGGAAAAATTTATCATAATACCAAGCTTCCAAGAAACCTAAACTGTTACTGCCTATCTATATCTGTCGTGTCAGGTTGTTAATTCCATTATCATGAACCATGTTACTGTTGGAGATGGTTGTTCAATCCAAGGTTCTGTGATTTGCAGCAATGTACAGCTCCAAGAACGAGTTACACTGAAAGATTGCCAGATAACCTCTGTCCCCCTCTCAACCCCAAATTCTGCATCACTGACCAAAGAGCACACGTGAATGTTATTATCTGATCTTATCGAGCAACCACTTAACCGCTTTAACTATTACTTGAAGGAACTAACCAAAATTCTGTATTGTTGCAGAAGTAACTGAGTTTTTCTTTGTAGACACAACTCCTTTTGTTGACAAATACTTCACCCAGAAGGAGCATAATTATGATTGGAGAGGCATAGTACCTAATCATCGAAGCTATCTTTCTAATCTCCTGAAGGTCATTTTTAATTTTTAAGAAAAAAATTATATATGAAACTGGTGCCTTTATATGCTTGCTCTCTATAATTATGGAATTAAGAATTCGATTAGTATTAAAATTTTAATTAAAGATTTATCTAAATCGACTCTGTTTTGGTTTTGGTAAATAGGATTGTAATTCTATTATTTTTCTGGATTGCCATATGTTCTTGTCTGGAGAAGATGCTTCCCCAAATACCATTGCTTCATTGTCTGGGAATGTAAGTTTTCAGCATTTTAATTTTGGTTTAGTTTTTATCGGCTTTCGGTAAATTCACGCGAGAATTGTTTGTCATAAACCTTTTGTGCATTAAGTGTTTGCAGAAGTATAAATGAAGAAACATTTGTTTTATTGGCGATTGAAGAGTACCAAGCAGTGAATGTCTTCGTGAAAATAGAAAGATTCGTATCTGAGGTTAGAACTTATTTGAATCCTTGATTTATTTTTGAAGATTTTTCTTGTTAACTTCAAATTCAGGAAGTTTGTTTTGGCTTTTGTTTCTTGCCTTGTTATTTTTATTTCTGACTTGTGGATGTTTTCAAAAAATATGAAGCCACAATTAATTTTGCTTAATTCAATTTAAGGATTCAGTACACTGTTAAATAGTATTTAACATTCACCAATTTTGCATTTCCAAAAAATATGAAGCCACAATTAATTTTTACTGCAATACAACTCTTAAATTTTTTAATTAATATAGAAAGGATTTGATGGTGAACAAATTTAAAATTATTCATTTAGATATAATTAAATGTCAAATAGGAAGGGCTTTAGAGTAAATTTTATGCCTATTCTCAAGGATGATAGGGTACAATTCATATATTAAGGCATTAATCTTGGTTTGTAAATTAAATTGAAAATGAAAACCTTGTTTTTATAAGCTAAATCTGCAAACTATTTTCATTTATAATGTTGTTAATGAAGTCTTTTTTTTTTCTTTTGGATCGCATGATAGCCATTATGCTTGTGGCATTTACTTAAAAGTCCAGAAAATGTCCTAAAGCAACTTATGGTTTCTAATACTTGTCATTTATTTCTTTAATTAGTGAGAACCTACTGACCTTGCAAAATATAATTTGATCATGTTTATCGATGCCATTGGTCCTTGCCAGATAAAAAGGGCATTTGGTCCTAACTAAATTCTTATTTATTTTAGGTGATTCTTTTATAGGGATGAATTACTTCCTTTGGTAATTAACAAGAATGCACTTTGGTCTTGCTTTTTTCAATGTTAAATTGTTTTTGTTAAATTATGCATTTGTTGGTTGTTGACTTGATTTGGCTGCTTTGCTATTGTATATTTCTCAATATATAGTTTATTTCAGACAAAATTGTTTTCATTAGGAGCCACCTGTGCTATGTTAGATTTTTGTTGCTACTTTGTATTTCAATGCATATTATTTGTCATTTTTTAGCCTTGTTACAACAATCATGTGTTAACATTGATATTTTCTAGATAATTGTCCTTTGAAGAGCTAAGAGAAGAAATATGGAACACTTGGTTTTAGCTTGTGGAGGAGAAGCTGTGAATTCTGTAGATGATTTGACCCCTGATTATCTTGGTTGGGCTGGACTGGTTATTCTTATGTTATTATTTGCATTTGTAACTTGTTGATTGACAGCAAAGGATGATTCTTGTATGTTTACTGTTTTCTTACAAAATGGGTCTTATTATGTAATGTTTCAAATAATTTTCTCTATATATGTGTATTTTGGAACATATTTTTATTTGAAATAGATATACGTTTGTATGTGTGAAATCATTGTTATGTACATGATTAAAATAAATAAATAGCGATCATTTATACAGGATTAAAATTTTAAAAAAAAGCAAAAAAAATAATTATGCAACGGATTTGCGACAGAAACTGTCGCTAATGTGTGATAGATATAATTAAAGAAATAATTAGCGACTACATTTCGTCGCTAAATTTTACAGTAAATTTATAATTAGCGACGAAAAATGTAGTCGCTAAATATTATTATTATAATTCCAACGACTATTTATGAATAAAAATTAGCGACGGAAAAACATTAGAGACGAATGTTTCGTTCCGTCGCTAATATATTAGCGATTGGCCATTAGCGAATGTTCGTCGCGGCGTCGCTAATTTAAATTAGCGACGAAAAACAGGTAATTAGCGTCAGAAAAGTCTTTTTGTAGTGTATGTTTGACAAATACTTATTCTCTTTTTTGCAATAAATATTTATGTTGTTTCTAGAATACATAAAAAAAAAAGAAAAAAAAAAGATGAAGCTGAGAAATAACTTGATTTGAATTTGATTGACGATCGGATTCAATGTAAAACACAATCTGGATTACAATCCATGTAACAGTCACCTCAATATTAATAAAATAATATAAAATATTATTATTATTATTATTATTATTATTATTATTATTATTATTATTATTTGTTACATGTAACTCTAAAAAATAAATAATTACCTGATAATTAAAATATTTGTGGAATTTTATAATTAAGTGATTATAAAATATAATATATCTTCTACAACGTGTAAAATGAGTTAACAAAGTATTGCAATATGGAGATCAAGAAACATATAGCCTTTAAAAAAATTGTTGAATGAGTTTCTAGGCAATTTCTTGGCAGATAGCCGACGACTAAAGTTCATGTTCCAAATGGTTGCTCATTTGATAATATTTTTTTTTTGTATAAATATATACATAACACTTGCCTCTCCAATTGAGTGGGATTCGGTGCATGGTATGCATGTATACATTGTCAACTCGTCAAATAATGCGCATGTGTGCATACATCATACACCGATACACTTAATTAACACTCCACCCCAATTTTGATGAAATATATCCCAAAGTAAAATAAATAAAAACAAGATCATAAGTAGATATTTGAGATATATAAAACCATATGCAGGGGTAAGTGGAGACACTGCCAATATTTAAAGAGCAACATTTCCTCCACTCGTCGTTGTCGGGCAACAACTCAGGAAAATATTTTCTTAATCAGTATATGACAGATTCATAGTTTGCACATAATTATTTAATTTCTTATTCAGTACAATTTAATTTCAATTAGAAACACTCTTGCTTTTCACCAACCGGACATTTAAATGTTTTTTTCTTAGTCATTATAGTTATTTGCACCTTCAATTATCAATTTTGTAAGTTATTAATTACTATTGTTTAAACCAACCAGACATTTCAATGTTTTCTTATTAAATAATGTAGAAGGAAAATACTTTTTTTTTCTATCTTTCAAATACAGAGGGAACTTATTGATAAGGCGTAAAAGTCTTTATCTAGAAAAGAGAACCGGCAGTTGTCTTTTCCGATTGGGTGATTGGATCCTGCAAGAAGGAGTGTCCAGTTGGACCAGGCGTTAGCACTCCGAAACTTAAATTAGTAGCCTTCTAGAAAGATAATATTTAGAAAGAACATTTAGCCATCAATAACATGGTCGAGGTATTTGACTTTTGATTGACAAAAAGAACATTTAGTCATCTTGGCATAGAGTTGGTTCCTCAGCTAAGAGTTGAAGCACTGTTTCCAAATGTTCCAGATGCTCTTCTTCCATTTTACTATAGATTAAGATGTCATCAAAGAACACCAGGATATATTTTTGCAAATAAAGACCAAATACTTGGTTCATGAGAGCCTGAAATGTGGCTGGGGCATTGGTCAAACCAAATGGCATGAACTTGAACTCTATTAAGCTGTTATTACAATAACAGCTGTTATTATTTGTTGAGATCTTGTTATCTTGTACTTCTCTTGTATTTATATTTCCGTTACACCTGTATCTTTCTGTTACACCTGTACATCAGTAGTATTCTACTGATACTCCATCTCTGTTTCTATGTGTATATATATACACTTCAAATACATTAATAATATATAGATTATTATTTCCTCACATGGTATCAGAGCTTAAGTAAAACCAAAACTAACAACAAATTAACATCCACCATGACCACTGCAGCAACTCTTCCAGGCACCACGAACCATCACTCCTTTTCCATCAAGCTCACCAGCAAGAACTATCTTGCCTGGAAAACTCAGTTTCTTCCTTTGCTAAACTATCAAAATTTAACTGGTTATGTTGATGGATCCCTTCCTCGACCAACCTCCCTTATCCCTGATCCTGACAAACCCGCAGAATTAATCACTAATCCTGCCTATCAGGCCTGGTTCCAGAAAGACCAGATGTTACTATGTTGGCTATTATCTTCTCTATCTGAGGAAGTATTTTCCTATGTTACTGGATTGACATCTTCAGCTGAAGTTTGGAGTGCTCTTGCCAATATCTTTGGTGCTATCTCCCATAACAAACAGCTGCAACTAAACATTGAATTGCAAAAACTGAAGAAAGGAGATCTCTCTATTTCTGCATACCTTCAACGTGCCAAATCTCTCGTTGATGAATTGGCATATGCTGGTCGTATCATGACTACAGCTGAGTTCAATGCCATTATCTACCGTAATATTGATAGTGAGTTCCACCCTATTATTACTACACTGAATTTAATGACCAATCGCATTCTTCTTAAGGGGCAGATTGAAGCTGGTCTGTACGTTCTTCCACCTACTGCCGGCAAAGAAGCTCATGTTGCAGCTGTGTCATCATTTGAAGACTGGCATAGGAAGTTAGGTCACCCACACTCCAAGATTTTGTCTAAAATAATTCAAGAAAATAAATTAGATTCATCTAGTTCATCCATGTCTTCTATTTGTTCTGCCTGTTGTATGGGCAAGTTGTCAAGAAAATCTCTCCCCCCTGTTAGTCATTCAACTAATAATCCCCTTGAACTTGTGCACTCTGATGTTTGGGGTCCTTCCCCTACCTTATCTATAGCAGGTTTCCGTTACTTTCTTATCTTTGTTGATGACTTTACTCGGTTTAGTTGGATTTTCTTTCTCAAAAATAAATCTGATGTATTTCAATGCTTTGTTACATTCAAAACTATGGTGGAAAAACAGTTCCATCTTCCCCTCAAAGCCTTTCAATCGGATTGGGGTGGGGAGTATCGTCCATTAAAATCATTCTTTCAAACACATGGAATATTACATCGGCTTGCATATCCTCATATACATGAACAAAACGGTGTTGCCGAGTGCAAAATTCGACACATCGTAGACACTGGTCTCACTCTTATTGCTCACACACATCTACCCATGAAATATTGGAGTCATGCTTTCCAACACTCCACCTTCACTATTAACCTAATGCCCACTCCAGTTTTAAACAATCAAACTCCCTATTTTAAACTCTATGGGAAATCATTTGATTATAATTCGTTACATGTTTTTGGATGCACTGTTTATCCTCTTCTCAGGCCCTATAATTCTCATAAATTTTCATTTCGAAGCAAGCCATGTGTTAACTTAGGTCTCTCTCCTACTCACTTTGGCACATTATGTTTAGACAAAGATTCTGGTAGAATTTACATTGCCAGACATTTAGTTTTTTATGACAATAACTTTCTATTTGCTCAAACACCCTCTGCTGCCCCAAGTGCTTCTTTGCTGTGCTCCTCTCCTTGGCTGGACGTGTGGACCACTTCAACTCCAACTCTACCAGGTTCGGTTACCTCCTCTCCTCTAAACTCTTCTTCTTTATTTCATTCTAACTTTTTATCCTCATCCTCTCCTTCTTATCCTTCTCCTGTTGATCCCATGCTTAACAAAAGTCCTACTCCATCCACGACAAACTCTTCCTCCCCATCACACTCTACTCCTCCTTTACCCGACACACAAACCTCTCCTCCCTTATCCACCAATGCTACTGGAATCAATCTAGTAGTAGATCTTTCATCCCACTCTTCATCTACCCCATCTCTCCTAGAACACCAACCAACCCGCATTCATCCCATGACCCTGCGGCCCAACCCAAAGCCCAAACAATTACTTCATACACTCAAAACTTCTGACCCCACTTTCCTTAACTCAGAACCCGCTACCTACACTCAAGCCAAACCCCACTCCCATTGGCAGCAAGCCATGCAACAAGAACTTAATGCCCTTTTATCCACTCACACATGGAGTCTTGTACCATGCCCACCCTTTGCTAATGTTGTAGGTAACAAATGGGTGTACCGCATCAAACGCAAACCAGATGGCTCAGTGGACCATTACAAAGCCAGGCTGGTTGCTAAAGGATTTCATCAAAAGGCTGACCATGATTACAAGGAAACCTTCAGTCTTGTCGTCAAAGCTACTACTATCCGAACTGTTCTTGCTTATGTTGTTACCCAGGGATGGTCTATCAGACAACTAGATGTTTCAAATGCCTTCCTTCATGGTTATCTTGATGTCCCTATCTACATGGATCAACCTTGTGGCTTTGTTGATGCTGCCCACCCCAACTTTGTTTGTAAACTGCACAAATCTCTTTATGGGCTTAAACAAGTGCCTCGGGCATGGTTTGATAGACTCAAGAAATTTCTCTGGAACCTCGATTTCATCTCTTCCAAATTTGATAACTCGCTTTTCATATGTCGCACACATGAAGTATGCCTATTCATCCTGGTCTATGTGGATGACATCCTTGTTACTGGAAACTCCATCTCTGCAGCAACTCGGGTTATCAAACAATTGCAAGCTAAATTCCCAGTCAAAGATCTTGGTGAGTTATCCTACTTTTTGGGTATAGAGGCTGTCCGATCTCCTAAGGGTCTCTTTCTCTCTCAACATAAGTATCTCTGTGACTTGCTTCACTCATCTGGTTTTGGAAATGTGAAAGGCTGCTCCACTCCCATTGCCACGACCCCTCCACTGCACAAGTCTGATGGTCCTCCTTTAAGTGATAGCAAATAATTTCGTCAGATTATTGGTGCCCTTCAATATGCGACCACCACCAGACCGGACATTTGCTTTGTTGTCAACAAGTTGTGCCAGTTTATGCACTCCCCTACAGAAACCCACTGGAAAGCCTTGAAGCGTCTGTTACGGTACATTGCTCAAACTATTACCTTGGGCATTCTCATTCGTACTGATTCGGGCCTTGATTTGCACTGCTTCTCAGACAGTAACTGGGGTGGTGACCAAGATGACAGACGCTCTACAAATGGCTATGCTATCTATCTTGGCAAGAATCTTATTTCTTGGGTTGCAAAGAAACAACCAATTGTGGCTCGCTCTTCGACAAAAAGTGAATACAAATCTCTTGCCAATGGAACAACTGAACTTTTATGGATTCAGTCTTTACTCAGTGAGCTTGGTGTTCCTACCTCTTCTCCCACTCTTTGGTGTGACAATATTGGTGCTATCTATCTCTCTCAAAATCCAGTCTTTCATGCTCGCACTAAACACATTGCACTTGACTTTCATTTTGTTCGTGAGAGAGTAGCTAGTGGACATCTACTTGTTAAATTTATTGCAACTGATGATCAGATTGGCGACATTTTTACCAAACCTCTGCCATCCCCTCGATTTCTCTTCTTACGAGATAAATTGTGTCTAACTTCTCGGCCAGCATCAGTTTGACGGGGGGTATTAAGCTGTTATTATAATAACAGCTGTTATTATTTGTTGAGATCTTGTTATCTCTGTTATTATAATAACAACTGTTATTATTTGTTGAGATCTTGTTATCTTGTACTTCTCTTGTATTTATATTTTTGTTACACCTGTATCTTTCTGTTACACCTGTACATCAGTAGTATTCTACTGATACTCCATCTCTGTTTCTATGTGTATATATATATACTTCAAATACATTAATAATATATAGATTATTATTTCCTCACAAACTCATAATGGCTTTGTTGAGTTCTAAAAATAGTTTTATATATGTCTTGCACCTTTACCCTTATCTGATGATAGCCAGCCTTAAAATCAATCTTAAAGAAAAACTTTTCTCCATTCAACTCATTAAGTAAATCATTTATGATTGGAATAGGAAATTTATCTTTAATAGTGAGACCATTTAATTGCCTATAATCCACACAAAACCACTATGTTCCATCTTTTTTTTTTCACCAACAATACTAGAAAAGCAAAAGGACTAGTGCTGGGTTGTATAAAAGTAGCTTTAAACATTTCTTGAATTTGCTTTTCAATTTCATTCTATTGAAAATAATTGTACTTGTATGGTATGATGTTGGCAGGTTTGGCATCGAATACTAGGTTGATTACATGATCCAGAACTCTTTGTGGAGGAAAGATTTTGGGATTACTAAATACTCCCTTTTACTTCTCTTGTATTCATTGCAACTGGATTGATTAAGTTGATGCAGGCTATTGCTCATGGATTTTCTTAAGTACTGCTATGACTGAGAACAATTGGGAGTAAGATTCTGCTCCTTGTTGCGAAAATAACCTCTTGATCCTTCTGCCAATCAAAGAATGCAAAGTCCCTTCCTCCATAATTCCCTTCAATTCCACTTTAATCCTATTTTTCTAAAATGTTAATTGCATATTAATGAAGTCAAATAATACTGGATTGTATCCATTAATCCAGTCTACTCCTAAAACCATGTCATAGCCTCCTAATTCTAAAAGTCTAAAATCTATCTTGAATTTGTATCCTTGCTTCTCCCATTGGAACCCAACACATTTGGATTTACTCACCACTCTTTTTCTAGTAGCGGTAGCCATTGATAGTGGTGCAGCTGAAGTAATGGCTATTGGCAACCAGCTAGCAATTCTAGAGTCCAAGAAACTGTGAGTACACCCACTATCCACCAGAATCACCAAGTATTATTCACCGTTCCTTTAATCCTCAAAGTACTAGGTGAAGATTGGCCCGTGAATGTGGTCATGGACAGTTCCCCATCGAGTAAATCTTCTTCGTCTCCTTCTACTTCTTTAACAATTTCATTTGCATTCATAGCTAATAAGGGCTTACTTTTGCCTTGATTTCCCGGGCTATATTTATCCCCGCATTTAAAACATGTACAGTCTTGCAGCTTTGCTTTGTTCCCAAAGGCTTGGTTTCGATTTATTTTCAGTGGGCAAGGTAAGATCTGGTCTGTCAACAACTTGGGTACCAATTGTGATGACTTTGGGATTAGAAACAATGGAAATATATTTATATCTGGGTGCATTCTGCCAGTGCAACGTCTTCTTTTTCTTGAGAATAGCCCCAAAGGATTGCTCTTATAATTTGGCCTGCTCAAAGGCTTGATTGAGTGTGTGTGGTTTGAACATCTTAATCATAGGTCTAAGTTCATCACTAAGTCCATTGATGAAATTGGAAATGAAATAAGGTTCATCTAAACCTGGATTGGATTTCTGCACAAGGGCTTTGAGTTCTTCAAATTTCTCCTGATAAGCAGCTATAGATTCTGTTTGTTGCAGCTTGTTAAACTCCTCAATGACATCTGTATCAGTTTTCTCACCAAATCTAACACACAGATCTTCAGCAAACTTAGGTCAGGAAACTGATTCTTGTTAAATGAACCAGCCTTAAAGCCAATTATCAACTCTTTCCCTAAATTGTAATGTAGCCAGTTCCACTTTTTGTTCTTCAGAATCATGGTAAAACTGAAAATATTTTTGGCATTTCCTAACAAAGTTGCGGGGATTTTCTCCATCAAAGGGAGGTAACTCTACCTTTGGGAGTTTAACAGAGAATATAAAAAAATAGATTTAAGACCCTTAAATATCATACCCAAAGGATAGAGAAAGTTATATTTTTCAAAATAAAAATTATGAGAAAGAATTCCCAATTTTGATTATGATTTTAGATTAAAACTAAATTAATTAAACAACCAAATAAATTGAAAACAAAAATTAAAGTGTAAAATTAATTAAAATAGAATGCAACAGATTTAATGATAAAAATTAATTACTAAAACCTTTTGCTAAGAGAATTATCCTCCTCGCTTCCTACATAAATTGACTCTATTCAAAGTTAACACAAATTCATTATGGAAAATCGAACTAAATTCAGGCCCCGTACTTAGGATGCCATTCTTGAAAATTAGGCTCTTTGATTAAGAACAATCTAATCTAATAACTAGCAAAAATCCTGATTTTAATTCTTAGACCTTAATTGAATCTCCTTTTGAAACATCAAATATTAATCCATTCAAAATTCAGATGACTTTAATGTAATAATACTTATGTTCATAATCTCCTATCTCAATTTTCAGAACATAAGAAACTATTGAATACAGTAAAATTAGAAAAAGGTATGTATATCAATGATCAAATTCAAATTCAAAATCCAATCATCTATTTAACAAATTGAACATGAATCCAAAGATAATATAAAATATAGAGAAGCATGTGTGTAATGAAATAACATAACTTGTATTGATGAAGGTCAATTGAGAGTCATAACAATAAAAAAAAAATAGGGATTTGAAAATCCCTCAACAAAAAAGAAAACTACTCATTGTTCATAATGTAAATTGAATAAACGAGTGCAAAACCGAATACTATCCTCATAAATTAACTCTGACGTCTTCAATTTCTAACTCTTGAACTAGAAGAAGAAAACTTGGAATTAACCCTAAGTGTAGATCTCTAATGACTACTCTACTGTACTTGAATGAAAACTTAGCTAAAACTTACAGAAAAATAGACTCACTAATTCCATCTCAGCCAGGCCCAAAGTTTCTGGACTGATTGTGAATTCTACCAAAGACCCAGCTGAAATACCATCGATCTCAGCTGGTCTGATCTTTAAAATTTGCAAAATCAACATAAATTAACTCCAAACTCCATAATTCCAATTCACAAACAAATTAAACATAAAACACATAAATTACACTAACTAAACTAAAAAAACATACTTAAAACACACATAAAATAGGCATAATTTGGAGTTATCACTGTACTCGTGACTTCCATAATTCCCAACTTAATCATAACTGAAAATATACCAAAGAAATGACCAGGGTTTGGCTCGACATCACATGCTGAAGATTAAATCGGTTAACTAAGGTAGAATAGTTTCAAGATTAAAACTAAAAAAATGTTTATATGGTGAAGTCTAATTGAAACAACAAAATAATTAGTTTGTTTATCTCTAAGTCAATTCGTTGTCAATCAGTAAATACTATACATGACATTGAAATAATTAGTTATTGTAAATAAATATTTAATTATTCATTCTACCGCTTATTTATAGACTATAGCCCTTTATACTTGTGGACCTATAGATGTCTGCAGTACTTAATTGAACAGTTAAATAAAAAAAAAAAAGAAGATCGCAGCTTTATTCTTATAGGTGGTGATTGGTGAGTCTCTTTGCGTGTGCGCGCGCACATATATAAACAAAATGTTTATATGGTGAAGTCTAATTGCACTATATATAAAGATCCTGATAGGGATGATACTGAAAATATTTTTGATTGGTTGAATCATCTATTATTGATCTATGCTTTGTTTATGGAGAAAGAAATGTGAGATTTTTATATAGAAAGAAGGGGTTTTGGTTTGGGAGAGAAAAAAAAGATAGGTTTTTGAGGAAACTGGAAGAGGAAAGAGATGAGGCACTGGAGCTACGAGAGCAAGAGGCCAACTTCATATCTAAGAGGGGACAGGAGATCGTTCAGGGAGTTGGGCACAAGAAGAGAGAGGGGGTGAAGAGAAAAAATGTGATTTCAAAACAATTATCTGATTTTTGGATTTTTTTTCCCAGGTGGCAGTGACTCATATGCTTATGTGTCAAAATTTGTTGATGTATCAATATTTCACGCGTGTATTACACACTCCGATGACCTGATTTTGGCATTTCCGGTCATTTTGATTTTTATGTTACAAAATAATACCAAAGTGATTTTTTTGTTACAAATCAAAATTAAGTGATCACATCGTTATAACTGCAATACTTTAGTCACCACCAGTGAAATTAACCCGAATATAAATGAAAGAAAGAGAGACAGAAAGAGAAAATTATTAAGTTCTTTGTTGAAATAGTGTATGGGTGTCTCCCAATCATCAATTCTCTTTAAAAAAAATTATAATTTGGATTTTAAGTGCTCGATAGCAAAGAACATTTTCATGGTTTTTCATGTTTTTTTAACCATTGAATCCATCACATTTTCACGTTTTTTTTTAACCATCACATACACATCCGATGAATGAACTATAAACGATTAAAGTAAAAAAAATGAAAATATGATGGATTCAATGGTTAAAAAAACAAGAAAAAACCATAAAAATGTGATCTTCTCAAGCTTTACACCCTCCCCATATCCCACATCGGAAAGGCAAAGGGAGTGATATGAATTTATAAGTCTGAAAGCTCATCACCTTAGCAAAACCTAATTTGGATGGATGACCTAATTTGGTTAAGGCAAATGGCAATTTGACATGTATCTTTTTCTTATTTATTTATTTCAATAGGTGGCTGATGTGAAATTTTTGATGATGTGGCAGCTTATGTGTCTTCATGATGGGTCCCACGTGTGACGTGACATGCCATATCATCATGCCACATCATCATTCCAGTGAGGATCTCGCCGGAATCTGGTTACCTTACCGTGAGTTTTATGCAAATATGTGATAAGTTCAATAACTTTTAAGTCAAGAAAAAAAATCGGTTATTTTTACGAAATAAGTGATAAATTGAGTGACTATGGATGAAATTGATCCAAAAATTATAGGATCTAGTATAAAAGAAAATTATTTGCCGTTTGATTTTTATTTTCAATTCAATTTAAATTTAATAGTTCTAACTATGATAATTTAACAGTTTTAACCGTGATTTGAATTTTTATCCGGACTTGTTCAACAAAAGTAACCCAACCTGAAATATTGATGCCAAAAAAATTTGAAACCAAAATGAATTTACCCCTCCCTGTCCAACCTAACCCGAGTGGATCTACTTATAGCACATTTTCATTTACTAATCCTCAATATAAATGTAGAACTCGGTTGCATTCAATAAAACTTCATCCAACTCATTAAAAAAATAATTAATTCAAGATTAGACGGGTTTATAGAACACGGCCGTGCACCCGTGCACTTTGCATCAAATTAATACTCTAAAGTTGAAAATATTAATTCGATTCAGAGCTGTAAAATGCGCTACACAATATGTATTGTTCAATTGAATGATTAAAATAGTCAATATGTATATATTGATCATCCAACCAAAATGTACATAGTATGTAGTGTACCGACACACTGCGCACTGAATTTTCTCTAATTTTATTATAATTTATCTTAGTTAACATTAAATATAAAAGAAAAGAGAGAATAATTTAAAAAAAAAAAGTTGTGTTTATCTGTTATGTCACACGTTTGAGAAAGGGACAAGAAAAGAAGAGATACTACATAGAATAGGAGAAAACAACAGATCTGATGGCTGAGGGCCACCTCCCGAACAACGCATCCATGCACCGGCCGACACTTCTTACAATATCGTTTCTGCAATTTATTTATTTATTTATTTATTATTATTATTATTATTATTATTATTATTATTATTATTATTATTATTATTATTATTATTATTATTATTATTATTATTATTATGTGTGGGATGGGTTATGCTAGGGGATTCTGTTGAAAATTTCTAATTTATATATGTTATTTTCAATTATCAAATAAAACGACCCCGGATTAAGCTTTGAATTTTTAACCCTCTACCTTTATCAATTTTATATTAGGTTTGGATATGGCAACTTAGTATATAATATATCTCATATTAAGAAAATTTGAAGTCAATGAAACAAAGGAAGAGCAAAGACATGAACTTTTCTTTTTGTTCCTCCAGTGACTTACTTGCTCTACTCTTATAACCTTTTATTAACTTGATCCCATTCAAATGTTTTTGAGTTTTTTCATGTTTGAATGAAATTAGGTTATTTTTGTTAAAAATGGAATAAAAAAAAAAGTTGCGAGCTTTATATCATTACAATCTAGTAATTATTATTGGACATGCAAAGTAAAGAATTTAATAAAGGGGGATGGCATTGCTTTTTGCAAGGGTTGAAATCAAATAAAATTTCAATGAATCTCTCATTAATTTCTAGTATGAACATGATCTTTACTGCTCTCTCCAAGCAAAGAAGATAAAGAAGAGGCAACCCCATTCAAATTAAAAACATATTGTGGTCCGACCTAATAAAAGAGAATTGAAGTGGCAAATCAATTCAAAATTTGAATACCTCATTAGAATAACTTTTTTCAAATTTTTAAAATGTTATTTGATCAGATCAAGCATCACCAAGTATGAAATATTACAATCTATATATTCACGACGGATCATTAATTTAAACGGTTGAGAGTCTGTCTATTTTTTTAATTGACTGAAATTTAAATTTCATCCTCTTCATCCAAAAAATATAATTATTAAAAGAAAAAGAAAAAAAATAAAGTAACCCTATACTATATTGGCTCTTTGTATTTGATAAAGTTCAAACAGGCGAAAATGAAAATATATTCTTTTGTTGTTTTATTGAAAGATCATTTCTGCCACTTAATTGTAACTTTTTACATGTCAGGAAGCAATTTTTTCATCACGAACATATTATATTCTGCAATATCTTCCCAAAGTTCTAGAGAAACCAATTATATTAGAACTAATTCGTTAATAATTGTTGAAGAGTTAGTTTTCATCAATTTATGAAAAAATATTTTTAAAAAAATTTATAATACATTTTTTGTATTCAATTAAAATAAAAAATTATTAATGAAGATAGTAATGTAGTGCTAATACGAATATATGTAATAAATGCTATGTTAATCAACAAAGCGGTATTTTAGATGAGATAAATTTTTTCTCGAAAAAAAGTGACAAATGACCCAAAATAGAGGGAGTATTAAAGTAATGGTAAACTCATAATTATTAAATTGGTTCTGCAATGGGTATAAATTTTGGATCTTGAGATTCAATCAAATTCCAATTTAATAGACAGACTCTCAAAGTTTAAATTAATAAAGAAGAGGCAACCCCATCAAAGTTCACCAGTTCTGGCCAAAAGAAAATCTGAAACTTGGGTCCGATTTGAATTAAACTCACAACAAGCTCCTGGACCCAGACAGAGTTAGAGAGAGAGAGAGGCGCAGTACTTTTTTTTAGACCATCAATATTGAACCATTCAACTAAGGTTCGGTCCTGCCTTCTCGAGTACTAGTCACGCTCACTTGGAACCATAGTGGTTAATTTTGAATTTGATTATTATTATTGTAATCTTAAACTCTCAATATTATTTATTTATTTATTTATTTATTTTATAAGAGAGGCACTATCCTTCCTTATTAAGGAATACTTAGTTGTGGTTGCACCAGCTTTTTACCTATGTTGTCATATAAATATATCCATATTCCTTAATTTTACAAGGTGAATGTCACATGTTATTGCTATATCATCCCAATTAGGGTATTTTCAATGACTTGTAAGACATAGCACTAACTATGGGTAATATGGATCTTTTGGTGCATATTTGACAAACACACCTGACAAATAATTGTCACATTTTTCCCTTTAATTTCACTCTTAAAGATCTTTTACTTTGGTGCATATTTGAAGCCTAAAAAATTGAAATATTCTTCCAACATAAAAAAAAATGGCTTTTATGATTGGATCGTTAGGATATAAATTTAACGACCATAAATAAAATTAACTCAAATAATTAAAATGACTATGTGAGTGTACAATAGTTCACGTGAAAAAATTACCCACCGGCCAAGGACATTCCCATTTATTCAAAGTTGTATTTTTTTTAATAATTATTGGTATTATCGAATTCGATCGGATTGACCCACTATAAGGGTAAAACTTTCTTAATATTGATTTTCACTATTTATAAAATTCAAATTCAAAATTTTACTTAAAGATAACAAGTATCAAATCACTTGAACCAACCAATATTGATATTCAAAGTTATGTTTTGATTGTAAAGGTGAAAAGAAGAAAAATTATGAATCCTGGGATTAAATAGCCCAAAAAAGACCCTAGCATGTGAATTAATAAATATTAAATGGGAAGATAGTTTATGTAAGGACGAATATTGGCTGTTGGACGGAATAGCAACCAAATTAATCTTAATTAACCCTTGATTGAGGTATATGTAAAGATTTTTGTGTAGGATTCAATTTTGGCTATTGGATGCAATACTGTTTAGACAAATTTTAGCCATCCAAAATTAAAAGATGTGAACTAAAAAAATAAAAAGAAAAGATAAAATTGCTAAAATCATGGAAGAAATAGTGTAAAAGTGTATCCTAACCATCCATTCTAATTAAAAAGGAAATTTTGTCATTCGGGTTTTTAGTGCTTTGGAGCATAGAATGTACGGATGAATAGTGGTCATAGGATGCAATACTAACCAAATTAATCTTAGTCCTTAGTTTAGGCGTATATAAAGATTTTTGTGTAGGATTCAATTTTTGTTATTAGATTTAATAGTGCTTATTAGATCTTGGCCATCCAAATTAAAAGATGTGAATATAAATGAAAGAAAGAGAGACAGAAAGAGAAAATTACTACGTTCTTTGTTGAAATAGTGTATGGGCGTCTCCCAATCATCAATTCTCTTTAAAAAAAAATAATTTATAATTTGAATTTTAAGTGCTCGATAGCAAAGAATATTTTCATTGTTTTTCTTGCTTTTTAACTATTGAATTCATCATATTTTCACGTTTTTTTTTAACCATCACATACACATTTCATGAAAGAATTATAAATGGTTAAAGAAAAAAATCATGAAAATATAATGAATTCAATGGTTAAAAAAGCAAGAAAAACCAAGAAAATGTGATCTTCTCAAGCTTTACACCCTTCCCATATCCCACATCGGAAAGGCAAAAGGAGTGGCATGGATTTATAAGTCTGAAAGCCCATCACCTTAACAAGACTTAATTTGGATAGATGACCTAATTTGGTTAAGGCAAATGGCAATTTGACATGTATTTTTTTCTCATTTGTTTATTTTAAAAGGTGATGTGACGGCTAATGTGAAATTTTTTGGTGATGTGGCAGCTTGTGTGTCTTCATGATGGGTTCCACATGTGACGTGGCATGCCATGTCATCATGCCACGTCATCATTTCGGTGAGAATCTCGTCGGAATCTGGTTACCTTACTGTGACTTTTATGCAAATATGTGATAAGTTATGTGACTTTTAAGTAAAAAAAAAAAAGTCGATTACTTTTACGAGATAAGTGATAAGTTAAGTGATCGTGAGTAAAATTAACCCGAAAATTAGAGAATCTAGTATAAAAGAAAATTATTTACAGTTTGATTTTTATTTTCAGTTCGATTTAAATTTAATAGTCCTAATTATAATAATTTAACAGTTTTATTAAACCCTTAAATTCACCCAGCACTGTCTTTGCTTTGGAGCTGATTTAAACCCTTAAATTCAGTTAGCACTATGTTCGCTTTGAGGACCATAGCTTCATTTCCAATCAGTAAAACTTTTTGGTTAATTAAATTTCTTATTTTTCAAAAGAAAATGGATTAAGAGTCCATTTGCTAATAGACCAATACGTTTATTTAAAGCTTAATATATAAAGTCCTTCAAAGAATAGCATATCGAATACCTAAAATTTGAATGCTTTTAATTTATCCCCTAAAGAAACAATAATTAAAACCACTAATCACCCCGCTAATCTCAAATGTTAATTTGGAGTAGCCCTTCACATTCAGCTAGAGAATAAAACCCAATTGGTTATCATGCATTAGTTGATGCCACTTTAATAGCATGAAACAAAAAATGCATAATAATCCATTTTGTAGGTCTCAAACATTAAATCCACCTCAGCATTTTGGATTAGTGCGATGGTTAGCTGTTATGGTTACTATTTCTTTGGGGAGTAAATAAAAAAACATTGAAAGTTAAATTGGGAGGCATGTTACTTATAGCACATTTTCATTTACTAATCCTCAATATAAATGTAGAACTCGGTTGCATTCAATAAAACTTCATCCAACTCATTAAAAAAATAATTAATTCAGGATTAGACGGGTTTATAGTACGCGGTGCACCCGTGCACTTTGCATCAAATTAATACTCTAAAGTTGAAAATATTAATTCGATTCAGAGCTGTAAAATTCGCTACACAGTATGTATTGCAGGGATGAGCATTGACCGATTAACCAATCTATTAATAATTTTCTTAAACCAGTTAATTACTATCGGTTAACCGCTATATCGGTTTCGATTTTTAACTCGATTTTTTGGATCGGTTTATCGGTTAACCATTAAAAAATTTTAATGCATAAATTTAACAAATTATACAATTTATAATATTTTTTTAATAGTTAAAAATGCTTTAAAAATGAAAAAAATACTAATTAAATATTATATCCATTAAAATAATCAAAATAAAAATAAAATTTCCATAATTAATTATAAAAATTAAAAATATTCAATATAAAACTCACAACAGAACACTAATTATGCACATAATTTTAATGTTTGTTTACTAAAAATATATATTTTACAAAATTATATATCATAATATTTATAAATTACACAAAAATTGAATAAATTACAAAATTCGATTTCAGTTTCGGATCGGTTAACCATCGATTTTTAAAATAAAAATCATAAACCTAAAATTTCGGTTCGGTTAACCTAAAAATCAGTTCGATTTCGAATCGACTTTTCAATTAATCTAAATTTTAATTAATCATGCTCATCCCTAATATATTGTTCAATCGAATGATTAAAATAGTCAATATATATTGATCATCCAATCAAAAGGTATGTAGTATGTAGTGTACCGACACACTGCGCACTAAATTTTCTCTAATTTTATTATAATTTATCTTAGTTAACATTAAATATAAAAGAAAAGAGAATCATTTTAAAAATTAAAAAAAAAAGTTGTGTTTATTCTGTTATGTCACACGTTTGAGAAAACAATGTATAACAGATCTGATGGCTGAGGGCCACCTCCCGAACAACGCATCCATGCACCGGCCGACACTTCTTACAATATCGTTTCTGCAATTTATTATTATTATTATTATTATTATTATTATTATTATTATTATTATTATTATTATTATTTTGTGTGGGATGGGTTATGCTAGGGGATTCTGTTGAAAATTTCTAATTTATATATGTTATTTTCAATTATCAAATAAAACGACCCCGTATTAAGCTTTGAATTTTTAACCCTCTACCTTTATCAATTTTATATTTGGTTTGGATATGGCAACTTAGCATATAATATATCTCATATTAAGAAAATTTGAAGTCAATGAAACAAAGGAAGAGCAAAGACATGAACTTTTCTTTTTGTATAATTTAATAAATTTCATTTTTTGGCTGTAAGTCAAAAATTGAGAAATATATTAATATATATAGAGAATGACATTATGCTTGAAGTAGCTGTCAATTATTCACAATTTAAGTACATTGTACATGAAAATAAATAAAAACGTAAAAAAATCCGTGATGTACTACGATGACGGATTGAGAATTTAGAGCAGTTGAACGGTAGAGATCACACAAAAATGAGAAAAAGATATATAAAGGGGCAGGAGGTGATCCATGGATAGGGATGATCGAGGTGGGGAGGCTACTGCCCCGTGCAAGGGCGGGGCGGAGATCGATAGTATTTCAGAAAAAAAATTCCTCCGTCCCCGTTCCCGTGAAAATTTCCGTTTTCGCATAAAAAATATTTTTATTTTTAAAAAAAATTTAATTATAACTAAAAATATAATATTTAATAATTAATTATAATTGAAATATAATATTTAATAATTAAAAATATAAATTCAATTACAAATTAAATTATTATAAATTTTAATAATTGATAAAACTAAAATTAAATATAATTTAAAATTAAAATATATAAATATAATTAAATTTAATAATTAAATTTTTTGGGATAGAAAAATTTCGGGACTGGAAACACAATTCCCATTCCTGCCTCGAATTCTAAGTCGGGAAATATTTTTCTCCATTTCCGTCCTCAAGAGAAAATTTTTCGAAAATTTTTCGTCTCATTCAGGACGGTTTTCCATGTAGACGGAAATTTTTCATCCCGTGATCATTCTATCCATGGTTGAATGCAAACAGGTTGGCAAAGATATGGGTTAAGTGGTACGGAGCCATTGACAACTGCATGTGATGAACAAACATCAGAACTGCATTTAATAGAGGTTCCACCAATTATCTGAAAAGATCTCTCCCCATTTACGGATCTTGTTTCAACTCTCCTTCTATGCACAATAAATAAACAAATAAATAAATAAGGCATAATTTCGTTATTTTATTTTTCAACTTTTCAAATAATTAATCAAGTTTATTAATTTTTGTTCCATAATAAATTTCTAAATCCTTATGTGAAGTTTTACTTTCTATGAAAAATAAACTTATGTCTTTAAATCTCTTAAAAAATTGTACACGCACCTAATCATGCCCATAAATACTTTTGCGCACTTACTACTTTACATATATAATGTTTTTCTTTGTTGTATTTTTCAACTCTTGTCTAGTTTGAATGTTCAAGTTGCTAATTTTACAAAATAATGAATATATGGTCACGAATATTAATTTTTATTTTTTCAGTAGGAGCATTGATGAATTTTTAATGGGTAAAAATTAGAAAAAAAAATAGATCAACGAGATAATTTTTTTTTTCCCTTCAAGTCACT
This sequence comes from Excoecaria agallocha, assembly GCA_037975025.1. NCBI lineage: Eukaryota > Viridiplantae > Streptophyta > Magnoliopsida > Malpighiales > Euphorbiaceae > Excoecaria > Excoecaria agallocha. The sequence continues at coordinate 62,799,689 of CM075809.1, read as the reverse complement.
GGGTCAGCGTAGATTATAGATGTAGTAGTTGTCGCCCAATTTATAGATGTAGTAGGCCTTGCTAAAATAATAAAAGTAGTTAAAAATGAACCATTTTAATTGACACTACGTTTTATGGGAAAGCAAGAAGCCTATCCATTAAAATTTATCTGAAAAAAAAAGTTGATAATTTATCTAAAATCTCAAAATAACTTTATAAACCTTGTTGTTTAAGAAGGAGAATAGGATAGTGGTAGCAGAGTGAGCATGAACCAATTTAACCAAATTGATCATAATTTTATTAATTAAAATTTCGGTTAATTAATATATCGATTTTGATCTTTAAATAATTTTTACGGATTAATTTTTTAATTAACAATTAAAAATTTTTGGAGCATAAATTTAATAAATTATAGAAATTGTAAAATTATTTTTAATAGTTAAAAATGTTTTGAAATTGAAAATAGAAAATATAATATAATATCTATTAAAAATTAAAAAATTAAATTTTTATAATGAATTGCAAAAATCAAAAATATATTTAATGTCAAACTAACAACAGAATGCTCATTATGCATATATTATGAATAAATAATTGTAATAAGATGATAATTTTAATATTTATTTACTAAAAATATGAATTCTAATAATATTTTAGAAACTCATATATTATAATATTTATAAAGTACAAATATATTTAAAAAATTTAAGTGCAAAAATTAAAATATAAAATGTATATAAATTGGTGTCAATTTTTAAAAGTAAAAACTGTAACTCTAAATTATCAGTTTAATTAAACTAAAATTGATTCGATTTGAAATTTATATTTTAGTTAATTAAAAATTTGGTTTTTTTTTCTCATCTCTAGTAGCATGTAAAAAGAAAGTCTTCTACAGAAATTGGAACTTAATTTATAATTCATTTGAATATTTAGATTTATTGAACATATGTAGCCATCAATTTTATAATTAATAAATATATATTCACACTTCATTTAAAAAATTGAAGCATGTGACACTCAATCATACAGTGTGACATCATAATACATTAAAATAAAAAAAAGAAATACAGTTAAACCAATAAAAAAATCAACTTATTTCGGTTCAATTTTTATCAATCTTACGGTGCATATGAGATACGTATTTTATTGTAATTATTTAAATGTCACATTAAAATGATTGAGTGTTACAAACTCTTATTTTTCAAAAACAATGTAAATTTATATTTTTTATTTATAAATATGAGATATGTATTTTATTGCAATTATTTAAATATCACATTAAAAAGTGCCAATATATCTATTAAAATTTAAATACTCAAATAAATCATAAAATAAAATTCTGGTCCATCAATATATCAAGCCAAAAGAAAAATAGCATTGGTGGATGCAAATTTAAGTAAATATTTTGTAGGAAAATGAAAAGTAATATTTTCTTATTGATACAGCTATGCAAATTTGTATATAGTACATCAAATGTCGGTACTTTTTAAGAAAAAAAGAAAAATAAAGAAATTTATGTACAACCGTACATAGAAATGAAAAAAATGAAAAAAAAAATGGCAGGGTGATTCTAGTGCGGGGCACCAACAACAACTAGATTTATATGATGGCCCTGCATAGATTTATTAGCACACCATCGCAATTCGCTATATTGACTAGTAGGGTTGTCCAAAAATATCAAGCGAACCAACAAAGTTAACTAAGTACATCCTTAAGGCTTATTTTATTTTATTTTATTTTATTTATTTTTACATCTTTAATGAAATGGGACTATCTAGTGGACAAATGTAATATTTTTAGATCACCCAACCCCATCTCCCATTTTAAGAAAATATTTATTTCCATAATTTGCTAGAAGATACAAAAGCCTCTCAATTTTTTTTTTAATGAAAGTTAAACTTTCATTAACAGTATAAAATAAACATATATAAAATATAAAAAAAATTAAAAATTAAAAATATATAAATATATAAAATCAATAAAGTTAACAAAAAAATTTTAAACTTTTTTAACGAAACCAGTGAATAATGATAACATATTGCGAGTAATCTAACTTTTAATAAAATATTTATTCTATCTGTTGTTTATAAAAAAAATTTTAAACCGCCTTCCATTTAGGAAATTTTTAGAACCTCTACTAAGAAAAATAACTTCTATTAGATAAGGCAGATAATTTCTATTAGAAGGTGACACTGACAAGCAGTATTGAACGGGCGAGACATAATAGTCTCAAATCAGGCGATACTAATAAAGAGTATCGTATAGGCGAGATATGATAGTCTCGAATCAGGCGACACCCTTAGGTATCGAATCACTATGCAGTTACAATTATTATCCCCTTTATAGGCATGCCTAACGATATGTAAAATTCAGGCTTCAATAAGTCACTAGTCATTCAAGGATATTACACTTGTTACATTAAGAATCATAGATTTTACACATTCAATAAGAGCATGCAATAGGATCACTATACGATATACTCTCACTTGCACTTCAAATATATAGAAATAACACTTTAACATGATTATCATTTAATACTATGCATATTGTGTACCATGTTCACTCTCATTCATAACTTGTATATTTTAATGCATACTTTTAGAAATATGACATTAATACATTCAATAGATCATACATTTATTTCACTATATCATGTTATTTATATTCATTAATTGTATAAATTTTCATACATTAAGGTTTAATATTTAACCTTATTTCACTAATTCATTATGCTTTACACTCACTCTATATCACTTATTACTCTCGTTTTTACACTTAAAACACTCTAAATGTGTTTAGGTAGGTCTAGATGTGTTTTCGTATCAATTTGGGACCTTGAAAATAAGTTTTGAAAAAGATAGGGAAGGATCACTATATATCACATAATACTTGTTGACCGTGACATAAGTTACACTTTGGTTCTGGACTGAGTAAAACTATCTCACGGTTAGTACCAAAAGAGTGCTGACCATGACCTATGTTATGGAAAAGGATCATGGTCAGTATGTAATACCTACTTACTGTGATGTAGGTTTTATTTTGATTTTGGACTGAAATTTGGGCTATATCACGGTTCATATATTTAATCTACCCACTTACTGTGGCATCATACTCATTTAAGCAGTAAGAACTCGCCGGTGTAGGTAGTGATGAGATAGGCCATCGCCTATCATCGAAGAGGGAGAGTGAGGCATTCATAATGAAGGAAAGAAACAAGGGGAAAGGAGGCGACGGTGGAGAATGACAACAGAAAGGAGACCAACGGTAGCCCACGGCAATGACGGCTCCCTTCCCAGCTCCCCGATTTCCCTTCACCTGTCACCCTCTCTTTTCTTTTCCTACCTCTTCCTTTCTTATTTCTTTTTTTTTCCAACATCTAATCCACAAAAATATCTTCCCATCCAAACAAAATACCCTTTTTGTCCCCAATATATTGCTTTAATAACAATTAAATCCTCAAATCTTATTATTTTTATTATTTTTTTCAATTATGTCCCATGAACCTCAAGTAACATTTAGCTAATTAATTGTTAATTAACTAACAATAATGTCATCAAATCACTTGCATTTCTACTAGGGTCAAGACTAGGGCGTTACAAACATGGCATTAATACATTTAATAAATCATACCTTTATTTTACAATATCATGTCATTCATATTCATTAACTGTATAAATTTTCATACATTAAGGTTTAATATTTAACCTTATTTCACTAATTCATTATGCTTTAACTCACTCTATATCACTTATTACTCTTATTTTTACACTTAAAACACTCTAAACGTGTTTAGGTAGGTCTAGATGTGCTTTGGTATCAGTTTGGGACCTTGAAAATAATTTTTCAAAAAGGTAGGGAAGGGTCACGGTCATTAGGTAATACCAGTTGAACGTGATATAAGTTACACTTTGATTCTAGAATGAGTGAAACTACCTCACGGTCAGTATCAAAAGAGTGCTGACTGTGATCTATGTTACAGGAAGGGATCACGATAAGTAAGTAACACCTTCTGACTATGACATAGGTTCCATTTTGGTTTTGGACTGAAATTTAAGCTATGTCATGGTCAGTACCAATTTTCTGTTGACCTTGAGGTCAATTTTGCCCAGAGGCAGATTTCCAGTTTCACTTTGTATGTCATTTTTGGCCTAGTAAATGATGGTTTCAGGAAAAATAATCTCTAAAAAGTTATTTCATTATGTATTTAGTTTTTAAAACATAAAAAATCACTCAATTATGAGATCTAAATATCAAGATATCAATAAAATATTATAGATTATTCAAAATAACAAACTGCAGGGGTCTGTCAATTTCAAGCTAAATTTCAAACACTTTAGAGGAAGAGCAAGATTTTGGGGTATTCTATAAAGTTATAGATCTATGTCTTATCGTTCATTTACAACTATAATCACATCATTTAGACATTTATAGAAAAATTTATGCCCTTTATATTAAAATTGGTTCATATGAACCTTAAACAGATTTTCACTATTTAACTATCCAAAGCATAAATCATCATTTTATTAACACAACACAATAATAATTATTTCCATCATTAATTACAAAGAAAATATAGCATATACATCTACTTTAATCAAATAAATATATAGCATGAGGAAGAAAAACTCCCAAACCTTAACAAATTCAATCCTTTTCTTCAATTTCTTTTTTCTTTTTTCTCTTTATCCTTGCTTGATTGTCTTTAATATAGCATAAATTCGCACATGTAAATAATCATTTACTCTCTTGAATCTAAAGTAAGGAAAAAAGAAAGAGAGCTTTTAAGTTACAATTTGCTAACCACTAATTTCTCTTTCCTCCAAATGCTTAGTTAGCTTTTTAAGGGTTATTTAGGGTAATTTTAAGGGAAAGTAAGGGTGAGGAATGGCTACCTTCAGCCCTTAAAGTGTTTGGCCATCCCTTCAAAGAAACCCCTTTAAATTCTTCATCTTTCAAGAGAAGTTTAGGGAGAATAAGTGTTGTCTTCCCATTGTTCCACTTGGTTGGCCAAGAAAAATTTCACTTAGCTCCCTAATTCTCTTCAATTTGCTATATCTTCCCCTAAAATTTCTCTCTTGCTTTTTAATTGAACCCCTCATTAACATTTTTCTCTAATTAAACACATGTATAACTTCTTTTAAAATGATCATATTATCTCTACTATGTCAAAACAATTTCCTTTAGGTTCCTCTCACAATGTATTAGCTAACCAGACCTATATTGATCATAATATCATTTAACCATGCATGCATTCTTTTAGGGTACATGTTGGGCCCTTACATCATCTCATTAATTTCATCCAAAACACACATCATAAACAAGTGTAACCTATTTAGAAAAAAAATTAGATACACAATTCACCATCCTATTGAGTGCTTTAGGATCAATAATTGGTATAAAGAGTAAGTCTAATTTTAATCGGGTTTTGTGTTCTTCATAAGAAGAGGTGTAGTCAGTTGGAAGAGTTCCAAACAGTGGACAACTGTGGACTCAATAATAAATTTTGAGTACATTATAGTTTCTGAAGCTACTAAGGAAGCAATGTGGATTAAAAAGTTCATAATTTAACTAGGAATGATCCTTAGTATTATTGATCTAATACCTTTATATTGTGATAACAATAGAGCCATTATGCAAGCAAAGGGACCACGATCTCATCAGCAATCCAAGCATATCTTCGGATGCTACCATCTCATTAAGGAGATTATAGTGAGTAATGATGTGAAGATAGAGAGAGTTTTCACAAAAGAGAATGTGGCAAATCCTCTTATAAAGGCATTATCCCATAACAAATTCAATCACCATGTACAACAAATGGGGTTTAGGTATATGGGCGATCGATTTAGAGGCCGATTTGATTTAGTAGAGGAATTTGATCTCATACTTTTAAGAGGTCCCTAGATGATGTTAAGAAGGTATTTAATTGTTCAACCATGGATGCTGAACTTTTTTGTTGAAGATGATAGGATTAAAATGGTAGCTGTATAGATTTATCTTTCTAGTTTAAATATGGATCTCTATCATAAAGAGTTCTTTGTTCTATTAGTAACAAATTTGGGCATCTTATAAGGATTGATTATAATACTTCCAAGTCTGATAGAAGCAAGTTTGCATGACTTGCTATGGAATTTTATCTATCCAAAACATTACATCTGTATTTTATTCACAAAGGCAAAATACAACCTATTATTTATGAGGGCCTATCTAAGATTTCATTAAGTTGCAATTATCAAATACTTGCTATAAATTGTGTAAAAGTAATATACTCTGAATTCGGGACTGCAAGAATTTTATAAAATATTCTCAATGGAAAAAAATATATAAATGAACGAAATCGGGTACATGAATTTAAAAAGTAGTGAAATTTTTTTTAAATCTCTCTTGATTAGAAAATCTCTTAGTGCGTTTACTTATAAAAAATAATTTTTTATTTTTTGTTTTTTATTTTCTTAGAAAATTAGAGTATTTATTTTTTATAAAAAATTTAGAAAATAATTTTATTTATCAATAAATGAAAAACTGAAGTATTCATTTTCGATCTATACGTATGTATATAAGCATACACACACAAACACATATGTGTGTGTGTGTGTGTATGTATATGTATATATGTACATATATATGTGTGTGTGTGTGTATATATACATACATATATATGTGTATATGTATTTACATACAGATATGTATGTATGTATAATATCTGCATGTATATGTATATGCATACATACATACATATATATATATATATATACATATGTATATGTATGTGAATATATGTACATATATATACATACATACACATGTATGTATATATACATACATATGTATATGTATTAAATATGTACATGTAAGTGTATGCGTATATATGCATGTACATACATATATATACATATCTATATGTATATATATGTATGTATATATATATATATATATATATATATATATATATATATATTCAAAAAATTTGAAAAATAATTTTTTATTAATTTTTTAATTTTTTTTATTTTCAAAAATTAAAAAATTTATTTTTAATTTTTTATTTTAGAAAACTGATTTAAATAAATATGATTTCTATTTTTTATTTTATGTGAAAATCTTTTTTGAAAAATTGGAGCGGTTTTAAGTAAATAGTTTATCTGTTTGTCTTGGTTTTTGCTTTTTTTTCTTAAAAAAGAACTAAATAAAAAAGTAGGATAAGACTTGTAAATATTATATTAAATTAAAAAATAAAAATAATTAAAAAAAATATACCAAGGAGATATTGTCTACTAATAGCGTCTTGTATGCCTAATTGCGATTAATGCCTAACTGAAAGGAATGTTCTTGGATGCCCACATCGTTTGATCCCCAAATTCACACTATATAAGCATCCTCAACGCCATTCCCTTCTTCATCATCCTTTCTCCAACTTTTCTACTTCCTATTCTTCTTTGCTTTTTTAACTGAACTGACACTCCATGGCCACCGTGCTCGACTCCAGCTTTGACGTTGACAAGCTTACCTTTGAAATCTTCTCCATTCTCGAGAATAAATTTCTCTTTGGCCAATATGATCACCAAAATCCCAAGCTTTCTCTCTCACACACTAAGCCTGTCGTCTCCGATTGTAAAGTCAGAATCCTCGCCATCGACGGTGGAGCTGCTACTAACGGCATTCTTGCCGCCAGCTCTCTTTCTCATTTAGAGTCTTTTCTCCGCCGAAAATCTGGCAATTCCGATGCTTCCATTTCTGATTACTTCGATGTTGTAGCTGGCTCTGGTACTGGAGGCATTTTGGCTGCTCTTCTTTTCACACGTGGCAAAGATGGCCGCCCCATGTTTTCTGCCGAAGACGCTCTTCGTTTTCTGATTGAGAATCGTCGGAAGTTTAGCCCGTCACTATCGTCGCGAGGGATTTGCCGCCGGTTTTTCCGGCAAAGGAAACAGGAGAAGCTTTTACGCTCAGTTTTCGGGGAATGCACTTTGAAGGACACGATTAAGTCGGTTTTGATTCCCTGCTACGATCTGTCCACTCGTGCGCCCTTTGTGTTCTCTCGAGCGGATGCTTTGGAAGTGGACGGTTATGATTTCAAGATAAGCGATGTTTGCAGCGCTACGTCTGCGGATCCGATGGTGAATGGCCCTGTAGAAATGAGCTCAATTGATAAGAAGACGAAGATCTTGGCCGTGGATGGAGGGATCGCGATGCACAATCCCACGGCTGCTGCTATAACGCACGTTTTGAACAACAAGCGGGAGTTTCCTTTGTGCAGAGGAGTAGAAGATCTGCTTGTGCTGTCCCTCGGCGGTGGTGAGTCACAGTTTGGTATTAAAAATTTGAATTCATCACCGGCGCGATTTGTGTGTATAGCCGGAGAAGGAGCTTCCGAAACGGTGAGAATTAACATGTTACCATATGTATTATTTTCATAGCTATTAAAACCGGATCGGACCGGCCGGTTGAACCGAAAATCGACAGACCAACCGGTTGATTCAACTGCATAAAACGGGATTGGGCCGAAAAACCGAATAAAATCGGATTTTTGGCTTAAAATTGCAAAAAATTATATATTTTTTTTGTATTTTTTCACCCATATATATATATATATATATATATATATATATATATATATATATATATATATATAATTACAATGAAACAAATAGATAATAAGTATATTAAATTATTAAATGACATATTTAAAATTTAAAATACTAATTTTCTCAAATAAATAAATAATGAAATATATATATATATATATATATATATGAAATTTTCATAATTTATTTCTTTGAAAAAATTAGTATTTTAAATTCTAAAATGTCACTTAATAATTTAATATACTTATTATCTATTTGAATTTATTGTAAGTAAATATAATTATACTCATATATGCAATGTTAATATTTTTTGTGTTTGCTTCATTAGTACTCCATTTAAAAAGAAAATTTTTTTCAAATATGATTATATTTTTATGTTTTTAATATATAATATTTAAAAATTCATAATTAATTACTTGTAATAATAAAATTAAAATTATGTTTTGTAACTTATTATTAGAATATTTGTGACATATATTAATGTTTGATTGATATTTTTTAATTTTTATACAATAATATTTATAAAATTATAATAATTTATAATATTTTAAAAATAAAAAAATCTTGTTGAATCGGTCGAACCACGAACCTCCACCTTATCGGTTTTTTATTCGATCCGATTTTAATAACATTGATTATTTTCACCATCACTTATTGCACTGGGCAACTTTTTTTTATATATATGTATTTGCATACAAAAATCGATTAGATTAGATAAAAAAATACATAAATCAATTTAAAATTACTGAAAATTCACTAAAATATAAAAAATTTAAAAAAATTTTGACATTTCATTACTTATATACGTAGGAAATGATTGTATTTTTTTTTATTTTTTATAATGTTTTGGGCGCATAAATTATATAAATTTGATACAATACTCCCAACAAACTTATAAAAACATTTGGGAATGATTATGAAGGTGAGTTTTGTCGTTGTGGGATTGTACGTACAGGATAAAATGGTGGCCCACTGTTTTGTTTATCATCATCATGATTGCCGTTATCAGTATTATTATAATATAAGTGCAATGTTGGAGGTTTATAATGGTTTGTGGTTGGGTAGGTAAGTAATCTAATCCATATTCTTTTCTGTTAATTTAATAGGTAGATCAAGCTGTATCGATGGCGTTTGGTCAATGTCGGGCAAGCAATTATGTCCGCATTCAGGTAAATCATATTCTTTCTTTCTTTATTTATCTCAAAAATAAAATAAAAGAAATACCCTCTCAAATCATGATAATAATATATTATTTTCCTTTGAAAAAAAAAATAACATTTAACATTAAATATATGTACTTTTAAAAATTTACGTTAAATATATATACTTTTCAAATTACATATATTATGTTCAATTTAGATAAAATTAAAATGTATATTTTGTTAGTTTTGCGTAAAATTGATTATGAGATCTATTAAAAAATAAAAAAATTAAAGGAAAAAAATAATTTATCACATTTTGCATGTTTAAAATACTTGTATATTTTTTTCAATTGTTTATATTTTAAAGGGTAGTACAATCATTCTAAATTGATTTCATACTAGATTAATAGAATGTATTTTTTAATTTTGTCAATTTTATTTATTTGGACATAATGTTAGTGATATGAAAAATACAAAATTTCAATATTAACTTTGGAAAATACAAAAATTTAATATAAAAAAAGTTTCTTAAATTTCCAGGCAAATGGCGACATTGTGGAAGAGTCAAAAAAAATGGGGCAAAAAAGGAACATAATAGGCATTACAGAAGAGATATTGGAGCAGAAAAATGTAGAATCAGTAATGTTTAAAGGAAAAAAAATAGGGGAAAGGACGAATTTAGAGAGTTTAGAGTCAATTGGGGAAGAGCTAATGAAGGAGAAAGAGAAAAGAAAAACAAGCATTCTACCAACTGTAGTATTAAAGCAGCCATCACCAAGAACATCATCTGCCACCACTCTTTCAACTTTATCTTCCTATTAATTACTTTACTTTTTTATTTTTATTTTATAAACCTAATCTATTAATTAATTGTATATCGCGATGATTCTCAAGGCGAAGGCATCCGACACAGCACTGACTTCAGTGCCCCTGACCTCTTGTGTAATTATATATATATATCTATTGTAACCTAAACTGGAAAGCTCTATCCAGCAGTTAAAAGAGTTGCCAATGGATATTAGTTTTAGAATTGGTATTGGATTGATTGTTAGATTAATGTTTAACAGTTAGGTTTTTACCGAAATAATATGTGTTCGAATTGTTCTCCTACAAAAATAAGTATAATGTTAAATTGCTCAAATGCTACTGTAAGAAAAATTGCATTTTATGGCATAACAATTAAAGTTCCATTTGACTTATAATTTGATTAAGTTAAACAAGTTAAAACATAAATTGATTATCTTACAAGCAGGGGCGGACCCGAATAGGCATCAAGGGGGACAAAATTTCATTATATCTTTTTAAAAATAAATTGAAGGGATAAACTCTAAAAAACAAAATGTTTTTTTAGGGTTATATATTAATGGAATCATATAGATAATTTGGTTTTTTAACAACCCATCAATACCGCATGAGCCTACCACTGCTTACAAGTTACCTTACTGAGCACAAACCTATTTTAACTCTGGTTTTCAAATTGTTACTCACCAAAAAATTCCTAAATACATATCAAACTTTTTACTTTGCCTAATACTTAAATGTCTTTTTATTTATTTATTTTTCCCAATTAACTCTTCAATACTTTTTTTTCTTTTGCCCCTGTAATTCCCACTACCGCCTCACTAAAAAATTATTCATAACATGAAAGTTTTTACTTTACCTCCAATTATTTTCACTTTTTGCCCCTCTATTTAACTCTTACGTTAGTGGACTAGACCCCATGTAAAATAGGAACTTATTCATATATATGAATTCATTTATAATTTTTAAGAAATGCATTATTCATTTATTAATACTTTGTTTCAATCACATTTTTCTAATTTATATCTTAAATTAATAAATGAAGTATTCGATATTATAAATACAGTATAAAGACAATTATTAAAGAGTTCATGATGTGATATTCCTATTGCAAATAAATGTATTAATACTTAAATATTCCTAGTCATAGTATTAAGCAGATAAGACATTATTAATATTGATAAACTAACACATTATACCTCTTGAAATGTTCGAAAAATGATTATCATAACTGTGATCATGGGATGATCAAAGCTGACATATGAATGTTTGTTAAAAGAACAAGTTTATTGGAGATTTACCAGAAGAATTCTCATATGGATATTATATATTTGTCAATGAGGAATCCCTTTATAATAGTGGTGCAAGTATCCTCGGTCTTGAGATCACCGAAGCTATCTTAAGCAATGAGTGATATACTTTGACTCTATAGCTGCTTACCTTCATCGAAGGGTAAATATCGTTAGAAGGTTAGGTGTATCATGACCTACTTAAAAATAATTTAGTGATTAATAAATGAATTATCCCAAATTATTAAGGGAGTTATATCAACTGCTCTATAATATCTTGGTTCGAAAAATCTCTAGTTAGAATGAAATGTCTTGGTGGATGAGATCCACAAAGGGGCAGTTTGGAAACAAAAATAATATTACTAAAACAACTATATTTAGGTTTACTTAAGTTGATATTATCCATATTTAAAATCTAAATGAGATAGAGTAAGGTGAAATGAGTAATTGTACAGTAACTACTTTAAGAAAGGGTTTAGTCAAATCACTTGATTTTTTTATCACTTGGTAATCATAATTAATGCTTTGCTAGAAATCTCTCATAATTTTGTACATGAACATAAATATAAATATTAATTAGAGAATTAATATGATGATTTATAGAGTTTAAATCTTGCAATTCATTAATTGTAATTTTTCTGTATTGCTAAGTGGATAAAAAAATCCAATAGGTCACACACCTATAGGAAAAGGGGATTATAGTAAAATAACAGATATAATAATATTTGATATTATTATAGATTGAGAAAATAAATAAATAAATAAATAAATAATCAAATGAGTTTAATTAATTACTCATGCATAGAAATGTTTGCAAAAAAGTATTCGGAGGTTTTTTCTAATGGTCTGTAATAATGGGTCAGATTGGTCCATTTTGATCTAGAATAAAATATTATTACACAAAAGTACTATAGAACTAAAATCATATTTATTGATCATTTGGAGAATTAATTTTAGTAACAGATGAAAAATATTCTTGCAGAATCATTTTGGGAGTGCCTTATGTGTAGGAACCCTGCAAAAGGCCTTAATAGCCTGGTTTTTTACCTAAGAAAATTAAATATGTTTTATAATAGTTATGCATCTTATATAATTAATTTAGCTAAATTTGGAATTGATTTAGGTCAACGAAATGGCCTTTATGTATGGCTTTTTTTTTTTGAAAGGAGTTGGATTATATTTGATTGGGGCCCAAATTAATTAATGATTATAGTAGCCCATTTGGATTAATTCTCCACATTTTTTAAAAGACTCCTAAACCTATTAGACTTAGAATTTTAACCTAGGGCATAAAAGCATAAGTTTGGTGGGATTAGGAGAGAAAAACTCTCTGCTTCCTTCTATTCTCTCTGGTCGAAATCCTTCACTAGCCTTAGGGATCTTTTAGTTAAGTGTCAATTATTATTAGTTCTTTGCCTTTATCTGATGTAGATCACACATTGGAGGTGTCCTACTTTAGATACTGTAGTTTACGACAACCTGGTGCGAAGCTATTAACTGTTCAACAACCCTTACAAGTGAAATTTGGATTTCTTTAGTATGGATATGTATATTTCTTGGTAAAGATTAAAGGATTTAAAGTTTTAAAATTTTCACTTTGTATATGCTGCATGCCCATTTAAATCCAATATGGTATCAAAGTCAAGTTTCACCATAAAATATACTAGTTGATTTATTCCACAGACAATCTTTCTATTTTTGTTATGTTTCTTCATGAATTTTTAAAATTATTATTTTGAAAATTCATGCCTATTAGATTAAGAAATATTTATTTCTATAATTTTATAATTAAAATAAAATAATTTTGATATGAAAAATCAAAATATTGCACCAGAGAAAAACTCTTTGCATAGAAGAATAGTCTCCTGCGCATAAAATGTTTTTCTATAGGACTGTTCTAATTTGATTCCAATTTTGATCATTGTAAAAATTATTTTGAAGATAATTTATATTTTAAATATGTGATATTAAGCCTTAGGATTGAACATAATTGAATTTGGTTAAGTTTTCCATGAAAATTAGTTTTTTAAAAAAAGCTAAATAAATAAGTGTTTTTTATGTGTTCTTGATATGTTCATAGTTAGACCGATTTTTAATCTTAAAAATATGATATATATGATATATTAAAGTATTTTTAATTAATTTTATTAATTAAAGTGGGCCCTAAATTAATTGAATTGGAATTAGTTAACCAAAACCAATTATTAGGCTTAATTTAAGTTAGCAAATGACTTGGTGGGTCCAAAGAGCTAATTTAAATTAATAGTACAGATCTTAATTAAGTTTATTGATGAATTTTAGGGGTTGAAGTGGGCTTGATACACATTTGGCTCATTCCTAAAGCTCAAGTAGTCCAAATGCACAAAATTAGTTTGTGTGTGAACATAAGATTAAGGTTTATGGTGTGAATTTCAATCGACCAATAAATTTGAATCCAAATTGATTTATAATTATTTTAATGTAATTGATTAATCAAATAATCAATTTAATTATCAATGAGATTGATAATTAAGACAAGAACACATACATGCATATAAAAGGTATCCTAAAATGGATAGTTTCCAAAATAGAAAGAGTTCCTTAATTTGTATAGTTTTTCAATTTAATCACACTAAGAAAATAATTCATAGGATGATTCAAAAGTTGAAATAAGAAAGATATATCATTAAATGGCTTTGATTTTATGCAATAAAATTACATATAAGGATGTATGTTTGGCATGATGGATAATAATGGACTAAGCCCAATATGATTGAGCATATGCATTTTATAGCCCATAAGAACTTTCATGTCTCGACCAGCTTATTTTGATGTGTACCTTTTCAACTTATAATATTGTAAATTGATTACAAAGATTAGAATTAAATAGTAAAAAAGAATTACATAAGCAAGAGCAAGATAGGCTGAATGGAGATCCATGGAGAAGAAGATATAATATTATTAGTTTCTTTCTATGTAAGTCATGCATACTACCTAAGTTTGACCTTTTGATCTTCCTTTTGGATTAGGGATGTCAATGTAGTAAAATCCATAACTATACCATAATTTTATACTTTATATTTATGCGATAGATATAAGATGCATACAAATGTATGCCAACCATAATGAGACTTTATTAACAAAATCCCTCAAATAAACATTAAAGTAAATAAGCCTTCCATTAATTGAATAAGAACCAAAGTTCTTTATAGTGTGTGTTGTTGACCAAAGTCAAGCTCCGATTATATCGAATATGTTCAAATCCAATTAATGAGTTATTTTAGCTAGCCCATTAATTTGTTGACCAAAGTCAAGTTAATGGACCTAAAGGTAAGATTGGATAGTGCATATATGATATACATGTATCAAGAGTTGATGACCTAATGATCCAGTAGTTATTTATGATAAATTGGTACAAAGATACCTACCTTTCGAGGGTGTTGAGTTTTTTTTTTTGTTAACAAATGTCAAGGTGAAATTTCATATTAAGGACTGGATATTGGTCCACTAAGAAAACCATAGAATTTTCTTGGATCACATAGTAAGGGCAATTGATTCTTAATAAAATAGTGGGAGTAAAATAAATTAATTAAAGACCTAACTAATGCATTCATATAGTGAACATACTCTAATACATTTTCTTTTCACATCTAGGATTACATCATGAGCACTCCACAAATAAACCTATGTTCTATTATTGATAACAAGATGGTTGGCAGTAAATACTTTGATTGGGTTCAACAAGTGAGAATTGTTCTCAGAGTTGAGAAAATCCAAGATGTTCTGGATCAAAATCCACCACCACTTTCATCTATAGATGCCACTAATGAGATCAAGGGCACCTACAAGAAATATATAGAGGATAGTCGAGCAACAACTTTCTTGATGCTTGGTGCTATGTCCTAAGAAGTTTAGACTTGACATCAAAAGATGGATGCTAGTACCATGATTTTGCACTTAGAGGAGTTATATGCTTCTTAAGCTAAAACTGAGCAATATAATATTACTACAACTTTTTTGGGTTGCAAAATGGTGGAAGGCACTTCTATTGCTGCTCATGTAACACCCAATACCTGAACATTGGTTCGAGCATCGGAGTGCCACTGTTGCTAAAGTTGTATTATCATTTATAAGATCCACGAGTCCACTTATTACCTAATACTTAAATCCAATTGAAATAATATATTTAAGACTAATGTTACTATTTATTTAGTAAAATTTTTGGCAGCATAACGGTTGTAAAATCATGCCTACCCACCCATAAATTCAAACAAAACACTCCCAATAATTCATACCTCAACTCCATAATTTCTCCAATCCATCACAATTCACCAATCATACATTTCATTCACATATACGTCACTAATTGCCATAATCAACTGTTGATACAAATTTTACCATAATAAGTTTCATAAACATAATGTAAATTTACATGTTTGTAACC
Organism: Excoecaria agallocha; assembly: GCA_037975025.1. Classification (NCBI taxonomy): domain Eukaryota; kingdom Viridiplantae; phylum Streptophyta; class Magnoliopsida; order Malpighiales; family Euphorbiaceae; genus Excoecaria; species Excoecaria agallocha. The sequence goes on along the minus strand of CM075809.1, from coordinate 62,783,475 downwards.
CAAAATAATACACATATGTTTATAATCGACTCAATACATAATTTCATGTTCTAATTAGTTACTACAAACACAATATCTTTCATCATTCCTTTGAGTTCATGTACATGCCAAGTCAATAGCTTCCTACAACATTTTTCTGGTTTTATTTGTCCCCTGCTCACAGTCAAAATAAACCACATTCTAAGTAATCTATTTGGTTAGTGTTGGATACAATATCATAGTATTTCACTATTTACATGCATACTTCAAAAACCATTTAAAACCATAATTTCTTAATTCTCACTTATCTACTTAAATATTCGAATTATCATTTTTTTTATTAAATTACAATTTTATCATTATTTCTAAATATCTACTTGTCTATATTATCATTATTTTTATTTCTATACCAACAAATTTGAACTTCAAACCTATAATTAAATCTCATACATAATAAATTTATGTAATCCAACAATTTTGAGTATTATTCTTAAATTCATATTTTTAACAAAACTCATCTATTATATATTTAAATTCTAATTTATTAAGCATACGCTTTACTTTTAGCTTAATCATTCCTAATTATACTCAAATTCCTTTGTTTCATTTGTTAATTTCTTATTTTTAATATTTCCCCACATTACATATTTAATTGCCATAATTCCTCTATTGTCATTCTAACTTTATAATTTTCACTTTCACCCCGTTATGAGCCAAATCTTACATAATTGCCTTTAATGGTTGTAACTTTGTTAAAATTACACTTTGGTTTCTAAAATCTCATCTTTTGCCATAATTACCATTTTACCCCCAGATTTTAATTTTTAAACAAATCTTATCATTCATTTACATTTTCACTTGCTTTTTCTCTCATTTTAGTCCTTATATTTACTTCTTTAACCAACATTACATTTTAATTCCTATTTTTACAACTTTTCCACTTATTTATGATTTTATCCTTTTCTTATCAAATTTATATCATAATTTCATTTTTATTCTCCAATTAAATTACAATTTAATTCCTTTTATTATTCATTTCCATCTTTGCTCACTTGTTCCACAATTCAGATGAAAATTTCATTATAGTCCTTATCCTTTTACTTTACCCCATTTTCTCTAATTATTACATTAATTCCACTTGTTTGAACTTTTTACACCATATATTACATTTCCACTTTTTGATTTATGGTTTAGTCCTTATGGTTTCTTCACATAGTGGAAAATGACCATTTGATCCCTGCTAACATTATTTTTATACATTTTCATCCTTTTTACTATTTACCCTTCATAATTTAGTTTTCACTACTTATTTACACTTTTGCCACTACTTTTTTTTACTTATTTATACTATAGCCACTATTTAATCATTTAATTACATTTTGACATTTTTCATTCCTTAATTGCTTGACTGTCCCACATGCTAATTTATTTATTCTTTTATTCTCATTTATTTATTCTTTTATCCTCTTTTTTATTGCTAAATTACATATTTTCCTTTACATAATTGCCACTTATTCATATTTTCTTTACATATTTATCCTTAATTACCCATTTTTATCATAATTCCTTCAATTTTCATCATATTATTATTATTTTAGTTTCGCCCTAGTAGTTTCCAAAGTAAACAAAACCCTCAAGTTAGATAAGTAGGATATGGGCTATAATGGCCCAAATACTGGATTAGTTAAAAATAGTATATTTTTTATTATGAATAGTAACATTGGGATGAAGAGTATCATCCGGAGTTGAAAAATATTTTATTGGATCATTGTAAAGAGGAGCTTGGTAGGAGCCCAAGAATGTAAATTGGACTAGAAATTAGATCAAATGGGTCATCAAAAGTTAAAAATAAGAAAAAATTATAGTTTCGGTGTAAATAGTGCCAAGGTTTATTAAATTTTGATCGGAACCTTAAAAATAAAAAATTACATCTAGAGCATACCATAATTTTTAGATCTACATTAAATGAGATGTAAAATCATATGACAAATAAAAAAGTAATTTTTCATTGACATGAAAAATCGTGCTACCGAATTGGCAAAAGTTGATCAAATAAAAAAACAGTCTATGATTGGTTCAAAAATATTCATGAAGTCTAATGATATATTGTAAGAGTTTTGGAAGTATTTTTATTAAGGTTTAAACATAGAAAGTAAGAGAAAAATGATTAATTTGGTTTAAATAGTAACTAGTTAACAGTGGATCTAATCGAAGCTATAAAAATATCAAATGATCTTAAAAAATTATAGAAATTTCTAGTTGGGCTCTAATTGATATTTAGGATTTTTTGGTAGTAAAAAAGTAATGTTATGGTAATACCAAAAATTAGCTAACCGGATCAGTTAAAGTGAATCGAATCCAAAATGAACTCTGATTGAGCCAAAAAATTTTATAAATGCTTAATTTATTATTTTAAGAATTATGAAATTAATTTTGAGTGAATTTAGAGTTGAAAAGGGAGAAAAATAATTTAATGTGCATAAATGAATATAAAATTCAATTTGTGCTTAATTTAGGCCCAACCATTTTTGTTGGACTAGCCGAGCTTGAATTTTAGGGTAAAGAAGCCCCTAAAATATTAGAATTCTGGAGATAACTCCAAAAATATGCTCTCTCCTCCCCTTATTTCAACCTTAGCTTTTATCTTCATCATTTCTTTCATTTTTTTCTTATTTTTCTTATATCTCCACAAAAAATCAAGCCTCCTAGGTAATATTCAGCTCTTCTATAGCATTTTAGTAGCCTCCAATCTTAAATTGAGATGGTTAAAATGGAAATAATCAAGTGATTAAAGTTGGGATACAAAATTGAGGTATGTATATTTGATATTTTTATATTCATTCAAAGGTTCCAATAGATAGTTTAAGGTATGTAGGTTATATTTATGAAGTTATATTGAATTAAGGAAGCAAAATAATGGTGGTTTTCTGAACCCGGTCACCTTAGGATTCTAAGCAGAAGGGTATTGTCCTAAGGATCTAAGGCAAAGAAATGAAGGTTTAAAGAGTGAAAATAAGCTTCTGAGGTAAATGGATACAAATATCCCTTAATTTTTTATTAATTTGGATGTGATTTATGTCTATGTTTAATATGCATGTATGTGATTAATGAATGAACAATTAAATTAATTATTATAAAAATATTTAGAAGAATAAAAATAATATTTTGAATGATTTAAATAAAAAAATAAAAATCAACGAGAATTTCATTATGGTCGAATTTTTCTTTAAAGAGAATCAATATTTATTTTATGCATTTTGGCGAAATTAAGCCATAGATTGACTATAGAAATAAAATAACATATCCATGAATTCTTGAAGAATTTTTGAAATTTTGAGAAGAAAATTAGATTATATAATAGGTGAATTTGTTATATTATTGAGAAATAATTATTTAAATAAGTCAAAAGTGCTAAAATAATTCACAAATTGTGTAAAAGTATTGAAAAAGTTGTGTAAAAGTATTGAAAAAGTTGACTGCCAGAATTACTGAAATAAATAAGTAATTAAAACGGGTAAAGAAATATGAAAAATAACATGAAAATTAAAATAATAAAGGACTTAAATGAAAGAAACTAAAAATTTAAATAAAAATTAAAATTTTTGAAAGCATTGAGGAAAAAGGACAAAATGAAAATTTAACTGTTCTAGAAATTAAATTGTAATTCCATAAAAGTATATTGAATTAAAAATATAAGATATAAATCCAAGGGAAAATTTGTGAATAAATGTGAACTAGAAGTGTAAAATTGGAAAGTAACAAAATTTAGGGACCAAATAAAAATTTTTTCCTCGCATAAAAGTTCAAGTGTTAACAAGAAAGAAATAATGGTAAATGTAAATGAAAAGTTAAAACGAAAAATAAAAATAAAGTTTAGAGTGTAAAAAGGACCTAATTGAAAAGGAATGAAAAGTTTAGGGGTAAAACAATAATTTTTCTAAATATAAAATTTAATGAGCAAAATTGATAAAGAAATAATAAGAAAGGGTAAAATGGTAATTTAATGAAGAACAATCCAAAAATGAATTTTTGTAAAGTAAAAGGACTAAAAATAAAATTTTGCATAAAAAGTTAAAGTAAGGACCAAACAGAAGTTTTGTATGCCAATAAATGAATGTGAAGCGAAAATAAATAAATTAGTAGCAATTTTATAGTTAATGTGCAAAAAGGACGATTTTGCAATTAAATAAAAAATTGAGAACTAAATTGAAAACTATACCAAAGTAGTGGTATTAATTGATATGGAATATGTATAAACATTATTTGAAAACGAAATTGTTGAATTATTGTGGAATACTTCATAAATGGATGAAAATAATGAATTATAATGAGATAATTCATAAAATATATAAAAGTGTCAATTGATAAATAAATGAAAAAGTAAAAGTATGTGAAAGTATTAAAGAGGTGAAGTGAATTCAAGAAAAGTAAATCATTCATGAAATGGGTGAGAATAATAAATATGTCAAATGAATAATGTAATGAAACTCAGAAGTAAGTAAAAAAGTTAGATGTGTAAGAGCGGTAAAGAACTGGAATAAAAAGAAAAAACTGCATGAATAGTATACTAAAATGATGAAAAGCATTGTATAATTAGTCTACTGAAATGAAAAGAAAGAATTGACTGAATAGTATTCTGAAATGAAAAAAAGATCTGAATGAATAATGTATTGAAATGAAATGAAAAAGCAAATTGAAATGTCAGAAATATGAAAATAATTTTGAAATAAGTAAGAATGTTGCCCTTAGTAGTGGTCTGATGGCTTAATCTAGCTCAGTATATAATTGGCTAGCCATAGGGATACTTATACCATGGTGTAAGTCATGGCGACTTGCTTTGCTATGGTGGAATCATAATGATCACCTATAGTATCTATTTTGATTGTTCTGCTCTGTTCTGATATGTTTTGAGGAGAATTAATTCTTTAGGATCAACCCCTACTGTACTGTACTGTACTGTTATAGGCTCGTGAGGTCCACATCCCGTATTCTGATCTGAGAATTTCTACCAGGAATGCACTAGGGACATAATGGTAATAATGATATGAAAGTGCAAAATGTGAAATATAAATGAAAATGAAAGTGGAAAAGGATGGATATGAAAGAAAATGAATAGTTAAGATCGAAATGATAATTTACCCAAATAATGAATTTGATGGGTAAAATAATAAAACAATAAAAATATGTATGAGAATGATAAGATAATGAATGAAAAGATTAAAAGTAATCTTTTGTAGTCTTGGAGGACTAAGTCGACAATTTGATATGACAATGTTAAAACAAGAACTGATCAATAATGTGTATGCAAAATAATGAATTTAAAATGAAAACAAGTAAATTGATAGCAAATCGTAAATAGAATGTAAAATGACAGTTCTGAAATTCTCAGATCAGAATACGGGATGTGGACCTCAAAGTAAATTGATACCCTTTATGGATCTTTATCCATCTTGGCATATTACTCTGGCCAGAGATTCTCTGAACAAGGCAATTATAGAATCATGCGAGATAACTTCCCTTACTAAATTTGGGATGGTGAATCCTTTGTCAATCACTCAACTATCTTCAAGCAGGTCATGATATACCCAATCTCCTAACTATGTTCACTCCCAGTTGAAAGTAATCAGTTATGGAGTCAAAATATACCACTTGCTACTTAAGATAACTTTGGTGATCTCAAGTCTAAGGATACTTGCACAACTGCTATGAAGAGATTCCTCACTGACATAGATTTAATATCCATGTGAGGATTCTTTTTGCAGGTCTCTAATGAACTTGTTCTTCTAACAAGCATCCACATATTAGCTTTGATTATCTTCCATAATCACAGTTATGAGAACCATTGCTTGAACCATTCAAGAAGCATAACGTGTGCTAGTCTGTCCGAATTAACAATATCCTATCTTGTTAATTCTATGACTAAGGATATTTAGATATTAACACATTTGCATGCAATAGACACCTCATATCATGAACGCTTTCATGATTGTCTTTGCACTATGTTTATAATATCAAGGACTTCATTTATTAATTTAAGATTTACAAACTCATGTATTTAAACATAGCATTAATAAATGAATAATGCCTTTTATTAAGAATATAAATTCATACATATAAAATTCATCCCTTTTACATGGGCTCCAGGACATACTCTCTAACAATCTCCCACTTGCACTAGAGCCAATCACTCATATGTCTAAGAACCATGCTATTTATATGGTAATCGTGTTTTATCTGGGAAAGTGCTTTAGTGAGGGGATCCGCCACATTATCATCTGTAGGGACCCTTTTTATTTTTACATCATTTCTAGCTACTATTTTCCTTATGAGATGGTAGCATCTGAGAATATGCTTGGATCGCTGATGAGACCGTGGTTCCTTTGCTTGCGCAATGGCTCCATTGTTGTCACAATATAAAGGAATCGGATCAACAATGCTAGGCACCACTCCTAGTTCAGATATGAAATTTTTGATCCAGACTACTTCTTTGGCTGCTTTCGAAGCAATAATGTACTCAGCTTCTGTCGTGAAATCAATAAGTGTTTCTTGTTTGGAACTCTTCCAACTAACTGCTCCTCCTCCCATTATGAACACATAACTAGATTGTGATTTACAATCATCTTTGTCAGATTGAAAGCTGGCATCTGTATATCCATTTACTTCCAAACTGCCCTCTCCATATACCAAGAATATATCCTTAGTCCTTCTCAAGTACTTAAGGATATTCTTGATAGCTGCCCAGTGTTCCTCTCCAAAATTGGATTGGAATCTGCTTGTGACACCAAAGCAAATGCTACATCTGGACGTGTACATAACATAACATATATGATAGAACCAATTACTGATGCATATGGTATTCTATTCATGCTCTCTCTATTCTCTAGTGTCTGCGGACACATAGACTTAGAAAGGTGTTTCCCATGCACCATGGGTATAAACCTTTTCTTAGAGAGATCTATATTGAACCTCTTCAATACCTTATCTATATATGTACTTTGAGAAAGACCTAGCAACCTATTAGATCTATCTCTATAGATCCTTATTCCCAGTATATAGGATGCTTCTCCAAGGTCTTTCATGGAGAATTGCTTGGATAACCATATTTTAGCAGATTGGAGAAGAGAAATATCATTTCCCATGATCAATATGTCATCCACATATAGAACCAGGACGACAATTACACTCCCACTGACCCTTTTATACACACAAGGTTCATCTTCATTCTATGAGAAACAAAACTCTTTGATTGTCTCATTGAATCGTATGTTCCAGCTCCTAGAGGCTTGCTTCAATCCGTAAATGGATCTTTGAAGCTTGCTTCACATCCATTTGCCAAATCTCATAATCATAATGAGCTACAATGGCTAAAAGTATTCTTATAGACTTAAGCATCGCTACAGGAGAAAAGGTTTCGTCATAGTCAATACCTTCTTTTTGACGATAGCCCTTTGCTACTAAGCGAGCTTTATAGGTAACTATATTACCTTCCATGTCGGTCTTCTTTCTGAAGACCCATTTGCACCCATGGGTTTTATCCCTTCAGGTGGTTGAGTTAAAGTCCATACTTTATTCTCATACATGGAGTCCATTTCAGACTGCATAGCCTTAAGCCATAAATCACTTTCTGAACTATTCAAAACTTCTTAATAGCTTGTAGACTCATTATCCTCTACTACAGTTATGCCTCTTTTCGAATCAACGTGAAATCCATATCTCACAGGGATAGAACACATCCTAGTAGATCTTCTAGGATTTTGTGTATAATCAGGTTCAACTGTAATCTCATCATAATGTAATTCAGTTTCGGGTTCAATCGGTTGATCTACTTTTATTTGTGGGTCTTGAACTTCACCAAGTTCAATTTTACTCCCACTGTCCTCTCGTAAGAGAAATTCTCTTTCTAAGAAGACAACATGCCTTGAAACAAACACATTTTATTCTAAGGGATGGTAGAAATAATATCCAAAGGTTTCTTTTGGATATCCCACAAATAAACATTTGTCAGACTTAACATCTAGTTTGTCTAACATTGTCCTTTTCACATAAGCAGGACAACCCCATACTTTCATATGAGAAAGCGTGGGTTTCATGTTATTCCACATCTCATATGGAGTAACATCAACCGATTTACTAGTAACTCTATTTAACACATAAACAACAGTTTCTAATGCATATCCCCAAAAAGACTTAGGCAAGTTTGCTCGGCTCATCGTTGATCGAACCGTATCTAATAGTGTTCGATTTCTCCTTTCAGATACACCATTGTGTTGTGGTGTATATGGTGGAGTCAATTGAGATAAAATCCCATTATCTCTAAGATAATCTTGAAATTCTTGGCTTAAGTATTCTCCACCTCGATATGATCTAAGTGTTTTAATACTCTTGCCAAGTTGTTTCTCTACTTCATTTCTAAATTCTTTGAACTTTTCAAATGCTTCTGATTTATGTTTCATCAGATAGATGTATCCATACCTGGAATAATCATCTATGAATGTAATGAAGTAGGAGTAACCTCCTCTGGCATGTGTAGTCATTGGACCACATACATATGAATGTATTAAGTCCAAAACCATTTTAGCTCATTCTCCTTTACCAATAAAGGGAGCTTTTGTCATCTTTCTTAATAAACAAGATTCTCATGTATCAAATGATTTATAATTAAATGATCCCAAATCACCCGACTTGTGTAATTTGGTCATGCATTTCTCATTTATATGGCCTAAACGACAATGCCATAAGTATGAGGTATTTAGATTATCATATTTCATTCTCTTGGTATCCACATTATGCACTTCTTTAATTAAATCAAGAACAAAAATACCATTCTCAATGATAGCTTTTGCATAAAACATATTGTTCTTAAAAATGTAACAACACTTGTCCTTTAAAGAAATGTCATAATCGTTTAATAAACAACTAAAAGAAATAATACTCTTGGATGAAGCTGGAACATAATAACAATTATTTAATTCCAGTACTAATCCACTTGGAAGAGGCAAATGGTAAGTCTCCACAACCGTTGTAGAGATGTTCTGTCCAGTAGCTGACTGCAAACATATCTCTACCTTTCCAACTCTTCTAAAGCTTTTAAGCCCTTGTAGATCATTACACAAGTGAAATCCACATCTGGTATCTAATACCCAAGATTGTTTTGAAGCAATAGAATAAGTATTAATTTCAATCATATGAATACCTGAAGTAGAAGCATCATCATGCTTTTTCTCCTTGAGAGTATCTAGATAGGCCTTGCAGTTATGCTTCCAGTGACCATCCTTTCCACAATGGAAGCAAGTTCCTTTGGGATTCTCTTTCTTGGCAACCTTCTTCTTAGAGATCCCACCATTCTTTGGCTGCGCCTTGGTTATCTTCTTTTTCTTCTTCTGCTTCTTGCCTTTAGCAAAAGTGACAACCATGACACCTTTTGGATCCTTCTTAAAGGATCCATCAGCTGGTTTGAGCATGTTGATTAACTCAAGAATGGTAACTTGGATGTTGTTCATGTTGAAGTTAAGCACGAAAGGTACATAACTTGGAGCCAACGAGTACAAGATTAAATCTATGTATAGATCATTATCTATTACATTGCCAAGTCTACTCAAATGCTCAATATACCCATACATCTTCAATGCATGAGTAGCAGCTGAAGTGCCTTCCACCATTTTACAGCTAAATAGAGCTCGAGCAATCTAATATTGCTCAGTTCTAGCCTGAGAAGAATAAAGCTCCTCTAGATGCAAAATGATGGTTCTAGCATCCATCATCTCATGTTGCTTCTGAAGCTCCGAGGACATAGCACCTAGCATCAGACATGCTGCTGCTTCACTATCCTCTATGTATTTACGATAAGTGCCTTTGATCTCATCAATGGCATCATCTGATGGAAGTGGTGGTGGATCTTTATCCAAGACATAATGGATCTTTTCAGCTCTGAGAACAATTCTCACTTGCCTAATCCAGTTAGAATAGTTACTGCCAACCAGCTTGTTATCGAAGATTGATCGTATGTTAATGTTTGATGTGCTCATGATGATGACCTTTGATGTGAAAAAGAAAACATATGAGAGTATGTTCATATATATGTATGCATTAATTAGGTCTTTAATTAATCCATTTACTCCCTCTATTTTATTGCAAATTAATAGCCCTCTCTATTTAATTCGAGAAAACCCGATGGTTTTCTTAGTGGGCCAATATCCAATTCTTGATATGTAATTTGACCTTGACTATGGTCAACAAGGCAAACTCCATACCTTTGAAAGGTAGGTATCTCTATACCAATTGTGTCTCTACACAACTATTGGATCATTAGGTTATCAACTCTTGATGCATGCATATCATATATGCATTCCCTAATCTTGCCTCTAGAACCATTAGTCTTGACTGTGGTCAACAAACTAATGGGCTAGCTAAGATGACCCATTTAATTAGACTCGAACATATTCGATATAATGTGAACTTGACTGTGGTCAACAACCCATACTATAAAGAACTCTGGTTCTCCTCAAATTAATGGAAGGCTTATATACCTTAGTATTTATTTGAGGGTTTTAGTTAATTAAGTCTCATCATACATGGTTGGCATACATTGGTATGCATTCTATATCTATCACATAAATATAAGCATACAAATATGGTATAGTTATGGACTTTACTACATTGATTTTCCCGAGCCAAAAGGGAAATCAAAAGGCCATACCTAGGTAGTATGCATGATTCAAACAAGTAAAAATAATTACATCATCTTCAAACTTGTTGGATCTCCATCGGGCCCATCTTGCTTCTTGATAGTGGTCTTCATCTCTATCTCTAATTCTTATAAGTAATCTAATTACATATTACATTTTAAAAAAAAATACAAACCAAAAACAAGTGGCCGGGACATGAAAGTCCTCATTGGTCCAAAACATGCATAATGCTCAATCACATTGGGTTTTGTCCATAACTATCCATCATGCCAATCATACACCCTTATATGCATTTCTAATGCATAAAGTAATGGATTACTTTCTTTCAACTCTTAAAACAATCTTTTGAGTTATTTTAATAATGTGATCAAATTAGGAAACTTTTTCCATTTTGGAAACTTTCATTTTAGGAAACCTTTTTGCATGCATGTGTTCTTGCCTTAATAATCAATCCAATTGATTATTAATTAATTATTAATTGATTATTTAATTAATTAATCAAATTAAATAATTAAAAGAATCAATTTTGGGCTTAAGATAAAGGGTAGGCCGAAACCCACAAAATTAAACCCTAAATGTGTTCACACACAAACTAGTTTTGTATCTATTGGACCATTTGGGTCTTTTGGAATAAGCCAAGCCCACTTCAGCACTTAAAACCCATTAATAAACTTAATTAGATTCTATAATATTTAATTTAAATCAGCTCCTTGGGCCCAACAAGTCATTCACTAATTTAAATTAAGTCCGTAAACATAATTAAGCCTATTAAGTAGTTTTATTGAATTAAAATTAATCCAATTAATTCAAGGCCCATTTTAATTAATCCAATTAATTAAAAACACTTTAATATATCAGATATATCAGATTTAGAAGATTAAAAATCGTTCAAAATAAGAAACACATTAAGAACACACCAAGAACACCAATTTATCGAACTTTTCGACTAAACTAGTTTTCATGCAAAACTTGTTCTATTTTAATTTCGTTTAATACTATGGCTTAATAACATATATTAAACACGTAAATTATCATTAAAATGATCTTAGAGTGGATCTATAAAAAATTAATTTAGAACAGCCCCTAAACTTCATTGAAAAAAGCCATTCACGCCATTCTCAATGGTTGTTTCCTCAAAAGAATCGTTTTTATTTTTCGTTTTATATATTTGATCACATATATATACAGAAATCAATATTTATCATTCATGAACAATCAAATATGATATTTTAAAGTTCATGAAATAAAAAACTCAAAAATAAAACTTATTCCGTAGAAAAATATAGAATTGTATAGTCATGGCAAAACTGAGGCTCTGATACCATGTTGGGAATTATCGGTTACATGCATCTCATATAGAAGCGAAATTTAAAATTTTTAACTAATATATCTGATCTTTCCATGAATTTACAATATAAATATTAATGAGAATAAGAAAAATCGCCTTTGATTTTTGTTGTATAGTTGATTTTCCTTCTCATCGGGTTATCGCAAACCACAATGTCCAAAATCGAACACCTCCAATGAGTAATCCACACTAGAGAAGGAATGAATGAACCAACAATTGGGAGAAACAAGGGTTTTCCAAAAATCCCTAGATGCTAGCTAGGGAAGGTGGCGGCTAGGGCTTTTAGAATGAGAGAAAAACTTTTCTCTTAATTGTTCTTACTTAACCCTAATTCCACATCACTTGGATTTTTATAGTTAGGTTAAAAATCCAACTTCATAATGGGATTGGACTCTTTAAAATTTTTGGAGAATTATTAATTGGGATTCTGGAATTATTTATAATTATTTGGGCTCAATTAAATCCAATTTAAGCCCTTTCACAAAAGACTATGCATAAAACCCATAAACTAGGCCCTTTGTACATATACTTGGATTTAATTACCCAAATAAATTCTAAATCCAACCAAATTAAATATGTAGGATCCATAACACTTATGTAACATATTTAATTTATTTTGATCCAAGAAATAGGCCTCTAAGGCCTTCTGTTTGGAGTTGCCGTGTGGCCCTTCTTTTGGAGGGTTTCTGCACCAACTTCACTTCTCTGGACCTCTGTAATTTCTTCAATGGATCTATTAATTATTATATCAGCTCTATAATACTTATATTCTAATAATAATTAATTATGAAATACATTATTTCAATTAGGTCCAATTTTACAGAACATTTCTCAAAAGTTTCGCGAACAATTTTACTTGATCATAATTAATTAAACTCTTTAATTAATTATTCTCTTATTCACTTATCTATTCCAATAATAATATCAAATATTATTATCGTTGTCATTTTACCATTTTATCTTTTTCTCTATATGTGTGTGACCCATTGGGTTCATGTCCATATTAGCAGTATAACATGTAATTGCGAGTTCCATTCAAAACTCACATGATTTAAACTTCTTTAAATCATTTTATCAATCCCTATTGATATTCTTGATACACTATTATACAAGTTATGATTGGCCTCTAGCTAGGCATCATGACTATCCAAATGTCAGGAAAGTCAAGTAGTTTGACTATACCCTTCCATAGAAATAGTTACCGTACAATTACTCCTTTCACCACTCTTATCTCAATTAGATTCTCAGTATGGATTTCTATCAACTCATATAAATCTAATTGTGCATGTTTTATTAATTTAACCATTGTTCCCAAAATGTCCTCCATGGATCTCTATCCATATTGGCATATTACTCTGGCTAGAGATTCTTTGAACAAGGCAATTATAGAATCATGCGAGATAACTTTCCTTACTAAATCTGGGATGGTGAATCCTTTTTCAATCACTCAAATATCTTCAAGTAGGCCATGATATACCCAATCTCCTAACTATGTTCACTCCCAGTTGGAAGTAATCAGTTATGGAGTCAAAATATACCACTTACTACTTAAGATAACTTTGGTGATCTCAAGTCTAAGGATAATTGCACAACCGCTATGAAGAGATTCCTCACTGACATATATTTAATATCCATGTGAGGATTCTCTTTGGAGGTCTTCAAGGAACTTGTTCTTCTAACAAGCATCCACATGTTAGCTTTGATTATCTTCCATAATCACAGTTATGAAAACCACTGCTTGAACCATTCAAGAAGCATCACATGTGCTAGTCTGTCCGAATTAACAATGTCCTATCTTGTTAATTCTATGACTAGGGATATTTAGATATTAACACATTTGCATGCAATAGACACCTCATATCATGAACGCTTTCATGATTGTCTTTGCACTGTATTTATAATATCAAGGACTTCATTTATTAATTTAAGATTTACAAACTCATGTATTTAAACATAGCATTAATAAATGAATAATGCCTTTTATTAAGAATATAAATTCATACATATGAAATTCATCCCTTTTACATGGGCTTTAGGGCATACTCTCTAACAACATGAGCCCATAAATCCAGAATAAGTTAAGGTAGCCACATGGAGAGTGCCTCAACCACATCATACTACTCATTTTTTTCTTTCCTTTTTTTCTCAACTTTTCTCATATTTATATTATTGATCTGCCTTTGGTGCACTCATACGAGTCGCTATAACTCGCTACCGTGGTATATGTATATGTCCCTATAGGTAACCATTATATCCTATACCTCTGGCTTTGCTACTACATACTAAGGGCAAAACTATCATCATCAAGATCAATTGTTTATATCACAATCATCATAATATTTTATTAACTATTCCATAACATCATCACGCCATTTATTATGCTATTCCACCATCATTCTCATATCATTTTCGTTTTCTATCACATGTTTCACTATATATGCATTTATACACTTTGTATACATTTGTTTCATACATGTCATCATTTGACCATAATAGGCATATAACCATTCATATATCTTTTATGTCACATATTGTTCCCACGATGTCTTTAAGGCTTTAATTATGCATATAAATATTTTATTCATCATAATTAACATTTAATTTATTATAATTTTACTATTTTCCATTCGAACTTAATAGGACTATATGTAGACACTATGACCCAAGGTAGCCTAGATTAGGGTTTCTTAATGATGAAAACATAGTATATTTTTGATAGAGAGCACAAATGTCAAAGCTTCGACCTTGATCTCTATATTTTCATAAATATTTTTGTGGTTTTACAATTTGATTTTTAAATATTTGGAAAAAAAAACATAAAAAACCTTTAACCTCTGCTAATCACAAATGATAGTTTGTCATAGAGGGATGGTTACCCGTGGCTATCCTCCTTCAGTCCAGATCAGATCAGGGTATTTTTATAAATTTTAGGGAATCATATAAGGGACGATTGTTTGTTAATTACATATGCCATCTATGGGGTAATTTCTAAATTTTCCATATTTTCCAATTTTGAAATTCTAGATAGTGATGAGATCAAATTAACACTGAATTTTAGGGGATTTAATCTTCCTTGTTTTAGAAAGGAAGAGTTAGAGTTGATCTTTAACTCTTCTCCAGAAATAAAAGGCAAAATTATGGTTTTAAGGGGATCCTCACAATTTTGAAAAAGAGCAGACTTTTCAAAGAGAGAAAATAATTCTCTATTTTTGAAATTGAAGCTCTGTGCAATCATTCATATGAAAGATATGCAAACCTTTTCTTTGCTTTTAGATAGTGGGAATTGAGGATTAGAGTGAAGATTATAGCTTTCTATAATCACATAATTAAGTCTTTTTAAGAGTAATATTTTAGGCCTAAAGTTCTTTCTCTCTCTAGATTCATCACGTAATTATGTAATTAATTGTCTTTAATTTATGTTTATAATGCCATGATTTATATTTCTTTTCTTTTATTTAATTTGTTCTATATTTTCATAAATGCCATGGTGATTTGATATTGTTTAAATGTGTAGAATGGCATGTTAAAATAGTTTAATTTATTTTATGTATTTGCATGTTTATTTATATTAGCATGATTTAAATTGTGTTTTATCATTATATTTTTTTTGTAGATTTGGTATGTTTTAGGGTTTTAAGATCGCATATTTAGGTTTAGAACTTATTTTTCATTTTTTAGAGTTAAAAATCAATTTTTTTACCTGTGTTAACAAGCGATCGAAAGGGAATAAGACATCACAATTAGCCGTATGTCAGGGTTACAGATAAGACATCGCAATGTTTTCTCCTTATACCATCTCTCTTTTTTGTCTAAGTATCTGTCCTTTTGCCTTGGGGCATCTATGGCTCTATTTTCTCCCTTTTAACATATTTTAATGTTATTTTTGTTAATTTAGGTCATTTTGAGTGTTTAGATATGCATTTTAGCTTTATTTGTTTTTCTCCTGTATGATATGATTTGTATTTTATTTTTTTATTTTTATTTACTTATTTTAGTATGTTATCGTTAATATTTTTATTTAATTAATCAATTTGTTTTGATTTATTTTAATATGCTAACCAATTTGCTTTATTTGTGTGAGCCATTATTTTTCATGCATTTATGAATTTTTTGGGGAATTATTTTGCCTTAGAGGTTCAACCCTTGGATAGTTCTTTTCTACCCCTTTTTCCTTTTTTATTGCATTTAGTTTTATGCTTTATTTTATTTTGCATTATTATGCCTTATTTATTGTTTTATCCTATTTATTTAATTTTGATACTTTATTTTATTTTTTTTGGATGTATTTATTTTTAGAGGATGTAATAATTGAGTAAAAAAATAATTTTTAGCATGCTAAGTGATAAAAGTCGTTTAAATATTTTGTACTTAATTAATTTGTATTTTTATTAATAAAAATGGATCAATGTCTAATTTTATTCCAAAATTATATAAATAAAAAAGAATCTTATTTTCATCAAAATTGGGATCACTCATCTCAAGTTTTCTTAAAATTAATAAAGACTCTTCATCTTTCCTTTTGTAAATATATATGTGGGAACCAACATTTCCAAACTTAATGATATAACTCGTTTTATATATGATATTTTATCTTTTCTATTCATTGGATGATTTGCTTCCGCAATAAATTAAGTAGTTAATTTGCTTGCTTTATTTTATCCATTTTTTCATCACTTTAACTATTTAATTGATGTATTTATGTACTTTTTTTTTGCAATATATCATGTAAAAATGGAGGTAGTGGATTAATAAATAAAAATTTAATTATGAGTAACACCTAACCGAGATGCCAAGTAAGAGTGATGTCCTAAACATCAATTTTTGTTTGGCCACCAAAAGGTTGAGAATAATTTTTTAATATTTTATTGGATAGTTACTCCATGATATTTGCCTTTTTGAATCCATATTGGATGCTTTTATATGTTGACCATTAATAATAATTTAGGTTTAATCCTTTTTTTTATTATGAAGTAGCCAATTTATTTGTTATAGTGAGGCTCGATCGATCTCAAACCCTAAAAGCAGGCGTACGAGAATGTAATCTAAATTGAGAGGGCTCTAATGCATGTCACACCATATATATACCAATTTGTTTAATCCTTATAATTCATTTTAAACATATTTTTCATGCATAATTAACATAATTCTAACCCTTAATTAAATTAATTCCATACCTAACTTTAATATCTTGTACTTATATAATAGGTTTCAATTCTAATTTTCTATTTTTAATCATGTTTTCATAGATTTAACTTTACCAAACTCATTATTTAGCATTTAATTTCACTTAACTATCATCAATTTCACTTATCTATCACCCCTAGAGAATTTTAGAGCAAATATGATTTTTGGATTATTTATATACTTACATAGATGGCTATGATTGCTTGGTCACTACATAATCCAAAAGTTCATGTTATGCCACTTGTCACTTCCTTATTAATTCTTACTCATCTCTCTCCTACCTTATGGGTGAGCACTATCCCATAGATGAGTGCTACCCTCTGGGTAAGTACTACCTTATGAGAATGAGTGAGTCACCACTTAACTTGAATAATAGATATTACATTCGTTTGACACCATTTCATTAGTCCTAGTGTTTTCCTTATTAGATCTCCATGAAAATTGATCCAAAATATAGAAAAATATTAATTAAGCTATTTTGAAAATTTTAGATCAATTCGAGTTCATTTTGATATATTTCTAAGCTTAGAGGAAAAATTATTGGTTCGAAATCTAATTTTTTAAAGCTGTCCAAAATTTTATTTTTCACTTTCAAAAATTCATTTGGAATATTTCTAATGACTTTATGCAATTGAAATAATTTTTTTAGGTTTGTACAGTGTGACTAAATTTTTCATTGTCTTTTGAAGGCCTATTCAATTTTCACTCAAATTATGCTATTAGACTCGATATAATTTATACTTTTTAATGGTGAAAAGAAATTTTTATGGGTTTCGAGCAGTATTATTCACCTCGAAATCACTATTCATTGCTTGAAAGTACTATTTATAAAAATTGAAATTTGGGTCATTACAGTTCATACATTAAAGATATATGGGTGTATTAAACATTTAGGTAAGCTAGGTTAGGTTATGCTATAGATAATGATCTGTATATAGACTTGATCTTTTACTCATTATCTCCAAGTTTTGCACCTTTTGTGCTTAATTACAATATGAACAAGTTTCAAACTTCTAAACCCAAGCTTATTAATATGCTTAAGATGGCTGATAAATCACTTAAGAAGAATCTAAAACTAGTCATGGTTATCACTTCTGCTAAAAAGGGTAAGAAGTAAATGAAGAAGGAAACCCAGATGTAGCCTTATCTTAGTGGTATATCTAAGAAGAAGGTTGCCAAAAAGGAGAAGAATCCTAGGGAGACTTACTTCCATTGTGGAAAGGAAAGCCGTTGGAAGCGAAATTGCATGGTTTATTCATAAGGAGAAGAAATAGGTTGAGGCTTAAAATCCAGCTATTTATAATATTAAAACTAATTCTTATTTTATTACTTCTAGGTAATCTTGGGTATTAGATACCAGATGTGGATCTCATTTATGTAATAATCTATAAGGGCTTAGAAGTAGTAGAGAGTAAATAAGGTAGAGATATATCTATAGTTAGCTACTGGCTAGAACATCTCTACATAAGTTATGTGGACTTATCACCTGCCTCTTCTGCGTGGATTGACATTAAATCTAAATAATCATTAGGGTTAGTTGCAAATTAAGGCCTAGACTATAGGGTATCTTACAATGTTGGATCCCATCTTTAAAATCTTATAATATCAATCTCTAACTTTAACTTTCCTTTCAATTGAGGGACTCTATCGTTATTTTATTGCTATTCTATCGCTATTGAAAGAGAAATGACAGAATAGCAACTGAGTTGCTCAATTGAAAGGGAAGTCAAAGTTGGGAGTTGACATTGTAAAATTTTGAAAATGGGGTGTAGACATCGTGACATAAGGCAACCTAGGTCAGGATTATCAAAAGATGAGGAAATAGTATATTTTTGATGAAAAGTGCAAATCTCGAAACTCTGAGTGATTTTTTCACAAATTTCACAAAACTTTATGATTTTTTGAGTGTTTATGAAAGGTTTTAACAAAAGAGCACTAAAAATCTTAATTCAAGCCTTTAGTGATGACAGACAATTGTTTATCATGTAAGGACGATTGTCTGTGGCCATCTTCTTTCTGTCCAAGTTAGATTAGGGGTATTTTTATAAATTTTAATTTTTTCCTGAGGGATGGTCATCTATCCTAAGGGATGGCTGTCTATGGTTAAATTTCAGATTTTTCATGTTTTTGGTTTTCAAAAATGGGAATAGATTTTCAATAATCTTTAGTCCAAATTTTAAGGGATTAATCCCTCCAGATTTAGAAAGAGTTATAATTCAATTCCAACACTTTCTTAGGTATAAAGGATTAAAAAATCATTTTGGAAAGGGAGAAAAAAATTCTGAGAGAAGAAGAAAATAATTCTTTTATCTCAAAGAAGAAAAAGGCGCTAACATGCTTTTGATCCAAACAAATAACACACTCAAAAATCATTTATTTTTTTTCCTTGAACATAAAAACTACAATCAAAATGGGGATCTAGACTTAAAAAATTTTAAAGTTAGAATATCTCCCGATGGTATTATTCTAGGCTCTCTATTCATCTTTCTCTCTACATTTCATCATATATGTATTCATGTTATTTGTTATTAAAATTAAATATTTTACATGCTATTATTTTGGAACTCGTGTGTTTCATGTGAATGCCATGTTAACCTGGATCTATATACATGATAGAATATGAATTTAAGTGTGATTTTCTCTATGGTTGTATAATGCAAAACCTTGATTTTATATTATTGTTTTAGTTTTTTAATGTCATTCAGTGTATTCAAGGTTTGATTTAGGGTTAGAATCTTAGTTTGGAATGTTTTAGTACCTTATATTTGAGTGTTTAACAATTGGATTTTGGTACATTTCAAGCTTTTTGTTTTTCCCTCAAGTGGTAGATAGGAAGAAACCCCTATGGACGACTGCTTATCAACATGACAGATGGGACATTGTAAAAGCTTCTTCTTATCCCATCCCTCCTCTAGCCATGGCCATCTGTCACCTATATAGGGGCATCCGTGGCTGATTTTAGGCTTATTTTTAGGTATTTTATGTATTTTTATTGTTGTTCAAATTTTTTTATTGATCCTTAGAATGCTAATTTATTTTTTGTACATATTTTGATTCTATATGTATGCTTAATTAAGTGAATTAAAGGGATGAAAGTGGAAGTAAATTAAAAATTAAGGACTAAAATGGAAATTTTAGTACACATAAGTACTTAATAGATAAAAATGTGAATTAAAGGGATTATAAGTCTTAAAGGTGAAAAATGAGTATTATAGAAGTTATTATGCAGAAGAATTAAATTATGGAATGTAAATTAAAGTTAATTTATATAATAAAAATAATTAGTAATTTATGGATGAAATAATGAGTTGAGGGATAAAACAATAATTTGGTTGTAAATGAAAGAATTAAGAGCCTGATTGTTAATAAGTAATAAAAATGGCATTTTTGTGAAATAAGAATAAGAATTGGAATTGAAATATATATTTGAGAAATAAATGAAAGAGACGGTCAAAATTGTAACTTTAGGGACTGAGTTGCAAATTTAACAAAAGTAATGACCCTTAAGTGAAAAAATGAAGGCAATTGTAGTAAGGATAAGTAAAAATGAAAAAATAGTAGCTCAAATTTGATTGAATAAAATATGATAATAAAAATAAGTCAGTTTAGTAGACAAAATCCATAATAATGAGTAAGAAATTAAAGTTAAAATGATAAATTTGATGCAGCAAAGTATATTAGGGGTAAAAATGTAATTTTAGTGGGGATGGGATTCAAAAAGAATAATAGTGAAACTAAATAGTGAAAATCAAGTCAAATAGTAAATAAAGAATAGAATAGATGAAATTAAGGATAAAATGAGGAAACAGGGGTAAAAATTGTTATTCGGTAACTAAATAGAGAAACTAGAAACTAGTAGTAAATGAGAAGTTAGAATGATATTTTAGTAATCAAATGATTATTAAATGAGGATATGTACATGATAGGAAAAGAGATTAATAATCCTATATGTTAGAAATAGAATAGGAAAAATAGATTAGTAATTAAAAAATGAGAAATTAATAAAATGAAAAGCAAAAATGTGAAAATAAAGTTAAAAGGATAATAATAGTAATTTGGTAGGAAATTATTTTCTTTTAAAAAATAAATTAGGGACTAAAGGAGAATTTTGGTGAAATATAGGACTTGGAAGGTAAAAAGGAAATTTTAAGAAGAATAAGGATAATTAAGGATTAAATTGAGATACATTGTAGTAAAAATAAGAAAGAAGGGTAAAACTATAAATTGGAATTAAATATATGTGTAATGGTGAGATACGACTACATGGAATAAATGATTGATAATGAAATAAATAGATTAACTAATAAGGCATTAAGAAATGCAAGTAAGATGTAATAGAGAATTAAGAAATATAAACATGATTGGAAATATAATCTAGCATGTAATGTTATGAAAATAAGAAAAGAAGAAAATTAATGGAGAGAAATTAAGATAATAGCTGTAAAAAAAATAGTCTGATTAAAGAATTTAATTATAGATGGTTAAAGAATAAAATAACAACAATTTATGTGTGTATGCATGCATGTGAAATGTATTAATCGGGTATCCACCACAAAGTATTTTATACTTAGCATATGCACATAGGTACATAAAAGAAGAAATAGGAACTTTGAAATGATAGGTATTGGGTACTAAAGAAGTTGTACATTAAAGAAAGGAATTTTGTTTGTAGGTATATATATGGCATATATATGTGCGATGAGTAAGTCTATAAAACTTAAAGAGAATGAAATTAGACTAGAAACATGTAATATCATTTTCATGAGATTTTAGATTTTATATGTGTATTCTAGAGAAATAACATTTGAGTTGTGTTGTGATAATTGTTGGATGATGTTTATTGATATTGAGGTGAATGATAAGGGAATTATTGGATAATATAGTTAAGCAAGTTGATACTTGTGACATTCCGATACTTGCTCCAATATTCACATGAAGTGTAACTAAATACCTTTTATTTAAGTATTACTTTATTAAATTTCTTGTACAAGTACATATATGTACATATAAATTTAACATGATTAAAGTATATTTACAAATTAGTTTATTACATATGTTCCAAATCCTTTACAATGAACATTTACAGAAAATAACTCTACATCAAAATTTATCTTCACTCACTTTCCTCTCCAGTGGCCTGTAGATGTTGACTTGAGATAGACACTTTTACTTTACATCTATGTACCTACACGAGAAGAATACATGCTAAGCAATGGCTTAGTGGGGAATAAAAACAATGTAATCGATTGTTTGTCGAAGTTTCAAATACAAATAACACAATATGCTAATACACATAACGTAATAACATATCTTTTCATGTTGCAATGCACATACACTTATGACAATAGTCCATGCATTAAGGAATATTGCAATACCATTTATCAATCACACTATTAATATCATAAAGAGACATTGATATAACACTGAATCATTAAGGTATTTACACTATTAATCACTTATCAATAATCATCAACTTTATTCACTTTCATCTCTTGAATTACCATTTTTGGTGGAAATGGGTACAAACACTTGATGCCGGCGAGCAATATCGAACATTTGAGATATAAAAGTCCTAGATCACATAATACCAATAGGTATCAAAAAACTTGACACCTTACGGTGACAACACTACACTTGTAGCTGCGATCACTATCCCCTTTTACGCATGCCTATCTATCCACTATTATGTAAAATTCAGGCTTTCAATAAGTCATTAATCACTCAAGAATATTACACTTGATACATTTAAAATCATAAAGTTTATACATAGAATAGCTTGTAACAAAATCACTAAACAATTTATATCCACTTACACTTCAAATATAATTAAAATACACATTAACATGATTATCATTTATCATGCAACATGTAATACTATGCATACCATTTATCATGTTCACTCACATTCATTACTTGTATAAATTCTTATATTTTAAGTTTAGTCTATAACTTTATTTTAATACTTTAATATGCTCTACATACATTTCATGCCACATATTACTCTTATTTCTATATTTAAAACACTCTAAACATGTTTGGGTAAGTTTCGGTGACAATTCGGGATCTAAAAATCAAGTATAGGATAACACAAGGTAGGATCATGATGGCCAATGATTTGTTGTGACCATGAGATAGGTAAAATTTTGATTTTGGAAGGGCATACTGTAACACCTTTACTAACACAATCAGATTAATTTTTCATTTTCAAATCATTAATTGGCATACAATTTACCAATTGGTCCTTATTTTAACTTTTTCATGCAAAATTATATTTTAGTCCTTATAATTTATAAAAATTTCATTTTCAGTATGTTTATGCACTATTTCTTTCCTTTTTACCCTTTATTTTCACTTGCTTTATCTTCCTTAGGCTTTCTTTCTTTGCCTTTAGCCTTAGAAGCTTGTCCACCAGCTTGAGAAACTATAAGGGGCCACATTTTCCATCAAAAAGAAATATCAAAATTTTGATCTTTTATGCTCAAATTGACATCATAAATGGACTCTAGGCACCTAAAAATACTTGTAGGAACCCTTAAAATAATTTAAAATCTTAAATTTCACTTATCTCAAAATTTACCTATATCAAAAAGTAGAGGATACTGTTGTCTCATTGCAGTTTCTGGATCCCATATAGCTTTCTCCACGTTATGATGGTTTCAAAGCACCTTCACTAGTAAAACCTGCTTGTTCGTGAGCTGTCTAATCTCTCTAGCTAGGATCTTTACTGGTTTCTCCTTATAGGTCATACAAACCTGCACTTGGATCCCTTTTGAATCATAAATCAAATCAGGCCCTACAAACTTCTTCTCACTCAATTTTGTCCAACATAAAGGAGTTTTACACTTCCTTCCATACAGTGCCTCAAAAAAAGCCATCTTTATACTAGACTGGTAGCTATTATTATAAGCAAACTCTACAAAAGATAAGTATTTCTTCTAACTGCTACCAAACTCTAATACATAGCATCGTAACATATCTTCCAATATCTGAATCACCTGCTCCGATTGACCATCAATCTGAGGGTGGAATGTTATGCTGAAATGGAGCCTAGTACCCGAAACTTCTTGCAAACTTTTCTAGAAATGAGAGGCGAATCTGGGACCCCTATTAGAAATGATGGATGATGGTTCTGTAATCTTACTATCTCATTAATTATTTATCAAAATACAATTATCAATGTGTTTGACATTCAATACAAATTAATACCATTACTTTGGTAAACTTTCCAATTCAGTCCTTAATTTTTCATTTAATTATAAAATTGCCATATTTACACTTTAATTACAATAAATGAATATGGAATGAAAATCAGTGTGCGTGTAACACCTTTATTATAATTTTGGCTGTTGATTTAAACGATAAGCCAAAAAAGTTTTTTCTATTCTAAAAATCATATACTGAACCAATTATTCCATTATTCCTAAATTCTTTCCCATCCATAATAATTATAATTCAAACTTGCCGATAACCTATAACTTTCCAATTTAATTATTTATCAATTAAAATTCCAACAATATAACGACTTAAAAACCTACCTACCCAACTTGAAAACTATTAATCCACAACCCTCAAGGGCACAAAAATTTATAAACAGAATATATATACATCCATTCATCCAATCGCATATCAAACACACCCATTCAATTTCATTTCCTGATAATACACATATTTACATTTTCAATAGCTTTTTCCATAAAGTACATCAGTCATTTCACTTTTTCCAACATTTTGGTATAGATTATAAATTATCTCATAATAATTATCTCTCAATTTTAAGCACACATGGTCCAATGTGAAAAGATAATTTTATCCCTTTCTTTAGAAATCATTCCTTCTAGGTCCTGACTTACAATGGCATTCATAACTATACACAATTGGATTAAAAATACATCATTAATTGGTTAGAATTCCTCCTAGGGTACAGTTAGGGTATTACATCAATAGATGGTTCAATGAACCGAAACCCAGTAATTCAAAAAGCAAAGAAAAGAAGTAACTCCAACAACCACCATCTTATTTGCAACCACATCTTCTACAAGGAAATATTTCTTTATTTTTTTATATTTATTTCTGCCCTATGCCCATCATAGTGTTTTGTTCAACATAGGGATAATGCGAGGAGTAAGTGTGGGGGAGGCATAATTTTGGGAGTATTTTTATTGTTAGTTTTGCTTAAATTTTGGATGCATATTGCTACTGGAATTTTGGCAAATATTTTGGTGGATTGTTGAATTTTTAATGATTGTTGGTCATTTTTAGCTTGGTTGGGTTGCTGTAATTTGATGTTTGCCATTGCATTGGCAGATTTTATGGAAAAGTTTGGTGAATATAAGCAACTAATTTGTGAAAATAAAATTTCTAGCTTGACATTCACCTATATTTATGGCATTTAGTTATTATTTTAGGTCTTAACAGTACACCAATTATCTTGTGTTTGTTTTTTTATTTGAAAAAATTATGCACATGACATTTTCCATTCTTTCTTATCCCTTGATGCTTGTTAAATTGCATAATCAACTCTAGAGAGCAGTATTCTTTTTTTTGTCTATGAATAACATCTTGATGATATATTTTTTACTAAGTGAAATATAAGATGAATTGGGTAGCATTCATGGCATTTTGCCATTTTTCATAAAATTTATGGTTGCCATAATTATCTTTTGAATTAGAAAATCAAAGCTTCATTTTTAAGGTGAAATTTAATGTATATGTGTTCTTGAATTGAGATCTTTGCATAATAAGAACTTTATAAAACCATTTTGGACACTTTAATTAGATTGTGTGTTATTGGATTATAGAATTTTGTTATTGGAAAAAATAATAAAGAAATAAATGAGCTAAAATTAAAATTTTACTCCGTTATCCACTCAAAAAGTGGTTAAAAGTAAAGCTAGTAGCTGCTTAGAATTGTATAGTCCGAAAATTGGGTACATGCATTGGTGAAATGGATCCTTTTGCATAAAAAGGATTTTTTACATTCCAAGTAAGCCCTTAATCCTTTTTTAGGCTGGAAAAATTGAGTGTATATGGGTTAGAATCGGGTATTCTTATGTCCACTATAGTTTAGAAAATGTACGTTAAGTTTGAATAAATTTGATAAAATTCACTACAAGAAAATTAGCAAATAGCAACGGAAATTAGCAATCGAATTTGTAGAATTTTCGTTGCTAATAAAAAATAGCAACGAAAAATAGCAACGGAACATTCGGTTGCAAATTTCGCTGTTGGTATTTTTAGCAACAGAATGTATTTTTCGTTGCTATTTTTACCAACGGAATTATAATTTCCGTTGCTATATTTAGCAACCGAAATAAATTTTTGTTGCTATATTTAGCAACCGAAATTAGTTTTCGTTGCTATATTTAGCAACCGAAATTAGTTTCCGTTGCTATTTCTAGCAATCGAATTGAAGTTTCGGTTGCTAAATTTAGCCAAAATTATAAAAAAATTTGTGACGAAATTTTCATCGTTATTCCATCACTAAATTATATATATATATATATATATATATATATATATATATATATATATATATATATATATATATATATTACAAGCCAAAATGTCATTTAAAAAGGAGAAAATAGGAAAGAGATACAGATCAACCCTGAACACTAGCATCAGGGTGAGCAAAGCAGAAAGACATCCGAACAAAAAAAAGAGAAGCACAACTGCCAAAGAAATATGAAACCCATATAACTAAAACCAAAAATAATAGTTGAAGCATGCAAGATCTACACCACTACTTCATCATAATCAAAATAGCAGCATAGGAGGAATTAGTCCCCTAAGAAAGAATAACAGCAGCATGAGAATAAATTGGCTTCGCTTGTAAGATACCAGCAGGATAAGAAAGTAAAACAAATCCCAAGTGAATAACCGCAATCAGCAGCAAGATTAGCAACCATAGTATAAAAGGTTGAACATCAGTCCTTCCTCATGCTTACATAGGAGCACCAACATCTGAGCTGTGCCAGGTAAGAATTATCCTTTAGTATATTACTTTAAGCTATTCATTGACCTTCTATTTGCTCTCCTATTTTTCTAAGAATTGATTGTGCAAAAGAGAACACTTACTGAAATATACTTTCTAAGAGATGAAGGCTTGAGCCACTAGTACATATAGAGAACTGTGGATACAACCAAACCACAACAAGCTTTAAAATCCAGCAATCAGTGCTCCAAATCTTTATTTGAACACTAATACAAATGGAAAGCATCAAAAGCTTTTGTAGTCATGTGTATATCACTACAGATAAGAAAAAACTAAAGGAAAAGATTGAACATAGAAATGATAGCAAAAATAGAAGTCAAAACCCATAAATAGCACAATGGACTCAAAAAAATATTAAAAAAAGCCACTGAGATACCAACTATATATAGAAAAATAAACACAAGTCCCTCCTATAGAACGGAAAAAAGAAAAGAAAAACTCAAATATACAACATCCAATGTAAGAAAAGACTGTCCCCCAAGGAACACGAAACATGTAATTAAGACTAAACAGACAGCAGTAGCAGAACTCATCAAGAGCTTCCAGACAACATGTCAAGCTTTTATGAAAAATTGAAATCTTTCATCTCTTCCATCCATATGCCATGTAGAACAAGAATGTGGCCTATTTTCAGTAAAATCATAGATAACTTGTGGCAGTCCAAAACACTTTCATTATTCTAGATTTTTCTAAAAAATTAAGTCCAACTAGACACAAAGAAATGCAATTATGCATCCTAAAAGGCCATAAATAGTCACGTATCATGTCAAAAGGTTAATAATGTTAATATGGCACAATTCAAAATTAACAAGAAGCATGCAGCCGGTATAAGGAAAAAAATGCTTATTTATATTTGTCAATTAAAATATAGAAGCAGTACAAATGGACTGAAGGAGAACACACAAAATGAATAGCATTAAAATGACATAATGCAGTGGTTTTGTGCCAATTCCCCATGGAAATATTAAGGCAAGCTCTTTTGCAACATAAACTTAGATAAAATTAAGCAATGTATTACGGATAAATATCACATTACCTGCATACGTGTAACGACTACCCAAATTGGATTTGTCATCAGTACATTTACACATCTGCACAAAAAAGGCATCAAACTTAATCTAATTTTCAAATCAAAAGAATCCTGAAAAGTAAAGGAAGTTGAAACAAGATACGGATAGAACTGCACTCAAATTAATTCTATCTTAGCTTTAGTTCCTGAAAATGCTATCACAATTGTAGACAATGACATTCATGTTACTCAAAAGAAGAGCTGTAGCTATGCTAGAACCTATTAAAACTCCAACAAAGGTATAAACCTTTTTAATTTTCCTTGGTTTGAGCCCTAAGTCAGTGACATTAGACACCTTTCAAAGTTCAAGGGAAAAAAGAATTATAAGAACAAAAAAGGGTATTAAACATAAAAGAATTATAAGAACATAAAAAGGTATTAAACAACAGTTTAAGTATAATTCTCAGCCCTTCAACATATCTCAATTTTCAAAATGTGCAAGCATGAGCAGTGTTTAATCTGCTTACAGGAGTTAATAACCAAACAATATAAAATTCTCTATGAACACACAAATTTTAATTAATCTTTTAGTAAACCATCAGCTCATTATGCCACCTCAGGGCAGAATCGTAGGCTTAATATGATCTACTATGGCCAATACTAAGGAAACTACAAAACATTACAGATGAAATTAAAACCAAAGTCTAGATTTTGCTGCACTAAAATTTGCAATGTCAAAATCACATTTTTTGAATTCATCTATATTAAATATTTAATCAAGTATGCAACATTAGAGAAAAATGATAAAATTTGTTCTGTTTTAATTGATTTGTTGCTTTCTTTTCTGTAACAATAGAAATTCAAATAAGAAACATTTAATATATTATAACAATCAAAAAAATATATCAACAATCATCAAACGTGTACAAGTGCTTTTACGTGTGTGAAAGGTTGTCAACATAGCATTTGGCCTACTAGATTGGAATTACCTGAATAAAACTAAAACTTTATCAAGTGTACCCTCCAACTCTTCTTCAGAAGTACCTTTATCTCTAACACAAAGTTTTCATCCAAAAACTTTGCTATCAATTCAGCTGGTTGGTTATGTTAATGGGAGAAAAAAAGTAATTTCTTAGTCAGAAGAAATGAAATAAATATCTTAGGATCTGCAAATATAAAATCATTAACAGACATTAGACAAAAAACAAATAAACAAGATAAATGAGTGCACGCCAATAAAAACATAGCGAGAGATAAAGGATCAACATTACATGTAAAATCTTTGGAAGAGAGAATAAAGGAGATAGGCAATTATTATTCTGTAAAATTTTCAAATAGGTGCTATTTCATGTAATTAAAACATGAAAAAAATGCATAAGAAAGTTAAAGATGAGATAGATGAACATGGAAAAGAAAAATGCAGCATACGAAAACTAATAAAAGAAGTTTGTTAAATTAGAACTTTGATTAAAGAGAATTAGGCAACAGTACTTGCAAATTCACTTTTGATCTCCAGTAAAGTTGATCAAAACATTCATTCAAGTAGTTATATTTCCATCCATCAGAAAAAACCACTTCATTAAGAGCCAGAGGAAATTGTAAAATGTAAAGTAATAGAGTAGCTATTTATTTCCAATTTTAGCCTATGCTTGTTGGTGATCTCAGCAGCATTTATTGCATTAGGAATATCCTGCTTGTTAGCAAACACAAGCAGCACTGCATCTCTCAGCTCATCCTAAAAATGTGACAACAAGAGTTTAGAATTTTTATATCCCTCAGCTTCAAAAATCAAATAATACAAATTCTAAATGTCTTACTAGATTTACTTAGAAACCACGGTAGCACCAAGACAAAAACTTGGAAGAAAGATGAATTGGTATAAATTAAGATCATGAATGATGAATTTCATAAGTTGAGTTTACTTTCTAATAGTTACATAGACCCTAACTATATACATTTCACAAATAGAAAATCATAAATGGGAACAGGTTGTGTGGCCAGCATCTATTTTCCTTAATTAACACATATTCAAGACACAATTAAGCATTTATTTGCAGTAATTAACACACCTTAAGGTTACTCAACATTAACTCCAGCAAGATAGGGAAACTTTAGGCTTTTCAAATAATTTGACTATGACCCTTTACTTTTCCATGGGTCCCTTTACAGGTTGTGCTTTCAGCGTGATTGGTGCAATAGCTATAATTAGACATCCAACCAAATTGACTATGACCCTTTACTTTTCCATGGGTCCCTTTACAGGAAAAAAATAAAAGAATAAATAATATCAATAGAAATTATAATTTTTCTAGTATTCTAACCTAAACGGAATAATTAATATCACTAGTAATTATAATTTTTCTAGTATTCTAACCTAAAAGAATAAATAATATCAGTGTATATTATCTTACATGAGTTTAATTATGTTGCTAAAATATAAGGAATCTTTTTAAATCAGTAACTGTGTAAATAAATTTATAAGCCAATTCAATTATGAACTATTATGTTTTAAGTTAATATTATATATAAAGGGCATGATTGAAAATGAAACTCAAAATTTCATAAATTCTATAATTACGTCATAATTTTTTATATGGTCAAAAAATAAATATTTTTCAATAAATCTATCTATAAAGTTATTTATAAATCAAATTCATAATATTTTATCATAAAAAGAATTAATATAAGTAGTTATTATTCATAATCTATTTTTTTATATGGGCATGAATTCAGTTAATCAGCAACTAAGACTTATTCAACTAATTTACTTGTCACTGACCAGCACCTATACCCAACATGCAGCAGAAACATGCTATCCTCAAAAATGAATTAATTATGCACCTGCCTACCATTCAATAAAGATTTGTTTATATATTTCCAGCACATTTAAGAGATTAATTGCTCATCAAAACCATCCAATCACCTAGGGTATACTAAACGAATACAAAACATAGTAGATAAGGTCATAAAAAACAAAAACAAGGACCATATTGAATAGTAGGAATGAAGTAATGTTGCTGAAAATGAGAAAAGTAGACACACGGAGCAGAGAAGAAGGAAAGTGAAGTATTGGATTTGAATGAAATTTATGACTAAAAGAATCCATGCTTTCGAATTAAGAAATATCAATGGTTAATAAATTCGAAAAAACAACTAACCTTGATAGCTGCCAATAAATATAAACTTTTCAGGCCGTCAACTACAAACTTGAGATTTTGGGTTGAGTTGTTTTCCTGACAATGCTAGAGAGAGAGAGAGACAGAGGGGTGGCAGTGTGTGAGGGAGGAGATGAGTCTGCTTCATTAGAGAGAGAGACAGAGGGACGGCGGTGTGTGAGGGAGGAGATGAATTTCATCTAGGGTTTTTCCAATTTATAGTTCTAACAAAGGTAAAAGTACTTAAAGGCCCCTAATTTAGCAATAGAATCATTATTCCGTTGCTATTTTTGCAACTGAATTAAATTCGGTTGCTATTTAGCAACAGAATTTAAAAATAGCAACCGAAACAAAATTCCGTTGCTAAATAGCAATCGAATTTAATTCGGTTGTTATTTTTCATTCAAAGTGAAATTTAGCAACGTAATTATTTTTTCGTTGCTATTTTAGCAACCGAAATATAATTTCGTTGCTATTTAGCAACGAAATATGATTTCTTAGCAACGGAATTCTATTTCGGTTGCTAAATTAGCAACGAAAAATAAATTCCGTTGCTATTTTTCGTCCCAAATTTTATCCACCATTTATTGCCGCCTTAATTAGCAACGGAATACAAATTCTGTTACTAATTTTTGTTGCTAAATAATGGCTCCAGAAATTCCCTCCACTTTTAGCAAAGGAAGCTAACCAAATATTTTTCGTTGCTAATTTTATAAAGTTCAACCAATTTTAGCAACGGAAACTATTTTTCGTTCCTAAATAGCAACGGAATTGTGTTTTCGTTGCTAAATTAGCAATGGAATAAATTCCGTTGCTATTTCAATATTTTCTTGTAGTGATTCCCAATTTCCTTATTTCTTTTATTCATTAAAATATGTGTGATTATGGTGTCTAAATTGGTTTGATAAGTTTTCCTTTATGCACTGATTTAATACTTAATTGAGATGTGAAGTTTTTGCTTGAACAATATATTTAAAAGCCTTTTTGTTTCTGTTTTAAAACGTTAGTAGAGGAACCCACTTTTTGATATGAAATTTTGGGAAGTTACTGGGATTTCTTACTTTCTTTAGCTTTGCATTTCATTTCTATCAAAACTTATGGAATGGTTGTTTTTTGAGGTGAATGAGCTTTTGATATAGTTGTTTATATGATTTAATTCATATTTGAGGATAAGAATGGGACAAGTGTGAGATAATTTGTTAAGTAGCCAAAATTGCTTAATTATATTTAACTTTTTTCCTATTTTTAGATGTTGATTCTAGTTTAAATTGGAACGTTTTATGTGTTTATGTGATTTAACCATTGTAGTGATTTTGGTTGTTTGAGAATAGCTAATTTTGCTAGATTCGTACCTTAGACTTGAGCAAGGCTAAGTAGAGGTCTATGGTGCAACATTATGTTAAAAATTTTGTTTCACATGCAATTATAACCTAGTTGCTAGGGATATTCTAGATGAATTTTGGAGGATATTTATACTATTATTTAGGGATTGGATGATAATTGTTTAGGAATTTTTTTGATTGTATTTAATTTTTAATTTTATTTTCCTTTAATATCTAGATTAGGAATATTTTCTTGAATTGAGGATTTTTTTTTTCTATATAGGACTTCTTCTTCTTCTTCTTCTTCTTCTTCTTCTTCTTCTTTTTCTTCTTCTTCTCTATAATAGGGAGTTTAGGGACATTGAATTCTAGGTTTAATTTTATAGACATTACTTTTTGCATTTTTCATTCATGTTTATGAGTGACAAAGTTTTATTATTCTAGCTAAAGGTTGATTCAATGGTAGAATTCTCCCATTTACTCTGAGATTGTTTTATGCTTAATATCACTTTTTAATTGTATGTGGTTGTCATATTATTCATTGTAATTTAAAAAAAATCTCATCCTATTTTTATTTATTATTTGTGCAATAAGAGCTCATTGTTCTTTTATTTAATTAATATATAACTAATTCAAATATCAAATCCATAATTATTTGATAAAATCAATAACAAATGGTAATAAGTATTACAACACTGAGAAGGGTTGTTATATTAAGTGAATGTATGATTTGGTTGAGGCATTATCGTTTATGGATTGGTTAGCTTCAGTCGAGTATTTCTATATCATAATGCTTTTAGTAAATTGAATTTTTTCACTTACAAATGGTTATTTACTAATTAGGAATTAATTATAGTCTTACTTGATTACCTTAATGCTATGAAAATATTAGTTCATAGTGTTTGTTCGATGGCTATAACCAATCCATTATATGGTTATTGAGCATCTCTATCTATAATTAGTAAGAACTAACCATGTAACACGAATTATTTTAAGTAGAATTTTTTTATTGATTTCTTTTTAATTAATTTATTACATTTTTTATTATTTTTATTTAGATTTCAATGTTCAAATATAAAAACCCCCATTTTAAATTTTAGTTTGTTAATTTTTTGGTTATTTAAAGAATTGAAATTCAACCTATTCTTGTGGATTTGACTTTACTCAATACTATTTACAAGTTAATTTTAGTAAAGAGTGCATTAATTTCCATAGCTACTAGTAACTTATCCGCATCAACAATCTATAGTTAGGGATAATTTAAATATAAAAACAATTGCATGTAATAAGACTTTCATTTCATGAAATTTTCATTATTTCCTTTAAATTATATCTTTATACTAACTTTATTAAAGGTCAAATACATAAATTGACACTTTAACTTGGCAGTGAAATTCATTTAAACACCTTAACTTATATATTGATCACATAAATAGTTCAATTCGATTCAGGATATATTTATGAGCCACAGTTGTTGACATGGCACAAAGCATGTAATAAGCAAAAGAGAGCACGTTACAGAAGAAATTAATAGGAGAGAGTAATAATTAAAAACCCTCACCATAAATATCTCCATCTTTTTCATCCATGGGTGTTTTTTGTCTCTTTTTCTCCATTAATGCTACCATGCAAGCTCTCTCTTTATATATTCATCTCGCTTACAAGTGATATGAATAATTTTTTTCATTCTCATTATATTAGTCGCTATTGTTAAAGAATAATGGATTAAGTGGTGTTCTATACGTAGATACAGAGTTATGGCAACTCTAAGAATTGCATGGATAAGTGAAAATGTAGGGAGAAGATTCTATGGTTGCAAAATGGAAGGCACATAATTTACAATCATAGGTTTGAAATTAGACTAATTTTCTATTAATTATTTGATTTAATGGGATGTAGAAGGTTCGTGGATGTGGATTTTTTGTGTGGTTTAACCTTGAATTTCATGAATAGGCAACATAGGTTATTTGGTGATTACTGAAGAAAGTAAAAGAATATGAAGAGAAAGAGAAAGATTGGAATTGAAGGAGGCTGAATTCATCAAGATGCAACTTGTCTTTTCATGCAATATGTATATATGTTTTGATATTTGTTCTTGGTTGTATTTGGGTTTGGGAGTTCAGTGTAGTAGACTCATGTAATCACTATGTAATGATAGTTTAAGGCTAATTTTTCATTAATGGAAAGCATTTTAGTAGAATGGTTGTTGGCTCATTTTGACTAAAAGTTAGTCCATAATTCTTTTTAAGTTCACTAAAATTTGATCAATATCAAGTAATAAACAACAATTGCATATGTTGAAGAAATTCAAATATTGTAATCCCTTAAATTAGAATAAAAACATCTGACTTAACAACAAAACATTCTCATAAGTTCCAATGTAATATCCTATCCATAATAAATGTAAGATGTACTAGCAATCTTACTAAAAACATAAGATATAAGTTTGTTCAAAACATAATGGACATATCTTAATATGATTACATTAAAATTGAAGAAAAACTAAACACAATGTATAAATAGAACTATTAGGTGTTTGGTGGCATCCTAGATGTTAAAGCATTGGATCCGAAACTAGAACTTTAATTCATATGCCTTAGAGCATTAATCCTCTGTTGCTACACTTGAGATAATGTAATTGCCGGTCTACCTCTCCACCTTGGACTATTGTTACTCCTAAATCCTAGATCAATGTTTATGCTAGAAGCACTTTTCATATGTGTGCCAGGTGTGGTGACTCTTTCAGATTGCATACCAAGCTGCAAATAAAAAACATAACACAAGTTGAGATATGGATAAGCACATTCACAAATTCAAAACCAATATACCAGAATAATGACAAAATGATTACATTTAAAATTGTTTGGCTAATCCTAGTGTTAATGAAATAGCCTTACCCAACCTCCTTTTTCTGGCTAATTATCCCTCTACTTGGTTCCTGATTAACTTATGTACTGGTAGTTGAACCTCTCCCTGCACCTCTCTATCTCCCTCTCCCTCAACCTCTTTCTGTTCCTATATTAATGGCATCATCTGCTAATCTTTCTCTTTGTATTGTAACTAGTGTTGTTAACTCTAGTAACAACACTTTTATTAATACAAACAAATGATATTTAAACATTCATGGCAATTTGGGATTGAGAACTAGATGTGGACCCATGCTTATATATATGATTTGTTTTGGTTGGTGGCACCAGATCTTGTTGCTTAAAATGTTGAAATAGTATATAAACACATAATATTATTAAAAAAATATAATTCAAATAAATATCATTTAAGAGTATAATATATTAATTATACCTTTTGCATGTCAGACATAATTGTCAATCCTTCTCCTTCTCTAAGCTCCAGATCATCTATGATATACTTGATAAACCATATCCAAGAATGTTTTGTTTCTTGATCAACT
Source organism: Excoecaria agallocha (assembly GCA_037975025.1). Lineage (NCBI taxonomy): Eukaryota > Viridiplantae > Streptophyta > Magnoliopsida > Malpighiales > Euphorbiaceae > Excoecaria > Excoecaria agallocha. The sequence continues at coordinate 62,747,390 of CM075809.1, read as the reverse complement.
ACAACCCATGCTAAGGGATACATCCGCTAGTTAACATTTTTTCTGACAGCAACTAAAAGCTCACCCTTATTACAAATGCCTTTCAAAAAACAACCATCAAATCCTATGATTCTCTTGCACCCTTTTTCCAACCTGTTTTTAAAGCATCAAATCACATATAAAAGTACATAAGTAATTGCTTGCCTGGAATAGCTTCTTTATCAATCTGTATCCAACAATATGTACTAGGGTTAGTATTTCTTATCATATTTGCATAATCAGCCAACCTGTCTTTAAAGTATCAAAGCCCTTTCTTTTTATTTTTTTTGGGTTTTTCTTCTTTCCTTTATTTATTATCACAATGGATATATTTCTTCATCTTGCATTCTAAAGTTTTTTCATTGCATGTTATACATGTATCACAGTTCTATTTGCTACATTGTCACATCAGTGTGTTTGTTATACACGCAACAAAAATTCTATATTTAATGATAAATAATAGTTCATAACTATATCTTAAACTAAATTGAGGTGTTTATATGAGCAATGTATAAGTTAACGTGTCTAAATGAAAATCGTTGTCAAGTTGGAGTGTCAATTTATGTATTTGGCTATTTATTAAATTGTTTGAGAGACTTTCCTTGAAACTTATGCATTGACATGAGCACTGAATAATAAAGAATGCATTTATTAAATAACAATATACATAATTACAACATAAGAGGTGTTGTCCCTATAACTTATTTCTAGCAAGTTCATTGCTTTGAAATTAAGTTTACGGGATCCAAGAGCAGTTCATGCATGGTCATGAACTTTTCTGTTCAAAAATTAATTATTATTCAAATTTCATAGCCTTGAACTATCTTCATGGTCAACCCATCAATACTTGCATTTCTCCACAAATCAACTCTTTTACTCGAAAAAGAACATAAAATTCAAGAAATATACCAAATTAATTAGTAATTAATTAAGAGCAGATAAACTAATTAAAAACATAAAAAAATGAAAAATTAACTAAAAATCCACGACAAAAGCTATAGAATATGCAATACACACAAGACATTTTATTATGAGGAAAATATATATACAAGTAATATAGGAAGAGATAGAGTTATAGTATAATACAACTAATATATTCTGATACATATCCTTCTAGATAAAGATAAATATCAAATAAATAGAAGACTATTTATCACAAACACTAGGTCCTTTACACTCCCCTTCAAGTTGTACCGGATGTGGAACAATAATCAACTTATCTCGGAGCCATAAAAATCGTCTCTTTGAAAGACCTTTAGTCAAAACATCAATAATCTGATCCGTGGACCAGAGATAAGCAATCTGCAAAATTCCTTAAGCAACTTAATCTCGAACAAAGTGGAAATTAACTTCCAAATGTTTGCTCCGATTATGAAAAATAGGATTAAGTGTAAGATATGTGGCACTTAGATTATCACAAAATAATCGAGGTAGTGGAACGTGAAGAAAGCCAAGTTTCTTAAGAAAAATTTGAAGCCATTGAATTTCAAATGTGGCTAAGGCTAAGGCATGATATTCAGCTTCAGTAGATGATCTAGAAACTACCCTTTGATTTTGAAAGGACCAAGAAGTAAGATTAGAACCCTAAAAAATAGTAAAGCTAGTAGTGGATTTTCTATCATCAATGCAGCTAGCTCAATCAGAATCGAAAAAACCTGTAAGAACTGCCTTAGATTTGCAAAGCATTAGACCATGAGATTTTATACCTTGAAGATACCATAATATCCTCTTGACAACACCCCAATGCACAACTGTAGGAGCATACATGTATTGAGAAACTCAATTGATAGCAAAGGATAAGTCTGGTCTTGTAAAAGTGAGATATTGTAGACTGCCTATAATGGATCAAAATAAAGTAGGATCCTTAGACGGTTCACCATCAGTAATGGATAGATGTTCACTACATTTAATAGGAGTGGCAATGGACTGCATATTGCCATTTATGCATGAAATAATAAGCCAGTAACATACTTATGTTGATGCAGGAGAAGGCCATCAGACAACCAATCAGCTTCAATCCCCAAAAAATAGTGAAGTCGACCCAAATCTTTCACAACAAACTGAGTTTGTAAAAATTAAATAACCTTGCTAATATAATTAGGAGTGTCCCCCATTAATAGAATGTCATCAACATATATGAGGCAAAAAATCTTCATGCTAGTAGTTGAGATAAAATATAGAGAAATATCAGATTTAAAACCTGTAAAACCAAACTTGAGTAAGGCACCAGTCAAATAGCGATGCCATTGACGATGTGCTTGCTTCAAACTGTAGATGGATTTATGTAATCTACAAACATTATCAAGAAAATGAACATCAATAAATCCCAGTGGCTGTTGCATAATTACAGTCTCATTAAGTGAACTATGAAGGAACGCATTAGAGACATCAAGTTGAATTACCGACCATCCAAGAGAAACAGCCAATGACAAAAGTAATCGAATCGTGGTTAGTTTAACAATGGGATTGTAGGTGTCCTTGAAGTTAATACCAAGACGCTGATGGAAGCCTTTAGCTATAAGGCATGCCTTATACCATTCAATAGAGCCATCAGAGTTTTACTTAACTCAAAAGACCCACTTACAGCCAATTAAGTTTTGATTGGTAGCTAGAGGAACCAATTCCTAGGTGCCATTGGCAAAAAGAGCAATGAGCTCATCGGCCATTGCTTGTGCCATAAAAAGCTCTTGACAGCTTGAGTGAGGCATGTAGGTTTATGAAAAGACAAGGAATCAGCAATTAATGGGACAATATATGTGGGTTTAAGGTTGTAGATTTTGCTTTTATTGACCATAGGATACCGAGAAGGAGGCGAAGGTGGGTGAGGGTTATGGGCATCTTTAGGATGATCATCTAGTGAGGAATGACTAGGTGATATGGGTAAGGATGGACTAGAGGTGTCCAATGGGGTCTAAGATGGTGGTGGAAAGGTAAAGGACAAGGTATCAGTAGCTTGTAGTGGAGATAAGTGGTGGTGGGTTCCATGGGTATGAGTAGAGTCATATAAAGAAAGTGGGGATGCAGGTGGAAGTGGTTGTATGGTTGAACTTAGTGGCCCAGGGTACTTTGCTTTGGAGTTGATAATTGGTGCGGTGGGTAAAGTAATAGGAATAGCAAAGGACAAGGTATTGGTTAAGACTGTTGAATCTGGCGACGTAGGGGACACCATCTTAGCAAATGGGAAAACCTGTTCATCAAACAAAATATGGCGTGAGATAAATAATTTTCCAGAATCAAAATCAAGACAACGATAACCTTTGTGAGTCTTGCTATAACCTAAAAAACACAAGGACGAGAGTGAGGTTCTATTTTATTCTTAGAATAAGGACATAACCATGGATAACATAGGCACCCATACACTTTAAGAAACATATAGTCCGGAGAAAGACCAAATAGCTTATGAAAGGGATTGACATATGCGATTATGGTAGTAGGTAAACGGTTGATGCTGTAAACTGCACAATCAAAGGCAGCAATCCAATATGAAGAAGGCAAGTGACCATGATTAAGCAAGGACAAGCCAGTTTCAACAACATGGCGATGTTTACTCTCAGCCCTGCTATTTTATTTAGGGATATATAGGGCAAGAAACTCTATGCATAATACCATTTGTCCATAAATAATCAGAAAGAGCTTGAAATTCCCCTTCCCAGTCAGATTGAAAAATCTTAATGATGCGATTAAAAAGCTTCTCAATCAAGGTGCGAACTGAATAAACATAGGAAGAACTTTAGATTTTTTATGAAGAAAATATATCCAACTATATTTAGTATGATGATCAAGAAACAAAATATAGTACTGAAAGCCATCAAATAAAGCAACATGTGCAGGACCCCAAACATCCGCACATATTAAATCAAGGGGTAATCAAGTGACTGAATCGGATTTAGGAAATGGCAACTTATAATTTTTACTGATAGAACATGCATTACAAAAAGAATGAAAAGATTGAACAAAATGAATTTTATTATCAAATAATGTATGTTTAATAATGGGAAGTGAAGAATAGCCCAAACGGGCATGCCAAACATCTAAAGAAGTAAAATGAGCACTAGGAGTGTGTTTATTCAATCACATAGAGTATAAGCCATTGTCACTTCTGCCTTTGAAGATGATCACCTTCATGCCTAGATCCTTAATGAGAAAGTGATCAGCAAAGAATTCCATAGAAATAAGATTAAAGTTAGTGAGAGCATAAACTGATAGAAGATTGCAATTAGCACTAGCAACATGCAATATATCACGAAAATGTAAAGTGTGAGAGCCAAGCGAAAAAGAATTCTCACCAACATGAGATATAGGAAGAAACATACCATTTTCAATTTGAACTTCCTCTAGAGCCTGATACTCAAAGTAAAGAGAAAGATTTTCCAGATTTGTTATCAGATGGTGTTCGGCACAAATGTCAATAGTCCATGGTTAATAAGAAGGATTAGTGGTAGCAAGATTGGAAGATGGTGAAGTTGGATTACGTGTTCTATTTTTGGGTGAAGGACAGCATTGGCCAAGTGCCTAAGGCCTTAATAGTTATAATAGGTAACTTCAGTAGAATTATATCCTGAAGGTGGTTGTCTAAAACCCGAAAAAGACTCCTATGAGTACTGCTAATTCTGACCATAAGAACGGCCTCCTCTGCCTCGTTCATGGATATGACCATGCTACTGACCATCTGATCCCCAAACGGTTAGTTGAGCAGTGGAAGCTATTTGAACATGTTAAGATTCTATAACATGATTCCATACGAGTTGCCTTTCTTCATTGAGAAGCAAACCATAAATATGATCCAAGGTGTGAGTCTCCAACCAAGAATCAAGGGTGCGATTAAATGGATGATAATTTGATCCCAAGCCCATGAGAATAGCATCAACCAGATATGTGGTATGGATGTCCCAAAGCAGCCAATTGATTAGAAAGAGCTTTGGCTCTTTAAACACAAGTAACAATAGAATCTTCACCATTGTGAAGAGATAAAATATAAGCTCACAAGGTTTCAAACCAGCAGTATATGAAGAGAACAACTTGTCCAAAGCAATCTTAGCAGTGGTGGCCCCTATAAGTTAGGGTAACAAGGTAGTGTTAATGCTAGAAAGGATCCAGCTAAGGACTAGTTGATCTCTATGTTCCCAAGCTTTAAAATCTGGGTTTTTATCACCTATATCCAAGAACTGTGAAGGGGCAAAAATGGTGCCATCCATATGCGCCATAAGTCCATGCCCTTTGAGAATGGGTATGATTTGGTCAATTTTCCAGAGGAGAAGATTAGAAGTCGTTAATTTGGTAGAAAAGCTGGCAAGATTAAGAAGAGAAGTTGAGAAAATAGGGGCTCCCATAAGGTGATCATCTATATGGTATAAGAGCCTTTTCTAGTGTTTTAATACCAATAACTTAAGTATGTCTACCGATACTAACAAATTTGGTTCCACCAGCAATTCCAAATCCCCTATTAATAGAATGTCATCAACATATATGAACCAAAAAATCTTCATGCTGGTATTTGCCCATATAGTCCTAAACAAAATGGCAGGTTTGAGCGTAAACATCTCTATATTGTTGAAACTGGCTTGTCTTTGCATAATCATGGTCACTTGCCTTCTTCATACTGGACTGCTACCTTTGATTGTGCAGTTTATAGCATCAACCATCTACCTACTGCCATAATCACATATGACAATCCCTTTCACAAGCTATTTGGTCTTTCTCCGGATTATATTTTTCTTAAAGTGTTTAGGTGTCTATGTTATCCATTGTTATGTCCTTATTCTGAGCATAAACTAGAACCTCACTCTCTGTAACACCCTAATCCACTAACCATGGATAAACATCAATCATCATCATAAATGTAGTAAAGATCAGGCATAAATAATCATAGATAAGATAGGCCATAATTACATGCCACTATAAAAATAATCAAGCTTATAGATAAAAAATCACAATATAAATTGCCTTTAAAGTATCCTGAAATCCTCAGGGCCATAACAACTTCCCTAATCATCTTTATCAATGGTGGTCAAGCCACAGTAGCTACCGATCCACTGAAGCTTATCCTAAAACCTATATGGATAAATAAACTTGTGCTAAGCTATAAAGCTTAGTAGGGAACAAAAACTCTATAGACAATCTCTTATAATTAAAGCATATCTAAAACTTTCACCATATCATAGAAAAATATATGAGTATAGCATAATGTATATTTCTCAATAAACATCAAAAAGGAGTCCTCAAACGTTACTAATGAATACCATTTTTACAATAATCTAAAACCTTATATGACTCATTTCATTTCCTGAAAGCTTATCCATTTATTACTTTTGTCATCATCTTACCCTTTTCTTCTTACATTAGTATAACTCATGCATCTTATAATTCTTTTATTTATGAGTCTAGACATCATAGTTATTAATAGTACAAAATTTCCACTTAATGCATTTCATAACATTGTTCACATAAGATAGGCATTCAACATTAATTCATAGTATAAGGGCCTACTTAAGTCATATAGCATCTACCGGTAATCCTGGTAGGCATGATTACTTCACATAAATCAAACAATTCCCATTTTAGAATCATAAACTTTACATCCTTCAGGTTATCTTTGCATGGTAACTTAATTCTCTTACAATCATCATTTTATGTCATGTATTGCACTTGGTTAAATGAATGTTATCATTATGCCTACATGTGTGTAAAAATTTATATATAAATAAATAGACTGGTGGAGTTGCTTATGATCACAAAGAACAAGCATTACATATCATGATTATCAGATCAAGTCTCGATGTCACCTGTATGCATTTCATAATCACAGTACATTACACATGTTATAGTCCATATAACTTCTAGTACAATATTGTACACTTTAGAGTCCATGTATTCTCCGTGGAATCCAATCGGTGGAATCAACTCACATCGGCACTCCCACAGAAACCTTCCTCATTGATAATGTGAGACCTTTCAATCATGTAAAATGAAACATGACATTTCATTTCACAAAACAGTTTATAGTCGAAAGAAATTTAAGACAATCCAAACAATAGGTCATTCATCATGCTTTTATTGCATAAATGGGGTAATTAATGTATGTTTTATTTTATCTTGTGTACATTTTATCGTCTTTAATAGCCTGCCTAAGTACTAGTTCAAAGGGTGGATAACGGGAGCAATGGATACCCAAAGGTATCAAACTATGGATATCCAAAGATATCAAACTATGGACCCAAACGGGACAAGCAATGGTTTTAGCAAGGAACAAACTATGGATCCAAACGGGGTCAAACAATGGTTCCATTAAGGAACAAGACCCAAACGGGGTCAACTATCGCAGCTACAACTGTATCCCTCTAGGCATGCCTATCTAATCCATAACTGAACTAAGACCCGTAGGCTTAACCATTTAAGAACATCTTTGATTTAACATATTTTTCTTTGCTTAGCACATCATTTGGCTTAAAGCCACTTTTCATAAAAGAATGCATATTGTAGTGGTTTACATGATAATGCAAACACCATAGAATATTACTTTCATTGATCCATCTCATCATACTTAATATTATGCATGAAGCCAATTAGGCAATTATAAAAGTATAGTTCTTGCAACTACAAATCTTCATAGTATTATATGCATGTCCATATATATGTGTGCATATAAAGGCAACTTGATTCATAGTAGTACATACTCTTTAGGTACTCATATCTGATCACATAATGAGTCAAACTACTCATCATAACATGGTTGCATCAATTATAAATCATTGAATTACATAAATCATTGATAATTCTCAATGACGTACCTTGTTACCATTTGCCATGAGCAGCTTTCACATGCTATCATAACTCACATCAAATCATAATTATTTAAAGCAATATTCATGCATTTATGATCCATTTAGTAGTAATATGCACAGGTTCTCTTACAACATAAAGGTCAACACTCACTACAAGAAAATCCTGAAATAGCAACGGAAAATATTCCGTTGCTAATTTAGCAACGGAAACATTATTCCGTTGCTATTTAGCAACGGAAAATATTTTCCGTTGCTAAAATTGGTTGAACTTTATAAAATTAGCAACGGAAAAATATTTGGTTAGCTTCCGTTGCTAAAAGTGGAGGGAATTTCTGGCGCCATTATTTAGCAACGAAAATTAGCAACGGAATTTTTATTTCGTTGCTAATTAAGGCGGCAACAAAAGGCGGGACGAAAAATAGCAACGGAATTTAATTTCCGTTGCTAATTTAGCAACCGAAATATAATTCCGTTGCTATTTAGCAACGGAAATAGTATTCCGTTGCTAAATAGCAACGGAATGATATTTCGGTTGCTAAATTAGCAACGGAAAAATAATTCCATTGCTAAATTTCACTTTGAAAGAAAAATAACAACCGAATGATATTCGGTTGCTATTTAGCAACGGAATTTTGTTTCGGTTGCTAAAATAGCAACCGAATTAAGATTCCGTTGCTAAATAGCAACCGAATTTAATTCGATTGCAAAAATAGCAACCGAATTAAGATTCCGTTGCTAAATAGCAACCGAATTTAATTCGATTGCAAAAATAGCAACGGAATAATGATTCCGTTGCTAAATTTCACTTTGAAAGAAAAATAGCAACCAAATGATATTCGGTTGCTATTTAGCAACGGAATTTTGTTTCGGTTGCTAAAATAGCAACCGAATTAAGATTTCATTGCTAAATAGCAACCGAATTTAATTCGGTTGCAAAAATAGCAACGGAATATTGATTCCGTTGCTAAATTTAATGTAAATATTTACATATTTGCCATTGAGTATAAATACCCAATTAAAAACCCTAGGCTCTCATTCTTTCATTTCTTTCCCTCTCCTGCTGCCTCAAAAACCTACCCAATCCTAATTCCTTTGACTCTTCTTTCGATTCTGCGACCCCAAATCCCTAATCCCACTCCTCTCGCCTCGTTCGTACCATACAGGTCTCCCTCGTTTCGCTGCTCTTTGGCTTGCAAAAAGGTATGTCACTGGTTCTCTGCTCTGCTGTTGTTCTTTCTTCTTCTCTGTTATGTTCTTTCATTTTTTCTTCTCTTTGAGCTTCTATGGAAAGCTGTTGGGTAAGTGCAGAATTTAGGTCGAAAATGCAATTAGTTCACTGTGTGGTTGTCTCTCGAATCCTTAAGTATGAGATTAAGCTTAGTTCTTAGTTGTAATTGGTTTGGGGATTTTGATCGATCATTTTTAAGCCATTTTCGTGATATATTTCTTTGACGATCTCATAAGCATGGTAATTGTATGATTTCTTGATCAGTGGGCGTATTGTATGATTTATTGATGTCAATGGCATATTGTACGATATATTGGTGTGTATGGGCAAACTTTATGTAGAGATTCATTTTCTGTAGAAATTTGCGTAGAAATATGCAATTTTCTTTTATCAATGGACATATTTCATATACAGTTTCATTTTGTGAGGAAATTTATGATAAGACGCGCCATTAGTTTCACTTCAGCTTTGTTTGGCCAATAAGAAGTTTTAACTTAATATTCCTGTAAGATGTACTAGCTAATAGCTGTGAGTCTAGTAAAGAGTCAAAAGCGTCTGTTGCTGTATTGATTTTTTGACCGATCCTTTATTAATCATTTACTAATTTTTTCTTGCTTATATTTGACAAGTTTGTTGATCAATGATCATAGTAGTGTTTCTATGCAACATTTTTCCTCTAATGCAAACTTTCAATGATGGATCTTTGTACCTATTTTTTATGCCTCATACTAATCATGATGTAGCATCCTGCTGAAGAATTCTTTTTTCTTTTCTTTTTTGCTGATTTTCATCCTATGATTTCTTAATTTTTTTTAGTCAAGATACTAACTTGATCGTCAGAGTATTTTAAACCTCCATAGGTCGCTTATTATTTTTGGTGGGTATCAAGTTCAGATCAAAATGTTTTTGAAAATGTTATCATTTTATCCAATTTCATTGAAATTTTTTGAATTAAATGTATCAAAACAATATGGTAGCATATTTGATTTGGTGTAGGAGCGTAAATTTTGAAACTACATCATTTGGCTTGCAAACACCTAATTAAAGATAGCCAAAATGAGTTTTAATTTTGGCCCTATTTGCAACTAGCCCTCCCTCAATCCCTTTCACCATCCTCTTACTACCTTTCCCCTCTTTACCATCTAATTGTGACTGGTTCTTCAGTCGCTGCCCTAGTTTATCATCTACCCTCCTCTCCAGTCACTACCATTAGGAGAGAGAAATGGTGATTTTCACATCTTCAATGCAACCATCATCCTCTACAGCCAATCTAACAGTCACCATGCTTGACCACTTACAGAAGGTCCCTAACCTTCTCCTTCAAAGCTATCACTTCTGTATGCTCTAATTTCACCATTGGTCATAACTTGATGAAGCTTTTTGAGATCCCTAAATCTCTTTATTCTTCAAAACCCATTCAAGGCATCTCCTCTTTCGATATCCTTATTGATCCTAACCATAAACTCAAGACCCAATTATACATTCTAGCCACCACTACTCCTAACTTATTACCTACTTTTTATAACCTCTCTCTCATCATTTACTTTCATGGTGGAGTGTTCCATTTCTTGACATTTGATTTGAAATAATGTGATTAGTCTTGTTGGTGACTTGCTCTGAAAATTTTAGTTGTTGTGATTTCTATTATTTATCATTTAGTGCCAAAGCATAAGTACCTATGTCAATGTGAGGATGGATTTGATGTTTTAAAGTTCATAGAAGGCATGAATTTTGAGAATTTCTCTATAAAAGTTGATCTTGAATGGTGATTTATGGCTGGTGAGAGTGCCAGAGGAATTTTTCCCTAATTATTGACTATTGATCATAGTGTTAGTGCTGAAGGAACTTTTCCCCGATTATTCTCCAAAAATTAGCAGTGGATCTCTAGTTCTTTGCAAATTTGGAACTACCAAGTCTAACCATAATGTCAACGCTTCAATTATATCATGATCTATTATCAACAATAGTTTTTATTATATACATTGTGCTCAATTACTTAACATCTAAATGATGTCTCTTTATTATGGTCGCTGAATGTTATCATATGGATGGATTTGAACTGTCAAACAATTTATCTTGTGTCACTGCCTTTGTAATAGGCTTACTTTTTTTTGGTGGTTAAGTACCAATATCTAAATTTTGAGTTATTTATTTGATCAATAATAGTCATTATATTCATAATTATATCTTAGCCTCATTAAAATTTTTGAATTTAAGCTTGATTTTTATAGATGCCTTCCAAAATATGATCTCATTAGATTTAAAATATTATTTTACAATTAAATTTTCATGAATAATTGCTACGTTTTCACTAGATGGCCTATTAAATGGTTTGGTTAACAATTCCTAATGTAGCACACATCAAATCCATTAATCTTAGATTTTGTTCTTGAAAGTTCGCTTTTAGGGTCCAAGATCGATAGAGGCTTAATTTTAATCATGGACTGGCCACTTTACCCTAGAAAGAGATTAAGCCCCATTTATGATTGGTATTCAACCCACAAATGCATCTACTAATGGGCCCAAAAAGGTAATATCATGGAGTCACCACCCGACAGAACATCGAGAAATAAATCTTTACCTTTTGATGTCCAAACAGAGATTGATGTTCGGCACATCACTCTTATTAGGTATCTTAGTTAAGTGTTATTTTACAAATGAGTTTTAAAATTAATCCGCTCTCCTCTCCTACATAATGCAAGAAATAAAATTAAATAAACATCCTAATCAAACAAATAAAAAAATAAACACTCAAAGAATAATAAAAAACCTATTTAAATTATTACATGAGAAAATCATCCAGCGAGAAAGTTAAATTACATACATAAATTAGGACATTCATTTAGGTTGGGAACATTGATTCCCTCATGCATATTTACAAAAAGCATTTATTATCTCTTTTGTTTGTGCTTTAGATAAAAGATTGGACATTGTCCAAGTTTTGAAGAAAAACCCATTTTATTAGTATAAAATAGTTTTTGGATGCCTTTTCCTCTTAAGAGTGCACGAAAAATCCGTTTTTACTACCTATTGCAACCCTAAAAGAAAATACATCTTAAATACCAAATAAATAACAATACAAAAAAAATAATTGAAATAATACTAAATAGTAGCTAAAATAAGGAATAAAGGAAATAACTAAGAAGGGTAACCTGAAAATTCACAAGAGTCCACCAATGGACTAAGGGTATGAATCCTAGTGAAAAATGCCTTGTAAAAATTCTCCCAAGATCAAAAAAGTACATACTCATAAAATAATGTAAAAAGATAAAAAAAAATTAGTACTATAATAATATAATACAATGCAAATACCATAAAAGAAATTATAAACTTATACATACAATAAATAATACACATATACAGAATTGAGGCATACAGAATAATGCATGGGTATCATAGAGATCAAATAAATGACATAAATACACAAAATACACAAAATATCATTAAAAATGCTAAAAAAAATAATCACAGATACCCAAAATAGGTGAGAGACGGCTACATCTAGGGTGAGGGATGGAATGAGAGGAAGGCCCATGACGTTGCATCTGCCGAGTCTTCTTCCTATCCTCTACCCCTAGATAAAACATAATGCAGGATTTTGGAACCAAAACATGCAAAAATCATACAAAACTTATTTTAACAAAAAACATGTAATCATCAGGCCTCAAATCATGCTAAAATAGTGTTATAACATCAAATCATACATAAAATACTACAAAAACATATTAAAATATAAATTTTTGGAATAGAGAAAAAAAAAGCTTAAAATACAATAATGGAGGAATCTTAATCTATGCACACCATTTACATGCCATTTCAATTTAGATTCATCTTATATCATATTTATGCAAGAAAATAAATCAAATGTAACATTTGAACACAATTATTTCATCAAATTCTGCATGATCCATGTATGATAATTCTAGAGAGAGAACATAAATATAGAAAGAAAAAGCTTAGAATATTACCCTCAGGAGATATTCTGACTCTGAAATTCTTGTAGTCCAGATCTCCACTCTAATTTGATTCTTTGATTTCAAAAAAAAATCAATGAAAATCATGTGTATTTGTGTGTTTTAATCAAAGAGATTGTTTGAGCAAGTTTTTAGAGAGAGAACAAATTAACTTTTCTTCTTCCCTAAATTTTTACTCCCTATAAACAATGATTCCTCCCCCTTTAAAACCCTAGAATTTTAGGCTTTATACTTATTTTAGAGTTAGGGTTGGATTCCAACTCTAACATCCCAAACCTGAAGGAAAATTCCCTGAAAATCTGGAAAAATCCCTTTTTGAAATATATCTTCCTCTTTTTGAATACAATAAACATGGGAATTCTAGATTTTGAGCCATAAATGGGCATCCCTTAATGAAAGACAACCATCCCCTAGCCCAGAATCTTAAAATTCCTAAAGTACCCCTAATTCAACCTGTGCAAGAGAGAGAGAAAGCCATAAACGAGCGCTCTTCAAGTGACAGATGGGCACCTGACATCGTTAAAGGTCCAAATCAAGATTTTTATGCATCTTTTGTTAAAACACTTGAAAAGCAATTGGAAAATCATAAAAATATTTGAGAAAGCATGAGAAATTCACAATCGGAGCTTCAAGATCTGAGCCTGTTGTCAGTAATATACTATTTTCTCATCATCGGGTAACCCTGATCTAGGTTATCTCAAGTCACGATGTCTACAATTACATCCAATTTTAAGAAGCTGGTGCACTAGTGCCAAAGTGAGCCAAAATTCAGAGTGAAAGTAAAAAGATGTATACCTAAGGTAGTGAATATTTTGGTTGATTAAAACACTTACCTTCTGAGGTAGTAAGTCTTTTGACAAGGTAGTTATCATTAGTTTATCGATATGTTAACCATGGTTTGGATAGTTAACATCAGTTTATCGATGTGTTAACCCTGATTTGACTATCTGATTAATGCTTGGGACATATAAAACTAAGACAAGTTGATTGAATCTAATTAATGCTTGGGGCATATAGAATCAGGTTGTTTGAATGTGTTTATTAGTGCTTAGGGAATGCAAAATTGAGATGACTTGATTTGATCTAATTAGTGACTAGAGTATGCAGAATCAGGTTAAGTTAGATAAATCTTATTAGCAACTGAGGCATGCAAAATCATTTTATTTAAATGCCAACATACCATAATATTTGAACATACACATGAAACTAAACCCCCAATCTAAAGAACCCCCAAATAATATATGAATGGAAATGCTTATAATAGATTGATTAAGAATAAGAAGAATAAGAATCAAGCATACATAATAATGCAACCTGCCTAAGTCTAATTCTTCATGCAATAGCAAGAATCAATAAACAATTAACTCTCATAAAAAGATTGGCAAAGCCAATAAAATAATCTCATAAATCAATAATAATCAAAAAGTGTTCATCTAACAAAGCTTACAATTCATTTAAATAGCAAAGATAGAAGAAACCTATTCAAACTTAACTTCTAAAATAGAGAAAATAGGAAATAACAAAAGCTGCCATCATGGGGAATTAACAATGCCTAGATAGAAGGGAATTTCCTCCACCGAGGGAGCACTCCGTGTGTGTTACCTCGATAGAGGGGATTTTTCCTCTATCGAGGTGAGCCTCACTACCTTTTAGTGCCATTTTGGTTACCTCGATAGAGAAAGTTTTCCCTCCACTGAGGCCATTAAAAAGCCATGTGTCTTTTGGCTTACCTCGGTAAAAAGATAGTTACTAAACTCAAAAACTCTTTAAAGCTCTTTTCTTCCTTTTTTTTTTCCTTTTTCATTTTCCTTCTTCAATTAATTACACATTTCTTCAAGTAGACACTTATTACATAGAATGTAAAACTTAAACTTGTTTTCAAAGTCCACTTTAGTTTCTTTCTCCTTTTGAACTTTCCATTGTGCTCACATCAATGCATTTGTGAAAAGTCATTGAGATGTTGGTGTAGTTACCCCTTTGAGAAAAAAAAAACTCCATCTAAGGAGTTTAGATGGAGTTTTTGGAAAATTATACATCTACGAAGCATCATTAAGATGCTGGGTGTGATTTTCCCCTTGAGGAAATATTCCATTTGAGGAATTTCTAGCAAATATATATATGTGATGAGTCACTGAGATATGGCCAAATTCTATACACTTCCCAATAACTATGTCACCACTCTACAAGTTGGTACTAATTTAAGGAAAATCATCATCATTAAGGTTGTTAACACCCCTGATCTTATCCTTTGTTTTCCTTAAATTGATATTATCATTAAGCTTCTGATGGGATATCACATGGAATAAATATAATGATCACTCAGCGGAAAAATAAAACTTTTGATCACACATGCCATGCAATAATCAATATAGAATCAAAACATGTAATTTAAGGGTTTTTTATTAAACTTACATCCTTGAATGCACTTTAAAACTTGATTTTTGCAATGACCAATATATAAGATGGACTTATATACCTTTGATCTCGATCACCAATGCCAAAGGTGCTACCTTTGCGCCACACCACTCTATGTTCACACACACTCACAAATATGGCTTAAAACAAGAGTGCTAGCTCTAACCTTTTGTATTCAGCAATGGGTATTGAATGAAGACACAAGATTTGATCTTGTTCTTCCTCTAGGGTTTTTAATGGCTGCCCAAAATATAAAAGAAGAAGAAATAATTCTTTTCCCTTGAAATTATGGCAAAGAGAGAGAGAGAAAAACCTAACTTGGCAAAAACAATTTTAATCAATTTATATTACTTATTTAGGAATCCTTTTAGATGCTGAAATCTACTAGGTTTAGGTGGTGATTTTAGCCTCCATCTCTACCTAATTAAGTGATCTAAATTAATTCAAATTCTTTTATTATTTTAAATTCAAATTAATTTAAATTGGCATTAGTTATTTAATCAAAATAAATCACTTCTTTAGGGTTTAATGTATGCCGAATTCAACTAGGAATCTAGCTTGAATTTTAGCCACACTATCTCCCTAATTAAGTGTTGATTCTTGATTCAAATATTATTAGGATTTAAAATCAATTACCTTAATTATCCAAAGATAATTAATTAATTGACATTAAGCTAGTAATTGCCGATTTTCCCTTTCTCATAGACCAAGGTCTATTAAGTAATTTAATACCCATTATCCACATTAATTTGAATTTAAATAAAAGCTCAAATTAATGCTCAATACTTTATTTTAAATATCTTAAGCCTAATGCTTTGTGTGCAATCCTATAGATCCATTTAATATTGGCAATGAATTAATAAATAACCCAAAGGCTATATATATTCTCTAGCAAGATATTATAGCATTCCAAATTAAATGAAAATACAAATGCCATTTAGTGACCTAATGCAATTTTACATAGTCCTTTACCCTTAAATATCATAATTAATATAAGGCATAGAACTAGTCATCCTTAAATATAGTAATTCCTTTCTTGATATTTCAGTGACACTGAACTCTTAGATAAATAATGATTACTTACTATTTCATCTCGGTATGGCCATACACTTCTTAGTTCACTAATCAAAATCCAAAAATATCTACACTTTTCTTCATTTTGCATCTCTTTTATTTCAACCTATTTAGGCAACTTTTTGCAACTAGGATAGGCATTTTAGCCTATTTTCTAGTTATGGATACATGTACCTTTGTGGGATTTTTAGGTACCTATCAGAAATGGTTTGTTATTAGTGCTCTTATTTATTGAATTTATTATTTGATTTGTCTTGTTTCTCTTATTTTTTATACCCATTATTATTTTTTATCCCATCATGATTTATTTATTATAGTTTTTTTTTATTAATTTTATGGCATTCTTTTTTTAC
This sequence comes from Excoecaria agallocha, assembly GCA_037975025.1. Taxonomy (NCBI): domain Eukaryota; kingdom Viridiplantae; phylum Streptophyta; class Magnoliopsida; order Malpighiales; family Euphorbiaceae; genus Excoecaria; species Excoecaria agallocha. Next base: position 62,730,547 of record CM075809.1, on the reverse strand, counting down.
AAGAATAATAAGCATGATAAATATAAATTAAGAAAATTAAAATATCAGATAAACACATAAACAAGTTCTATTTTTATATACATAAAAAATGTTTAAATTTCAAAACTCCCTAAACGTAAAAATAATAGATCTACTATGTAGGCCCCGATCCAAATGTTATACAATAGGCTAGTCCTGAATGAGGTCTAGGAGCTAATGGCCTAACAAATCTGGCTAGTGCTATAGCCTATGGCACTGCTAGTGGTTGCTCCTTGTCTGTCTTGAACATAAACTGGAACCTAGGTAGTACTACTGTTAAAGGTTGCAATACTTATGCTATTACCTTTGTGAGCCACTCTAACCTCTAGCCAACCTCAGTGACTGCCCTAGAATGCTACTCAAGACACCTCATCAGGTCACCCCATATGTACCTAATGTACCTTCTCAACTGCTCATCGATCTCCACCATTGCCTGCCTACCTTAAGGAACCTTTCCCTCAATACAAGTGCCCTGCTCTCTAATCTGAGTGAGAGAGTCATTGACTACCTATAAAGAATCATTAAATCTCTAACCTGTAACCACCATGTCAGTTTTAAGACCCTATACCACCACCTGCAAGGTTTGTACAATCACTAGTAATGTCTGAAGAGATTGTACTGCTATGACTATGGTTTGTAATGTCTAATCCTAGCATCTACTAGCCTCCTATAGCATTGTCAATCTCCTAACGATGTCACCAGATAGAGGAATTGAAGGTGTATATACTGGTGGTACCGATGGAAATGCCTCTTGGTACGTTGGTAATGGTGGAATAGATGGTTGAGGGGTTGTATATGTAGAGGCTCTAAGATGCCCAGAGGGAGCAAATGAGATTTTAGAAGCATTATTAACTCCTGTCATCAATCAGCCCTCTTGATTTTTCTTAATTGATTATTTTCTCTTAACCTCGAATTTGTACCCAGGATGCCTTTTTTTAGCTTTCACCCTGACGAGGCACCCAATTTTATCAAGGTTACCATTTTTTCGATTTTTTACCCATTGGGCATTTATTCTCTTTTTTTCTCTTTTAGTCTTAGCCATGAAACCTTTTTAATCTGTCTATATTTACTAGCTCTCAGAATGCATTGCCATCATTGTATGATAAAATGGTAGCTCTCTTGGATAATAACTTTTTGAGCTTAAAAGGTTTTTCCCACATAGGTATAAACTTGCACCCGAATGTCAAGAATATTTGGAGTCATCTATTTAAACACCGGATCTCCCTCTTTTAAAGGATGCTTCCTAATTTTCTTTCCGAATGAAGGAGCTAGCCTCTTCTGATAGACCTAATTATGATAATACACCCTCATCCTATCCCTATCAAGTAGGTTGAGCAATAATAACCTCTATCTAGCCCATTCTATCTCTAGTATCTTAGCTTCCAAAACTACTCTCAAAGATTGATGCTTAATCTTTACTGGCAGTACTGCTTTTGTGCCATAGCACCTATTAAAGTTCTAGATGTAGTCCTGTAAACTTATAGTATGAAAGGTAGTTTATCGGCCCAATCTTTATAAGTTCACACCATTTTGGCTAGGATCTTTTTCACATTTTTATTAGCTGCTTTAACTACTATATTTTCCTTAGGTCTATAAGAAGAGGACTTATGGTGTTGGACCCTATATTTAATGAGCATTTACCTAGTTTCACCGAAGAACTATAACCTATTATCCAACACTATATGATGAGGCAAATCATATCTACATATCAAGTTCTTTTCAATGAACTTAGCCATATCCCTTACATCCACCTATTTGAAGGATTCAACTTTTACCTATTTGGTGAAATAATCAATGGCTATTTTGATGAACCTATACCTATTCAAAGCAGGGGGAGGAATTATACCCATGATATCTATACCCCAAGAAGCAAATGGCTATGGCAACGTAAGGTTGCATAACTCTAAAATGGGTAAATGCCTCAAGACTGAATATTGTTGGCATAATTAGCATTCTTTAACATACTTAAAACAATTATTATCCATTGTGAGCCAAAGAATCCTTAAGACATAATCTTCTTGGTTAAAGCTAAACCAGTCATATGAGTTCCACACACTCTCACATGCATTTTCTCCATGACATTTCTTGATTCTTTTTTATCCAAACACCTTATTGTATTCCATCAGGCTATCTCTTATAGAGCACTCCTCCTATGTTGATGAATTGGGTTGATAACTTTTGAATCATTCTCTAGTCCTTTTCAGTAGTTTATTCAGGGAACATTGACTTCTTCAATTAATTTAGGATGTCATAATACCAAGGCTTCCTATCATCTACCTCGATATCCATAATTTATTCATACTCAAAGCATGGTTTGTCGAAACTCAAGATCAATACTGACTTTAAGCTTACCCCTTTTGGATTATCCTAAATAGAGACTAAGTGGCTAAAGCATCTACTAGTTAGTTTTCCTCTCTAGGAACATATCTAAAAGTGCAGACTTTGAATTGATTTCTTAGAGTTTTTAAGCATTTGAGATAAGGCAATAATAGCTCTTCTTTGATTGACTATTCACCCTTCACTTGATTAATTACCAAAGATGAATCTCTAAATGCTTTTGTTGATATTGTCCCATAACTAAAAAGGCTTTCAACCAGAAAATAAAGGATTCATATTCAGCTTTATTATCCATGGATTTGTACCTTGGTTTCTTGTCTAGAGGCATTTTCTCTCATTTTGGGGTCACCAAGATCACTCATACTCCTACTCCTTGGTTGTTCACAGCCCCATCAAAGTACATCTGCCAACCCTGAACTATTATAGTTGTAATATGCTTATCAAGAAATTTATAAGTTACCTCTTCTCTTTCTAAAGGTTGATCTATTAGGAACTCTGCTAATGCTCTCCCTTTAACGGTTTTTCAAATGATGTATTCTATGTAAAATTCTTATAGGAGAATTAACCATCTTTCTATCTTCCTTAAAAGTGAAGGCACTTTCTTTAGGTACCTAAGAGGGTTCTCTTTAGCCACTAACTATATCCTATAGGAGTGAAAATAGTGTCTCAGTTTCTTCAATGCCTATATGACTAATAAACAAATCTTTTCAATTTCTATGTACTTTGCTTCATAAGGGAGAAACTTTTTTTGCTGAGGTAGTACACTGTATACTAAATCCCAAAGTCATCTTCTTGAACCATCATTGCTCCTACTAAAGTATCCTTTATAACCCGATAAAAAATAAGGTTTTACCTGTCTGAGGTGGCCTCAACACTGATGCGTGAAGAAGGAACTCCCTAATGGTATTAAACACTTTCTGGCAATCCTCATTCCAAACCACTAGTCGATCCTTCTTAAGTAGCTTAAATATTGGCTCCCATATCAAAGTCAACTTGGCTATGAACCTACTGATGTACTAAATTCTCCCTAAGAATCCTTTAACTTCATTTTCTTTCTAGGGTATTGGCATCTCTTTGATAACTTCACTTTATCAAGATTTACCTATGTACCTTTCTGGCTCACTACATGCCTTAAGAGCTTACTTAAAGTGATACCAAAGATGCATTTCTATAGGTTGAGGTGAAGATTATACTTGTCAATCTTTCATAAGAACTTCTCTAATGCCTCAAAATGACCTTCATGGTTAACTGACTTGATCATCATGTCATCAACATATATCTCCACTTCTCTAAGAATTAAGTCATCATGTATCCTAGTCGCCACCCTTTGATAGGTAACACGTGTATTTTTAAGTCCAAAGGGCATTACCTGGTAAGTGTATATACCTTATATAGTTTTGAAAGCCATCTTAATTTAGTCCAGTATCTTATTTAGAATCTAATTATGCCCTGCATATCTATCTATAAATCTATGCATGGTATAAGTGGTTGTACTATCAACTAGGACATTTATATGAGGTAGGGGAAAATCATCTTTAGGGAAGGCATTATTCAAATCCTTATATCCACACAAACTCAGACTTTTCCATCCTTCTTAGCCCCTGAAACTGCGTTTGCTAGCCATATGGGGTATTAAATGTCCATAAGAACTTAGCTTTTATCTATTTTCTCACCCGCTCTTTAACCTTTTCAACCTACTCTAGTCTAAGTCTCCTAAGCTTCTGCTTAACTAGCTTATACCCTGGGCATTTTGGAATGGCATATTTAGTGATTTCCTGATCTATTCTTAGCATGTCTTTATAGTTCCAGGGAAAGACTTTTTCATATTTTTTCAATATTCTCTCAAATTTTTTTCTCTCTTCAAGAGTTATGTCTGATGCCAATAAATTTTATTTTGGATTTTCTTTTGTTTTGAGATTAAATGAATACATATTTGTTGAGTTAATGTCAAATATGACTAATTCATGATCATGATTATGCATATTGAAATAAGAGGAAACATCACACAGGTAAGCAAAATTGTTCATCTTATTAATAAAATCAAAAGAGCAATCAACGTTCTCATCAAAAAGTTCAGGAAAATAAATAATATCAATAAAAATATCTTTTTCAATCTTGGCCACATCAGATATCTCTCGAGCCTCAACCATGGATGGTTCTTCAGCTTCAATGTCCTCTTTTCCCGTTAGCTGAATAGTAAGTAACTTCTCTATTATGATCTCTTCAGTTGTTTCCTTATCCTAAGAAGAATGCAATAGAATATCTTCATCCTAGAAACCTTCAACTATCTTGAAAATCCCTTGCTCACGATTAAAGACATCACTAAATAGCTTAAACCATGGTACTACTTTATCCCCGATCAGCTAAGGTTCATTCTCTCCATAGTAAAGGCAGATGCCTAAAGCTGGCATGAAGCTCTTGAAAATATGAGGAATACCTTTTGCTATTTTTTTTCTTTTACCCTTTTGATTAGTGCTAGTAAAGTCTAACCCCTTTTTTATCATTTTGACCATTAGCAGCTATTACAGCCTGAGGCCTTTAGGAATTCCTGCCTAACCTAGCACCCGATAAAAAATTCATCTTTTTTAGATGTTGATTACCTGAGACTATCAGCAAACCTACCCTCACTTTCTTCATCACTGATGACTTATATATAAACCGACTAAATAGTTGTTTGGCTATCTCGAATGTCAACACCTGGTTTTCTCTAACAGCTTTAATGGTGACTATCTAACCATCATGGGGGATTTTGATCATATGGTGTAATGTAGAAGGCACCTCGCCTAACTTATAAAACCATGGTCTCTCTAATAGCACAAAGAAATCGATCAGTTTTGGCAGAACCATAAACTCAACTTATATTTCAATGGGCCTTGTCTTCACTATAGCCTTAAGAGTCCTAATAGCTTATCTTTTAGAGTTATAATAAGCAAAGATGGTCAAATTAGACTTATTCTGATGGAATATGACATGGTATGAATGTGATGATAGCACAGCGGAAAAATAAAAATTTTTATCATACATGCCATACAATTCCATGACAAGAATCAAAACATGCAATTTTAGAGTTTTAAACTTACAACTTTAGATGCCTTTAAAACTTGATTTTGATAATGATCAGCAACCAAGAAGGATATGTCCACCTTAGATCTTCACCACCAATGCCAAGGAACAGCCTTTACGCCAATCCCTCTATTCTCACACACACACTTGCAAAGATGGATTAAAATCAAGAGTGCTAGCTCTATAATTGTGTATTCGTCAATGGGAATGATTTGAAGCCACAAGATCTGATCTTGTTCTTTCTTTAGGTTACTGTTTCAGCCCGAGAACACGAAAGATTTCTTTCCCCCTGAGTATTTCGGCCAAGAGAGAAAAATAGCAAAACGGGATCCCTTTTATTCATTTAATACATTAATATATATCACTTAATTTAGGTCAAGTGTGAGTGCCGAAAATTAAGTGTTAATTTCAGCCTCCATCACTTCCTAATTAAGAGATATATCTTAATTTAAATTCTATTAGAATTTAAAGTCAAATGGCATTAGTCATTTAATCAAAACAAACTTACTTATTTAAGGTGATAAGTTGCCGAATTCAACTAGTATTTTAGTTTGAATTTTGGCTACTTTAATTTCCTCCCAAGTATTATATTTTGATTAAATAAAAATTAGGATTTAATACTCAATTAAATTAATTATACATAGATAATTAATCCATTGAAATTAAATCTAGCACATGCCAACAAATTTCTCTCGTGACCAATTGTTAACAGATTTGCCTAAAACAACAAGCTATTTTAGGCAAAAAGACAGTTCAACATATTTGCCTAAAACAGCTAGGCAAAAAACTCGTTTCACAGATTTGCCTAAAACAGGGCTTAACAGATTTGCCTAAAACAGCTAGCTATTTTAGGCAAAATCGCACCTTGACAGTTTTGCTGTTTTAGGCAAAAAAACTGTTTTTACAGATTTGCCTAAAATAGCTAGTTGTTTTAGGCAAAAATCTGTTTACCCATTTTATGCATTAATTTGAATTTAAATAAAAGTCCAAATTAATTCCCAATACACAATTTAAATATTTTAAGCCCAATGCCTTGTGTGCGATCCTATAGTTCCATTTAATGTTGGCAATGAATTAATAAATTAATTCAAAGGCTATATATATTCTCTAGCAAGATATTATAGCATTCCAAATTAAATGAAAATGCATATGGCATTTAGTGACCTAATGCAATTTTGCATAGTCCCTTACCCATAAATATTAGAATTAATATAAGGCATGGAACCAGTCATCCTTATATATATTAATTCCTTTCTTGATATTCCAGTGACACTGAACTCTCAGATGAATAATGATTACTCATTATTTCATCTCAGTATGGCCATACACTTCTCAGTTCACTGATCAAGTGGCCGATGATATTTTCTCTCTTAATAAGAGGGGTAATCCCTTCACTTCTCTCATGCTCTCTAACATGAATCAATGCATACCCAATCATACCCGTACTTGTCACTTTGTTACGAGTACGTTAGGTGTATGTCAAAGTACACAGTAATTTATAAAGAGTTTCATAGAGATTTCAGGTCTAAGAACTCCGATACAAAACTTGCATATGAGAAACACTTATGACTTGTACCATATAGTGTTCTCATGAGTGGATCTAATCCAGATACCGTGTTCTAAACATGTATCTATGATCTCTGATTGACACTCTTGTCCTTATGATCCGTAAAACAGAACTCAACTTATCAGAGAGAGTATACTAGTCTTAATTCATTTGTTATTCCCATAACAATGACTGACTAGGGATATTTAAAATGAAGTCTCATTTGTTTCAAGGTCTTACAACCATGTGCCTCACACATGATAACTTAAACTGAAACAACATTCTTGGATAGTTCTATCAATTGATATGCATAGGAATACAATAGATAAAACAAATGCCTTATTTATTAAATTAAATGCTTTATAACAATGTAATGGGGCTAGGGCTTACACTAACAATCTCCCACTAGCACTAGTCCCAATTGGGCATAGCCCTAAGACCGAACGCTCTCAAATGAGCTTCGTGCAGATTTGGACGCAATTGTTTCGTCAAAGGATCTGCTACATTGTCTTCACTTGCTATCTTGCTAACCTTAACGTCCCCACGATCAATGATTTCTCTGATCAGGAAGTACCTCCTGAGTATGTGTTTGGATTTCTGGTGTGATTGGGGCTCCTTGGCCTGTGCTATGGCCCCGTTGTTGTCACAGAAAATTTCTAATGGATCTAGGATGCTTGGGACCACTCCTAATCCAGAAATGAAATTTTTAATCCAAACAGCCTCTTTTGCAGCCTCACTTGCTGCAATATACTCAGATTCAGTAGTTGAGTCGGCAACGATTTCTTGCTTCGAGCTTCTCCAGCTGACAGCACCACCGTTCAAAACAAAAACAAACCCAGATTGCGATCTAGAATCCTGAGTGCTGGTCTGAAAAGCAGCATCGGCATAACCTTGTATGACGAGCTCTTCTTGACCACCATACACTAAGAAGTGATCCTTATTCCTTCGCAGGTACTTCAGAATCCCTTTTAAAGTAGACTAGTGCTTCTCACCAGGGTCTTGCTGAAACCTACTGGTTATACTCAGTGCATGAGCAACATCCAATCTAGTACATAACATAGCGTACATGATAGATCCAATAGCAGATGCATATGGGATTCTACTCATGTTGTCCCTTTCCTCTTTGGTTTTAGGGCACTGTTCTTTAGTCAAAGGAACTCCCAAAGCCAAAGGTATGTACCCTTTCTTTGAGTCTCCCATACTAAAATGCTTTAGTACTTTGTCTATGTACTTTTCTTGACTTAGTCCCAAGAGCCGATTCGATCTATCTCTATATATTCGAATACCAAGTATTGTCTCGGCTTCACCTAAGTCTTTCATTGAGAAACATTTTCCCAACCATTGCTTAACCTTTTGCAATGTTGGAATGTCATTCCCAATGAGAAGGATGTCGTCCACATATAGGACCAGAAATACTACTATGCTCCCACTAACCTTCTTGTACACACAAGGCTCATCTTCGTTCTTAATGAAGTCAAATTCTTTGACTGCCTCATCAAAACGAAGATTCCAACTTCGGGATGCTTGCTTTAATCTATAAATGGATTTTTGAAGCTTGCAAACCTTCTTAGGATGCTTGGGATTGACAAAACCTTCAGGCTATGTCATATACACATCCTCAAGTAAATTTTCGTTAAGGAAAGCAGTTTTGACATCCATTTGCCATATCTCATAATCATGATATGCAGCTATGGCAAGCAAGATCCTAATGGATTTGAGCATGACTATAGGCGAAAAGGTCTCGTCATAGTCTACACCATGAGTTTGTCGAAAACCTTTTGCTACTAGTCTACCTTTGTAGGTCTTATCAGCTTTGAGTTTGAATAGCCACTTGCATTCAATTACCTTAGCACCTTCCGGTGGATCAACCAAGGTCCAAACCTGATTATCGTACATTGATTGCATCTCGGATTTCATGGCTTCAAGCCAATTTTCCGAGTCTGGGCTCTCAATAGCTTCTCGGTAGGTAGTAGGATCCTCACGATCTACTAACTCAATAGTGTCACTGTCAGTGATTAGAAATCCATATCTCTCAATCTCCTGACGTACCCTACCGGACCTTTTAGGTTCTTGTGTAATGGGTTCTTCTTCCACAACTGGTTGTGAACTTGATCCCATTTCCAAACCATCCTCTATAGGAGTTTCTGGTGCTTGAATTTCTCCAAGTTCTACTTTACTCCCACTGTCTTTCTTGAGAAGGAACTCCTTTTCCAAGAAAACAGCCTTGCGAGCAACAAATACTTTGTTCTCGGCTTGTGAGTAAAAGTAGTATCCCTTTGTTTCTTTAGGATACCCCACAAACAAGCAGACACTGGATTTGGACTCTAGTTTGTCAGATGTTAATTTCTTAACATGTGCTTCACAGCCCCAAATCCTGAGAAAAGACATATTGGGTTCTTTCCCAGTCCATACCTCGTATGGTGTCTTTTCAACTGCTTTAGTTGGAGTACGGTTCAATAGAAACGCAGCAGTTTCTAATGCATAACCCCAAAAAGAGATAGGAAGATTAGCTTGACTCATCATAGATCGAACTATGTACAACAGAGTTCGATTTCTCCTTTCGGACACACCATTCCATTGACGTGTTCCAGGAGGAGTGAGCTGTGAAATAATACCACACTCCTTTAGATGACTGTAAAACTCTTGGCTTAAGTATTCGCCACCTCGATCTGATCGAATGGCTTTTATACTTTTGCCAAGTTGGTTTTCTACTTCGTTCTTAAACTCTTTGAATTTCTCAAAAGTTTCAGACTTGTACTTCATTAGATAGACATAGCCATATCTACTGAAGTCATCTGTGAATGACACGAAGTAGCTAAAACCACCTCTAGCATGTGTACTTAAAGGTCCACATACATCGGTATGTATTAGTTCCAATAAGCCATTAGTCCTCTCACCTTTTTTATTAAAAGGACTCTTTGTCATTTTTCCATGCAAACATGGCTCGCATGTGTCATAAGACTCTAAGTCGAATGACCCAAGCACTCCAATTTTGTGGAGTCTTGAAATGCGTTTTTCGTTTGCATGTCCTAAACGACAATGCTAAAAGTAAGTAGGATTCAATTCGTTTGATTTAACCCTCTTTGTATTAATGTTGTATAATGACTCTTTGTTTTGTAAATCAAGGATATAAAGGCCATTTTGCAACATGGCATTGCCATAAGAAATGCCTTGGCGACGAATATGAGCATTGCCATTTTTAATAACAAAATCAAATTCATCATTATCCAAACATGAAACTGAAATAATGTTTCTGCTCATAGCAGGCACATAATAACAATTATTCAAAACAATACAAAGTCCGAAAGGTAAAGTGAGGTGATAGTCGCCTATCTCCATGGCAGCAACTCGTGCTCCATTCCCCACATGGAGGTCCACTTCATTCTTCCCAAGTAACCGCCTATTTCTTAGCCCTTGCACATTTGAACAAATGTGAGAACCACAACCGGCATCCAATACCCAAGTGGTAGAAATAGAAAGGTTAATTTCAACAACAAAAATACCATAACTGGATGCCTTGGCTCCATTCTTCTTTTGTTCTTCCTTGAAAAGAGCACAATTCTTCCTCCAATGCCCTATCTTGTTGCAATGGAAGCAAGTGCTCTCACTCTCTTTGAGTTTTGGCGCCTTGGGCTTGGATTGGGCCTGAGGTGCACTCCCAACTGACTTGGGTTTTCCCTTTCCCTTTCCCTTTCCCTTAGCAGGTCCCTTCTTAATTCCCTTTTGAACCATTAGTACGGGATTGGTCTTTCGAATGTTCTCTTCAGCATTCTTAAACATCCCATGAAGCTCAGTGACTGACTTGTTTATTGCATGCATGTTATAATTCATCACAAATGGATCATAAGCAGCAGTCAATGATCCTAAGATCAAGTCAGTGGCCAATTCCTTTGGCACTAGTACCTCAAGCTTCTCAAGAGTATCAAGATACCCTTTCATCTTGAGTACATGGGTACTAACAGGAGTACCCTCAGCCATCTTACAAGAAATCAAAGCCTTTGTTGTCACGAACCTTTCGTGACGAGCTTGCTCTTGGAACATCTACTTGAGGTGCACCATGATCGCATAAGCCTCTTAGTCCATAAATTGCTTTTGCAAGTCAGGCACCATAGTGGCCAGCATCAGATAGGTCACATCATTGGAGTCGCTCTTCTTGGTCTCAAAAGTTTCCTTTTGAACCGCAGAGGCATTCCTTCCTGGTTCTTCAGGAAAGGGTGCATCCAAAACATATGACTTCTTCTCTTGCTTAAGAACTATTCTTAAGTTTCGAGACCAGTCTATGAAATTGGTGCCATTCAATTTGTCCTTCTCAAGGACCGATCGCAATGAGAAATTGTTGTTTGAAGATGCCATTTTCAATCTACAATAAAATTTAGCAAGATTAAATGAGGTCTTATTTATGATCCCACAAACCGAATTAATATCCCTTTAAATAATTCGCGTTAGTGATTTAATGTGGGCCAAGATCCACTTTTCACAACAACTTATTAGTCAAGCTGAGCTTGTACACCTAACAAGATAAGTTACTTAGGTAGGAAAACTCCAATCATGTCTCGTACATGACTCTTGGATCAAATGGGCTAACATCTTAAGATGTTATAGCACAACCCATTTATTAGTTGCCTAGGTCCGGGCATCCCTTTCCATGTTAAGTCCAACCTACATTCACAACCCATGCCTCACAAAGATAATCGGGCGCATCTAGGACTCCTAGTCTACGTGACCGATGATCGATGCCTTGACATGTTTCGAATTAGGAAGGCAACTTTGTGACTTACTATTTTAGGGATTCATTTTATTACGGCTTACATGGCATACGCTTTGTCATCCATACATAGCATGCATATATATATAATTGCATAAAGTAAAGCGTGACAAACATGGGCCCAAAAACCTACAACTAAGATTCTATACAATTACATAAGAATATTCGAGTTCGGCTTCTCCACTCCGGTGGGCTTCGTCTTGATTTACAAAGTCTTCAAATATATTCTATTCTAAGAAATAAATGAAAAACTTTTACAATAAAATATAATGGCTCGCAGGCCATATTTAATTACAAAACCCAGGGCCCATGAATGCACCATGCATATCCATTCATCACACCAAATTAGCAAATAAATATACATAGCATTCATGGATAAAACAAAGTCCAATTTTAATTAATTTAGCCAAGCCCATTAATGGAAATTGTGTACTTGAACCTTTAAGAGAAGACCCCATGATGGGCCTGGGCCAAAGCCCAAATGGACTAAATCCTCTTATTGAATAAGTTCTCTTAAAAGCCCAAAACACTAACTAGTTAGATTTGTGTTATAAATCAACTCTAGTATAATTTTCAATTTTGCCATTTTTAATTTTATGTCATACAGCCCATAAACATTAAAAATGCATATAATATGTGCTAACATGAATTAAAAAATATAAAATCATGAAAAACACATATATGGTACACGGCATTCATGCAAAAACAAACAACAAAAACTAGTTGTTTAATGCTTATGTAATGCCATAAAATGCACAAACATTTAAATCAATTTTATGAGTCATTTAATAATCTAAATAAGTCCATAAATATTGATTTAATATTCTGTACAAATCTGATCTAAATGTGTTTTTACCATTTTAATCAAAACAAAACAAACAATGTTGATTAAACATGTAACAAACACAAACTAGTCTTAGTTTTAAGTGATTTTAAAATTAATCAATTAAATTGTCATGGACCAGAATTAAAACCAAATTTAAAATATGTCCAGACCTGATAATTAATCTTTAAATATCACTTACAAACATTCCAAAATCGTTTTTACATTTAATTTTGAAAACTAGTTGTTAAAATAGCAATTTACATGCCAACAAGCACCTAGTTTCATAATTAACATGTACCATCAGGTATAAATAATTAAATCCGACCATTACCAGCCCTAATAACATCTTAGGACAGTATATTAACATGTCATATTAATTATAATACCTATCTAATCAATTAAAATCGTTTTTACACCAAAACAATGCAAAAAACTCAAAACAGAAAATTTCAGATTTGCATGTTTTCATAATGACGATTTTTAATTAATTTTTTTCATGCATCTAAAGCATTAAAATAAGCATGTTTAGGCTCTGATACCACTGATGGAATATGACATGGTATGAATGTGATGATAGCACAGCGGAAAAATAAAAATTTTTATCACACATGCCATACAATTCCATGACAAGAATCGAAACATGCAATTTTAGTGTTTTAAACTTACAACTTTAGATGCCTTTAAAACTTGATTTTGATGATGACCAACAACCAAGAAGGATATGTCCACCTTAGATCTTCACCACCAATGCCAAGGAACAGCCTTTACGCCAATCCCTCTATTCTCACACACACACTTGCAAAGACGGCTTAAAATCAAGAGTGCTAGCTCTATGATTGTGTATTCGGCAATGGGAATGATTTGAAGCCACAAGATCTGATTTTGTTCTTCCTTTAGGTTACTGTTTCAGCCCAAGAATACAAGAGAACAAGAAAGATTTCTTTCCCCCTGAGTATTTCGGCCAAGAGAGAAAAATAGCAAAACGGGATCCCTTTTATTCATTTAATACATTAATATATATCACTTAATTTAGGTCAAGTGTGAGTGCCGAAAATTAAGTGTTAATTTCAGCCTCCATCACTTCCTAATTAAGAGATATATCTTAATTTAAATTCTATTAGAATTTAAATTCAAATGGCATTAGTCATTTAATCAAAACAAACTTACTTATTTAAGGTGATAAGTTGCCGAAATTCAACTAGTATTTTAGTTTGAATTTTGGCTACTTTAATTCCCTCCCAAGTATTATATTTTGATTAAATACAAATTAGGATTTAATACTCAATTAACTTAATTATACATAGATAATTAATCAATTGAAATTAAACCTAGCACATGCCAACAAATTTCTCTCGTGACCAACTGTTAACAGATTTGCCTAAAACAGCAAGCTATTTTAGGCAAAAAGACAGTTCAACATATTTGCCTAAAACAGCTAGGCAAAAAACTCATTTAACAGATTTGCCTAAAACAGCTAGCTGTTTTAGGCAAAATCGTGGCTTAACAGATTTGCCTAAAACAGCTAGCTATTTTAGGCAAAATCGCACCTTGACAGTTTTGCCTAAAACAGCTAGCTGTTTTAGGCAAAAAAACTGTTTTTACAGATTTGCCTAAATCTATTTACCCATTTTATGCATTAATTTGACTTTAAATAAAAGTCCAAATTAATTCCCAATACACAATTTAAATATTTTAAGCCCAATGCTTTGTGTGCGATTCTATAGGTCCATTTAATGTTGGCAATTAAATAAAAAATTAATTCAAAGGCTATATATATTCTCTAGCAAGATATTATAGCATTCCAAATTAAATGAAAATGCATATGGCATTTAGTGACCTAATGCAATTTTGCATAGTCCCTTACCCATAAATATCAGAATTAATATAAGGCATGGAACCAGTCATCCTTATATATATTAATTCCTTTCTTGATATTCCAGTGACACTGAACTCTCAGATGAATAATGATTACTCATTATTTCATCTCGGTATGGCCATACACTTCTCAGTTCACTGATCAAGTGGCCGATGATATTTTCTCTCTTAATAAGAGGGGTAATCCCTTCACTTCTCTCATGCTCTCTAACATGAATCAATGCATACCCAATCATACCCGTACTTGTCACTCTGTTACGAGTACGTTAGGTGTATGTCAAAGTACACAGTAATTTATAAAGAGTTTCATAGAGATTTCAGGTCTAAGAACTCCGATACAAAATTTGCATATGAGAAACACTTATGACTTGTACCATGTAGTGTTCTCATGAGTGGATCTAATCCAGATACCGTGTTCTAAACATGTATCTATGATCTCTGATTGACACTCTTGTCCTTATGATCCGTAAGACAGAACTCAACTTATCAGAGAGAGCATACTAGTCTTAATTCATTTGTTATTCCCATAACAATGACTGACTAGGGATATTTAGAATGAAGTCTCATTTGTTTCAAGGTCTTACAACCATGTGCCTCACGCATGATAACTTAAACTGAAACAACATTCTTGGATAGTTCTATCAATTGATATGCACAGGAATACAATAGATAAAACAAATGCCTCATTTATTAAATTAAATGCTTTATAACAATGTATTGGGGCTAGGGCTTACACTAACATATTCAACATACTTTCATTCAAGCTAAAAGCCAAAATTGCCACCAAAAGACAAATGTTGATAGAAGAACCATCATCTACTATCACATATACCATGTGCTTACCATTCAACTGGGCCTTAATGAATAGAGGGCGATTATGATTTCTTCATTCAATAACCAAATATAAATCAGAGTATACAACATTCACTCCAGTCCCTCCATTAACTAAATCCAATAATTCAAAGGGTGAGATGGTAGTGGCTATAGTAGATTCACATAGGGCTTCTACTACCTTCTATCTATGAGAGGGAGATTATATCATCTGATCCCAAATGGAAATATGTACATTTGTTTTCTTGAGCTGCTTAATTATCTAATCTTCGTAAACTTCCTTTTCTGTGGGCACTGCAGTAAGAGGTATTTACCTTTCAAACTCTATGGTCACTCTTCCATTCCTTATGACCATTTTCACCTTCTTCTCTTCTTTCACCTCTTCTTCACTCTTACTAGCAGAACTTCAAATGTCAATAGATGTCGAAGCCCCTTTATCCTTACTCTCTATAGGCATATCCCAATAATTAATCATCAAAATTGGTCAATTTCCTTCACTTAGCTATATTATTTTGGCGGTGAAATGGGAAATAGCCATATACTCTTTTCCATACAGGACTTTCAAGATGTACAATTCAAGCATACTAGATCCAATCAAAACACTATAGGTGGAACAAAATTATAACCTTTTTTCTTCTTATCATATTTCTTCTCAAGATCTAAAATTTGCTTGCCATCTATCAGATCCTGAATTTATTCCTCAAGCTACGATAATAATCAATCAAATGCCCAATGTTTTGATGGTATGCATGGTACTAATCTTTCCTATGGTAAGGCAATCCTTAACTCGTTGCAGGCTTTGGGGGAAGTGGCTGAAGCTTCCCTTCCTTGCTCAGAAAGTCTAAGACCTAAGATAATGATTTACCAAAATTGGAATAATGCCTTTGACTAGCCTTTATGGTGGATACCTTTGCAGTTTTACCAGTTTTTTTGACCCACTATTGTTCCCAGCTACCTTGTTATTGCTGAAGTTTCTACTAGCTTTTTTATTACTTGCCCTTCTAGCTAGGTACTCTTCTTCAGCTTCTATGGCTATATCCTTCAAAGGCTTCAAGTCCTTCATACCCTTCATCTTTAAACCATCTTTTAGATACAAGCTTGCATTCCTGATGAATAACCTTATCTTATCAGCTGTTTCGGGTTTCCTTTTCATCTCTATCACTTTATTCCTCCACCTAGTGAGGTATTCATGGAAAGATTCATCATGCATCTGTTGGAAAAGCTTAAGGTCTTTTAGAGTGACCCCCATCCTAGTACTACAGTCATACTACTTCAAAAACTCTTCGATTAACAAATCCTAATACTTGTTAGTGTATCTATCCAACCAATGGTACCAATCAATTGTAGGTCCAGTCAGGCTTAGGCAAAAGTACTCTACCTTTTATTTCTTAGTAAGAGTTATTCCCTTTATTCTCAATGTATACTGCTTCACATGGGTTGAAGGGTTTAAAGTACCATAAGACCTAAGCAAATCAAGCATTTTAAGCCCTTAGGGTAATGGCTCATTCCTATCTAAGTCCCTATCTTTAGTGTCCATACCTCTACTAGCTGACAGCAATTTAGACATGGCTTCAATCTTTTCCTCTATCTTTTTAAAAGTTGGATCCTTAGTACTAGGACCTCTGATCCTCATGTTTGTTGTTGGAGGGATATATTTTTCATCTTCTTCTTCTATAAAGTCTTCCTTAAAATCATACCTCCTTTCCTTTTTTGGTAGGTCTCAAAGCACAGTAGCCTCAACTGCGACAATATCCCCAATATGCATTGGCTCTGCTGCTTCATAAGTAGGTGCTACAAGCTAAGCTCTAACATTCGGTACTATAGAAGCCACCATCCTACTAATTATAACTCTAAGCCTCTCTTTAAAGTCTTAAACCTCTTAACCAATCTCTTTTCAAAATTATCATGCACTATCAAAGTTCCCACAGGAGTAACATTCAGCCTTTCCCTCAAGAATGGAAACCTTATTATTGTATCATTAACTACTCTTCTAGTCTCATTCACCCTATCGATCTCATTCAACTTATTGTTGGACATCTCTAATTTTATTTCTTGACTACTTTCTGACAACTAACTTAAACCCAACTCAGAACTGACCTTTGAACCCAATTCTAAATCCAAACTTAACCTCAGTAGCCTGGATATAGATCTTTAGACCAGGTGACTGTCTAACCCTCTAAACCACCTATATGAGTCTATGATGGTTGGAAGAGTCAGATGTTAGGAATGATGCATGGTGAATAATGCATAAACACGGCATATACATGATGTTTGAATGCAATGTATCTTTTGTTAAGCATCAATCACAATCATAGACAAGCATAGATAATAGCCTTCCAACCTTATTACCTTATAAAGAAGGTCATACGATCTTTTTTCTAGGCAAGCTTAGCCCATAGGTCAACTAAGGACTCAATGGATGCATATGGTGAATGACAAAAAACCAACAGCATAACCTCTTTAATTGAAAGAAAGGCATATAGGTTTTGACCGTTATATATTTTCACCAACTCACACAAATCGGGTTAGGACCGTTAGGGTATGGTAACCTCTAATAGGTACCCTCGTAATTTATTTAAGTTTGGTCAATACATAAAGGTCCACATAGCATGCAAACATTATTATGGTTATACAAACTAAGGCAAGTTTCTATTGTCATTACATAGGCTTCAGTAAAGAATGATGAGACATTAAGGCTACCTAAGCATAGTCCCTACCAATAGGTCTAGCTCATCACAAGCATAATGATCGATAGGTCACCATTTTGTATACCATTTAGTACTAAACTTGAGTTGGTGGGTCTCCTTAACACCTTCCTACATTGAATGA